>OZ004716.1:10571365-11303845 GCA_963924515.1 Vespertilio murinus | reverse complement strand
GACAGACCGCCTCCCTGGAGCGCTTTGCTGGCGTACACTCTGCCCCACGCAGGCCGGAGGGCCGAGGGGCTGGCTCCAGGGTCCCTCTCTGAGGATGCCTGGCCTCTGCCTCCCTCTCATGCCACCCTCTTGCCATATCCCCCCAGCCCTGTCCCTTGTCCCCCCGAGGGCTCCTCGGGCACACAGGCTGGGAGCGGGGGGCGAGGGGCAGGTGTGGCGGACTCTGAGTGACGCTCCGGCCGGTGAAGAGCTGGGGCGGGGGCAGGGGGGGCCGGGTGGGGGGCAGGCTCTCGCTCTGGGCCGGGCATGCCCACGTTGCCGGGCCCTGGCACGGGCGGTGGCACCGGCAGTGAGCGGGGCAGTGAGCCCGAGCCCGGCATCCAGAAAAAAAAGCACAGAGAGCAAGGCAAGGCGGCCGTGTGGATAGTGACTCGCGTGGAGTGCCCTGTGAGGACGAGAGCGGCGTGGGAGGAGGAAGGGGACGGAGAGGGGGCGGGTGGAGGGGAGGGAGGGACGGTGGCGGGGGGATCAGCGGGGGGCTCGGGGCTCAAGGCCACCGCCTCGAGGGCCCGGCCAGCCCGGCCATCACCGGCCATCACCGCCCCGTCTGCAGGTGACCCGGCGCGCAGGACGGTTGTGACCCTCGTGATCCGCTTCCTGAAGGCCGCCCCCGCCCCGACGCTGCCCCTGGCGCCCGCCCGCCACCTCTGCACCCCCCGCAAGAGCCAGGGCGTGGTTGTCGGTGGGGCCGGGGAGGACGCCGGCCTGGCGGACGGTCCCTACCATTTCGCCCTCGGTCCCGACCCCACGGTGCAGCGGGACTGGCGCGTCCGGCCTCTCAACGGTGTGTGTGGGGGGGCGGGGGGGCGCTGGGGCCCAGGCCGGGGGGGGGGGGAGGTGGCGCTTGAACTGAGATGCCCTTCCACCGTGGGGCGGGGGCTGGGCTTCGGGGGGGGGGCGGGCTAGTGGTGCTGACCCCTGTGTGTGGTCCCCACAGGTTCCCACGCCTACCTCACCTTGGCCCTGCACTGGGTGGAGCCCCGTGAATACTCTGTCCCTGTAGTGGTCAGCCACCACGACCGGATGTGGCAGCTCCTGGTCCGAGGTGAGGCCGGGGCTCTGGTGCAGCCTGCATGCAGTTCCGGGGGGAGCTACCGGAGGCGGGGGGGGGGGGGGGTAGAGGGGGAGAGGCTGGGTACACGGGCTTGCAGACTCACCTGGGCAGCACAGGCCTGAGCACCCTGCACGTCTGTGGCCGGGCATAGACTCCTGCCCGCAGGCACACGCACAGAGGAGCAGGCACGCTCCTCCCAACACACACACACACACACACACACACACACACACACACACAAATACACGCACATAGGCCGGGCATAGACTCCTGCACGCAGGCACACGCACAGAGGAGCAGGCACGCCCCACCCTCCCAACACACACACAAATACACGCATGTCCACAAACACACACACACACACACACACACACACACACACCAGCCAGCTGGGCCAGGCGGGGAGCTTCAAACAGCTGGGGAGACCCCACGACCACCTGCCTCTTTGAACCCCCTCCCCTCCGGCCCGCCCGCAGTGATCGTGTGCCGGTGCAACGCGGAGGGGCAGTGCATGCGCAAGGTGGGCCGCATGAGGGGCATGCCCACGAAGCTGTCGGCGGCGGGCATCCTCGGGGGCACGCTGTTAGCCATAGGTAATGGGGCGGCGGGGGGCGGGGGGGGCCTGGGCTCCTGCCGGGAGGAGGGTGATGGATGGCCGGAGCCACAGCCTCCGGATGAGCCGTGTCTGTGCGCCCCTGGTGCTCTGCCCGCTGGAGAAACCCCCCCCCCCCGTCTCTCCCAGTCATCGTGCTTTTCCGCCCGTTATCACCTCACCCCTGCCTTTCCTGCTACATTATTGCACGGTGACTGTGCGCCGGGCCCTTTGCCAGGCATAGCGTCTCCCATCGAATCATCCCCACGGCCCTGAGAGGTGGATCCCGTCCCCCCACTTTCCCAGAAAAAGCCCCGGAGGCTCGGAGAGGTTAAGTGGCTTGTCCGAGGTTACACAGCCAGCGTGCGGCAGAGCCCAGGTCTTTCTAGCTTAATTCCTTCAGGCCAAGCCTCCCGCTCCATCCTCTTTTTTTTTCCCCCTTTCTTTTAAAAAAAAAAAATATATATATATATATATTTTATTGATTTTTCACAGAGAGGAAGAGAGAGGGACAGAGAGCCAGAAACATTGATGAGAGAGAATCATCCATCAGCTGCCTCCTGCACACCCCCTACTGGGGATGTGCCCGCAACCAAGGCACATGCCCTTGACCGGAATCGAACCCGGAACCCCTCAGTCCAAAGACCGACGCCGGTTTCGGTCTCTTTTTTCTTCTTCTTTAACTCCCCTAAATTTTTTCCTGGCTGGTTTTCTTGGCTGGTGGCACAATGCTACACTACAATATTTCTTTCTTTCTTTCTTTCTTTCTTTCTTTCTTTCTTTCTTTCTTTCTTTCTTCCTTCCTTCCTTCCTCCCTCCCTCCCTCCCTCCCTCCCTTCCTTCCTTCCTTCCTTCCTTCCTTCCTTCTTTCCTTTCTTTCTTTCTTTTTTAAAATATTTTTTATTGATTTCAGAGAGAAAAGGAGATGGAGAGAGAGAAACATCAATGATGAGAGAGAATCATGTATCAGCTGCCTCCTGCACGCCCCCCTAACTGGGGATCGAGCCCCCAACCCGGGCACGTGCCCTTGACCGGAATCGAACCCGAGACCCCTCAGTCCACAGGCCGATGCTCTATCCCCTGAGCCAAGCCAGCGGGGGCTACAAGGTGCTCTCCTCTCAGAGGTCCACGGGAACAGCCTGGTGGCTTTCAGATGGCTCCCCCCCCCCCCCCATTGTTCCGAAGAGAAAGGGACCTTGGAGGCGGGAGGTTTCGGGGGGGGGGGCGCTGGGGGGCGTGGTGAGGGCCGAGCAGGCTGAGCCATGAGGCTTCCTCGCCCCGGGACCGCAGGGATGCTGGCTGGGGAAGGCTGGTCCTCGTGAAACCAGTACTACAGGCAGGGGGTCCCCGTGGACAAGTCCCCTGGCCCCTTCTGGAGGCTGACCCATCCCCCTCGGGCCCCTCAGGCATCCTCCTCATCCTCATCTTCACCCACTTGACGCTGGCGAGGAAGAAGGACCTCGACCAGCCGGCGGACAGCGTGCCCCTGAAGACGGCGGTGTGAGTGGCCCAGGACCGTCCCGGCTGCGAGGTCGGCCTCGGACTCCATCCGAATCACCCGGGAGAGGGCCCGGCACTACCGCCCCGAGGGGCCCCGTCAGACCCGAGCCCTCCACCTGCCCCAGGGTGCAGGCAACATCCCCAGACGTGTGTGTGCACAGACTTTGTGGGCTGCCCGTGGGAGCGCTGCGAATGGCAGCGTGTCTGTCCAATAATAAAACCTATGAGGACTGGGCATGGGCCCTAGGATACATATGTGTCCAGGTGTCCGTGTGCATGTGTGTGGTACCTGTGTCCAGCTGCCCCGTTCTCTCTTCCTCGTACCCGGCTGTTCAGAAAGGGTCTAAGGGCAGGGGTGGGCAAACTTTTTGACGCGAGGGCCACAATGGGTTTCTTTCTTTCTTTCTTTTTTAATATATATTTTATTGATATTTTACAGAGAGGAAGGGAGAGAGATAGAGAGCCAGAAACGTCAATGAGAGAGAAACATTGACCAGCTGCCTCCTGCACACCCCCCACTGGGGATGTGCCCGAAACCAATGTACATGCCCTTGACCGGAACCGAACCCGGGACCTTTCAGTCCGCAGACCGACGCTCTACCACTGAGCCAAACCAGTTTCGGCCACAATGGGTTCTTAAACTGGACTGGAGGGCCGGGACAAAAGCCACCTGACCATGCTGGCACTCTCATCCTGGGCTGCTGGTGAAGGAGCGGAGGGGAGAGCAAGAGAACCCTCCGCTCGTTTGGCTCCGCGGGCCGGATAGAACAGCCGAACGGGCCAGATCCGGCCCGCGGGCCGTAGTTTGCCCACGGCTGGTCTAGGGGCTCTCCCTCTTGGGAAAGTCGTAGCGGTGAGATCTTGAAAAGATGGGTCATTGTCACGGACATTCGGAGACCAGTGGCTGCAGGACCCTGGATGGACCAGCTCCACCCCGGCGATGGTTGGGAAGGGAGTCCTTGGGAGTGCCATTTCTGGGTCTTCCTGGATGCCATCTTTGCTACAGGAGGGCACCGTGTACGTCCACGTCTTGTGCTCAGGTGCAAGCACACTCGTGTCCCTATGCACGTGTCACCTGCACACAGGGGCGGGTAGAGGTTTCTCAGTCTCAGGAGGGGTCTGGGTAGGAATCGTGACAGCGCCACGGGGCGAGAACAGGACAGGTGAGGGTGGGGATGGGTCCCTCTGCCCGAGTGCTGGTCCCAGGGCACCTTTTTTAAAAATATATTTATTTTATTGATATTTTTTACAGAGAGGAAGGGAGAGAGATAGAGAGCTAGAAACGTTGATGAGAGAGAAACACCAACCAGCTGCCTCTTGCACGCCCCCTACCGGGGATGTGCCCGCAACCAATGTACATGCCCTTGACCGGAATCGAACCTGGGACCTTTCAGTCCGCAGACCGACGCTCTATCCACTGAGCCAAACCGGTTTCTGCCCCAGGGCACCTCTGTGCTTCACACACAGGCTGGTCGGGGCACAGGGACCCTGCAGAAAGCCAGAGAAGGGGAACCCCCCAGATGGACGCCGGGGGTGGGATAGACACCCTTACATCAGCTCTGCCCCAGGTGAACCCTATCCCAGGGTCCGAGATTAAGCCCTGCTGAGCCCTGGCCACACCTCCAGGCTGACCTCTGATCCCTGACCCTTGACCGACCCCAGATACATGCTGCTCCCCCACCCCTCCATCCCAGTGGTCCCGGGGGAGCCACAGGAGGACTTGCTGTCCTAGGCACCCGGAGCTGATACGATGGTAAATCACGGGGAAGGGAGAAAAACAACCTTGGCGGGGCCCAGGCCCTATTTTTAGGAGATAATCTCTACGCGTGGCAGATTCTGCAGGACGGGGGCCAAGAGAGATGGGGCAGGCTTTTGGGCTGGCCTGGGGGAGCCTGGGAGACTCAGCCAGGATCCTCTGTCCAGGGATGGACTCTGAGCCGGATCCCAGCCCCATGGAGGCCCTGCAGACTGCTGTGGTCCGAGCAGAGCCTCCTCCCCTCCCCCCTCCCAGGATCCTCTTCTTGGCCTGCAACACGCAGATACCTTCAGCCCACAAAGCCCTTCGGGGGCGGCATCTCATCTCATCTACCCGTCAACCTGGGAGGGCGGGATTATTTGCCCCACTTTCCAGTGGAATACCTTTTTAAAAATATATATATATATATATATATATATATATATATATATATATAATTGATATTTTACAGAGAGGAAGGGAGAGAGATAGAGAGAGAGAGCTAGAAACATCGATGAGAGAGAAACATCAACTAGCTGCCTCTTGCACACCCCCTACCGGGGATGTGCCCGCAACCAATGTACGTGCCCTAGTACATGCCCTAGACCGGAATCGAACCCGGGACCTTTCAGTCCGCAGACCGACGCTCTACCACTGAGCCAAACTGGTTTCGTCTCCAGTGGAATGAATATCTTGAAGGTCAGGGCTGCCACTGGGAGCCGTGGGAGCAGGGCACAAGGTGGGACTGTCCGGCTGAGGTTTGTCGTGTTGCTTCTCCAGAAGTGTTCAGAGCCTTCAGAAGGTCTCTGCTCCCACGAGTTCCCTCGGAAGGGACCTTAGCCATCACCCAGGCCAACTCTTTCTTATCGAGTTAGGGAAGTGAATCATAAGGAAGTGAATCGTAATGAACTTTCCAAGTTCATTCAGCCGGCGGGATGCAGCACCTGAGCTGGAACCCTGCAGTCACCTGCTCTCTGTGTCCTTGTTCTGGATGGATGGATAGATAGGTGGGTGGGTGGGTAACAGGATGGATGTCTGGGTTAGTGAGCATGTGGGAGGGGCACCAACAAAGAAAAGAGTGGGCCGAAACCGGTTTGGTTCAGTGGTAGAGCGTCGGTCTGCGGACTGAAGGGTCCTGGGTTCGATTCCGGTCAAGGGCATGTACCTTGGTTGCGGGCACATCCCCGGTGGGGGGTGTGCAAGAGGCAGCTGGTCGGCGTTTCTCTCTCATCGATGTTTCTAGCTCTCTATCTCTCTCCCTTCCTCTCTGTAAAATATCAATAAAATATATTTTTTTAAAAAAGAAAAGAAAAGAGTGGATGGCAGGGCAAATTAAGGCATCTTCCCCATCTTTGTTTGTTTGTTTGTTTGTTTGTTTGAATATATTTTTATTGATTTCAGAGAGCAAAGGAGAAGGAGAGACAGAAACATCAATGATAAGAGAGAACATTGATTGGCCACCTCCTGCACGCCCCACACTGGGGACCGAGCCTGCAAACCAGGCACATGCCCTGACCGGGAATCGAACCATGACCTTCTGGTTGAGAGGTTGATGCTCAAGCCACAAACGCTAGCCGGGCCATCTGCCCCATCTTGAGGGCTTCTTTCTATTTCTTTTTTAAAATTTTATTATTGGAAGTAGTAAATATGTCTCCCCTTTTCCCCACTGACCCCCTTCTAACCTCCCTACCCCAGGCCTTCCCCGCCCTGTTGTCAGTGTCCATGGGTTATGCATACATGCTTACAAGTGCTTTGGTTGATCTCTCCCCGCCCACCCACCCATCTCTGCTCTCCTTCGGAGATTCACCAGTCTGTTCCATGCTTCTCTGTCTCTGGATCTATTGTATTTATCAGTTTATTTGGTTCATTAGATCCCACATATGAGTGAGGTGATGTGATACTCGTCTTCCTCTGACTGGTTTATCTCGCTTAGTATATAATACTCTCCACTGAGGGCTTCTTTCTTTCTTTCTTTTTAAAAAAAAAAATATATTTTATTGATTTTTTACAGCAAGGAAGGGAGAGAGATAGAGAGTTAGAAACATTGATGAGAGCGAATCATCAATCAGCTGCCTCTTGCACACCCCCCACTGGGGATGTGCCCGCAACCAATGTGCACGCCCTTGACTGGAATCGAACCCGGGACCTTTCAGTCCGCAGACCGACACTCTATCCACTGAGCCAAACCGGTTTCGGCAACTGAGGGCTTCTTTCTTGGGTCTCCAGGCCCCAGGCCGCTGTCTGATCGTGCCCACGTTGGGGCTGACCCCAGGGTCCACAATCCCCAGGGGGCACAGGCTCAGACACAATCCCCGGAGCATCCCATAAGCCTCTCTTGAGCCCCTCAGTCCATCTGATAGAGGAGAGTAAGGAATGGAGAGAGGCTTGGCTTCTTCTGAGTCACAGGGGGAGGGAGACAGGAAGCGAGCCCTGGTCTGTGGGCTCGGCGGTGGGTCAGCAGGTGCTTGCGGAAGTCCCGCTAACGAGGTGGGCCTCCCTCGGCGAGCAGCCGGGGCCTCGACCCTGCGAGGGCTCGGTGGGCGGTGACTGGTGGCTCAGTGTGGGCGGAAGAGCGTGTGACTCATGCTCTGCCTCATGCTCGCTGCGTGTTCCCAGGTGAGTCACCTCACCTTTCTGAGCTTTGGCTTACTCGCTGATAAAATGGAATTGTTGGGGGAGGACTACACGAGATGACCCCCAGGAAACGCAGTTAGCGCAGCGCTGGGCGTACAGCAGGACGAGGACGCGAGGCCAGGCTTTTGAGAAGAGTGTGGAGAGCAACAACGCCAGCACCCACATGGCCCTGCTGGGTGGGCCCTGGGCAAGACACCCCCCTTCTGCCTGGGCTCCTTGCCATCTCCAAGGCTCTCTCTGGTTGACGTTGAGGGGTCTTGCGGGACTCAGACTAGGGCCGGGAGCTAGAAGCGGGGGGTCTGCCCCCGTGGGGAGCTCATGCTCCCCCTCTCCCAGGCCCCTTCCAGAGGCACGGGGCCAGATCAAAGGGACCCAGCACCGAGGATCAGAGGCAGGCTTGGAAAGAATGTAAACAAGAGGATATTTTTAAACTTTTTCCAGCCCTAGCGATTAGGGCTCTTGAAGCAAGAGGCCCAGAGGTCAGTCCAGCCCTCCCAAAGAAACGGTCTGGAGATCTCAGAGAGCCCCACCCTACCCACACCCACTTCCCCCACCCCAGGGCTCCTGCTGGCGCCTCAGGGTGGAAGTTTTCTCTCCAGTCTCCTCCCTGGCCGTCCTGCTGCTGCAGGATAGCGGGTTTCTTTTTATTTTATTTTATTTTATTTTATTTTATTTTATTTTATTTTATTTTATTTCTTTATTGATTAAGGTGTTAGATATGTGTCCTTATTTCCCCATTACCTCCCCATCTCCCCTACTCATGCCCTTACCCAGGTGTCTGTGCCCATTGGTTAGGCTTATAGGCATGCATCCACGTCCTTTGGTTGATCTCTCCCCCTTACCCCACACTCCCCTACCTTCCCTCTGAGGGTTGATGGTCAGATCGATGTTTCTCTGTCTCTGTATCTATTTTTGTTCATCAGTTTTATAGTCCACAAATGAGTGAGATCACGTGACATTTATCTTTCTCTGACTGGCTTATTTCACTTAGCGTAGTGCTCTCCAGTTCTGTCCATGCCGTTGCAAATGGTAGGAACTCCTGTTTCTAATGAGAGGGCCTCACCGATGAGGGGGGACCCAAGTAAGTGATTTCAGGGTGTGGGGACCTACCTGGCAGGGCTGGTGTTGGCAGACTGAGCCGGGGGACCCCTTGGCGGGCCTGTCATCAGAGGGTGTGTGTGTGTGTGTGTGTGTGTATGTGAGTCTGTGGGTGTGTTAGTGTATGTTAAAGTCTGGCCTGCCTGGTGTTACCATGTGTAAGCATGCCAGGAGCTCACCTCAGGCCTTCCCTTCCCCCCCTTCCCTAGCATCCTTGGCCTCCTGCCCCTGGGACTCCCTGGGCCAGTGGGGCACGTGGCGGGAGACAGGAGGTGGCAAGCGTGAGGGTCCAGGGGAAGAGAACAGGGGAAGGCGAGGTGAGCCAGGGCGGGTGGGAACGGAGGGGTGAGGAGACTGCGGGGGGAGGGGGGGGGGCCTGGGTCCCGGTCGGACCCGCGCGGTGAGTGAGTCAGGCTGTGAGAACAGCAGGTGCCGCTGATGCGGGGACCCGGGGACCGGTCACAGTGACGCAGGAACCCGAACAAAAGGCCCCTTCGGCCTCCCCACTTCCTGCCGCAGGGTCGCTCACTCCGGGTTCCATGGCAACAGCTGCTTCCTCCCCCGAGGGATGCAGCCACCCTCGCACACTCAAAGCGACACGGACGGAACACACCCACAGCAGTGCCGTAGGAAGACGTAGGGGGGTCTCAGCCACAACATGCCCCCCCCCCATCCGCCCCCACGGTGATCCTATCCCAGGGATTCCCACACCCTTTACCCCATCCACATCCCCGCTGACCGGAAAGCCAAGGGGTCAGGGTTTAGAGGGGCCATGCCGTAGCCAGGCCAGGGGGCGGTTACCAGGACAACGAGGGGCCCCCGCCCCGGGGGGCGAGGAGGCTTTGCTGACAATTGCCCTTGCTGTAGGGGGTCTGGAGGGGGGCAGCGTCCAGCTGGAGGTCACACAGCCGCTCGGTGGGGGCAGGGTGCAGGCCCCAGGCCAGATCCACAGGCTGGTGTGCTCCCTCCAGATCACATCCTCTGAGGCAGCCGGGGCAGAAGGTGAGCTGGGTGCTTTGTCATCATGTTGTGGGGCTCCAGGCCCAGGACAGTGGGGGGCCTGATGCGGCTGGAACAGATGGGGATGGGGGCGGGGAGACCTGGAGACGTGACCTCGACCTGAGGGCGGGGGCCGGCTGCCTGACCGCGTTGCTATGTTGTGCCTGTATACACGCTCACTCGCTGGGGCCTGTTGCTATTCTTACCTCCTCGGTGGTGGCAGCGGGGTCAGCGATAGCGGCTGGTGGGAGGGAGTCATGAGTACCAGCCCCTTATCCGACACATTCCCTGGAAACTTGGCAGCGGCTGCCAGGCGTCCGGGGGGCCTGGGTAAGGGGGAAGGGAAAAGGGGTCACGGGGAGAGGGGGGGGGACGGGCTCACCCCCAGGACAAGGCCCTGCACCGCTGCCTCTCTTACAAGCCTGGCGGTTTCCGGTAGGATTTCTTCCCATCAAGACTCAAGTCCAGCCGAAACCGGTTTGGCTCAGTGGATAGAGCGTCGGTCTGCGGACAGAAAGGTCCCGGGTTCGATTCCGGCCAAGGGCACGTACCTTGGTTGCGGGCGCATCCCCAGTAGGGGGTGTGCAAGAGGCAGCTGATTGATGTTTCTCTCTCATCGACGTTTCTGGCTCTCTGTCTCTCTCCCTTCCTCTCTGTAAAGTATCAATAAAATATATTAAAAAAAAAAAAAGACTCAAGTCATCCTTAGCTTCCTACCCAGAATGCGCCACGCCCTGAGCGGTTGGTGCCCCCAGAAGGCCGCGGACAGGGGGGCGCTGGACTCTGTGGGGAGAACGCAGTGCTGTGAGCCACGGAGGCTCAGGCTGACCCCTGCCATGCCCGCTGCCAAGCCATGTGGCCTTGGGCAAGTCTCTTCTCCTCCCTGAGCTCCAGTCTCCTCATCCCTTTCTCGGGTGACCAAGTCCAACAGCCAGGAGAGGGGTGCTGTAGCCCATACATGCGCTCCGGGGCGGAGGCGGGTGGTGGGGGGGGGTCGGCCGGAACGGGGAGAGGGAGGCACGTGGGTCCTCCACCTCGGAGACTCCCGCCCCGTGGATTTTTCCACTGGCACGTCGGCACCCTCTCCCCCAAAATAGGCCCTAGGAGCCGCGTCCGACAGAGCCCAGACGGGGGGGCCTTTTTTTAGCTGCCCTTTGATTGTCAGCTCTCGAACGGCCGCTATTTCGAGCCCCAACGCCTGGAGGAGGAGGGCCAAGTCGGGGCCTGGGTCAGCTCCGTGGGCCTGGCCGGCTCCCCAGAGGCATCCCCGGGGGGGGGGGGGGGGGCGGCCATGCCCGCTCACGCCCAGTGCCGCCGGCAGGGACAGCACGCGCCCCCTGTTTGTCGGGCCTGAGCGCTCCTCTGCCCACCTCCGGAGAGTCTGCAGACCTGGCAGAACCGCTCCCGTGTACAGAGCTCACCCCACAGGTCGCCGGCACCGAGAGAGAGAGAGAGCACCCTGTGAGGATCCACTGAGATAATACGAGCAAAGCTCTTAGTTAGCGTGGGCACCTAACTGGCCCTTGAAAAATGGGGGTAGCTGCTATTATTTTTTTTAATCATATATTTTATTGATATTTTACAGAGAGGAAGGGAGAGAGAGAGAGAGCTAGAAATGTCGATGAGAGAGAAACATCAACCAGCTGCCTCTTGCACACACCCCCCACACCGGGGATGTGCCCGCAACCAAGGTACATGCCCTTGGCCGGAATCGAACCCGGGACCTTTCAGTCCGCAGACCGACGCTCTACCACTGAGCCAAACCGGTTTCGGCAATAGCTGCTGTTATTAATGTCACGAGAGGCCTGGTGCATGAAAATTCAGCCCATCCTGCTCCTTCTCACAGTCTGGGAGCTCTCAGGGGTGGGAGGTGACCCGGCGATCAGGGGAAGGTGATGCCCCCAGCACACCTCTGCTGCTGCCACTGCCGGCAGCTCAAGCCTCAGCCGGCCCTGGTTACCTGAGCCTCGGGCAGCCTCGGGTGGCTGGGCAGCCGGCATCCGAGGCTTGCTTGCGTGTTGGGCGTCGGCTGGGCAGCTGACATCTGAGGCTTACCTGCGCCTCAGGCTGGCCCTGGGTGGCTGGGGGGCTGAGGGCCGGTCCGGCCTCACCGTGCACCTGCCGCCACCCCACCCCTCTGGCTGGGCTAACAGGACTGTGGGACTCTGGCAGCAGGCGCAAGGAGCACCTGGACCTCCCTGAGGGTGGGGCCGGCCGCCCTGCGCACCTGCCACCTCCCCGGCGGGGCAGAAAGGACTGGGGGACTTCCGGTGGGGCTGAGGGGACTGGGCACCACCATCTTGTGGCCATCACCTTTGTGATGGCGCGATGGTCAATTTGCATATTCCCTCTTTCTTAGATAGGATCACAGCTACGGCCATTCTTGCTTTTGTTGTTACAGGAACACTTTTGTCAGGTTTCCTTCCAGTCTTTTTTTTAAATGCATTTATCTTATGTTGCTAAATTCAGCTCACAATACTCCTCCCTTCCCCCAGACCAGGTTTCAGCGGAAAGGAGTCCCTTCAAGACTGCTGGGCTCCTCCAGGCACATCTGGGGCTCACCCCTTGAGAGTACTCCTCTATGAATGGTCTTTGGGGGTCCCCACAGCTCTGTTGTTTCCTCAAATGCCACCAACGGCTGTCCCATAGGATTCCAGGGCCCCAGATTCTGAAAGCCACGTTCTAGATGCTTGATTCCCAGGTGGACTGTGCACCTGGGTTCCAGAACCCTCTAGCGCAGGGGTGGGCAAACTACGGTCCGCGGGCCGGATCCAACCCGTTCGGCTGTTCTATCCGGCCCGAGGAGCCGAAAGAGCGGAGGGTTCTCTTGCTCTCCCCTCCGCTCCTTCACCAGCAGCCCAAGATGAGAGTGCCAGCATGGTCAGGTTGCTTTTGTTCCGGCCCTCCGGTCCGGTTTAAGAACCCATGGTGGCCCTCGAGTCAAAAAGTTTGCCCACCCCTGCCCTAGCGGGAACCTAAGGAAATAGGCTTGTTCCCACAGCTGCATGACTGTTCGGATGCGTAAGATTTAGCCACGGGTCGTGAGGGCGAATAAAGATGCTCTTGGCTTTCTGGTCAGCGGATCGGGGAAGGGGAGAGGGTGTGGGCCGCCGAGAATTGGGGACGGGGTAGAAAGCCAGATTCTGGGAAGTGGCAAGGCAGGGAGGGGGTCACATGTCCCACCTTTACCCCGAGCCAGTTACCGCACAAGGTGAGACTTCCTTGTTACACGAAGAGCAAAAATAGGTCCCAGGTGCCGGTCAGCGATCTGTGCCATCTGAGAGCCACCGGGGCTATTCTGAGAGCGGCCGGCCCGGGGCCAGGGCGGGCTCTCGGTCAAGCGGGGCTGAGCTGGACGTGGCACTCTCAGCCTGAAGGCTCACCCTGCCCTCTCGAGAACCCTGGGTGGGGTGGGGGCCCCGGGGCCCTCTGCAGGCCGGCCCTCAGTGGGTGGGCCCAGGATCCTGACTGTCCCCTTCCTTCTCAGATGGTGGGGTGCCCTCGATCCCTGCCTCTCGGGGCGGCCAGGAGAACTCTGTGCAGCTGGCAGATGGTGCTCCCTGGATGTGTGACCCTCCACCGCAGCTGCCCCAGAGTGCGGGTCCGAGGGGTCCGTCCCAAGAAGGCCAGGGCCTGGCCCGCGCGGCCCAGCTGCCCGCAGGCCCCCTCCCTCCCCTCCAGCCCCGGGCACGGAAGCACGTTTCTGGAAGGGCTGGTGGGGATTTTCCAGGGACGGCTCCGTCCAGCCGGAGAATTCCACTCCCTGCCCTGCTGCTCAGGGGCAGGCTAAGGAGGGTGTTCTGGCTCGATCCGGTTCTGCCCCGCCCCTGCTTCTCGCCTGCAGGGTGCAGGGCGGGGTGCCCGCACCGCCTTCTCTGTTTGCTGCGGAGTGTGAGGGGCCTGAGGCGCCGAGGTCCCTTTAGGGCAGGGGTGGGCAAACTTTTTGACTCAAGGGCCACAATGGGTTCTTAAACCGGACCGGAGGGCCGGAACAAAAGCAACCTGACCATGCTGGCACTCTCATCTTGGGCTGCTGGTGAAGGAGCGGAGGGGAGAGCAAGAGAACCCTCCGCTCTTTCGGCTCCGGGGGCCGGATAGAACAGCCGAACGGGCCGGATCCGGCCCCCGCGGGCCGTAGTTTGCCCACGGCTGCCCTAGAGGCCCTGGCACAGAACGGGGCTGGGCACACCACTGGTCCTGTCCTCACTCCACCCTCCTCCCCTTCCTTGCAGGGACAATCCCTTTCCTTCATCCAACGTGTCCTAGCATTTTCCCTGGAGCCAGGCCTTGTCCTCGGGGTCACCCCAGGTGAGCATGGACAAGCAGCATGATGGACACGGACTTGGGGAGAGGTGGCGGCTGGCCCGGCTCGGGGCTGGGGGTGGGGAAGGGTAGCCGGACTGGGACACGCTGTGACGTTTCTGAGAGGCTGAAGGTCCGAGGGTTTCTGATGGGTGTTGGGGGCAAGGGTGGGGACTGAACTGAACGCGGTCATTTGCTGAGCTGGAACTGGACCCGTTTCCTCGCAGCCCAGTCCTCTACCCTCCACAGCTACCCTCCACATCAGAGTTTTTCCTGCGTTTGGCAAAAAAAAACGGGGGAGAGCATGGCCGGTGTGGCTCAGTGATGGACCTATGGACCAGGAAGTGACTTGATTCCTGGTCAGGGCACATGCTGGGTTGTGGCTCCATCCCGTGTGGCGCATGAAGGAGGCAGCCAATCAATGATTCTCTCTCAGAATTGATGTGTTTTGTTTCGTTACATATGTATTTCACTGCTTTTTGTTAAATATATTTTATTGATTTTCTACAGAGAGAGGAAGGGAGAGGGATAGAGAGCTAGAAAGATCGATGAGAGAGAAACATCGACCAGCTGCCTCCTGCACCCCCCCCCCCCGGGGATGTGCCCGCAACCAAGGTACATGCCCTTGACCGGAATCGAACCTGGGACCCTTCAGTCTGCAGGCCAATGCTTTATCCACTGAGCCAAACTGGCCTTGGCTATTTCACTGATTTTTGTTAAATATGTATTTCACTGATTTTTTTACAGAGAAGAAGGGAGCGGAATAGAGAGTCAGAAACATCGATGAGAGAGAAACATCGACCAGCTGCCTCCTGCACACCCCACACTGGGGACGTGCCCGCAACCAAGGTACATGCCCTTGTCCGGAATCGAACCCGGGACCTTCCAGTCCGCAGGCCGAGGCTCTATCCACTGAGCCAAACCGGTTTCGGCTCATAATTGATGTTTCTGTCTCTCCTTCTCCCTTCCTCTTGAAACCAATTATATATATATTTGTGGGGTTTTTGTTTTGTTTTGTTTTGTTTTGTTTTGTTTTAGAGGGTGTGGGGAGTCCTCTTCAGGGAGGGGCTAGGCTGGCGAATAGGAACTTCCCACAGACCTGGGTGTTAGAGCTGGGCTCAGGGGACTCAGTTCAGCTTACCACAAGGTGGCCACCCTTGGGGCTCACACGGCACCCACAAAACGCACTCTCTGCCCCCAGAAGTCCCCGGGGAGTAGTAATAGGGCACTCAGATCCGCTGGGAGCAACGTTCTTGGGGGGAGGGTCCCAGCTGGGCACCCCAGACCCACTCTGTCCTTTTATCTCCACTTCAGCTCGGCACCTGCACCTTCTCCGACGCCGGCCCCACCCCCACCTGGGAGGGAAGGGGGTACAGGGCTCCCCTCCCAGGTGTCTGCGCTCGGGCAGAAACCCCCGAGAGCCTCTCGGGTGGAAAAAGTTACCCGGTTCCAAATCTGCCAGCCGTGGGTGATCTCATCCCCTTCCCAATATAGTCGCCGTCCCCTCCCCCCAGGCTGGCTCCCGGCCAGTGGGGAAAGTCACGAGGGAGCCGGGAGGGGGGCGCGGGTGAGGGCGGGGGAGGGGTTTTACCTTGGGGTCACACTGTACATTGGGCTTTGTGATCTGCTTCCCACCCCACCCCCTCACTGACAGTGTTTACGTTCGGGAGGCTCCTGGCAAACAATAACCGTCTTCCACCGTCCCTTCTTTCCACTATCACTTGTGACGGCCAGCGGGAGGGAGGCACCAGGCCGCTCTGCTCAGCGTGCGGAGGAAACACATGTCAGTGGGTCCGGTTTCTCTTTCTTACAAACACAAGTGCTATGACCATTTTTGTCCAAATCCCGTTGTGCAGCTCGCTCGCTCTCTCTCTCTCTCTCCCTCTCTCTCTCTCTCTCTCTCTTCCCCTCTCCCTCTCCCTCTCCCTCTCTCTCTTCCCCTCTCCCTCTCCCTCTCCCTCTCCCTCTCCCTCTCCCTCTCTCTCTCTCTCTCTCTCTCTCTCTCTCTCTCTCTCTCCCTCTCTCTCTCCCTCTCTCTCCCTCTCCCTTTCCCTCTCACTCCTTCTCCCCACCCCCACCCCTTCCCTCTCTCACTCTCTCTCTCTCTCCCTGATAGGGTTCTGGCTCAGCTGTTTGGAGCATTGTCCTGTACACCAAACGGTGGTGGGTTTGATTCCCAGTGGGGGCACACACCCAGGTTGCAGGTTCAATCCCCAGCTAGGGCGCCTACGGGAGGCAACTGGTCAATGTTTTTCTCACTTCAATGTTCTCTCTCTCTCTCTCTCCCCCTCCCTCCCTTCTCTCTCTTCCACTTTATCTAAAATTAATAAAAACATACCCCCGGGAGAGGATTAAGAGGTGGGGGGGGGGAAGGCATCTGGTGACTTAAAAAAGAAAAGAAAGCCCTAGATGGTTTGGCTCAGTGGACAGAGCATCAGCCCGCAGACTGAAGGGTCCCAGGTTCAATTCTCAGCAAGGATACGTGCCCGGGTTTCGGGCTCAAGCCCAAATAAGTGACGTGTAGGAGGCAGCTAATCAATAATTCCCTCTCATCATTGATGTTTCTCTCTCTCTCCTTCTCCCTCTCCCTTCTCTAAAATCAATAAAAGTATATTTAGAGAAGAAAGAAATTCTGACAGGTGCTGGGCAGGAGAGCAGGGTTCATTGTGTGACCAATGAATTCCGGGCCCTCCCCTAGGCCAGAGGTGCAGGCCCAGGGCAGGGGGAGGCAGCAGAGACTAGTCCAGGGCCACTGTGGTCTGCTGGTCCCTCCGGCCTGCGGTAGACCAGCCCTCCCTCACCCCCGGCTTCCACCTCGTCCTTAAAGCCCTGCAAACCATGTTGACTGGGGACCCAGAGAAGCAGAAGACCCAGCCTCAGATTGAACACCCCCCCACCCCCACCCCCCATCAGTCCATCCAATTCGCATGTTGCCTAGTGTTTCTCTAGCTTCTACTGGAATGTTTTCACGGATCATCAGCTTACTCCTGCCTGCCAGGCTTTTTGGAGAACAAATAGGGCATCTTGTTTGTTTGTCTTAATATGTTTGTTGTTGTTTTTTATGGATTCTTCGAGAATGAGAAAGGGAAAGGGTGAGAGAGAAACATCAATGAGAGACTTCAAATAGATTGGCTGGAGTGTCCCAGGGGGCCGAGTGCCCCGGGTGAGCCGAGTGTCCCAGCGTGCAGTGTGCCCCGGGCGAGCCGTGTGTCCCAGGGGAAGCAGTGGGACCCAGGGGAAGGGGCGGTGTAAACCAGAGGAGGAGCGGACTCTATTCATAAGGTCCTGAGATAGTCACCATAAAACAAGCAGACTGCCAAATGAGGAGCGGATTTTATTCATGGGGTCCTGAGATGGTCACCATAAAACAAGCAGATTGTCAAATGACAGCGGGGAGGGGAAGGAGACCTGGGGGGAGATAGGAGAACAACTGAGGGACTGGTATGCATGAACATAAGTACAACCAATAAACACAGAACTCTGGGGAGGGAGGGCATAAATGGGAGGTGGGGTGGGGGGGCAATGGTAAACTATGTACACAGAAAATACCTTAATAAAATAAAATTTAAAAAAAAATAGATTGGCTGCCTCCTGCATGCCCCCTACTGGGGATTGAGCCCACAACCCGGGCATGTGCCCTTACCGGGAATCAAACCAGTGACCTCTTTAGTGCATGGGACAATGCTCTGAGCCAATCCACTGAGCCACACCAGCTGAGCGGGGCTTTTTTTAAAAAAATAAAATGAACAGATAGAATTCAGCGGAATGGGATGATCACTTAGCAATCACATGAAAATGAAGAAAAGGCTTTGGAGCCAGACACCAGGGTTCAAAACTTAGCTCTGCATTGACTAGTTTCAACACTGAGCCCATTTTACCTTTCCAAACTCAGTTTTACCATCCGTAAAATGGGTTCATAATCCTTGCCTCATACGATTGTTAGATTTTTAAAATATATATATATATATATATATATATATATATATATATATATATTTCTTTATTGATTTCAGAGAGGAAGGGAGGAGAGAGAGGTAGAGACATCAACCATAAGAATCTTTGATCAGCTGCCTCCTGCACACCCCCTACTGGGGATCAAGCCTGCAACCCAGGCGTGTGTCCTTGGCCTGAATCGAACCTGGGACCCTTCAGTCCACAGGCCAACGCTCTATCCACGGAGCCAAGCTGGCTAGGATGGCGATCGTGAGATTTACTGTAAGGAATTGACTCGTGTAAGCTGGAGGCCCAGGAAAGCCAGTGATGTGACTCCAGTCCAAACACAAAGGCCTCAGAAAGAACCAGAGGAGCCGATGGAGAAGTCCCCGGATGGGTCCCAAACCAGAGGTGAGAAGCACCAGATGTCCAAGGGTGGAGGAGGGGCATCCCAGCTCCACAAGCAGCACATTTCCCCTTCCTTCTGCCTTTTCCTTCTATTCCCGCCCTCAACGGATTGGATGATACCCACCCACTTCTTCACTCAGTCTATTGATTCAAATGCTAATGTTTCCCAGAACCACCCTCAGAGCCACACTCAGAAATAACGTTTTAGCAGCCTTCTAGGCATTTCTCAGCCCAGTTAAATTAACACATAAAACTAACCACCGCAGCCGAAACCAGTGTGGCTCAGTGGATAGAGCGTCGTCGGCTTGCGGACTGAAAGGTCCCAGGTTTGATTCCTGTCAAGGGCATGTACCTTAGTTGCGGGCACATCCCCAGTGGGGGATGTGCAAGAGACAGCTAGTCAATGTTTCTCTCTCATTGATGTCTCTAACTCTCTATCCCTCTCAATTCCTCTCTGTGTAAAATCAATAAAATATATTAAAACACACACACACACACACAAAACACAAAAAACTAACCACCACAAACCCTCAGTCAGATTCACCAACTGTCAAGACTGCTGTCCACTAGCTTTGCCAATCCCGAGTGTCACTGTCACTTGGTTATTGTTTTCTATTGGTTACAAGACAAGTCCTGACCACCCCCTCCCCATATTCAAGAAGAGTGGGATTCCATCCCGCCGCTTGGTGGGAGGAGCATTTGTGATCCTCCTCCTGGAAACCACAGGAAGGACCAAACGGTGGAGGATTCCAGGCTCCATCCCCAAGGAGCCGGGGGCCAGCCCAACTCGTGAAAGAGGCGGCTCCCGATTGTGGGGGAAGACAAGACCTCTTTTTCTTTCCCGCTCCTCCATCCCCGAATTACTGTGGTAGCCGCAGCCTGGGGAGGAGGACTCAGCTTTCTCCCCAGGGCGATGGCCGCTGGGGAAGGATTTGGAGCCGAGGAGTGATGTGGACAGACTTGAGTCTGACCAAGATCACTCTAACCCAGGGGTGGGCAAACTTTTTGACTCGAGGGCCACAATGGGTTCTTAAACTGGACCGGAGGGCCGGAACAAAAGCAACCTGACCATGCTGGCACTCTCATCTTGGGCTGCTGGTGAAGGAGCGGAGGGGAGAGCAAGAGAACCCTCCGCTCTTTCAGCTCCTGGGGCCGGATAGAACAGCCGAACGGGCCGGATCCGGCCCGGGGGCCGTAGTTTGCCCACCCCTGCTCTAACTGCTATGTACTGGGCGGAACTGACTGGAGGGGAGCAGGTGTTTGGGGGGAGGAAGGAGTAAGGTGGTTTGGACCATTCTTGGGGCCGGGGCAGGGGGTGGGCAGGAGGGGATGGAGCCTAGGCCTGCTGGGAGGGTGGCTGCGGGGACTGGCTGCGGGAGCGGAGGCCCGCAGGGGTGAGAAGGGCTTAGAGTTGTGGAGCAGTGCCCTGAGGGGGGCGCCCACTTTGGGGGAGAGTGGAGAAGGTGGCAGCCACTCCCCCACCCCCACCCGCAGCCCACCTGGGACCCCAGCAGCTCCTTCCCCACAAGTCAGACCTGAGTGATCACAGGTCAGGGTCCAGGGTCCTGCCCCCACACCACCACACCGCCCCCCGAGGACGTCCAGGGTCTGGTGAGGCTTCCTGAGAGCGTTGCAGGTTGCAGTTTTGGGGAGACCCTGCTCCACCTAGGGCTCAGCCTTGGAACCTCATCTTCTGGGGAACTTTCCTCTGCGCCAGCTGCGGCTGACATCAACACGGCCAGATGGCGACCCCTAGAGGCAGATGCCTGCTCCGCGTTGCTTTACTACAGATTCCCCGAAAAGGGCCTGTGCCAGCCCAGGGTTCCCCACCAGTGTTTCTTGTCAGGACATTCTCAGGACAGAGTGACCAAGCCACCAGACAGAGCTCGCAAGAGGCCCGGCCCCTCCATCCCTCAATGCCAGATCCCTGTGTGGGGTCAGCAAAGCTTCTGGGACCCCAAGTGAACCCATGGATACTCTCCCCTCCCATAAGCCAAGGAGCATGTTGTTTTGATGACATTCCCTGCCCCCAATAAACGGCTCTGCTTTGTTTCGGAGGAAGGCTCATCCCAGCCACTCCGTCAGCTCCTCACAGAGCCAGCCCCTCGCCTCCACCTCACCATCCGGGCCTGCCATGGGTCCTGGGTCACGAGTGAGGACATGCAACGGCACTCACCTTTTCTTAGCGATCCTTTTTTTAGCTAATTGTTCATTTCCACCCATACACACCCATGGTCTTTTCTGGTACCAGACACTCCTCACCTCCCTCCTCACTTTCGTGCCACCATTTAGTTCCTCTCCTGCTTCTCTGACCTCTCTCTCTTTTGCTGGTTTCTTTTCATCTGTTCCTCTGAACCATCCACCCACCCACCCATCCATCCACCCACCCTTCCACCCTTCCATCCATCCATCCATCCGCCCATCCATCCATCCATCCACCCACCCTTCCATCCATCCATCCATCCATCCATCCATCCATCCACCCACCCATCCATCCATCCATCCATCCACCCACCCTTCCATCCATCCATCCATCCATCCATCCATCCATCCATCTGTCCCTCCATCCCTCCATCCTTCCTCATTCATTCTACAGCCGGTTGGGCAGGGTGCTGAGCCTAATGTTATAGGAATGAGGGTGGGGAGGAGAAAAACAGGAAAACTTTTTTTTAAAGATATATTTTATTGATTTTTTTTACAGAGAGGAAATGAGAGGGATAGAGAGTTAGGGACATCAATGAGAGAGAAACATTGATCACTGCCTTCTGTACACCCCACACTGGGGATGTGCCCACAACCAAGGTACTTGCCCTTGACCGGAATCGAACCTGGGACCCTTGAGTCCACAGGCCAATGCTCTATCCACTGAGACAAACCGGCTACCCAGGACAAATGTTGATAGCATCTGGTCATAACACCTCAAGGACAGTGGGGGGTGGGGGTGGGGAGACTGAGATAGAACTTTCTGTACAGTCCCCCACCCCACCTCCCTACTGATGGAAGAGCAAGGCATGTCCATAATCCTAGCTGAGGTCGCCGCATGGCCTTGCTCATGTCTTCATCCCTGGAGACCACCTGAGGGGGTCCTTCTTGCCCACCAGCCACATCAGGCCTGTTCTCCCTCAGCCTTCACGGCAACTCTCGCCACTTCAGTGCCCTCAGAGCCTGTCCCCAGACCTGCGGGACCTGACTCACCCCTGTGCCCCCGCCCCCCATGCATCCCCATTGTGCCCAGTACTATGGCCTTCTCGGCCCCAGCTGGATGGGGCCATCCCTGGCCAGCTCCGCATGCCCGGCTCTGGTGCACGTAAGATGTGTGCGAGATGGACTGGACAGAGCAGCAGCTCATGGCACACATTTCTTCTGTTCATCTGCTGCAGGGAGGATGGGGTTGGGCCAGTGCGAGCTTCCTATGATCCCGGAAATGCAGGGAGAGTTAAGATCTGAGAGAGAGCCAGCTTTGGGAAGTCCCTCCCAGACCACTTTTCCAGGGGCTGAGGGTAAGTAATGTGTTCAGCCAGCGTATTCCCTTGCCAGCGAAGGTCAGAAAGGGAACTCTGGCCCCCTCGCTCGCTCTCCACGTGCTCCTCCCAGACAGGCGATTTCCCAGGTGGAGCAGAGCGGGTCAGGAGCCAAAGGAGCAAAGACACTCAGTCCAGCAAAGGCTTACCCGCCCCAGAGGTAGCTGCTTGGAGCGCCAGCCACTCACGAGGCAGAGGATCACCAGCCTGGGAATGACTTAAGGGCGGTTAGTAGCATCAAGTAAAATGAAACCAAACACGCTAGAGATTTAAGGAACAGTATAGGCCCCATCACCTTCCAGTTAGAAAGCTCAAAGAGCTTAATTTTAAATTTTTTTCATCTTTTTGAAAAAATTTTTCTTGTATTTTTAAATATATTTTATTGATTTTTTACAGAGAGGAAGAGAGAGGGACAGAGAGTTAGAAACATTGATGAGAGAGAAGCATCGATCAGCTGCCTCTTGCACACCCCCTTCTGGGGATATGCCCACAACCAAGGTACATGCCCTTGACAGGAATCGAACCTGGGACCTTTCAGTCCGCAGGCTGACGCTCCATCCACTGAGCCAAACCAGTTTCGGCTGTATTTTTATCATGTTCCAAAATGATGGGATATTGAAACATGTATGTTAAGTATATCTAGCTTCTTTGCAGTGCCCCATCCCCAACCACTCTGGGCCAAGACTGGGCAATGTTTTGTGAATTACTATTCCTTTAATTCACAAAAGGAATTACTATCCTTTCTATTGGGAGGAGTGCTTGTGCTGTAGACTTTCCTCAAATGCGCCCTGTTAAATATTAATGGGTAATGTTCATATCATTAATAATAATGATGTATTTGCATTTTAAGAAGTACCCATTGGAGCTGTCCTGATGAGCTGTATCCCTCTAGAGGCAATGAGATATAGCTATTAGTGGGGGTGAGATGGAGTGGGGTACTTTTCTAGAATTCCCCCCAAAGCTGGTTCTGCATTTAAGATTAACATAGATTTAACATTAATATATATATATTTTATATATATATATATATATATATATATATATATATATATATATTTCAGAAAGGAAGGAGATAGAAACATCAATGATGAGAATCATTGATTTGCTGCCTTCTGCATGCCCCCCCCCCCCACTGGGGATCAAGCCCACAACCCAGGAATGTGCCCTTGACTGGAATCAAACCTGGGACCCTTCAGTTTGCAGGCCGATGCTCTATCCACTGAGCCAAATCAGCTCAGGCCATTCAAGATTTAACAAGCTGAGTTAATGGCCTTGGCACTGAGTGTATGGAGACGCTCACAAGCCTTTATTTTTCCTTCTTTTCGGGGCCCCAGATGGTTAATACTAAATGAGGACTTCCTGTGTGGTCAGCAGCCAAAAAGTTTGCAGAGAATACTTCTCTTTTGGGTAAACTCTTCCTCCCCACCCCCTAGTGGATTCTTGAACAGACTAAAATCTTCCATGGCCAGAAACAAAGGCTGGCCTCATCGAATGCCCTAAGGACCTAAAAAAAAAAAAAAAAAAAGAATATTCCAACCAAAGGAAACTGAATTTCATTTTGCCTTTTTTTTATTTACAAGTTTAAATACCTCTAATGGTTAGAAAATACAAACATTGGTATACAGCTTAAATACAAATGTCACTAGGTATTAAAGGACTTGGTTCATAATTTTTCCAAATGCTTGAGAAATGTTTCCCAGGAGGCAGGTTAAACGTTAGGCACAAAGAACAGAGCCTCAGCCTGTTCAGATGGTCGCAGTCCAAACGTGCTCCCTACACAGTGATGCACATGGCAGCAGGACAAGCAGTGCCACCAGCCTGTAGACCCCAGCTCCTAAGCTACACGGGGGCTTCTTCTGTCATGGGAAAGAGTCACATTCGGGGACAAATAAAACACTTGAAAGGTGAAACTAGAATGGCTCAGTTCCAGGACATTCTGGATGAAAGAGTCAAGTCAGCCAGACTCATTTTCTTGTTCCATACCTTCTTCTCTTCTTTAACTCATGTGGACTGTTTATATTTCACTTTATGTATAAAAGGTGCCAGCCAAATCAATTGTGTCTAACCCAAACTTGACCCAGGGTGCTCAATATTAGGGATCTTTTAGCCCAATCAGACTTCTGGGTGAAATGTCTCTATGTTAACATACCTCAAAGTTAAACATTTTCTTTATATTAGCTTTACTGTTACAATTACCATCTCAGAAAACTGAATCTAAGTATCTCTTTTAAAAAAATATATTTTATTGATTTTCTACAGAGAGAAAGAGAGAGGGATAGAGAGTTAGAAACATCAATGAGAGAGAATCATCGATCAGCTGCCTCCTGCACACCTCCTACTGGGCATGTGCCTGCAACCAAGGTACATGCCCTTGACTGAAATCAAACCTGGGACCTTTCAGTCTGCAGGCCGATGCTCTATCCACTGAACCAAACCGGTTTCGGCCGAATCTAAGTATCTTGACCTAGCATACTAATTTGAATTTAGAACTAATACCATCTTCCCTGTCCATTTTGACCAATCCCCAGAGTCAGTAGAGACGTATTTTATCTACATGTAAAATATCTAATTAGGTCACTTATTTACCAGTTTCTTACCTAAAATAATGAATATGTTATTTAAAGCACCAAAGCGTACTTTATTCCAGTCACAAGCAAAATACTAAATGTCCAATCTTAGTTTTTAATTCATTTTAGCAGTCTCAGGACTGACATCTTTATAAAAGGAACAATAAATGCGTTGGAAGACCTGACAAGTACTACCAACCCCTTCTCAACGCTGATGTCAAGCAGGAGCCCAATGGCTTCCGGAAGGTCAATGACAGCCGAACTGTGGGGTACACCCTGGGGTGAAACCAGGAGGCACCCCTTGGAGCACTCAGAGAAAGAGGTGACAAGAGCCCAGTGGTTGAGCATCGACCTATGAGCCAGGAGGTCATGGTACGATCCCCAGCGTGGGGAGTGCAGAAGGCTGCCAATTAATGATTCTATTTCATCATTGATGTTTCCTCTCTCCCTCTCCCTTCCTCTCTAAAATCAACAAAAATATACTAAAAAATAAAAGTCAATCTGTACCTTAAAAAAAAAAAAAGAGCTAATAAGAGTTCACAGTGGAAAAGGCAGCCAATTTTTCTCTCAATATACCAATTAGAAAGCAGGAAATCTTTCTAATGAGGCAGAGAAAAAAAAACATATGCTTGGAGAAACAGCTGGGGTGTCTGTATTCTCTCGGCTGTCTCACAAGTTACTGAATCGGACACATTTATGACCATGCTGGCTCCAAAACACGATTCGTGCTCTGTAATCCAAGTACATGCTCCCAGGGTGCACCGGGGTTTAGTGGGCGTGAAGAGCAAAGGTTGTCAGACAAGCAGTCTTTGGCTCTAGCAACATACCTTCAGGGAAGCAGAATGGCAGTGATTCACGTTTTACTTCTGAGTTAAGATCTAGATTAGAAGGGATACTAGTGGCTTCAGAATAAAAGAACCAAGCTTAAGCACTGAAAAGAGAACTTAAAATGAAGTCTTATTGCTAACCGGTTGCACTGAAAACCTACAGGCAAAAACACCCCCAAGCTAGAAGTACACCAACACTGGAATGAATGTCTCTGGGACACGGACAAACAGGAGGAAGCCAATCCTAGTATTTGCTTGTCCCCAGGCCAGAAGCATACCAACACTTGCATGAATGTCTCTGGAACATGGACAAACACAAGGAAGCCAATCCTGGTTATTTGCTTTTCTTTCGGTGCATGGCACGAGGGGGTGAGAGGAGGGGAGGGATCAACTAATATAGTACAGGAGGATAAAAATGTCAGTTTTGCGGGATTTTATTTGTGCATCCATTTAGGGACACGTTTCCTGTTGTTTAAACGCCACCATAATTCATCACATGAAACTCATCTCCCCAAAAAAGGATCAACATGGTTTCATTTTCCAACTGACACAAGTTTGTGCAGCCCACAGAAGCCAATACGGGTTATATTTATTTCTGCCCCCCCTCCTATCCTATATATATCCTATATATGGCCCAGTTCCTGAGGAGCAGCGATGTGATGTATCCCACATTCTAGGGGCCCATCTGACAAACCTCCCTCTGTCCCCCTCTCCACTGGGGGATGCACGCGGGGAGCCTTGGTTAGTGACTACTCTCACTTCTCCACATTCAGGCTGACTCTTAAGTCCATAATCCCCTGCAATAAACCAGTCCTGCCTAATCGGCTGACACAAGGAGAGCACACTTTCTCTTTCCCCGCAACCATGTGCAATGGAAGCATTCTTTGCAATTAGGAGCAGCAGGATGAGGGAGCTCAGCATAGAAAGGACAGGACTTAACAGAAGGATGTTTGACAGGTATAGCCAGAATGGCTCACTGCTCTGACTAAACCCCCCGAGGCTTAAACCCTGGAGACATTATTAATGCGGGGAAAGGCCAGGAGTTAAGGCTCAGGCAGAGGTTACCTCCCAGTATGGCTCAGTTCAGGGGACAGGCTCCAGTGGGAGGGACCAAAAGCCCTAGAAGTAAATTCCGCTGGTCCAGAGGCCTAGCTCCTCTCACCCTGGCTGGAAACCAAGACGGGTCATTCCACGCATGCTGACAGCAGGCCTGCTGGCAAGTTTGAGGACTCAGTTTTAAAAGAAACTAAGATGGGACTAGAACGCAGCACTACAAAAATGTTTTCACAAGTATGATCACGAGAAAGGTTCGAATATTGCATAGAAAAAGTGTTCTGTAATATCCTTTGTAAACCTAGCTCTTAGGAATTAAAACAATCAAACAGACAAAACCTCCCTTCGTAGTCTAGGAGTCCATGATTGTGAATTGAGGGAAATGATCAAGTGTGCAGTTTTTGCAGCAAAACCTCAGAAGGTCCCGAAGTTCTTCAGGTGTAGAATTGTGATTAAATTTACCACTTGGAGCCCAGCCAGGATGGCTCAATGGTTGAGCACTGGCCCATGAACCAAGAGGTCCTGGGTTCGATCGCTGATCAGGGCGCATGCCTGGGTTGCAGGCTCAGGGTGTGCTGGAGGCAGCCAATTGATGTTTCTTTCTCATCGATGCTTCTTTCCTTCTCCCTTTCCCTCTCTCTAAAATAAAAATAAAAACACATATTTTTTTAAAAAAAATTTACCATTTGGAGGGTCAAGCTGACACAGTTTAACAGCAGTTTCTTTATGAAAGGACCTGGCTACATGAGCCCGAGCAAATTTTATGTCTCCATGCTCTGCCCTCTCAGCTTCGAAGGGGTGACCAAAACACCCAGGGACGTGAAACCGCTTGTTTTCTTTTCTTCCCACATTAGTCTATTATTAAGCAAACTACACCCACTGCCCCTTTAATAGGTTTGGACAGCCAGTTTAAGAATAAGTGAAACTATCTTAGAACACTTAAATCGACCTTGGCAACAGGACGAGACATTCTTAACCCCTCTTGTCATGGGCGTCGATCGAGTCCGAGTTGAAATACACCACCGTGACGGTGATGTCGTCCCTGTACATTCTCGCCAAGTCCTCTGGTAGCGTCAGCATGGCGGTCAGCCGCTCGGGATCCATCTCCCCGTACTCGTTGCTCCCTATGGCGTGTCGGATCAAGCGTGTGGCTGCGTTCTGGTCGGCCACGCGGAGCCCCTGCACTTTCCTCTGCAGCAGCAGGCTCTGCATGAGGCCCAGGTTGGCTGGTCTCTGGGCCAGGTCTGGCTTGTGCCGGCCGGCCTCGCTGAGGTGCTCCACCACCAGCCTCACCACGTCCTCGTTGTCCAGGACGTCCCACAGGCCGTCCGACGCCAGCACTAGGAACTTATCCTGGGGCCGCAGCCGGTGGTACGTGACCTCGGGCTCCGCGGTCAGGTAGGGGGGGGTGTGGTAGTGCTGGGGGGTGAACTGGTAGATGTTGAGCGCCTCGGTGTCAAAGCCCCTCTCCAGGACGCTGCGCTGCAGCTCTCTGCTCCACTTCAGCTGGACGTCCCCGAAGGCCCGGCACGGCATGAGGATGCCCAGCAGCCTGTCGTCCATGACGATGGTCCTGTCTTCTGACTCAGGGTGCTCCCTCTTCAGCCGGGTCAGCTCGGCCTGGTTCCAGGCGTTGTGGTCGCAGGTGAGGGGCAGACAAGACCACGCGCCATTGTCCTCCTGGACGCCCAGGATGGCCCGGCAGTCGCCAGCATTTGCCACATGCAAGTGGACCCCATCAACATGGGCCAGGCAGGCTGTTGCCCCCGAGAAAGCAACCTGGAGGGAGAGGTTCCGGGTCATCTCGTCTTCCAAAGGGGCCTGGATTTCCAGGGAGATGTCCGAGTCGAGTCTCTGGAAGGAGTACATTAACGCTTCCTTCACGTTCAGCCCCATTTCCATGTGCAGGTCCAGCAGCTCCTGCCAGTACACCCGGAGGTGATCGAGGTGCACCGACGTCACGTCCTTGTAGATGCTGTCCCCGGGGTGCTTGAGCCACTGCAGGATGGGCAGCACGGGCTTCATGCTCTCCATGGCTTCCTCCATCTGCTCCAGGGTCTGCTGAGACATCAGCGACACGGCCACGTAGTAGAAGAGCCTCTCGCTCACCGCTTGGGCACACGCGTGGCCGCCGTGGCCGTCGAAGACCCCGAACATGAGCCCGCTGGTCTGCAGGCAGGAGGCCACGCCGCGCCGGTCCTCCACTGGGGAATTGGCGGCTAGCTGGTTGCTCTCAAACCGCAGCACCGAATTTGGGGCTCCGCGGACGGGGTCGAGAACCTTGTGGGCTGACTCGCCGGCTCGCAACACTTCATTTACTTGCTCAGGGCTGAGCTGCAGGTGGAAGTCGTCTTCCTCTGTCGATGTGTGTCTGTGGGCTCTCGGCAGAGCAGAGCCACCCCACGGGGCATTGCTTTTCAGGGTGGGTGGCACCCAGGAAAAGAGCGTCCTTTTTGATTTGTTCCTGCTTGAGACACACCTTGAATATAAACGCCTGCCCCCTTGCAACGTGGCAATGCTGTTCCTGGCAGAATTTAAGATCCAGTAGGACACAGGACTTGACATTCTGAAGCTGTATCAGCAAATGTGTTCCTTCAGCAAAAGGTGTTGTTTTAAAAACCTGGAAATTGAAGAGTTTCAAATTTAATTTCTCAATAACAACTTCAGAAAACATTTAATTGGCTACTATCCTGAGCAAAAGTGATTTAAAGTAAGTCTCTCTACCTCCCATTATAGCACATAAACACATCCAGGAAATGTGAAAAGCAGGGTTTGTATACACTCTCCACTCCCACAGAGCCACTGTGGGCTTCCCCACAGAGCTCTCATTCCTCACAGCTGCCCCAGGGACCCCATTTCCTCTCCTTCCCAAATCCTTTCCCTTGCGAGGGCCCCTTACCCCCATGTTCGCTCTTCCCAGTAGACTGCACATTTTCTTAAAGATCTGCTTTCCCACTAGTCTGCAAGCTCCATGAATTCAGGAACTATGGCTGCCTTACCAGTGGCTCTCTAGGGCCCAGCCCTGTACCTAGCAAACAGCAAGCCTTTAAATATTGGCTAAATGTGGACCTTTTTTTTTTGGGGGGGGGGGGGTTAATCCTCACCAGAGGATATTTTTCCATTGGATTTTAAAAATATATATATATTTTTTATTGATTTCAGGGAGGGAGAGGGAGAGATAGAAACATCAATGAGGACAGAGAATCATTGATCAGCTGCCTCCTGCTCGCCCCCTACTGGGGATGGAGTCCACACCCCAGGCATGTGCCCTTGACTGAAATTGAACCATGGATCCTTCAGTCCACAGGTCAACGCTCTATCCACTGAGCCAAGTTGGCTAGGGCTCCATTGATTTTTAGAGAGAGTGGAAGGGAGGGAGAAGGGACAGAGAAAAGGAGAGAGAAACATTGATGTGAGAGAGACACAATGATTGGATGCCTCCCCCACATGTGCTGACTAGGGCTGTGGAATCTGCAACCAAGGAACATGCCCCTGATGGGAATCAAACTCAGGACCCTTCACTCCACAGGCCTACAATCTATCCACTGAGCCAACCCGGCTCAGGTTACACGTGTATTTTTTTTTTAAAACATGGCTTTTCTTCTTTTTTTAAAAAAAAATATATTTTATTGATATTTTACAGAGAGGAAGGGAGAGAGATAGAGAGCTAGAAACTTTGATGAGAGAAAAACATCGACCAGCTGCCTCTTGCACAGCCCCCACTGGGGATGTGCCCGCAACCAATGTACATGCCCTTGACCGGAATCGAACCCGGGACCTTTCAGTCCGCAGACCAACGCTCTATCCACTGAGCCAAACTGGTTTCAGCTACCCGTGGATTTTTATCAGGTCCAATTGACCTCTAGGCATAACACTAGCTGTCTAGCATCAGACACACTGCCTGAGCTCCAGCGGTCCATGGGTGGGAATACTAGTTAGTCTCTTAGGGTTTTGTGAGGACGTATGAAATATGACCCTTCCGCTCCAAAAAAAAAAAAAAAAGTAGTTATTACTTTTATCATTAGGTGTATTCTCCAATCATTCTACACACACTTTCATATAGTTGCCACCACATCTTTTAATTCGTTTTCCTGTTAAGAACATTTTGTCCGTCTTACATTTCGCGGATGTGTAATACTACCTTTTGACACAGACCATCACAATTTACTGAACTCTTGCCTACTGTTGGGAATCCGAGGGTCATTCCCACTGCTATTTATGAGACACCCAACTGCCCTGCCCCATATGCATCAGCCTCCTTTAGTTCTCATCCTACTTACTTCTCAGGCGAGCTATGAGTAGTAGGTCAAAGGCTGGGGATGCGTCTTGCCACACCAACCTCCACAAGGGTCACCATCTGCCTCGGCAAGAGGCGCGAAGGGAACGGTTTCCTAGCGCCTCCAACCGCCTTCGGTGGCATTTTTTCTCTCTCTCTTGGACGCCAACAACAAAAGCTGCTTTATGTTCTATTTCCTCGGGTGACCCCGGGGGAGAAAGACGCGTGTCCCACGTGTTTTTCGGATTTCGCTTATGAATGCTGCCCTCCCCAAGTGTTGGGGTATCCGAGGAGCTCGCAGAGCTGAGGATCGTCCTCCTCCCATACCCCCCACCCCTCCACCCCCCACCCACCTTGCTGAACTTGGGGCCGGAGCGGAGGGTCTGGGTGAACAGAGGGTGCCAGGCAGCAAGCCCCCCCTCTCCCCCCATGCAAGGCTGCCTTGCCGCAGCCCCGATCCCTACAAGCAGCAAACGGGTCCCAAGTTCAAGCCTCCGACCTACAGTTTCACAGATCGGAGCGCAGCCTCCGGAGTCGACCCAGCCCAGCTCTCGCTCCAAACCGGGCGCGGCCGGATCGCTGAGCCTATAGCTTCCCCAGCGCCGCTGAAATAGGAAGATTCAGCCGAGCCGCCCTGCGCTCTCTCGGGGGTTAAAAAGGGGGGCCAGCCAGGGTCCCGGTGGTGCGCAGCAAGGGGTCCCCGGCCGGCCGCGAACCCACGTGGCGGGTGGCGCGGGTGGGGTGACCGCGCCTGCGCCCCGCCCCCTCGCCTCACCCCATCCGACCTCCCATCGCCCGAGGTGGCGCCGCGCGCGCGGGAGGCCCGGGCGCCCGCGAGGCGAGAAGCGCCCCGAGCCCGCGCACCTCCCCGTCCCCAGCCGCGGACCCCCGCGCCCGCCGCCCTCACCAGCCGGAGCCGCCGCCGCCGCCGCGGGAATCCGTCCCGCCCGAGCCGCCGCCGCCGCCGCCGCCGCCCCTGCGAACCGCGCCGCGCCTGCCGCCACCCCGGCCTCCGCCGACTGCCGCCGGCGCCACTCCGGGAGGAAGCTTCCCCTCGCCTGCCCTCATTGGTTCAGCTGAGGAGGCGGACCCTTGACGGACAGGGGCACTGACCAATGGCTGAGGAGGGCGAGGGGGGCGGGCCGAGGGGAGGGCCTAGAGGATCCGGTTCCTCCCCCGCCACCGGCCAAGCCGGGCTCCGACTCAAAGTGGGTTGAGAGCAGGTCAATGGGTCCATTCAGTCCTTTGGCCCGGCGCCCCAATACGTGACCTCCATGACTATGCGCACCCCAAAAACCGGGAACCTTCCCAATTCCTTTCTGTTGTTAGGGATACCCTAACGGCTTCCTCCCCATTTCTGTGCGGGCCAGGCCAGACCCTTTGCCCAAGCGCCACACACTCACATGCAACCATCTCTCCACCCTCCACCCCCTGCTGGAGGCCCCTGTGTGCCCCAAGCACAACTGGCCCCCAAACTCACCTTTCCTGCCAAACCAGCTCTTTCCCTCCTCCCCTAGCCCAGAAATGGCCCCATCATCTGCCCAAAGACCCAAGCCAGAATCCTGGGAGTGATCTCCACTCCTCTCTCCATTTCCCCTTGTCTCTCCCCTCCCCCCTCAGTTATCTAATACTGTTAATTTTATTTCCTACATATTTCCCCATCCCAAACATTTGCCTCCAGCTACTCTATCGCCCTAGTATTCCAAGCCTCTCATCTGGTCTCCGCAATTCCAGTTTTAACTTGGCTTTAGCCAGCCTTCCTCTACAGAGCAGGCCCTTCTAGAACTGAGATTATTGCCCCGAAGTCTTCACAGACTCCCCACTGACCTCTGGGCCTTGAACTGACAATTACATTGGCCCGACGACCTACAGTTCCCACCAATGGTTAGTGGTTACTAGGTTGAGAAAGCTAATAGTCATTCCTTCAGTCCTTTCCATTGGTGGTTGTGGACTTCACCTTCTTCCTTATACGCTTTAATAGAACTCCTCTACATGCCCTAACTGGTTTTGCTCAGTGGATAGAGCATTGGCCCTCTGACTAAAAGGTCCCGGGTTCGATTCCGGTCAAGGGAGCATACCTCGGTTGCAGGCTCAAATCCCATCCCTGGTGGGGGCTCCTGTGGGAAGCAACCAATCGGTGAATGTATCTCTCTCACATCGATGTTTCTCTCTATGTGTTTCTCCTCCTCCCTTCCACTTTCTCTAAACATCAATGGAAAAATATCCTCAGGTGAGGAATAACAAAACAACAATAAGAAAAGAAAGAAAGAAAGAAAGAAACAAAGAAAGAAAGAAAGAAAGAAAGAAAGAAAGAAAGAAACTCTTCTACTAACTGTTAAGTCAAATGCAACCTGCCCTGGAACCAGAAAAGTCCTCTGAGAACCTTGAGAATGTGGTCTTACCTGGGGAGCCTGGCCAGCCCACCCAGACCCAGACCCAGACCCAGACCCAGACCTAAGGATGTGCCTGCCATAAAACTGCTTTCATCAGACATGCCCCTCATGTGATATTTATACAGCCACTCACCCTTAGCCCTTTCTGGAAGTACTACCAGTAAGTCAGAATTTCCAACATCTTCCTAGATCTCGAGAGAGGGCTGTTTCAGACTCAAACTAAAAATAACTGTACGAGTCTGGTTGGCATAGCTCAATGGTTGAGCAACAACCTATGAACCAGGAGGTCACAGTTCAATTATCGGTCAGGGCACATGCCCGGGGATGTGAGCTGGATCCCCAGTGTGGGGTGTGCAGGAGGCTGCCAATCAATGATTCTCTCTCATCATTGACGTTTCTATCTCTCTCTCCCACTCCTTTCCTCTCTGAAATCAATAAAAACATTTAAAATAACTGGAAGGGATTATAAATGAGTGTATCAACATAAGAATGTACAAGTCTGTAGAGAATTTTTATGAGTTTGTTTGACGCACAACTGACGACATATGCCTGGGAACAAAATCTGAAATGCTCCAGAGAATAATGGTTTTGCAACTTCTTTTATGCATTTGAAATTAGTGAGGGAACATAAGGAAGATTCCATGAGGGTGGGAGCAAGCAAGGATTAGATGATTATGTGCTTGCTTTAGGATGGTTATGCCTTTCAGTAACTGCCCAATTAGGAATTTATGATTTATTATAGCACCCCTTTTCCATCCACAGGTGCAAAAAGTTTTGTGTTTTTTTCAAAAAAAAATTTTTAATTGATGTTTTTACAGAGAGGAAGAGAAAGAGATAGAGTTAGAAACATCGGTGAGAGAGAAACATCAAGCAGCTGCCTCCTGCACACTCCCTACTGGGGATGTGCCTGCAACCAAGGTACATGCTTTTGACCGGAATTGAACCTGGGATCCTTGAGTCCGCAGGCCGACGCTCTATCCACTGAGCCAAACTGGTTTCGGCTGTGGGTTTTTTTTTTTTTTTTGTATAGATAATTCATTTGGGGTTACAGAGGGTTATCCCTCAGGACTGGGGCAGCACAGTTTAATTACTCAATTTGTGAGCATTTATGGGTACCTACAATGTGTCAGGCTCTGGGCCAACTACAAGAGACACACAGATGGCTGCCCCTCCCATACTTTCCTGAGAAAAATTACCTCTCTCCACTAAATCTGAAACCTCAGAGTTTTTCTAACTTACCACACACACAAATCCATTTCCAAAGTAAAAATGCACCCTTGGGGATTTTGTGTGTACTGGAACTTTAAAGCTATAACCAGATCAGTCACCGGGTATATGTTGGGGTGCCTCTGAGAAAAAAAAATTTTGAAATGGGCAGCCTCACTCAAAACCAAACAAATGTGAATTAAAATGAGATGCTGATTTTTGTCAACCAACCAAGACGTGATTAATACTCAATGTGGGTGAGTGGGCATTGTCATCTTGGCAGGTGGGAGAGTGAATTGGGGCTACCCAATGGACAGATCTTTGACCCACTAATTCTATTTCTCTTAATTTATCCTAAACAGAGGGTCAAAGGTAAGCATTGCAAATTTTCTACCAGCAACATACATATACATTGATCCATCCGGCATATCTTATGTGATGAGAGCCACTTGGAAAGGGCAATTGTAGTTGTCATTTGTACTCCAGGTTGAAATAGAATGACTCATATTCTATCCTTTTTATTTTTAATATATTTTTATTGATTTTTTACAGAGAGGAAGAGAGAGGGATAGAGAGCTAGAAACATCGAACCTGGGACCCTTCAGTCCGCAGACCGACGCTCTATCCCCTGAGCCAAACCGGTTTCGGCTCAACTTCTATCTTGAAAGTAAGTTTGGAGAGGAGTAGAACAGTTCTAGGGGTCTGGTGTAGGGAAGAGGAGGCAAGAGGAAGTTGGAAGACAGCCCTGGAGACCACAGAAGTGCGGGCACATAGTAGGCCCGATAGCAAGCGAAAGTTACCACGGCAGGGCCTGCGCTGCCCTGTGGACTTCTGAGTGCCCAGTGATGAGGCCCCACTCCAAGAGGGTGGGATGCCCCTTTCAGGTGCAGGGTGCAACTCCAAGAGGGGCCTGCAGACACCCTGGGCTGGGTGCCGGGGGTGGGCCCTGGGGTGCCAGAGCCTTGACCTGAGCAGCGGCCCCCCAGCCCCTACCAGGGTGCCCTGGGAGGGGTTGAAAAGACCTGGAAGGAGAGGCCTGTCCAGGGTAGAACACCAGATGGAAAAACCAGATTGCAACAAAGAGAGGGCCTTCTGATACTAAGGACAGTCATTTACCTGTGTATTTCTCCTCCTCCTCCTCCCCCTTTCTCTTTGTGCTTGCCTCTCGATGAGCAATTTAGCATGACTGCGAGCAGAGTTTAGTAGGACACCTGCCGGCACTCAACAAGGCTTCTCCCTGGGTCGTGAAACTCTGTAGGAACTTTCACATTCTTTACTTTTCCAGTTTCTTTCTTTCTTTTTTTTAAATTAACACACCGCATGTTGTTTTTTTAAAATATATATATTTTATTGATATTTTACAGAGAGAAAGGGAGAGAGATGGAGAGCTAGAAACGTGGATGAGAGAGAAACATCCACCAGCTGCCTCTTGCACGCCCCCTACCGGGGATGTGCCCGCAACCAATGTACATGCCTTTGACCGGAATCGAACCTGGGACCTTTCAGTCCGCAGACCGACCCTCTATCCACTGAGCCAAACCGGTTTCGGCAACACGCAGCATGTTTTTAACAATCAGGAGAACCTCTAATAATGTCTGTGGACTGTGGACTGTCCTGGGGCAGGGGAGGCAGCTGGGAAGAGGGCAGGGCCTCCACAGAGCGCTATTTTATGTTTCCTCACCGAGGATATTTTCCCCATTTTTAGGGAGAGCGAGAGGGAGGGGGGAGAGACCGAGAGAAACATGGATGTGAGAGAGACACACCCTATTGGTTGCCTCCCTCATGGGTGGGGATAGAGCCTGCCACCCAGACACGTGGCCTGGACCACAATCAAACCCAGGACACTGAGTCACACTGGCTAGGGCCATAGGGGAAATCAGGGAAGGCTCCTCTGATAAGATAGGCTTATCTTTGGAGCGAGATCTGAAGGAAGTTAGAGCGTGACACTGGTAGTACGTGGGAGAGAGCGCGTTTCACAAAGGAAAACAGCCAGGACAAAGGTCCTGGCCTTGTGGACCAAGGGAAGGGCTTGGGTTTTACGACCAGGGCTGCCTGTCCCGTCATAAACCCTTGGGCCAAAGCTGGAAAGACGTGAGAGCGCATCGGGAACAGGATCCCAGAAAACGTTCTGAGAGAAAAGGGCATCTCCCCACTACCCAGCCCTGGAAGAGGTTCCCACTGAACCATGGCTCACTGAGTCAAGGCAGCGAAAAAGCATGCAGTAAAAGGAATTCATTCATCATTTTTTAAAATATAATTTTTTGAATGTTTGGCAGCAATTTATTTTTAAATATATATATATTTCATTGATTTTTTTTTTTTTTACAGAGATGAAGGGAGAGGGATAGAGTTAGAAACATCAATCAGCTGCCTCCTGCACACTCCCTTCTGGGGATGTGCCCACAACCAAGGTACATGCCCTTGACCAGAATCGAACCTGGGACCCTTTAGTCCCCAGGCTGATGCTCTATCCACTGAGCCAAACCGGTTTCGGCAGCGGTTTTTATTTTTATTTTTTACACCTGTGTTTCCAAGACAACCACCTCTTCTGGCACAGGGCCCCCATGTAAGGGCGGGGGGGAGGGGGGTCCAGAGGCTGGGTCTTGAGTGAGACAGGCACGAGAACCCCAGCACGGCCACTTACTGAATATGTGACTTGGGCCAGGGGCCTCAGCGGCATTTGGAGCCTCTGTCTCTCCGTCTGCAGAATGGGGGCAGCCAGACCCCTCCCCCGAGCTGAGCAGTGGCCACGGAATGGGGGCGGCCGGGTGGGGAGAGGGAAGCATGTGGGAGTGTTGAGACAGAGCTGTCCTCCTTTTCTTGGCTCCGGAGCTATTTCTGTCTGAAGAACTGGGCCCCGTCCCTGTAATCAGGGCACCCCCACCCCCGGGCTCTGCTGGAGACTGGGTCAAATTTAACTCCGTTTTTTGTGTTTTTTTCCACACTCACCTTCCGTTCCATGTAACTACCTGCCAGTCTTTGCCCCCGGCTGGCATGCCCTCCTCCATCCTCCTTGCCTGTGGGGAATAGTGGGGCCACTGTCTCGGCCCTCCACGGACCGGCTTTCCCAAGTAGCCCGGTGGTGCTCAGCACGCTGGCCAGCTGCCTGCTCTGCCCACTGCTGGAGCCCCGGACAGCAGAGGAAGCAAGGGTTTACTGTGCCCGCAAAGCAGGGGCACAGACAATAGCAAAAATATTCAAAAAATAACCTGCTGGGCAAAGGTTTTCCCCAGCACAACGAGGCTGGGACCCTGCTGCTGCTGGTGGATGGATGCGTCACTGGCCAAGATGGACCCGAGACCAAACTACAGCTTCACAGGTGGCCACGAGGGGGCGTAAACACACTTCGGGAAGCACCTGAGCATCTCCCTTCCCAGAGTTGGCGGAGGAAGTGTGTGTGTGTGTGTGTGTATGTGTGTGTCCCTCTACAGTGCTTAACACTAGGAACTGACACTGTCAGAGGGGGCAGGTGGGAGGACAATAGGCTGACTAATACTTTTTTTAAAAAAATATTTTTTATTGATATTTTTACAGAGAGGAAGGGAGAGAGAGAGCTAGAAACGTCGATGAGAGAAACATCGACCAGCTGCCTCTTGCACACCCCCTACTGGGGATGTGCCCGCAACCAATGTACATGCCCTTGACCAGAATCGAACCCGGGACCCTTCAGTCCGCAGGCCGACGCTCTACCATTGAGCCAAACTGGTTTCGGCTAATACTTTTTAAAATTTTATTTATTAATTTTTCTGTTATCCTCATCTGAGGATATTTTCATATATATATATATAAATAAAGAGTGGAAGGGGAGGGAGCCCTCACATAGGTAAGTAAGTATAAAAATAATACAAAATTATATTAAACTGACAGGTAAACTATGAAGAAGGTACACGCAGCCCTGATTTCTCTCATTATGCTTTTATTTTAATGAGATGTTAAATAACAAATTACTTGAAAGCACCTTCCTTTGGCGCTCCCGAGAACACGCTCCATGTGCCTGTGGGGTGACCCACCAGGGAGCGCAGTCCATGGACTGACTGACCTTCAGAGGTGGGTACCATCCTTAGCCTCACTTTGCAGATGAGATGTGGAGGATCAGAGGGATGGAAACGCCTGCTCCAGGTCACAGCTCCGCCCTGCCTCAGAGCCAATACTCAGGTGCTTGTAATTGTCACGTCACAGGGCTTCTGTACACGGGTCCAGACGGCAGAAGAACTCCTCCCATCTTTGGTGTCCTTCTGCCCAAGCATTTACATACTGATATATGTATTACCTTATTTGGCCCAGCCAGTGTTGGTTTTCAGTGGTTGAGCATTGACCCATGAACAAAGAAGTCACGGGTTTGATTCCTGGTCAGGGCTCATGCCCAGGTCGCCGGCTCGATCCCTGGTAGGGGATGTGCAGGAGGCAGCCAATCGATGTTTCTCTCTTTCTATCCCTTCCTATCTCTAAAATCAATAAAAAATATGTAAAAAATAATTTTAAATGACCTATTTGTATACATAAGGCTATTTTATTACCCTATATAACAAAAGCGTAATATGCTGATTAGACCAGATGTCCTTCTGGACGAAGCCAGGGCTGTGAGGGCTGAGGCATGAGTTTCATGCATCGGGCCTCTAGTATATTATAAATGACTGTTCTTTATGTTACAACGAAGGCATTACATTCATTTTTTTTGAAATTATGCGTATAGATGAATTATATTTTCTTTAATTTTCATTGAAGGCTTGTAATGAGCGGTATTGTATTTATTATAAAAAGTTGCCTCTCAGAATCTCACGAACATAACCTGAGCACAAAAGCCAGACACTAGGAGCTTTCTGAAATGAATGATTTCATTTCTTTGAAGTTCAAAACCAGATGAATGTGATTTGCACTATTAGGAGTCAGGAAGGCGGCTGCTTTGGGAGGCAGGAACTCCTGTGGCAGCGTTGAGGGTGTCCTTTTGCTGATCTGGGGGCTGGTGCACACGTTTTGAAAGTTCAGATTGTGAAAGTTCACTGAGTGTCTGTACTTTTCTGTGTATATGTTATGCTTTAATTTAAAAAAAACAACAACCCCAAACCAAAGATGTTAAGTTAACATCACCAGTCATGAAACAAATCAACATGGCGCCTTTGTGATATTTCTCCACGTTCATAACCCGAGCCTCTTCATGAGGAAACACCTGACAAACCCACCTGAGGGCCATTCTACTGCCTGACCAGCCTGTCCTCTCCCACCGTGCCAATGGCCTGAGAGACGTTATGACCAGGGCTGCCTGTCCCATCTCAAACCCTTACGTCCCTTTTCTCTGAGGGACTGTCAGAGAAAAGGAGACCAAAAGGACTGAATAGCCGAAGCCGGTGTGGCTCAGTGGATAGAGTGTCGGTCTGCGGACTGAAAGGTCTCGGGTTTGATTCCGGTCAAGGGCACGTACCTTGGTTGCGGGCACATCCCCAGTAGCGGGTGTGCAGGAGGCAGCTGATCGATGTGTCTCTATCATCGATGTTTCTGACTCTCTATCCCTCTCCCTTTCTCTCTGTAAAAAAAAAAATAATAAAAAATCAATAAAATATATTTAAAAAAATAAAGAAACGGAGGTCAAGAGAAGAGGGCATATAGCCGACCGACAAGGAGGTGATAAGATCATTCTGCCGTAAGGTGTGTGCTCGGGGAATCTTGTTGTAACTGAACACTGAAGCTCCAATGACAAGATTTCAGGCTCTGTGACAGGGGATTATTCAGCATAGGGGTCGTTTTGTTTTGTTTTGTTTTGTTAATCCCCACCCAAGGTTGTTATTTCGCAACACTTTTGGGAGAGAGGGATGGAGAGAGAGAGAGAGAAACATTGATGGGAGAGAGACACATCAACTAGCTGCCTCCCTCACTCACACCATTAGGGAATGGGGAATGAACCCGAACCCCAGGAATGTGTCCTTGACCCAGAACTGAACCCAGGAACCTCCGGGGCATGGCTGACGCTCTGATCACTGAGAAACACCGGCCAGGGCTGTGTTTTTCCCCACATAAAGCTCTCCTGACGGACGAAGGGCACTGACCACACTCCTGACCACTCAGGAGGCCTGGGGAACGGGAGAGGCAGGGCGGTGCCCAGCGCAACCAAGGGCTTGCCCCTCGGAGCGGGTGGAGGGGGAGAAAGAGCCCCTTCCTGAAAACCAGAGGGACCCCGGGGAGCCCGGCTGACCCTGGGGCTCCTGTGCCCCTAGGCCTTTCCCACTGGGTAGCTCAGAGGGAATAGAGAGCCACCTGCTCAGCCCCCCACACCCCCGAAGACCTAACATTGGGGCTGCAGCTGGAGGGATGTAGGTGAGACTCGCAGACTGCCAGCCAGAACTTCCAGCGCAGGGCCAAGGAGGGCAGCAGGCACCTGCCAGAATTTGCATGTATTGGAAGGTGGTTTGGGGCCAGGTGATGCCTAGTGCTTTCTGAACCTCAAAGAGAGAGAGAGAGAGAGAGAGAGAGAGAGAGAGAGAGAGAGAGAGAGAGAGAGAGACTCACCTGCTCCCCACCTCCACCACCCTATCCCTTCTTTCCTGGCCACTGGCCACCCTCTCCTCCCTGACGCCATTCCTGCGAACCCCCCCCCCCCACACACACATTCCACAGGGGTCTTCCCCCTTTCACAGGTGGCTCTACCCCAGACCCCTTATGACTCCCCAGTAGCCCTGGGAGAGTCCCAGGCTCCAGCCCCACCGGTCCCTTCAGCCCTGCAAACACTCGGGGCTCTCTCACCTCCAAGCTTGCACACCTGCTCTTCCCTCAGCTTCAAACACATTGTTCCCTCCTCTCCGCCTTGGAATTTATTTATTTTTTCACCCGATGAGGTAGTAGGCTCCTCCTCTTCTCTGCCCCCCCCCCCATCGCCCCTGCCTGCCCTCTTCATAACCCTGACTTGCTACGAACCCACGTCCCCCCCAACAATCCTGCGCGTGGCTCACCCCTGTCACCTCCCCAGAGCCTAGAACAGAGCTTGACACAGCACGGGCACTCAAAAGGGGTGTTTGCTGCATGGACGGATGAATTTATTAACCATTGCATGGATGGATCGTCACGTAGGAGGCTTTGGTGGCGGGGGACGAGGGGAGACACTACATAAGCTGAAGCCAGTGCCTGCCCGCGGCAGCAGGTGGCCGGAGGGAGGAGGCCGAGTCACCTCCAGCAGGCTGGGCGCTATTTTTCCTTTTTTTATTTTTATTGTTTATTAATGGCCTGGCAGTGAGGTGCGCGCGTGGCGGAGGCCTGCAGAAGAGGTAATGCCGAGAGGGTGTGCCCATCTCTAATTATTGCTTGAGTCTTTCTGGCAATGCCAGCTGCCCGCCCCGGAGCGCTCGGTCTGGTCCATCACAGTGTGAGCTCGGGGCGGGGCCGCTGCCACTGGCAGAGGGAAGAAGAGAGAGAGGAGGAGGCTCCCAGGGACCTTCGGATCTTGGGGAGCAGAGACAGCCCCAGGCTTGGAACATGCTCGGCTCTTGTTCGTCCTGTCCCCAGGGCGGCTGAAGAGTGTCTCCTGACTTTGGGGAGGGGGGTCCCATCAGGAAGCCTGGAGGGTGGCCAAGGATCAAGCCAGCTGAAGAGGCGGGGGTGCGGTCTGCAGCACCCCCAGGCAGGGAGCCTTCGATGGTGTGGTGTCTGCTGACACGGAAGCCCTTGGGGAGATGGCGTCCCGGTGGCCAGCGGGGCGGCCGGGCGGCTCAGGCCCGGAACGAGGCCTTGACCAAACGGCCCATCAGCGGCTGTGGCGGCCGGAAGTTGTTCACCATGTGGATCCGCTCGTCGTCCACCGAGGTGAAATGCAGGCCCCGAAACTTCTCCATCTTGGGAAGGCAGAAGAGGCACTCAGGGCGGGAATGGGGTTCTGTGATCCCCTCTCATCCCAGCCAGCTCTGCCTCTGCGCCCCCCTCTTCCCCTCGGGGTTTGTCCCCAGTCCTCGCCACTCGTTCTCTCTTTGGGACCCCAAGCTCATTTATGTGTTCACTCAGGGGCCTCGGACCCGGCTTCGCCTGCTTTCACTCCCAACCCCATCTAGTTAACGCTGACCAGCAAACCCCACGTTTAAGATCCTAACACAGCCCAAACCGGTTTGGCTCAGTGGATAGAGCGTCGGCCTGGGGACTGAAAGGTCCCGGGTTCGATTCCGGTCAAGGGCATGTACATTGGTTGTGGGCACATCCCCGGTAGGAGGTGTGCAAGAGGCGGCTGGTTGATGTTTCTCTCTCATAGACGTTTCTAGCTCTCTCTCTCCCTTCCTCTCTGTTAAAAAAAAACAAACAATAAAATATATATTTAAAAAAAATAAGATCCTAACACAGCCCAAACCGGTTTGGCTCAGTGGATAGAGCGTCAGCCTGCGGACTGAAAGGTCCCGGGTTTGATTCTGGTCAAGGGCATGTATCTTGGTTGCGGGCACGTCCCCAGTAGGGGGTGTGCAGGAGGCAGCTGATCGATGATTCTCTCTCGTCGATGTTTCTAACTCTCTATCCCTCTCTCTTCCTCTCTGTGAAAAATCAATTATATATATATATATATATATATATATATATATATATTTTATAAAAGGATCCTAACACAGTAGGCGTGACCCCCAAGATCCAGGGATCCCCCCTCCCAGCCTGTGTCTACGTCCTAATGACCACCCCCCACCAAGCTAACTCCCATCTAAGAATCTAAACGGTTATTAGCAAAAGACGGGGGCCTCCATGGTGGGCCCACGGGCTGCGGGGCTGCTGGCTGGGAGAGTCAGGCTGCTGGGGGGGCCCCCGGAGGCCAATCCCTCCGCCTGGGCACTGACCTGCCTCTCGGAGATGCTGATGGGCTCCCGGAGCACGATCCAGGTGACGCTCTCGCTCAGCGGGGGCGTGGTCAGCGAGCCGGGGTAGGTCCAGTAGTGCCGGCTGGCAGGCAGGAGGCAGCTGGGCTGGAAGCAGGTGAACTGGGCCTTGGTGCCCTGCACGGGGTGGGAACCCAGGAATCAGCACAGACCCCCCAGACGGCCAGACCCGCAGCCCCCTACCGGCGTCTGGCAGGGGGATCTGGGCGTCTCCTTGGCTCGTGGAATATATTGTATTGATTTTTCACAGAAAGGAAGAGAGAGGGATAGAGTTAGAAACATTGATGAGAGAGAGTCATCAATCAGCTGCCTCCTGCACACCCACTACTGGGGATGTGCCCGCAACCAAGGTACATGCCCTTGACCGGAATCGAACCTGGGACCTTTCAGTCCGCAGACTGACGCTCTGTCCACTGAGCCAAACTGGTTTCGGCTGGTCTGTTCTTGTTCATCCGTCTATATTGCTCACCATCTCCCCTATGTCCCTTGCCTTTAGCGGCCCCGAGTGGCGCTGCCTTCGGGATGACCATTACCGGGCGTGACCAGTACCTTATCAATCCTTTACCCACCACGATTGCACGCTGGGCGCCCCAATCCCCCCCCCCCAGTGAAGAGGGGTCAGGTGCAGGATTCTGCAGGCGCTGACCTGCCCCCTTCATCTCACCGAGGGCTTACTACCAGGATGGAAGAGGGGATGGGTCTGCTCCATGATGTAGCCTCCTCCCTTCCCCGCCACCCCCTGCCCCCGCCCCCGGCTCCTCTGGGTCAGAGGCACGGACCCCCGGTCTCACCTTAAACCGAACCATGTAGAGTGCGTCTGTCAGACGGTTCATATAGGGGTGTTCTGCCCCGATCTGTCAGGGAGAGGGTAGTGTGAGCCCGGTACCACTGGCTTCTGGAAATGGAGGCAGTTCCCGGCCTGTCATGCCTCCCCCCAACCCTGGCCCTGGGTAACCCCCCTCACCTCCAAGAAGACTCCGACCACAGCCAGGCCGTCGGGGGCTGAGGCTGCCTCCCCAAAGGTGCTGTACTTCTTGGCGTTCCAGTGAACCAGGTGCAGCTAGAGGGTCCACACAGGGCAGGCCTGTGCTCAGCACACTCCATGGGCCCCGGAGCTCAGAGCAGGGATTTCCTCACTCCCCTCAGACTCCTGGCCCCTCTGAAGGGAGGACAGGCTGCCCCCCCCCGCCCAGCTAGCATCCTATGGGGCCCCGGGGAGCCCCCCAAGGACACACGAAGCCTCCACCCTGCTCTGGGCCCGCCCCTCTCCTGAGCCCCAGAGAACCTGCCCTCCAGGAACTATCTTTTTTTCTTTTTTTAATAAATATTTTATTGATTTTTTTTTTTTTAACAGAGAGGAAGGGAGAGGGATAGAAAGTCAGAAACATTGCTGAAACCGGTTTGGCTCAGTGGTAGAGCGTCGGTCTGCGGACTGAAAGGTCCTAGGTTCGATTCCGGTCAGGGGCATGTACATTGGTTGTGGGCACATCCCCGGTAGGGGTTGTGCAAGAGGCAACTGGTCGATGTTTCTCTCTCATCGGCGTTTCTAGCTCTCTATCTCTCTCCCTTCCTCTCTGTAAAATATCAATAAAATATATATTTTTTAAAAATAAAATAAAATATATTTAAAAAAAAAGAAAGAGAGTCAGAAACATCGATCAGCTGCCTCTTGCACACCCCCTACTGGGGATGTGCCCGCAACCAAGGTACATGCCCTTGACCGGAATCGAACCTGGGACCCTTGAGTCCGCAGGCCGACGCTCCATCCACTGAGCCAACCCGGTTTTGGCTCCAGGAACTACTTTATGAGACAGATAATGACCGTCCAGGGACACTCCCTGAGGAAGAGAGAGGCGCTCGCACCGGGTCCAAAGAATAATTAGGGGGCAATCGGGCAGCGCAGGGGGAGTGGCGGCTCTGCCAGGCCAGGGCCCGCAGGGCCTTGCACGCCAAACGCAGCCCCCGGAGGCTCAGTAGCACGGGTGTGGCGGGACTGGATCTGTCCTTGGGAAGATTCCCTCTGGACGCACGCACAGGCCAGGGCAGCCGTGGGCAGGGTTCGGGCAGAAGAGCTAGGGGTGGGTGGAGGACGCTTCTCCCCAAGACGCAGGGTGCTCCTCCCCAGTCTCTCCAGAACTCCAGACCAGGCAGACCCCCTGCCAGACCCCCTGACCCTCCAGGCCCCCCGCTCCTTCCCCGAAGGGACGCCCGCTGAGGAGGGCCTTACCTCGCAGGGGAACGACTTGCCGTCCACCATGTGCTCGGAGCCCACATTGTGCATCTTGCCCCAGTGGAAGTGGAACTGCCTGAGCCGGTAGGGCCCGTCCAGGGGACCCCCGGTCACCACTGCGGGGAGAAGTGGGGGGCTGGTGGGCGGGTAGCAGCAATCCATGGGAGGGGGAGCCCACAACCACCGGCAGGCGCCAGGGCCAGGATGAGGGGAGTGCCGGGAGGGAGATACATTTTTTTTTTTTCATTTGGGGAAAACTGGTTGGGCTCATTGGTCTTGGGGTCACTCTCCACTCTGTTCCCTGGGCCAGGGCAGAAATCCTGGCGGCCTCTCCGTTGTCCCCCTCCTGCCCCATTTTGCATGGAAGCTGGAACCTTGCTTCTAACCCCTCCCTCCCCCCCCCGCCCCCATGATCACTAACAATATGCCCCCCCCCCCAATGTCTGGAGTGCTGAACAAGGGCTGAATCAGAAGGATTATTTTGCTTAGTCCTCATAGTAGTTCCTGAGGGCGAGAACCTAGTTATCTCTACTTTGTAGAGGTGGGAACCGAGGCACAGAGAGGGCAAAGCATGTGCCCGGGGTCACACAGCGAGGCACCGAGCGAGGAGAGGAGCCTGCATACCCTCTGTGAGCCCAGAGCCCGAGCCCCTGATCACGGGGCCGTGCTGCCTCCTGGGGACCTACGGCCGTCACAGGGGCCAGCTCCCGAGGGTCCCCACCCCGGTGGCCGGGCCCAGGTGCCCCCTTGGGCTCCTTGGTGGGTCCCCTTTGGGCTGGTGTTGTGGCCTTCCCACCCTGGCGTCTGGTGAGCTGGGGCCACGCCTAAGGCCTCCGGAGGCTGATTGGGTTTCTAGCTGAAAGGGATCTGGCGGTGGAGGGAGCTCCTGCCAGGCCCGAATGTGAGCCCCCGGATCAGGTGACTGCCCCGGGGCTCAGAGTTCCACTGGACCTCTCAGGACGGTGACCAGGCCAGGGCCTTGCCCTCTGCGGGCCCCTGAGGAGGAGGAAGAGGAGGAGGAGGAGGGAGAGGAGGAGGACCAGGAGGAGGAGAGAGGACAATTCTTGCTGTTGGAGCAGGGCCTTCAGGCTGAGCTCTCTGACCGGCCTTCGGGGACCCCCTCCTCTGAGCATGCCCCACCTGGGACCCAAGGGTGGTCTCTCAGAGAATGGACTCCTTCCCTAACTAACGCCCTTGAACTTGGCTCCTTTGGCCTCCTCTTCCTGACCATAACACGCACTGCCATTCACTGTGCACTTACTGCATTCTGAACTCCATAGGGGTCAACCCCCACGGAGGCCTCGAGGGGAACACATGGCTATCCCCCACAGGACAAATGTGAGACTAAGGCTCAGAGAAAGTGGGTGTTCTGTCCGGGGTCACAGAGCTATGGGGCGGCACAGCTCCGATCATCTCTCCCCCAAACCTACCTTCTTTCTTTTTTTAAAAAAAATATTTTATTGATTTTTCGCAGAGAAGAAAGGAGAGGGATAGAGAGTTAGAAACATCGATGAGAGAGACACATCGACCAGCTGCCTCCTGCACACCCACTACCGGGGATGTGCCTGCAACCAAGGTACATGCCCTTGACCGGAATCGAACCCGGGACCTTTCAGTCCACAGGCCGACGCTCTATCCACTGAGCCAAACCGGTTTCGGCAAACCTACCTTCTTTCCATTGGCTCCCTGCCCTCTCAGGCCTGGGTATTCTGGTGGGGGAGGGAACCCCAGCGGATGTGAAGGCGAGCCCCCGTGTCAGTGGCTCAGGGGCATGCCCCTCGGGCCTTCTACCCTCACCCCATACGTACAGTGGCCTTCACAGAGCTACTGACGTCTGAACGGAACCCTCAGCTCCCTCCCTTTAGGAGGTGCAGCCATGTGAAAACTGCTCCTTCACAAACCTAATCTAGGGTTGGTTATTAAGAGTCTCGTGTCGCCGAAGTCGGTTTGGCTCAGTGGATAGAGCGTCGGCCTGCGGACTGAAAGGTCCCAGGTTCGATTCCGGTCAAGGGCATGTGCCTTGGCTGGGGGCACATCCCCAGTGGGGGGTGTGCAAGAGGCAGCTGGTCGATGATTCTCTCTCATTGTTGTTTCTAACTCTCTATCCCTCTCTCTTCCTCTCTGTAAAAAATCAATAAAATATCTATATTAAAAAAAAAAAAAAGAGTCTCATGTCCCTCTCCAAAGCTCTCGGTGAGAGGCTTTTCTTAGAGTTTTGTACCAGGAAATGCCATGTCTCTCTCCTGAGGATCTGATGGATTTGCTTCCTTCTGCAGCAAGAACTATAACAGATCCTCTTTTCCTTTTTTTCCTAGCCTACCAGGAAACTCAGAGATAAGCAACTAAAATCAGTCCCATCTGACTTCCCTCCTCTTCAATTTTTAAAAAAATTTATTTCAGCCGAAACCGGTTTGGCTCAGTGGATAGAGCGTCGGCCTGCGGACTGAAAGGCCCGGGGTTTGATTCTGATCAGGGGCATGTACCTTGGCTGCGGGCATATCCCCGGTAGGGGGTGTGCAGGAAGCAGCTGATCGATGTTTCTAACTTTCTATCCCTCTCTCTTCCTCTCTGTAAAAAAATCAATAAAATATATACATAAAAATTTTATTTCAGAGAGGAAGGGAGAGGGAGGGGGGAGAGGGATAGAAGCATCAATGATGAGAGAGAATGAGGGGTTGGCTGCCTCCTGCATGCTCCCCACTGGGATGGAGCCAGCAACCTGGGCATGTGCCCTCACCGGGAATCAAATGTGACCTCCTGACTCAATACGAAACCACTGAGCCATGCCAGCCGGGCTGACCTTTGATTTTTTTATTTTATTTGAAACTTAAGTTCCCTTGAGTGCTTTTATTATGTGCACTGGGGTGGGAGGGGAAGAGCAGGCAGAGTTCCCGTCGCTTTTTTACACAAGAAACTCCAGCAAGTCTCCTCCTTGCCCCCACTCCACCCCTCCTGAGTCTGATCACAGGGACACAACTCCTTCAGGAGGAGCTCTGCGGAGGCCCCCTGCCTAGGAATCTATCATCAGAGAGCCCGGACTTTACTCCCAGGGCAAAGAGACCTTGGAGAGCGCGCCGAGAATTCCCGCCGCCAGCCTCCCTCTGGCCCCGGAGAGCTGGGATCCTGAGGCGGAATGCGGGCTGGGAAGAAGACCTTTGGAGTTGGACAGGCTGGTTTGGGCCCTCCCCAGCCCACTGAGTCTCTACTTGCCTCTCTCTTTCTCTCTCTCTCTTTTTAACATATATTTATTGATTTTTTACAGAGAGGAAGAGAGAGGGACAGAGAGTTAGAAACATCGATGAGAGAGAATCATCCATCAGCTGCCTCTTGCACCACCCCTACTGGGGATGTGTCCGCAACCAAGGTACATGCCCTTGACCAGAATTGAACCCGGGACCCTTCAGTCCGCAGGCCGACGCTCTATCCACTGAGCCAAACCGGTCTCGGCTCTCTCTCTCTCTCTCTCTCTCTCTCTCTCTCTCTCCCTAAGTGCTTATATTTTTATTGATTTTTTCAGAGAAAGAGAAGAGGGAGAGGGGCGGGAATCCACTGATCCGCTGTCTGTTGTACCTGCCTGTCTCCACTGGGTTTCACACCCCACCGTCACCAATCAATATTGATTGGTTCTTTGCCTGGGAATCAAGCCCCCGCCCTTTGGTGTACAGGACGATCGGGGCACCTGCGTGCCCATCTTAGAGGTAGATTCTTGAGAGGAAAAAAAGAGCTGCCGGCGACCTTCCTTAGCAGGGGCGGGGGGGGGGGGGGTGGCACAGAACACTTTTCGATCCTTTCTCTCTCCCTGCTGGGCTTGGCCAGCTCACCCAAAGAGGAGGGCTTAGCCTGGGCCGCACGGGGCAGGGGGTGGAGTGGAAACAAACCTGACCTAAAGCACTATAGAGAAGAGAAGAGAAGAGAAGAGAAGAGAAGAGAAGAGAAGAGAAGAGAAGAGAAGAGAAGAGAAGAGAAGAGAAGGAAGGGAGGTGGCACTTCTTGAGCTCCTGAGCATCTGCTGGGTGCCAGCACTACAAACATCGCTTCAGTGTTTTCTCTTTTTTTTTTTTTTCCTTTCTATGATCCTAGGGAGCAAAATAAGGTCTCATTATACTCTCGTTTTATGCCTATGCAGACGGAGGTTCAGGCCACGGCCTCACCGCTGGCTGGGAGGTGGAGCCATCCACCCCCCCCTCCGCCGCAGGCTGCCCCCCAAAACAGGGTTAGTTCCCCGGCGGAGGGGTGCCGGGTCTGCAGGGGCCACTCACCGGATCGGTCGTCGCTGTCATCGAAGTCCACCTGGACCGAGTGGCCGTTGTTGGCGAGGCTGAGGGACGTGCAGCCCTCGTAGAACAGCTTCAGCGGCTTCAGGCTGGGCGAGTACACGGCCTGCCTGGATATGATATTGATCGGCGATTGGCGGTCTCCCCGGGCGATGGGGTACAGCTTGTACCACTGCGAGGGGCCTGCGGGTTGGGGGGAGAGGGGACGGACTCAGGCCGCCGGCCCAGGGGTGTCTCCCCGGGATCCTTGCAGACCTCGGCCCCTGCCTTGGAGCTGTGTGTGGCCCGGGGCCCCAATCCCAGCGACGCCACTTCCCCTCCATGTCCTTGTCTTTGAGATGACCTCAGGGAAACTCACCACCCAGCCCTAGCCGGTGTGGCTCAGTGGATAGAGCGCCTGGCCTGCGGACTCAAGGGTCCCGGGTTGGATTCCCGTCAAGGGCATGTACCTTAGTTGCGGGCACATCTCCAGTGGGGAGTGTGCAGGAAGCAGCTGATTGATGTGTCTCTCTCATCAATGTTTCTTACTCTCTATTCCTCTCCCTTCCTCTCTGTAAAAAATCAATAAAATATTAAAAACAAAACAATAAAAAAAACCCTCACCATCCAGAGCTGATAGGAGGCCCAGAGAGGTCATGCGTGGAAGCGAGCACAATACAGCCCTGGGGCCGAAACCAGTTTGGCTCAGTGGTAGAGTGTCAGACTGCGGACTGAAGGGTCCCGGGTTCGATTCCGGTCAAGGGCATGTACATTGGTTGCGGGCACATCCCCGGCAGGGGGTGTGCAAGAGGCAGCTGGTTGATGTTTCTCTCTCATCGACATTTCTAGCTCTCTTTCTCTCTCCCTTCCTCTCAGTAAAATATCAATAAATATATATATATATATATATATATATATATATATATATATATATAAAAATACAGCCCTGGGCTTAGGGCTGGTTCTGGGCAGTGAGTCCCCCCAACATCCAGTACCTGGTTGGAAGGATCCCCCCCCCCAGCCACCTGTAGTTCCTGGCCTGACCCCACCAGGTAGCTGGCCTCTTCCCGCACCTTGGGTATGTTCGGGTCGTTGTTTGTGATAATAACAACAAAAGCTCCCATCATCCTGGCCTTGGCTGTGTGACATGCACTTGCTCCTCACAGCCACTTTGTGAAGTAGAATCCGAGGTGGGCCTCATCTCACCGGCGAGAGGACGGAAGCCCACTCGGGTGTGTGCACACACACACTCGGGCACTGGGATAAACACAGCACATGCACGAACTGCCCCCAGCGTCCTCCCCGGGCATGTGCCTACCGACCCGTAGTTTTCACGTACGTACGCGTGTGCATAGTGGCCGGGGCTCGCTGGGCCCTGAGCAGCGAGGCCCAGCAACACACACGCGTGCACACACACACACACACACACATACCTTGCGGACTATACCTGACGCACACATGTGCACCCTCACCCAGAGACTGCTTGTTGCAAACCCAGATCAGCACTAAGGGACGACAGCAAAACACATGCTGGTGTGCGCGCACACACACAACACACAGCACACACACACCCTGCGTGCACACCCACACACCTGCGTGCGCACCCACAGGCACCCACCACCTGCCTCCCAGAGGCTCCCTCTGGCTTCTCCCTGAGGAACATCCTGAGATGCAGCCTATTTTTAGAGCTTCTGCCGGCTGGTGCCTCTCCCTGTCTTTTGGCTTCTTGCGTTTTCCCGGGAAAATAGCAGCAGGTGCCAACCGAGCCGCGTCCCCGGTGGATGACTCAGAGCGAGGTCCAGACTCCCCGGTTATTTTTGAAGTCTCGTGAGTATGCCGCCCGCTGGCACCTCTAGCCTTTGTCCTTTCCTCCCCCCGGGGCCCCGACGCGGGGCACCCAGGTCCGGGTGGGTGAGGGGGGCAGGCCTATAGGATGCTGGGTGCTCAGAGCGTGTGGACAGGGCTAGAAGGCAGGCTGGAGCGTTAGGGAATTCTGACGCCGGGGGAACACACGGAAGCTGGCTGGGAGCAGGTGATGATCTGGTTGCCAACTCGCCCCTTTTCTGCCTCTCTCTCCGTCTCTGCTGGTCTCGGGTCTCGGTTGCCTTTTTTCTGAGTGTCTCTTTCTAGCTTTTGCATCTGGGGTTCTCCCTCCAAAAGACGCTCCCGTGTCCTCCGGGTCCCAGAGGGGGCCAGAACCACCGCAGCATCTCCCTAACGCCCTCTGGCCCCAGGCATCCACCCTCAACCCCCATCGACCCCCTCTCCCCGGAGAAGGGGTGGGGTTTGGGGGGTGAGGGCGGGGCGTGTTCCTCCCGCTGGAATTTGCCCTCCTCCCACCCCGCACCTGCCCTGCCTGGGTCTGCCGGCAGGCAGGCAGCCTGGATCTTGGGTCCTCAGGGTTCACCTCCGGGAAAGGGGGAAACCCTTCTCCCCCTTCCCCCCCCCCCCCGCTCCATCCCAGCCCCCAAAAGGAGCTGACCTGCCGCAGGCCCACACCCAAGCGCTCTGCCCCGGCTCCCTTCCTCCGCACCCCACGGAAACTGAGGCAGAACCGGGGAGCTATTGGCCAGGTCAGGCCAGGCCAGGGGGATGGGGTGGGCCACGCCTCGCGCCGGGACGTGCTCAGACACCCTGCTCCACGGAGAGATACCCAAAAGCCCTTGGGGATACGTGGGCACCCCAAGGATCCATCCATCCCCTCCGGTACCTGCCGGCAGGTAAGAGCCGCACATCCCCCCCGGGGGACTCTCCCGGGGACACTTCGCCCTTGCGGAGCCGGACTCGGGCAGATTCCTGCGCACCCGCGCCCCGCGTCCCCCGTCCCGCGCCCACGCACAGCGCTCCGCCCCGGACCGACCGCCTCTCCCCGCGGCCCGGGGTCACCTCCGCCCCGGCGCCCCGGTCGGGCGGAGGGAGCGGCGGCGGCGGCGGCGGCGGGCCGGGGGCTGCGCGGAGGAGGCGGCACCTCGCGGCGGGCGCAGCGCGGACTTTGCGCGGGGCGGGCGCAGGGCAGCCGGGGCTCGGGCCGGGTTCTGGGGGCTGGAGGGGATGCGGGGGGTGTGGGGCGGGGTGTCCCGGTCTGGCCTGAAGGGTGCGGGCTTTGCGGGTCCGGGAAGCCCCGGCCGGGCCAGCCCGGGTCTGCGCCTACCGTCCTTCTGGCCGTAGCCCCAGCCGTGGTGGCCGGTCATGCCGCCGCCGCCGCCGCCGCCCGCAGCCGCGCACCTGCCGGCCGCCCGGCTCCGCTGGCTCCGCTGCGGCTCCGGCTGCGGCGCCCGCCCCGCTCCCCGCCGCCCGCCGCGGAGCTGCCTCTTAAAGCGGCGGCGGGCGGAGCGGCTCCCGGGAGACCCGCCCCGCCCCCGCACCCCCACCCCGCCCCCGCACCCCCACCCCCGCCCAGCTCCGGGGGAGCCAGGCCGGCCCGCACCGCCCGTCCGTCCGCCCCCAGGCCAGCTGAGCCCCCAGGGGGGTGCCGGCCGGGCGGCCAGAGGGGACGCAGACCTCTCCGGTCCTGACCTGATGACCCTTCCTTCCTCCTCCTCCTCCTCCTCCTCCTCCTCCTCCTCCTCCTCCTCCTCCTCCCCAGCACGTGTGCGGGCTCCGGGACCAGAAACCGCTCGGGTTTCCCACCTTCCCTCCCCTCCCCAGGCTGGTCCCTGGGCAGTGAATCCCACCCTGCGTCCTCTGGGCTTGGGGAGATTCCCCTTTAAATCGCGGATGGCGCCGAAACCGGTTTGGCTCAGTGGATAGAGCGTCAGACTGTGGACTCCAAGGTCCCGGGTTCGATTCCGGTCAGGGGCATGTACCTTGGTTGCGGGCACATCCCCCGTAGGGGGTGTGCAGGAGGCAGCCGGTCGATGTTTCTCTCTCATTGACGTTTCTAGCTCTCTAGCTCTCTCCCTTCCTCTCTGTAAAATATCAATAAGATGTTTTTTAAAAATCTCGGATGGCACTGACCCTCACGTCCAGAACCGGAGCTTCCCGTGTTTGCCGGGCACTCGGGCAGGTTCCGGGCCAAGCCGTTGGGTCTCTCCTGCCCCCTGGACCTCTCGGCCTCCCTGGAACATGGGGTGGTGCCTCCATTAGGCCTCTCTGAGAGGAGGGGGCTGAGGCCCAGGAGGTTGCCCTAGGTCACGAGCCAGCTAGCGAGGGATTCCCTCCCAGGTTGTGTCATTGCAGGGACTGTGCTCTTTACTACCCCCATCCCACCCCGGGGATGGGGGCAGGTGGGTCCTGGGGGTGCAGGGGTCTAGGATCCTTGGGGGAGGGCAAGGGCGGGCCAAAGCCCTAGCCCAGGAAAAGCCAGAGCCCTCAAGGCAGGCGGGACGTTTTGGCACGAGCTGACGGCGTGAAGACAGGCGGATCCATAGGCACCAGCCGGCGTACCCTCGGACCCAAGTTCCGGACCTTGCCTCCCACCCTCTCGTTCTCTCCATCGCTTCTTCATCCTGCCCAGGACTCTCTGCCTGTCCCCGTGCAGCCCACCGCTTGTCCCTCCTTTCTCGCCTCCCATGTCTCTCCGCACACATGCAGGGGGCTCAGGCGCCTCAGCCTGCCGTCCACTCACGGCCCGTCCTGGCCCCACATCTCCCCGCCCTCCGGGTCTGGGCGTCTGTGCTCCACCTGGTACACCCTTTGTCTTCCCCCCGCTGGTGCCAGCCTGGCCCAACCTAGTTCATCTTAGGATGTGCCTTGTGCCAAGACTAGAGCTAGTGTCTGGCTGAGTCTTAGCGGGCCAGACGGACAGGTGGGGGATGGAAGGACAGGACATGATCCCACCAGGGTGCCTGCCCCCAACGGGAGTTAAAAGGGCTGTAAGTGTCCGCTGGTCTGACCTTGGCCTGCTCTCGGCTGGCCTTGTGACGGATACTCTCATTCTTTTAAAAAAATATATATATATTTTATTGATATTTTTACAGAGAGGAAGATAGAGGGATAGAGAGCTAGAAACGTCGATGAGAGAGAAACATCCATCAGCTGCCTCTTGCACGCCCCCCACCGGGGATGTGCCCGCAACCAAGGTACATGCCCTTGACCGGAATCGAACCCGGGGCCTTTCAGTCTGCAGACCGACGCTCTACCCACTGAGCCACACCGGTTTCGGCGGATGCTGCCATTCTTGTCGGTCTGACTCCCCTACTTCTCCTTGGCTGTCCATTAATCAGTGTCCCTCTCCTCGGCCCTGAACCCCAGCTCCCCAGGAAGAGCTGTGGAGACTAATCCACAACTTTCAAGGTTAAGTCAGTGACTTCCCAGCCCCACCTAGACAGCCTCCTCTGACCCAGGAACAGGCAGGGGCCCTTAATATAAACCTTAATATAAACCCCCGGGTGTGGACGGGGGACCCATGGTAGAGATGCCAGGGGTGGCCCCAAGACCAGCAAATGACAGAGGATGCAGCACCGCCAAGGCCCCAGGTCTCCAAGCCAGAAATGGCATCCTCAGACCAAGAAGATGAAGGCTGCTTCCACGTGACTTGCAGCCTCTGTTCAGCTCGCAGAGGAGCCTGCCTTCTCCTGGGGGGGGGGGGGACGGGAAGGGTTGTGGAGTGGGGGGCGTCGTAACACCCTCAGAACCTGGGGATGCGCTCAAATGTGTCTACTTCACTGACCCACTTCCCCCTCACAAGTGACCCAGGCCTTTCCCACATTTATTTATAGCACTAAAAATAAATTGGAATCATTTGTATAGTTTTGCATCCAGTTTCTTTTTTTAAATATGTTTTATTGATTTTTTTTTTTTTACAGAGAGGAAGAGAGAGGGATAGAGAGCCAGAAACGTCGATGAGAGAGAAGCATCGACCAGCTGCCTCTTGCGCACCCCCTACCGGGGATGTGCCCGCAACCAGTGTACATGCCCCTGACCGGAATCTAACCCGGGACCTTCCAGTCCGCAGGTTGACGCTCTATCCACTGAGCCAAACCGGTTTCGGCTGCATCCAGTTTCATCTGCACAGCAATCCTGGCCGGGGGAGGGGGGAGGGTTTCACCCCATTTTACAGATGAGAAAAGCAAGGCTCAGAGAAGTTTAATTATGGTGCTCCGTGAGTGGCAAAGCAAGGATGAAAGCCCAAGGCTGCTGAATCCCTTATTCAATATGCCTAAAATCACCGGGAGGGGGAAGGAGTGGATTTTAAATTTGGTTGTCCTTTGCGTATAGATGCTTTGCATATGTATGCACGACTCTGGGACTCTGGAAGGAGTTAACAGAAACTGGGGAGAAATTTGCCTCCAAGGAGGAGACAGGGAGACCAGAAGGGCGGGGGAGGGTGAGGAATAGCGGTGGGAGGGACACTCTGTGCTGCCTACTCCTTTCGAAAGAATTAAAATCTGTGCAGTTTGGCTCAGTGGATAGAGCGTTGGTCTGTGGACTGAAGGGTCCCGGGTTCGATTCCGGTCAGGGGCATGTACATTGGCTGCGGGCACATCCCCGGTAGGGGGTGTGCAGGAGGCAGCTGGTCGGTGTTTCTCTCTCATCGACGTTTCTAGCCCTCTATCTCTCTCTCTTCCTCTCTGTAATATATCAATAAAAGTGTGCAGTTGACTTTTGAACAGCCTGGGTTTGAACTGCAGTGGTCCACTTATACATGGTTTGTTTTTTTTTTATTTCAATAAATACATTCAGTACTCTAAATGTATTTTCTCTCACAATTTTCTTGGTAACATTTTCTTTTTCCTAGCTTAGTTGATTGGAAGAATACAGCATGTGACACATATAACATGCAAACCATGTGTTAACGGACTGCGCTATCAGTAAAGCTTCCTGTCAACAGCAGGCTATTCCGAGTTAAATTTTAGGGGAGTCGAAAGTGATATGTGCGCCAAGACCGGTTTGGCTCAGTGGACAGAGCGTCGGCCTGTGGACTGAAAGGTCCTGGGTTTGATTCCGGTCAAGGGCATGTACCTTGGTTGTGGACACATCCCCGGTGGGGGGTGGTGCAGGAGGCAGCTGATGGATAATTCTCTCTCATTGATGTTTCTAACTCTCTGTCCCTCTCTCTTCCTCTCTGTAAAAAAATAAATAAAATATATTGTTTTTTAAAAAAGATAAGAGGGGAAAAAAGTGATACATGGAATTTCGCCTGCATGGGCGCGGATTGGTGTCACTCACCCGCGTATTGTTCAAGAGTCAACTGCATTACCTCTTTGACAACCAAATAAAAGTGGATCCAATTCTCTCCTTCCTGCAGCTGGACTTCAAAAATTTCCTCCCCGCGCTGGAGCGCCGGGGACTCGGGAAGATGAGAGGAGCCGATGGAGTCTGCCTGTCTCAGATGGAGCCCCAGTTGTCCCGGCAGCCATTCAGGTCAACTCGGTAAGGCCCGCGCCCTCATTCAGGCGCCGCCTGTCTCAATTACGTGCTGTCATTAAAGCTGAGTTGATTTCACTGCTCTGGAGGTTACTCTTTGGTCTCATTGGTGTCAGCGGAGCCTGGATTTTGCTGTTTCTGGAGGGAATGTGAGGGCGGTGGCTGAAGGGCTGGGGAGGAGGGCAGGTGCAGCTTGCAGAGCCACACCTCGTTCATCAAGCAACTTTGACCTGACCTCACTTCCCTTCTTGAGGGATCAACAGTGCTTCTGCTCTCCAGCTGATAAGAGGCTCATCCCTGCCTTGTCCCCTCTATGGGCCTTCCTGTGAGCATGGGGTGAGAAGGCAGATGTCCAACGCTGCACCAACAGGCAGAATCATGCCTGTTCTTCATAGTGTGTTATGCACAGGACCCACAGGCCGGCTAGAAGCCCCAGGGCCTAGAGATTCTAAGATCAGAATCATTGCTTCTTGCCGAAACCGGTTTGGCTCAGTGGATAGAGCGTCGGCCTGCAGACTGAAGGGTCCTGGGTTCGATTCCGGTCAAGGGCATGTTGCCTTGGTTGCGGGCACATGCACATTGGGGGTTGTGCAGGAGGCAGCTGATTGATGATTCTCTCTCATTGGTGTTTCTAGCTCTCTATCCCTCTCTCTTCCTCTCTGTAAAAAATCAATAAAATATATATTTTTTTAAAAGAATTATTGCTTCTTGTGTTTTTTAAAAAAAACATTTCCCCTTCAAGCATGTGTGGGGATGTGTGCAAGCAGTGGGATATAATGATCCTGGGCTGTGGACTCAGACCGATCTGGGCTTGGCCTCCAGCATCACTGGCTGTGTGACCTGGGGCAAGTTGCTTCACCTCTCTGAGTCTGTTTTCTCATGTGTAAGATAGGAATAGAGAGTCTAGAAGGCTAATAGTATAGTCAGGTAAGGTGGTTCCTGGATGCACCATGGATGCACCCATTAGACCCCAGGACCTTTGTTCTTTCCCCTTTCCTTACCTTGTTGGGCACATTTATTTTTTTATTTTTTTAATATTTTATTGATATTTCACAGAGAGGAAGGGAGAGAGATAGAGAGCCAGAAACGTCAATGAGAGAGAAACATCGACCAGCTGCCTCTTGCACACCCCCTTCTGGGGATGTGCCCGCAACCAATGCACATGCCCCTGACCGGAATCGAACCTGGGACCCTTCAGTCCGCAGACCGACGCTCTGCCACTGAGCCAAACCGGTTTCGGCTTGTTGGGCACATTTAAAAATCCCAAATAGCCCTAACCGGTTTGGCACAGTGGATAGAGCGTCAGCCTGCAGACTGAAGGGTCCCAGGTTCAATTCCAGTCAAGGGCATGTACCTTGATTGCAGGCACATGACCAATAGGAGGTGTGCAGGAGGCAGCTGATGGATGTTTCTCTCTCATTGACATTCCTAACTCTATCCCTCTCTCTTCCTCTCTGTAGAAAATCAATAAAATATATTTTAAAATAATAATTAAAAAAACCTCCAAACATTCCTTTGCCAGTTATAGTAGTGGCAACTCAACTATTCATTGCAGACAATTTGGAAGAATCAGAAAAGTCTATAGAAGAAATTTAAACAACTGATCATGTGACTCAAGAATCAGCACGATTAATATTTTAGTGACCATCCTGCCCAGCTTTTTTTGATACATATTAGTCCTGCTTAAAAAAAAAACCAATCAGAATCACATGTGTTCACATGCATAGCTTTGTGATCAGCCCCTCCACCCACACCTAATGCCCCGTGGCGTTTGGTCAGCCTTGGAGAACTTGACCCTTAACAACTGCACACTGGTTTGGCATATGAGTTATTTCCAGTTTCCATTATTATAAATAGTACCGCGGTGAACATTGACATTTATACATCTTTGTGTGTGTCTGATGCTTCCTTGGGATAAGCTGCTAGAAGTGGAGTTACCATATCAGAAGATATACACATTATCAGTAAGGCATTTAAAAATGTAAAGTAGCCGAAACCGGTTGGGCTCAGTGGATAGAGCGTCGGTCTGCGGACTGAAAGGTCCGGGGTTCGATTCCGGTCAAGGGCATGTGCATTGGCTGCGGGCACATCCCCGGTGGGGGGGTGTGCAGGAGGCAGCTGGTCGATGTTTCTCTCTCATCGATGTTTCTAGCTCTCTATCTCTCTCCCTTCCTCTCTGTGAAATATCAATAAAAAAATAAATTTATATATATATATATATATATATATATATATATATATATATAATGTAGTTTCAGAAATGCATTCTTTCATTCAATAAGCATTTGTTGAAGACTTATTAGATGCCGAGTATTGGGCCAGGCATGGGTGATACAGCTGTGAACCTCATAGACCCACAGCTGCTTCGGGAGGGGTGGGAGAGAGAGGTAAATGATTGGCCAGTCAGAACCAGGGTGAGAAGGGCTGGGATGGGCAAAGGGCAGGCAGGGGAGGTTAGGGGCGGAGGCCTGGGAGAGTGTCCCGGGTGGTGACTGATTCTTCCTGGCTGTCTTCCCACACATTGTAAATTCTTCCAGGGCAGAGCTAGCTCCCAACTTCCTGGGAGCTCGGCAATCCAGTCTCCACCGGCTGGGACCAACAGGGATGGGTAACAAAATAGTCCTGAGCTGGGTCTGGCCAGATCAGTGGGGGTGATTATTTCTAATCTCTGTACCACCTCTTACTGACCACGAGACTTTGGAATTTTACTCGCCTTCCACGCTTCTGTTCCCTTGTCTGACCTGGGATGAGCAACAGTGTCTGTTCATTGGATAAGCACAGATGGGCACAACATGAGGTGATGCACACCAAGGGCCTGCCTGGCATGGGAGTGCTCAGTAGTGTGGTTAGGCCCTAACCGTGGTCGGCAAACCGCGGCTCGCGAGCCACATGTGGCTCTTTGGCCCCCTGAGTGTGGCTCTTCCACAAGATGCCACAGCCCGGGCGAGTCTAATTTGAAGAAGTGGCATCATTAGAAGAAGTGTAAGTTTTAAAAAATTGGCTCTCTCTTGCCGAAACCGGTTTGGCTCAATGGATAGAGCGTCGGCTTGCGGACTGGGAGGTCCCGGGTTCGATTCCAGTCAAGGGCATGTACCTTGGTTGTGGGCACATCCCCAGTAGGGGGTGTGCGGGAGGCAGCTGATCGATGGTTCTCTCTCATCAATGTTTCTAACTCCCTATTCCTCTGTGAGAAATCCATAAAATATATTTAAGAAAAATTTGGCTCTCAAGAGAAATTTTAATTGTTATATTGTTGATATTTGGATCTGTTGACTAATGAGTTTGCCGACCCCTGGGTTAGAGGCTCAGTTTTCCCATCTGTTCAGGGGGAGATTGGCCTAGATCAGAGGTTCTCAAACTCCAGATTGCATCAGAATCACCTGGAGGGCTTGTTAACACAATGTCCTGGCCTTGGCCGGTTTGGTTCAGTGGATGGAGCGTCGTCCCTCAGACTCAAGGGTCCCGGGTTCGATTCTGGTGAAGGGCATGTGCTTTGGTTGCGGGCACATCCCTGGTGGGGGGTGTGCAGGAGGCAGCTGATTGATGTTTCTTTCTCCCTCTCCCTTCCTCTCTGTAAAAAAATCAATAAAATATATTTAAAACAACAACAACAAAAATCAATGTCCTGACCTCATCCCAGAGTTTCTGCTTCAGCAGGCCTGGGATGGGGCTGGAGGATTTGCATTTGGAACGAGTTCCCAGGTGATGTTGATGCTGCTGGTCCTGGACCACACTCTGAAAGCCAGCTTCAATGAATGCAGCCACGGTTTCCTGTTCCGATACCCGATTCTTCGTCCTCCACCACAACAAAGCCTCATTCATGGGCCTTGCGTTCCCAGATGGCAGAGCGTGTATCAGATCAATCCCCACAGCTCCAGCGCGGGTGCTGTGCCATCGTGGGTTGAATTGTATCCTTCAAAAAAGTTGTTGAGGGCCTAAACCCCCAGGACTTGAGAATCATGTGATCTTATTTAGAAATAGGGTTTTTTGGAGATGTATTCAAGTTAAGGTGAGGTCATCAGGATGAGCCCTGATCCAATGTGATTGGTGTCCTTATGAGAAAAGAAGGGCAGCCGAGACCGGTTGGGCTTAGTGGATAGAGCGTCGGCCTGCGGAGTGAAGGGTCCAGGGTTCGATTCCGGTCAAGGGCATCTACCTTGGTTGCAGGCACATTTCCAGTGGGGGATGTGCAAGAGGCAGTTGATAGATGTTTCTCTCTCATCGATGTTTCTAACTCTCTATCCCTCTCCCTTCCTCTCTGTAAAAACTCAATAAAAAATATTTTTTTAAAAAAGAAGGGCAGATAGAAACATGAGGGGAGAATGCCATGTGACCATGGCAGCGATGGAATTGCTGCTGCTGTAAGCCAGGGATTACCAGCAAACCACCAGAAGCTGGGAGGCAAGGAAGGATTCTTTCCTTCAGGCTTGATGGGAGCATACTGCCCTTACCTTGATTTCATGCTTCTAGCTTCCAGAACTTTGAGACAATAAATGCCTGTGTTTTTCAGCCACCCAGTTTGTTACGGCAGTCCTAGGAGATGAATACACTGAGAGGTCTATTTTTATTTTTTTTACAGGTACCACCAATACAGATCTTTTCAAAATCATACCTTTTAAAAATATATATTTTTATTGATCTCAGAGAGGAAGGGAGAGCGGGGAAGAGATAGAGACATCAATGATGAAAGAGAATCATTGATCAGCTGCCTCCTGCACAACTCCCCACTGGAAATCAAGCCCCAAACCCAGGCATATGCCCTGACCGGGAATCGAACTGTGATCTTCTGGCTCATAGGTCAAACATTGAGCCATGCTGGGTGGGCTACATTTCTTTAAAAAATATATTTATTGATTTTTTAACAGGGAGGAAGGGAGTGGGACAGAGAGAAACATTGATGAGAGAGAAACATCGATGAGAGAGAAACGTGGATCAGCTGCCTTATGCACACTCCCTCCTGGGTATGTGCCTGCCACCAAGGTACATGCCCTTGACCAGAATCAAACCTGAGACCCTTGAGTCCGTAGGCCAACGCTCTCTCCACTGAGCCAGACCAGTTAGGGCTACATTTTCCCCCCATAGGTAGTATGGTTCCCCCTGGCCCCCCCAATTTGGGGATGTTTTCTTTCATGCCGTGCATAGGACTGCGCTGAGCATGAGGAGCGAAGCAGTGAACTCTCACCCATCTCCTGTTGACCTTTCTCCATTCCCTGGGCATATTTTATTACCCCTTGTATTTCATCCGTCCCGCTGGAGAAGGAAACGATAGCATAAGCACGTAACGTGCTGGGAGAACCCCGTGGCTTTGTTTCCCATCGGTTGTCCCACGGGTGCTGGGTGGGGGCCAGGGAGATCATGAGAGGGTGTGTGCCTCAACCTTGACTCCAGAGACGGCACCCAGGGGAAACGGCATCCATCATTACTACAGGATTACTGTCAAATTGTGTCCCCACCCCTGTCTACACCCCAGGGTAGGTTGGGCTTGGGGGTTTGTGCCCGTTTCCACCTTATTGCCGGCAATTATTAACCTGGAAGTGGCTGCGGGGACTCAGTGAGAGAGGAATCCTGGTGGCACTGCCTGCGGTCTCCTGGTTTCCGGCGTCCTCTCCTTCCCTCTTCCTTAGGGAGGCTGCCACCCATCCATCCCCACAGGGCCACTGTCCTCTTCGGGAAAGCGATTCTTTAAAAAAATATATTTTTATTGATATTTTACAGAGGGGAAGGGAGAGAGATAGAGAGCTAGAAACATCGACCAGCTGCCTCCTGCACACCCCCCACCGGGGATGTGCCCGCAACCAAGGTACATGCCCTTGACCGGAATCGAACCCGGGACCCTTCAATCCGCAGACCGACGCTCTACCACTGAGCCAAACCGGTATCGGCAAGGGAAAGTGATTCTTTTCAGAAAGCAAAGGGCTTTAAATTCCTCCTTGCTTGTTTGTTCATGGTCCTCACATCTTGGCCCCAGGTGTCCCTCAAGCCTCCTCTGGCCACTCCCTACCCTGCACCTAACTCCCCGCCCCATCAAACTCCTTTAGTGCCTCCAGCCAGCCGTGCCTTCTCTGCCTCCCCAGATGACACCTGCTGCTCTTCTGCTTAACACATTTTTCCTTGCCCACACCACGCCAAACACCCCTGGTGTGTGTGTGTGTGTGTGTGTGTGTGTGTGTGTGGTGTGTCTCTGTGCACCTCTCCGCTCCCCCATTTCCTCTATCTATCTATAGGATGGCCATAAGTGCCCAGCAAGTACTTGGTTACTGTCCCTCTCCCTCCTTGGGCTGTGACCTCCCCAAGAACAGGGCCCTGGCCTCCTTCATCTTTGGCCTCTGTACCTGCAGCTGGGAGCCGCTAGCTAGCTTTGCACCGGGAAACGGGTCCTCACGGTGGGCTGGTGGCATTAAGATGATGGGTGACATGGGTACCTCATCATCGCCATCATAAAGACTGGTATTGTGCAGACAGGACTTTTTGTGTGTGTGTGAGTCTGGTTCTTTGTATCCAACATCTCATTCCATCCTAATAGGATCCTTTGACGGGGACCCCCGTATCCCCCCATTGCACAGATGGATGGATACGCGGAGGACTTGAGAAGTAGAAAGCGGGTCTCACAACTCGTTAGGCAGCTAAAACCCGAAACCGGCCTGAGTCCAGAGCCCGAGTCTCCCCCGCAATGACCGCACGTAGAAAAAAAATCACCGAATGGCGGGGGAGCGGGGCTGGTGCAGGGAGGACAGGCTGGACCAACCAGCCAGTCCCCGGCCAGGTCCCGGCGCCGGCGGCGGCGTTGGCTCCAGCGAACCGGCGGCGCGTGCGCAGTGCGGCGGCGGCGCCCCCTGCAGGCGGCGGCGGCGGCGGCGGCGGCGGCGGGCCGTGGTGCGCCTGCGCGCTCGCGGCGGCGGAGGTGGCGGTACTCTGCGGGGCGCCGGCTCTTGGCGCGCCGCCGCGGCCATGGCGCATCCGGGGAAGCTGCTCAAGGAGCAGAAGTATGACCGGCAGCTGAGGTTAGCCGGGGCTCACCGCGTCGGGCGGGCGGGCCGGCGACCCCTCTGCGTCCGCGCCGGGCCTGAGCAGAGCGAGCGAGCGATCGAGCGAGCGGCGCGGCCGGGCCTCGCAGGCCTCCCGCCGGGCCCGCCCCTGCAGGGCTCGGGGAGCTGGCGCTCGGGCCTCCACCAGCCTGAGGCCCGGGGGGTGCTCCTGCAGGCCGGGGGGTGCCCCTGCAGGCCGGGGGGTGCCCCTGCAGGCCGGGGGGTGCTCCTGCAGGCCGGGGGGTGCTCCTGCAGGGCCGGCCTCCCACCCGCGGGCAGCCTTTGTCGCGGGGGAGGCTGCGGGCCCCGCCTCGGTGCGCTCAGGCACCAAGTGTTGCAGAATGGGGGTGGGGGGTGAGGGGTGAGGGTGGGGGGGTTTGGCGGGGATCGCGACTCCCCATCCCCGCGCCGACCCCGGGACCGAGTGCTAGGTGTTGCTCTGAGCCACCGCTGTCCAGAGGAAATAGAATGCTAGTCTCCTGTGAGCCAGGTGCGTCGTGATGCATTTTCTAGTAGTCACATGAAAAAGGAAACGGGTAAAGTCGATTTTAATAATACAACTGTAACCCAATATATTCAAAATATTGCCATTTCAATAGGTAACCAATATTTGCATTTAAAAAAAATATTGCCCTCGAAACCCGATGGTTTTGCACTACATAGCGCATCTCCATTCCGACGGGCCGCATGCCTAGTGCTCAGGAGCCCCAGGTGGCTGGCTAGTGGCTACCTCAATGGACACTGCAGGCCTAGGCCATCAGGCAGGCCTTTGGTTATTTCCTCTCCCTTGGTTTTTTTCTTTTTTTTTTTTTTTCTCTTTACCCTCCCCATTCCTTATTTATTGAGCATCTTTGGTGTGTTAAGGCGATGAAAGTCATAAACTCTTGGCTCCCTTTCTTTCTGGAGCCTCCAAGCCAGAAGTTACAGTGTGCCCCTAAGGACTGGAACTCCCATTTGCACCTACAACTGAGTGCTGTCTTAGGGACTTTAGGCACCCAGTTCTTTTTTATTTTTTTATTTTATTGATTTTTTTACAGATAGGAAGGGAGAGGGATAGAGAGCCAGAAACATCAATGAGAAACATCTGTCAGACGCTTCCTGCACATCCCCCACCGGGGATGGGCCTACAACCAAGGCACATGCCCCTGACTGGAACGTAACCGAGACCCTCCAGTCCGCTGGCCCACGCTCTATCCACTGAGCCAAGCCGATTTTAGCTAGCCGCTAGGTACTCAATTCTGCCTTGAAGGCAGACAATTCTCTGCTTTATTGAAGGGGAAACTGAGTCTGGGAGAAGTCAGATGACTGGCTCTGTGTTTGAGCCAGCGTGTGTAAACTCAGGCCCTTCTGGCCTTTGCAAAGCTCGTACTCGGTCACATCCCTCTGCTCAGAAGCTTGTGGGGGAAAGAAGCAAAGTGGCAGAGCCCTCCTAACAACTCATGCTCTCTGGCAAATCCTTGGAGTTGCTTGTGCTTTGAATGCAGACATAACCATCCCTGACAGAGCTGAGATGATATTTTTGGTTACTAAGTAACTGGGACAAAAGAGTTGTTGCTGCCGAAACTGGTTTGGCTCAGTGGATATAAGAGTGTTAGCCTGCCTACTGAAGGGTCCTGGGTTTGATTCCAGTCAAGGGCATGTACCTTGGTTGTGGATACATTCCCAATAGGGGGCTTGCAAGAGGCAGCTGATCGATGACTCTCATTGATGTTTCTAACTATCTCTCTCCCATCCTCTCTGTAAAAATTCAATTAAAAAAAATATATATATATGAGTTGTTGCTGAGTTCAGTCCATTGAAGGATCAAACTTTACATTTGATAGTAAGAACTAGTTATTATATTGAAATGTCAGAGGGAGCAGTTAGAACAAAGACGTGCAGCCAGCCAGCAGTCAACAAGGCCTTGCTTTTCTTGGGCCAACAAGAGTAGAAAGGATTGATTTCTTGTTTGGGCCCTTTCTTGAAACGTGTTATCTAGAAATGCACCAGTCATCTCTTAGGCTCACTCTCCAACCGCCCAAGCATCCATCCACTGACTATGCCAGGTGTCTTCTGAGTGCCCTACTTTCACTGGAAAACCTGACGGTTCCTGTCCCTCTGGTTCTCCCAGGTTCCCCTCCATTCGTCTGACAGCTGTTCAGGGATCGCTTGCCCTGGGCAGGACCTTGTGCCAGGCATCGGGGCTGCATCGGGACTCCGGGAGACACGAGGCGTGATCTGGGGCCTTTTGGAGCTTAGAGTGGGATGGAAAGATGGATATTCAGCAAATAAAAAAACCAAATAAAGCAATTAGAGTTGTGACATACGCTGTAGGACATACAGGCTACCGGATAAGATAATCTGCTTTAGATCAAATAACAAAGAAGGCACATTAAAATCTATCCGTCCTCCAGGCCATGGGATTTTTCTAATGGTTTGGGCTCTCCTTATACTTCCTTTTTTCTTTTTTTTAATTGTTTGAAGTATTACAAATAGTAGTACATATGTCTACCCCCCCCCCCATTGACCTCCTCCCGGCCTCCCCTACCCCCCAGTATATGTCCTCACCTGCACCGCCCCCCCATCTTGTATCCATTGGTTATGCTTATATGCATGTGTACAAGTCCTTTGGCTGATCTCTTACACCCTCCCACCCCCCCAACCTCTCTTGCCTTCCCGCTGTAGTTTGACAGTCTGTCCAATGCTTCTTTGCCTCTTGCCTCTGTATCTATTTCCCCTCCCCCATTTCTTTCCTTTAAAAAAAAAATCTTGCCTCTGCAGACTAGAAATAAACAGATAATAACAAAAAAATGTTTGAGTCCCAATTTCAATGTCCAACAGTTCTGAGTCCCCGTTTCCATGTCAGACAGTTCCTTACGTGTACACGTCAGCAGCGATGTCTGGATGGTGGGCACAGGGTGGCAATGCAGGTCCGACCCTCTCTGGGTTGGTCCCGGGCACCCGTAGCGACGCACAGCTGCTGACTGCTGCTGACTGCTGGCGTGGCTGGGCTTCATCTCTGGAATGTTCTTCCTCTTGTCTTCTCGGTTGGAGCAGACCTGTCAGTTCCCTGTTGCAGCAATCCCCGTGGTCTGGGAGCTGTTTTCTGAAAATACACAAACACATTCTCGACCAAAAGTTAATAAAGGAATCTTTCCTATATAATTGATTTGGGAGCCTTTTTATTTTTGCCCAATCCTTATACGTCTTATAGTGACAAGAAAAGATAAACTAGTTATAGTGAGCTTTCTGGATGAAAATCCGGTTGGCTCAGATGCCATGATACACGTGTGATCCTGTACCTTGTTCTTTTAGTGATATGCCTGTGTGAATCATATTATAACATATATGTCTAATCTTTAGTACATCTTTGTTAGAGCTTAATTTGTTAATTTATTAATCATGCTATTAGAATTTTCACTGGGTATTACAGTTTAAAGCACTCCCTATAGAAGTCAATGTGAGGCTTTTCATGTGATAATAATTCAGTTTTCTTGGTAAAGCTTTTCTCACTCTTCCAGACGCCACAAGTCGTATATCAAGTGATAAGTCCTGTGTCAAGATCTTAACTAAACTGGATCCACATAACTTAAGGAGAAATGAAATAGAGGACAGAAAATCAATTTTAAGTCTGAGGCTGTTCTTTAATGTTAATGAGTATTTTTAAAGACTTGGCATTATGTAAGCTGTCTGGCTTGAAGTGAGTAGTGGACAGGAAGCTGAAAGACCAAGTGTCCAGTTCTGACTTGACTCCCCCCTCCAACCATGCGCGGCATCGATCTGAGTCTTACGTTACACAGCTGTGTCATCCCCATTACACCCCCGGCTGTTCCTGTTTTACCTATTTCCCATGGTTATCATGTCAGTTATTCCACGCGGGAACACTTAAAAGATCAAAGATCACCATTCAAATAAGAAAGCTGTATTTTTTAAAGAAGATGTTTTTATTGACTTCAGAGAGGAAGAGAGAGATAAAAACATCAATGATGAGAATCATTGATCTGTCTCCTGCGAGCACCCCCCCCCCCCCCACACACACCCCTGGGATCGAGCCTGCAACCAGGGCATGCACCCTTGTCTGAAATCGAACCTGGGACCCTTCAGTCCACAGACAGATGCTTTATCCATTGCCTCAAACCAGCTAGGGCAAGAAAGTTGTATTTTCACGACATGCGTTTAAATGTTGCATTTGTATCCTGTTTTGTAGGCTGTGGGGTGACCACGGACAAGAGGCTCTAGAATCTGCTCATGTTTGCCTAATAAATGCAACAGCCACAGGAACCGAAATTCTTAAAAACTTGATACTTCCAGGTAATGCAGTTTTGTGGTTGCAAATTTACTCCTTTACGTTTTAACTAGAAATATATATTCTTGACTGATTCTCTTTTGTCTCCCAGGTATTGGCTCATTTACAATAATTGATGGAAATCAGGTCAGCGGAGAAGATGCTGGAAATAAGTATGTTTTATTCTTTTGGAATAGTTGCATGTTGGGGAAGGCAGTGTATTGTCACAGGAGAGTGAGGCCTGAGTCCCCGCTTCCCCTCAGTCAGGGTGACTTGACTCAGTGGGCAGTAATCCCTGCTTCGGATTATGGCAAGGACGAAGGGAATTAATGTAGCTCAAATGCTAGCTAGCACAGTGTCTGGCAAACAGGCCTTTAATAAAATATATCCATCATTACTATTTTTATTGCTGTTATTAATGCAAAGGAGTAGGCATTATCCTTCTAATTGTGGAGCTTGGACACTTTCTAAGTCGTTGCATGGATTCCTGGATGTTACTATATTATGAACAATAATTGTATATTTGAATTATAAGAATCATAAAATCTACCTTTTACTTGCGGTATCTTCTAAACTTAGTCCAGGTATATATCTCTCCACTACACTGTCTCCGTAAAAATGCTGTTGTGAAGATGGCCTTCATATCATTCTTCAAAGCTGATCCTATTTAGATGCTTCGAGCCTTTCAGACTTGCCTTTTCAGAGACTTGGAGTCTGGGATCTCTCATATTTGTCAGTATACAGCAGCAATGAATAAATGCAGGGAACATATTGAACTTTGATACACAATGCGGCTCTTTTATCGGTGTCTGTAAAGAAAAAGTCCCGTTACCTTTGTTCGCTTGGTTGCTGACAGCAGGCTGTAGTAAGAATAAGGCTTCTTTTTCCTATGGAGCCACTGAGCTTCTGTGACAACAGAGCATCCAGACTGTTTAGGAGGCTCAGGGCTGGGCCCTGGGATGTGACAAGGGTCTGTGTGGGAAGCAGCCTGCATAGATGTGTTATAGCTACCTGCAAAAGCAAACCGTTTAATACAGCATTTCCCACGGGTGCCTAGGGAGCTTGGTTCTGGGGAATGTTAATACCTGCTGAATGGGCAGAGGGATTCCATGGGCAAATGAAATTAAACGCTTCTTTAATATGAGACTTTAATATCATGTGTATTGTGGATGTTATGAATTTCCAAGAGGGAAATATAACCTATGGTGATTCCTAAACTTTTTTTAAAGCCAGAGAACTCTCTTTTCTCTCAGACAGAGCATCTTGTGAAATTCTTACGTGCTGCACACTTTGGGGAACATTGATTTATTAGCTTGTCTTTGATTGTAAGTTTCATCCAGTTTTCTTCCTCCAGGAAGGCTGTTACAACCTGTAATCAAAATAAAGTTTGTTTTACAATATGAATGAAATGTAACTGGTATTATAAATAACCTTCCCGTTATATAATCAAAGAAGCTCTTAATTTTATTTTTTGTGTGTGTCTTTTTCAGTTTTTTCCTTCAAAGAAGCAGTATCGGCAAGGTAAACAATCAATCTGGTTAGTTTATAGTTGAGTTTAAGCATTTAATGATGCTACTATATTTTGGTTTCTTCAAAAAGCTTTGACTTTCAAAAAGCGTATATTTCTCTGAGAAAGAAGTTAAAATAACTCATAATTTTTATCTTGTAAATTTTATAAGCTTTGTAGTTCAAGAATGTAGAAGTAATGTATCTTTTTTTTTTTTACTGTATACTATATTAATGCTAAATCTTGAATGATGTTTGTGTTCAGAGGAAAGAATATTTTTAACTAAGAGCCAGAATCTCTTCTATTTTTGTATTTTATATTAAAAATCTTACAACCCCATACTAATCAATTTAGTACAATATTCTGAGTGGAAATGACTTTTTTTTAAATGATTGACATTTAATATTATACAATTTAATATTGTACAATATTATAAATTGATCCAGAATATTCCTGCCTGGTGCTCATAGTTTTTTGGTCATTTACATCATCAGAAAAGTAGGATGCAAATAAAGTATTCACTTAAAACTCTGAATAATGAGTTCTATTCTAGTTGAGTCTCAGTGTAAACACTATGAAAAGCAGAGTTTTCATATCTGTGTATCAAATTTGGTGTAATTTTATAGTTTGTTTGCTTAATTTGTTAATTGAAGGGGTTACATTTTAACAAATTGTTTTCTAATTAAATGCTTTCTTTTCAAAAAGAACCGAGCTCAAGCTACCATGGAATTCTTACAAGAATTAAATAGTGATGTCTCTGGGAGTTTTGTGGAAGAGGTATATATGTATATACATTATTATTTCTGTGCAGAAATTTTATTTTTTAATAATTCAAAACTCTAGGAATTTAGAAATTTGAATTTTTGTATGCTACTTAGTTGAGTGTTGGATTTAATATGGGAGTCTAGCATGTTGCCTCTTTTGTTTTAAATAGCTTAACTGTTTCTGCCATGTTTAATATGATTGTGAACTTGTTGGATTTTTTTTCCCCCTTGTCCTATTTAGAGTCCAGAAAACCTTCTAGACAATGATCCTTCATTTTTCTGTAGGTTTACCATTGTGGTTGCAACGCAACTTCCTGAAAGGTAAATTTTTATGTTAATTTATTTTTAATTGAATGTCTTAACTAGATGTGCATAGTTTTGTTTCTCCTGTAGAGTATGGTTTTTAAAAATGTCTAAACTCTATAGAAACCTATCATTGGAAGCACTTAGAATCTCTAGCATCAAAAAGATAGGAGAGAAAGATACTGTAGGTGAAACTTTGAAAGGCATATTTCTAGAGCAGTTAAATTGAACATTTGTTATTTAAGTGGGAGGAAAAAACTAGTTAGCAGTAATTGTAGGGAAGAAAGGTGCTTTGTTTTAAGGTGTTTTGTTATATGTCCGTTTGCTTGTATTCTTATTTACTGTGCCTTCCTTTTCAGCACATTACTGCGTTTGGCAGATGTCCTCTGGAATTCCCAGATCCCTCTTTTGATCTGTAGGACCTATGGACTCGTTGGTTATATGAGGATCATTATAAAAGAACACCCAGGTAAAATGGCTGCACACATGGGGCTTGCTTTTCATTGCTTTAGCTATGATGCTAGAACTGACAATTTAGAAAGTCAGTTTTTTAAATTACAAAGTAAATTTGTAGCAGCACAACCAGTTTATAGGTTCAAAGTGTCAATCAGGCTGAAAACGGTTTGGTTCAGTGGATAGAGCGTCGGCCTGCGGACTGAAAGGTCCCAGGTTCGATTCTGGTCAAGGGCATGTGCCTTGGTTGCGGGCACGTCCCCGGTAGGGGGTGTGCAAGAGGCAGCTGATCGATGATTCTCTCTCATCGATGTCTCTAACTCTCTGTCCCTCTCTCTTCCTCTCTGTAAAAAAATAATAAAATATATTTTTTTAAAAACAACAAAAAACAAAGTGTCAATCAGTGGCTGATGTAGGCTTTAATCTAGTAGGATACAAAACAAGAGATAAGAGGGTATAGCTTCTTCGTCTTATGGGAGGCCTAGTTGCTGTGCAAGTACCTAGCCATTTTTTTTTTTCCCCTACCTCTTAGCATGCATAGGGCATGCATGTGTGGCTATTTACAGGCGAGAGCCAAGGTCACGCTGACACCTAGAAGTCACACCACTTTTCCCGCACCGATCTTTCATTCCATTCTCGTACAGGCCTTAGACTCCTCCAGTTCAGGTACAAACCCACAAAACAAGGCATTTACCTAACTACTGTTCCAAGGAAAAAGTGTTATCGGAGACCAGAGTCACTCATATTCAGGCTTGCACCAGCTCAAGGCTGATGTTAGTCCTTTACTTACAGAATTTTAGTCTTAAATGACCGTAGCATTTTTATTCGGTATTTACACATGAGCCAGGTAGTTTGCTGGTGCAGTGATGGAGCCACTGGCATTGGTAGCAGCACTGAGTAGTAGTTGGCATCTTAGTTAGTAGCTTAGTTAGAGAGTGACGAGAGGATAAGCTTTTGGCGGGTGATGTTGGGCCATTTAAGAGCTGGAAGTGGGAGAGGGACAGTAACAACCTCAAGTGGACCCCTGAAGCTGAGTGGAGAATGAATGGATGTGAAGAGGCAAAGACTGGAGGCAAGCGTCGCTGTTAGGAGATTTCCAGTGATTTATTTATTTTTTATTTCTATTTCATTTTATTGATTTTTTTACTGAGAGGAAGGGATAGGGACAGAGAGTCAGAAACATCGATGGGAGAGAGACATCGATCAGCTGCCTCTTGCACAGCCCCAACTGGGGATGTGCCCGCAACCAAGGCACATGCCCTTGACCGGAATCGAACATGGAACCTCTCAGTCCGAAGGCCGACGCTCTCTCCACTGAGCCAAACCAGTCAGGGCTTCCAGTGATTAATATGAGAGAGAGAGGGAGAGAGAGCCACTGACTAAGTACAGATGGTACAAGGATAGGGATAGATGATAATGAAGATTAACATTGCTAGCTTTTTGCCTGTCTTTCTATGAATTATTTCATTTAATCTTACTCATATCTTATAAGATAGGTACTACTTTTATCTGCTTTTTACAGATGAGGATGCTGAGGCACAGAGCAGTAAGTTATTAGTCTAAGGTCACCCAGGTAGCAAGTAACAGAACTGAGCTTAGCTTTAAAGACTCACTGGGATTGCACACTTTTCCGAACTCCCCTGTGCGGAGAGCTGTGTGCACAGTGACATCAGATGTGAGGAGTGGCTGGTGATGGGCCACGGAAGCAGGAAATCAGGGCTGACCGTCATGTTTCTAGGGAAGAGGTTCAGGTAGATGGTGATGATGTTTGTTGAAGACGGCAGGAGGAGTAGGGTAGGTTGTTTGCTATTATCTGAACACAATTTTATCAGTTTTGATCTTTTTCAACTATTGTAATAAAATTTTATTTTAAGAGAATCTTGGATTTTACTTTAAAAAAGTATATATATTTTATTGATTTTCCAAAGAGAGGAAGAAAGAGGGATAGAGAGCTAGAAACGTCGATGAGAGAGAAACATCGACCAGCTGCCTTCTGCACACCCCTTGCCGGGGATGTGCCCGCAACCAAGGTACATGCCCTTGACCGGAATCGAACCTGAGACCTTTCAGTCCGCAGACCGACACTCTATCCACTGAGCCAATCTGGTTTCGGCTGGATTTTACTTTCATTAAAACTGTAGTCTAGCCGAAGCCAGTTTGGCTCAGTGGTGGAGCATCGGCCTGCGGACTGGGGGGGTCCCGGGTTCGATTCCGGTCAAGGGCATGTGCATTGGTTGCGGGCACGTCCCCGGTGGGGGGGTGCAGGAGGCGGCTGGTCGATGTTTCTCATTGACGTTTCTGGCTCTCTCTCTCTCTCCCTTTCTCTCTGTAAAATATCAATAAAATATATATTTTAAAAAAACTGTAGTCTACTTACGATTTGTGCTTTTAATAAAATGTATATGTAAATTTACCTGAATAATGAACAAAAATTTTTTTTTAAAACTATAGACCCTATGCCTATTTAAAAATTATAGATTTCCCAAATTCTTGTAATGTAGTGTATTGCCAGCAGTATTAATAGAGAAGTAAGTTTATCTTTTGGCATTATTTATTTCACAGTAATAGAATCTCATCCAGATAATGCATTAGAGGATCTACGACTGGATAAACCCTTTCCTGAACTGAGAGAACATTTTCAGTCTTACGATTTGGATCATATGGACAAAAGGGTTGGTATGACTTTATTTATTTTTAAAAGTATGTTTGACCTGGCTGGTGTGGCTCAGTGGTTGAGCATCAACCTATGATCTAGAACAGTGTTTCCCAAACTTTTGACATATGTGTACCCCTTCTATAATTTTGTAACGCTGAGTACCCCTCGTCAAAAAATAAAATGAATGTATTTTAATAACAATCAAAATATATATATTTTTTATTTTTTTGGTACATACACAAAATAATAATAAAATAAAAATAAAATTATTCATAATAAAATATAAATAAAAGTTATATTATAAATAACATTTATTTGGATCAATGAGAAGGACAAAATTGACTTGACTCATAAGAACATAGAATTAGGCGCAGCTAAGCACGGTGCAGTGCATATCCCCACCAAACTCCGGTGCAACGCGTACCCCCACCAAACTCTTCCCATATCCCTGGGGGTACGCGTACCACACTTTGGGAAACACTGACCTAGAAGATTGAGGTTTGATTTCCTGGTCAGGCATATGCCTGGATTTTGGGCTTGATCCTCAGTGTGGGCATGCAGGAGGCAGCCAATCAGTGATTCTCTCTCATCACTGATTTTCTCTCTCTCCTTCTCTCTTCCTCTCTGAAATTAAAAAACAGAAAAAATGTGTTTGTTGTATTGATTTCAGAGAGAGCAAGGGAGAGGGTGAGAGAGATAGAAGCTTCAGTGATGAGAGAGAATCATAGATTGGCTGCCTCCTACACGACCCCTGTTAGGGATTGAGCTCACAACCTGAGCATGTGCCCTGACTGGGAATTAAACTGAGACCACTGGGTTCATAGGTATACACGTAATTACTGAGCCATACCGACCGGACTGACCTTCCATATTATAGATAGACTTAAAACATTTTTGAATATACCAATGTGAGACAATATTATAAACCTCCATAGTCCTGCCATCCAGATTACATAGTAACAACATTGGACCTAATTGTTTTGTTTTGTTTTTTAACATATTTTATTGATTTTTTACAGAGAAGGGAGAGAGATAGTTAGAAACATCAATGAGAGAGACATCGACCAGCTGCCTCCTGCACACCCCCTACTAGGGATATGCCTGCAACCAAGGCACATGCCCTTGACCGGAATCGAACCTGGGACCTTTCAGTCCACAGGCCGACGCTCTCTCCACTGAGCCAAACCGGTTTCGGCGACCTAATTTGTTTTAAATAAATCTTTTTTCTCCAAAATTTAAAAAAAAACCTTTTTATCGAACAAAAGTACATTAACTGAACATATCTATGTAATTAACACCTAGATCGAGAAATTGGACATTAATATGTTCCTCTTCATAGCCCTTTCCTAAAAAAAATAGATGTGCTTTTTAAAATAGTTTGAATTTGGGGTGAGTGATTGTTGAAATTTACTCCACTTGAAGCTTTTTTTTAGTGTCTGAGAATTACCAAGGCAGCTGCATATTTTGGTGTGAAAATAATAATGATATTTATAACACACCATATAACTTAAGGAGTATATGTATTTTTTTTCTACTTACTTATTAATTAAAATGCAGGTATTGGGTTCATCAGAAAATACAGAGAAAATCTTCCTGTAGTTAGGATTGATATCTGAAATCAAGAGATTTAAGCTTTATTTTTGGGTGGCAGTCTCTGAAACTGGTTTTTGATGTTAAAATTTATTACCATCAAAATGGGACATTACCTGCCATTACATACCTGCCATATTAGGATCAAATCGGACACTGCTTCTAAAAAAGTTTTGTGAAGCAATTTTTATTAACCCAGTTCGTTTTCTTTCATTCATTATTTCATGTATACTGGGGAATGATCATAAATATTGTTAAGTTTGTTGAAAATGATAGTGAGGAATAAATATTAATTAATATTAACTGGTATTTTTTTTCTCTTTCTCAATTTTAGGACCATAGCCATACTCCATGGATTGTGATCATAGCTAAATATTTAGCACAGTGGTATAATGAAGTATGTCCTTTAAAAAAAAATTTCTTCTGTGACTGTATTTTCAATTTATTATAAAGGATTTCATTGGAGGGAATGAGAGATTAATTTTCTTTTCTTGCTTGGCTTAGGGTAGGGGGGTGTTTCTCAATTTCGATCTAGCTGTTCCTGTTTTTTTTTTTTTTTTTTTTTTTTTTTTTTTTTTTTTTTTTTTTTAATTTTATTTTATTAAAGTATTTTCTGTGTACATAGTTTACCATTGCCCCCCCTCACCACCCATTTATGCCCTCCCTCCCCAGAGTTTTGTGTTCATTGGTTGTACTTATGTTCATGGATACCAGTCCCTCGGTTGTTCTCCTGTCTCCCCCCAGGTCTCCTTCCCCTCCCCCCTGTCATTTGACAATCTGCTTGTTTTATGGTGACCATCTCAGGCTCATATGAATAGAGTCCGCTCCTCCTCTGGTTTTCACCGCCCCTTCCCCTGGGACCCACTGCTTCCCTTAGGACACTCGGCTCACCCGGGGCACTCGACCCCATGGGACACACGGCTCACCCGGGACACCCTTCCCCCTTCCCCTTTGGGGGGTACGGCTTACCCGGGGCACATAGCCCCCTGGGACACTCGGCTCACCCGGGGCACTCGGCCCCCTGGGACACTCGGCTCACCCGGGGCACTCGGCCCCCTGGGACACTCGGCTCACCCGGGGCACTCGGCCCCCTGGGACACTCGGCTCACCCGGGGCACTCGGCCCCCTGGGACACTCGGCTCACCCGGGGCACTCGGCCCCCTGGGACACTCGGCTCACCCGGGGCACTCGGCCCCCTGGGACTCTCGGCTCACCCGGGGCACTCGGCCCCCTGGGACACTCGGCTCACCCGGGGCACTCGGCCCCCTGGGACACTCGGCTCACCCGGGGCACTCGGCCCCCTGGGACTCTCGGCTCACCCGGGGCACTCGGCCCCCTGGGACACTCGGCTCACCCGGGGCACTCGGCCCCCTGGGACACTCGGCTCACCCGGGGCACTCGGCCCCCTGGGACACTCGGCTCACCCGGGGCACTCGGCCCCCTGGGACACTCGGCTCACCCGGGGCACTCGGCCCCCTGGGACACTCGGCTCACCCGGGGCACTCGGCCCCCTGGGACACTCGGCTCACCCGGGGCACTCGGCCCCCTGGGACACTCGGCTCACCCGGGGCACTCGGCCCCCTGGGACACTCGGCTCACCCGGGGCACTCGGCCCCCTGGGACACACGGCTCACCCGGGACACCTTTCCCCTTTGGGGGGTACGGCTTACCCGGGGCACATGGCCCCCTGGGACACTCGGCTCACCCGGGGCACTCGGCCCCCTGGGACACTCGGCTCACCCGGGGCACTCGGCCCCCTGGGACTCTCGGCTCACCCGGGGCACTCGGCCCCCTGGGACACTCGGCTCACCCGGGGCACTCGGCCCCCTGGGACACTCGGCTCACCCGGGGCACTCGGCCCCCTGGGACACTCGGCTCACCCGGGGCACTCGGCCCCCTGGGACACTCGGCTCACCCGGGGCACTCGGCCCCCTGGGACACTCGGCTCACCCGGGGCACTCGGCCCCCTGGGACTCTCGGCTCACCCGGGGCACTCGGCCCCCAGGGACACTCGGCTCACCCGGGGCACTCGGCCCCCTGGGACACTCGGCTCACCCGGGGCACTCGGCCCCCTGGGACACTCGGCTCACCCGGGGCACTCGGCCCCCTGGGACACTCGGCTCACCCGGGGCACTCGGCCCCCTGGGACACTCGGCTCACCCGGGGCACTCGGCCCCCTGGGACACTCGGCTCACCCGGGGCACTCGGCCCCCTGGGACTCTCGGCTCACCCGGGGCACTCGGCCCCCTGGGACACTCGGCTCACCCGGGGCACTCGGCCCCCTGGGACACCCGGCTCACCCGGGACACCCTTCCCCCTTCCCCTTTGGGGGGTACGGCTTACCCGGGGCGCATGGTCCCCTGGGACACTCGGCTCACCCGGGGCACTCGGCCCCCTGGGACACTCGGAGCTCCTTGCTAGCATGGGGGGCAGGCTGGGACAGCTGCAGTTGGTCTGAGATGGTTGCAGGCGGGGGGACCACCTTCAACGGTGTCTCGTTCGGTGTGGGAGCGGAGCAGCTGCAGACATGGAGGCTAAGTTCTGAGGTCGCCCACTCCCTGAGCCCAAGGCGTGGTGAACTCTGTTCTTGGTGGATTTCCTTTATTCTCGGCGCCAGTGGCGAGTGGCGGTGCCAGGTGCAATATTGACGGTCACTCCTGTGGTTCAATTACCACTGTAGTTTTAAAGTTCACATGGCGGTGGTGGTGAGAGCTTCGGCTTGGCCATGTGGCATCGGAGGATGGGCTCGCCTGAGTGGGTAATGGAAGGCACCGTGCCATTTCCTCACCAGCGCGCTCCATTTCCCTCCCAGCATGGTGGGTGTGCTGGGGAGATTGTGGGCGGGCTGTGATGGCTGCATGGGGAGAGTCCGCCCTCCATCGCGTCCTCTTTGTTGCGGATGTGGAGCTTCTGTGGATGCAGAGGCTAATTTCTGAAGCCACACTCTCTATGAGCCCGGTGTGTAGTGAGCTCTGATTTCGGTGGATTCCCATTCTTGGGGGCGGCAGTGGGTGCGGCAGCGATGGTAGCTCCTGTGGCTCAATTTCCCCTGTAGTTTTAAAATCCGCGTGGTGGTAGTGTCTGATGCTTTGGCCTGGCCATGTGGCAGCGGAGAGAGGATTCTCCGGGTCTGCCAACGGAAGGCGCAGCGCCAGCACAGCGCGCACGAAGGCCTGGCAGAGCAGGCCGCGGGCGGTGGCGGAGAGTCCCCGCGATGTCTTAGTCTTTCAGACTTAGTGGAACGCTTCCTCTGAGCCAGGACAAGCAGCACCACCACCACAAATATTGGCCAGCTCAGTGCTGCCCCTCTACAGGTGACAGTAGGGGCATCCTCACCTAGGTAGGCCTTTGCTCTTGGAGGTCTTAACCAGTGGAAGGCAGCACGGTACAGAACTGCCCCACCTTCTCAGTCCTCCGCTCGCCGTAGTTTTAAACTCCACATGGCAGCTGCGGCACCCTGCTTGGTGTCTAACTGTAGCCTTCCCATTTCTGGGGCGAGCTGGTTGTGCGGGAGGGGGGACGCTGTGCCCGCTCCTCTAGGACTGTGGGCGGGCTGGGAGGTCTTGCTCACGCTCATGGGCTTCTCGTCCAGGCAGGAGCCGAAGGCGCGGCGAAGGCGCGGTGAAGGCGCGGAGGCAGGGGCCCAGGCGGCGGCGGTGTAGGCCCCCATCAGCTCCCGTAGTGGTGGCAGGGCTGGCCCACTCCCTGGGCCCCGGGGCAGGGCGAGGTCTGGCTTCCCTCATTTCCGGCGTCAGCGGCAGGTTCAGTTTCGCTGTAGTTTTAAACTCCACATGGCGGCGGCGGCGCCCTGCTTGGTGTCTAGTTTAGTTTTCCCACTTCTGGGCTGGTTGCAGACGGGGAGCCGCTGCGCGATTTCTTCGCCTGCACAGTAAGCGCGGGGGCTGGGCCGGCGGGGAGATACTACACCATCTCTTCGCCCGCCCGGCAGCTGCGAGTGCGTGAGGGGGCCCGAGTCCTGGCACCCGCTTCTCTCCAGCACTGCGGGTGGGCTGGGAGGTTGCGCTCACGGGCTTCTCGTCCAGGCAGGAGCCGAAGGCGCTGCGGTGGCGGTGGCTGCGGCGGCGGCGACGGCGGCGGCCTGGGCCCCCGGGGCGGAGCGAGGTCTGGCTTCCCTCATTCCCAGCGGCAGCGGCTCCGGCAGGTTCAGTTTCGCTGTAGTTTTAAACTCCACATGGCAGCAGCGACGTCCTGCTTTGCGTTTAGATGTAGCCTTCCCATTTCGCCAGCTTTCCTGTGGGTCTGGTGCGATCCCTTTTGGTTTTATCTGTTGTTTATTTCCAAATTGTTGAGGAGATGGCGGCCCAGGAGACTCCCTGGGCCGCCATCTTGCTTCGGTCTCCTGTTCCTGTTTTAATACTGATATTTTTACTTACAAAATGAAATTTGAATGAATGTCATTCTGAAACTGGCAGTGGGGAATGAATGTAGAGAAATGGCCCACAGTTTCTGTTTCTATCAGGTTAGCCTCTGATTCCACTGGGGTGTATATTTATTGATGAAATCTCATGTGGATGGGAGAATGGGGAAATTGTGGACTCTCAATTTCTATATTTTGTGTTTTTATAACTAAGTTTTCAATTTTTTTAAACTGATTTAGACAAATGGACGAGTACCTAAAACTTATAAAGAAAAAGAAGAGTTCAGAGATTTGATTAGACAAGGTAATATGGGGTGTGACTAAATGTTATATAAGGGTTGAAAAGCAAATTGCTTGAAGCTAATGTTTATTGGATTTCTGTCAACACCTTTGTCAAATGATACCATCATTAGCTCATATTTTATTTTGCCTTGGGGGAGGTTAAGGAGCCATTCCTTGTACAGTTTTAGGAATGACTGGTGATAAACCATATTTATTTTATTTTATTTTTAATATATTTTATTGATTTTCCACAGAGAGGAAAGGAGAGGGATAGAGAGCTAGAAACGTCGATGAGAGAGAAACATCGACCAGCTGCCTCTTGCACACCCCCCACCGGGGATGTGCCCGCAACCAAGGTACATGCCCTTGACCGGAATCGAACCTGGGACCTTCAGTCCGCAGACCGACGCTCTATCCTCTGAGCCAAACCGGTTTCGGCAACCATATTTAATAAGTTTCAAAATGTCTGATTCTCCTTTCAGAATCTGACAAAAGTTATTTCCATAATGTTGGGGGGAGAGAAAAAGAAAGAAGAAAAAGGTTATTTGCTGAAACCGGTTTGGCTCAGTGGTAGAGAGTCAGCCTGCGGACTGAAAGGTCCCAGGCTCGATTCCGGTCAAGGGCATGAACCTTGATTGCGGGCACATCCCCAGTGGGGAGTGTGCAAGAGGCAGCTAATCAATGGTTCTCTCTCATCGATGTTTCTAACTCTCTATCCCTCTCTCTTCCTCTCTGTAAAAAATCAATAAAAAAAAAAAAAAAAAAATATATATATATAAAAGAAAAAGGTTATTTGCTAACCAATTTCTATTTTAATAGGAATTCTAAAGAATGAAACTGGATCTCCGGAAGATGAAGAGAATTTTGAAGAAGCTATTAAGAATGTGAACACAGCACTAAATACAACTCAGGTATTAAAAGAATTGCTGAGGGATTCATTTAAGAAAGGTGTTTTTTGAAGTCCTTATGATAAAATAGTTGATTTTAGGTTTAAGTTAATATTTCCTAAATTGTATATAGTTGGTTAGAAATTAATATCTATTACAGATTGACTCTTTTAAAAAAAATATATTTTATTGATATTTTACAGAGAGGAAGGGAGAGAGATAGAGAGCTAGAAACATCGATGAGAGAGAAACATCGACCAGCTGCCTCTTGCACACCCCCTACCGGGGATGTGCCTGCAACCAATGTACCGTATTTGCCGGCGTATAAGACGATTTTTTGGCCCTGAAAAATATGCCTCCAAGTGGGTATATTATACGGCGAGTATATAACAAACTCTGTATTTTTAGTGGAAATGTTAGGGGGTCGTCTTATACGCCCAGTCGCCTTATACGCCGGCAAATACGTATTTTTCAGGGCCAAAAAATCGTCTTATACGCCGGCAAATACGGTACATGCCCTTGACCAGAATCGAACCCGGGACCCTTCAGTCCACAGACCGACGCTCGACCACTGAGCCAAACCGGTTTCGGCCAGATTGACTCTTGTTTGAATAATATTCTGTATTGTCCTAGTGAACTGGGCATGAGTGCTTCAGTATATAATAGTGATATAATGATTACATAAATGAATTATTTGAAGTACATGATTTGTGAATAGTAATAGTTTGGGTGGAGGAATTATATACTGAAGGTGATATTTTGTTGGTCCAAAATAGTGTTGCCTGAAAATTTAAATTTTACCCTGCATTTGATTTTTTTTAACTTGAGAATTTTTTTTTAACTTTTATTATTTTATTTTATTGTATTTTAATCCTTACCCGAGGATATTTTTCCATTGATATTTAGAGAAAGTTGGAAGAGAGAGGGAAAGATGGGATTTTTGTTTTGTTTTGTTAATCCTCACCTGAGGATATTTTTTCATTGATTTTTAGGGAGAGTGGAAGAGAGAGGGAAAGACAGAAACATTGATGTGAGAGAAACACAGTGGTTGCCTCCTGTACGTGCCCTGATCTGGGCCGGAGCTGGGGAGGAACCTACAACCTAAGTACATGCCCTTACCAGGAATCGAACCTGGGACCCTTTGGTCTGCAGGCTGGTGCTCTATCCACTGACCCAAACCGGCTATGCCTGCATTTGCTTTTGACAGTGATTTTTTGGAATATAAAGGAGGTGTTTTTAAATGACACTGATACCTTAAAAATTACTTGGAGGATAACTCTTTTAGATGCTCTTTTGTTATTGAAGCCCCACAAGTGAGGTTTTGAGGGAACTTAGGAATAATACAACTGGGAGTTTAAGTTAGAATTTTCTTATAATTTAAAACAGCAACAAATGCTGCCTTTTAAGTTAGAAAAGCACTTACGCTGTCATTGTAAGGTTTTTGGAGACAAAGATGTAGTGTTTCTGAGGGAGTAAAAGTGTGTGCTTTGTGAATCAGTTTTTGGGGGTGATAAAAAATTTCCGTCTTAATTGGGGTGATGGTTAAAAATTCATGTATATTTCTCAAAATGCATTGAATTGTACATTTAAGAGCTGTTCGTTTCACTGAATGTAAAATTTACACCAATTTAAAAACACACCAAGGTTCTCATGACTGGGGGGTAATGAACTAGGCAAAGAGATAAATGCACCAGGTACCCATGAACAAAATTAGAACAGAACAAAGAGCTCGAGCGTGATGGGAGGTCAGAGGTCTGGGATCCAGAAGGGGCCACGGAGACCCAGAGAGAGGTGTGTAAGCAGAAGCCTCAGTGAAGTGAGGTGCAGAGATCTGGGAGAAGAGCATTTAGGCCGCGGAAGCACCCGTGCAAAGAAAGGCCCAGAAATGGGATGGAGCTTAGCATTTGTTCAGGCAGCAAAACTGCCAGGGAGATTGGAGTGGTGTGAACAAGGGGGTCGTAGTCAGAGGGATTTGAGTTTGGAAAGGCAGAAAGGGCCAGATCATAACATCCTGGCAGGCCATTGCAGTGTTTTGAGCGAGGGAGTGGAGTGATCAGATTTATATCTAAAAAAATTGCCTGGCTCTTGTGAGAAGAGATTGTAGAGGACGGGGAGTGAGAGCAGAGAAACCAGTTGGAGGTTATTCTCGTATTATTACTTATTAGTAATAATAAGGAACAGTAAGACATTTTTTTCCACAGTAGAATCAAAGCCTATAATTTCTAATGTTTTTTTTATTAACATATGATGATCTTGCTAGCATTAAAAATCCTTTAATTTAACTGTCTTGTTTTTGTCAGAGGGTTGTCTCTTTCAACTGTTGCTAATTAGAGTGAAAGGGTTGGAAATTTTTGACAAGATGAAAGACCATGAAGTACTATAACTCTAACTTGACATTAATGTCTGTAATCTTTGTTATATTTTAAAATGTAGCCAAAACCGGTTTGGCTCCGTGGATAGAGCGTCAGCCTGCGGACTAAAAGGTCCAGGGTTCGATTCCGGTCAAGGGCATGTACCTTGGTTGCAGGCACATCCCCAATAGGGGGTGTGCAAGAGGCAGCTGATCAATGATTCTCATCGATATTTCTAACTCTCTATTCCTCTCTCTTCCTCTCTGTGAAAAATCAATTAAAATATATATATATATATATAAAATGTAAACATGTTAGAAGATTTACTTTGGCTCCTTCTCTATTCCGTTTATGATGGAAAAGAACAGGTCATTCGTTAATGCTAACAATCATGGGCAGGATGTGACTTCCTCCCATTCTCGTTTTCTTCATCAAGCCTCCATCTGGCACTCATTCCAAATAAAAATGTAAGAAAATCAGGAGTATGTATTTGATTACAGTTTGAGAATTCAAAGAACTTATTCAGAGAAACAGCGGTGAAAATAAAGGCGGGCAGATTCTTAGTATGAGTAAATGTTTCGTGTTCCTTTGGTAGATCCCAAGCAGCATAGAAGATATATTTAATGATGATCGCTGCATGAACATCACCAAGCAGGTAATAAAAACGAAAAGTAAAAATAGTGCCACCGTCAGCTTTGGGTCAGATTCAAATGCCATTTAATAATTTTTTTTTATTGTACTCTTTTAGACTCCATCATTTTGGATTTTAGCTCGTGCCTTAAAAGAATTTGTGGCCAAAGAGGGTCAAGGAAATTTACCTGTCCGAGGCACAATCCCTGACATGATTGCAGATTCGAGCAAATACATAAAATTGCAAAATGTGTAAGTCACTATTTTCAAACTACGTAGCAGAAAAAAATGATTTGTTTATATTAGAGATGAGACTATTTTACTAGCTTTTCAGAAATAAAATGGAAACCTGTTATAATCAAATTGCTTTCAAAATAAGCTAAAGAACTTAGAGGGCAGATTTTTAAAAAATGATTTTATTTTTTTGAATAGATTTAGGTTCATAGCAAAATTGAGTGGAAAGTACAGAGAGTTCTCATATATCGCCCCTCTCCCCCAGGAGACAGATTCTTTTCTTACGTATTTCATGATAAAATGTAACATTTGAGCAGTTAATTCTGTGCTATGAGCTGTCCTATGTATTAACTAATTTAATATTCACAACATTAGAGAGAGATACTCTTTTGTCCCAGTTTAATAGATGAGGAAACTGAGGCCTAGAAAAGGTAATTTATTCAGGGTCAGAAGGCTGGTAACGAGCAGAACCAGGATTTGGACCCATTAAATCCATCCCCATACTCTTAAGTAGGGCCCTATACTGTCTTTTATCTGTAACTTAAAACTTGGGAGTCTTCAGTTTGGATGAATTTTTTATTAGTAATGTTTCATAATTTAAAGAGTTCATGTCTACAGATAGACATCTGAACCCAGATAGACTGTCAAAAGGATGGTTCTCAATGGATATTACCCTTACGTAGTTTGGGCTTGGGGCCGATGAATCCAGAGCCACTGGCTTGGTTTCCTCACAGGCCGAATAGTGTCGCACAGAAAAGATCTCTGTTCCCTAACAGATTGCACTCTTCACCTCTGTCGTTGTTTACAAATCTTTGTTGTCTTAGCCTAAAAGTTTAACTAATTAAAACTTGGGAAAAGTCAATTGAGGATAGAAAGAAGTATGACCTCACATTGGAGGGAGTTAGCTTAACGCGTATCATTTTCAGAGGGTGAAAATGTAAACAGACTTTGAAATTTTACATTGCAGGTGGACAGTTTTGAAGTATATTTAACTTTCCTTGGACCCGACTTCAAGGAGAAAAATCATGTCCTTTAGTAACATGTGTTGCAGATTTTGTCAGAGAGGCATGGATCGTGGATTATGGAGGGCAGTTTTTAAGTTGGGTGCTGTTAGTTACAGAGGGAACCCGGGCATTACGGGATTCCAAGTGTCCATCACCAACGCTGGGACAATCCCCAACCACTAACAGGTGCTGCTGGCAGCATTTCCATGGCATTTTCACCTTTCGTATGTTCCAGACCAGTCTTTTTTCATGAAAAGGAGAACAATTTTTTTTGTTTGCTTCCTGGTGATATTTACAATTTGCTGATTTTAAAATTTGCTAATAATAGCTTTCTCTCCCCCCCCCCTTTTATTTCCCCCCAGTTACCGTGAAAAAGCAAAGAAAGATGCTGCCGCTGTGGGTAATCATGCTGCCAAATTGCTGCAGTCCGTAGGCCGGGTAAGCTGCTGGGCGCGCTGCCTGTGGTGGACCGCACAGCCCCCTGTGGGCCTGGCCCCCTAACTCCAGCCAGAGAAGGTTGAGAGATGGAGGGCATGGCACTGGCTTTTAGATCCCCCTTTTAGAGGGATCCCTCACTTGCCTGCCTCGTGAGAAAACGTGTCATTTAAGGAGGAAACGTGTTTTCCCAGTGCTCTCCCAGCACGTGGAGGAAGCCTTCCCATCCCAAAGCGACCACCTTTGTGCTGTCCCCTCTGCTAACCCGCTCTTCTATACTGGAGCAAAATCTGCATTGTCTCTTTACAGGCACCAGAGTCCATTTCAGAGAAAGAATTAAAATTACTCTGTAAGTCCCCTTGAATTAATTTCCTTACTTTGTTTCATAAAAAATGTGCCATAAGGAGTGTTCCCAGGAATTTTAAATAGCTGAAATTAAAGATCTTTCATAATCTCATGGTATAGATAAATATTATTGGGTAAGGTTTTTTATTCTTATAATGTAATAATAAATGGGGATTATTTTAAGACTGGGTCAGAGTTAGAACACATCTATCGATGGCAATGCAAAAAAAAATGTGAAGGCCAGTTATTTAAAAATTGTCATTAATACCGACTTCTTTTAAGATTATTGATTTTAACTAATTTGGGATAAAGTTTTATCTGAAGGCTTTAAGTATGAAGTCGAGTCATATGTACATGGGGAGTATTGGTTTAATTACTCAGTTTGGTCTGTGTTTAGTGACTGTAATAGAATTAAGAATTTCACCATCTAGTTTAAGATGGTTAGGCTCCAGGTGTTTTTGATAACTCCTCAGTAGACCTGAAGCATTTCTTTCTTTTTTTTTTTTTAAAGTAGGTTTACAGTTGTGAGTATAAGAAATAGCTTATTCTTGTAGTATTACTTATTAGTTACTAGAGGCCCGGTGCATGAAATTCGTGCACTGGGTGGAGGGTGTCCCTCAGCCCAGCCTGAACCCTCTCTATTCTGGGACCCCTTGGGGGATGTCTGACTGCCGATTTAGGCCCGATCCAAACCAGCAGTTGGACATCCCTCTTACAATCTGGTTCTGCTGGCTCCCAACCACTCACCTGCCTGCCTATCTGATTGCCCCTAACAGCTTCTGCTTGCCAGCCTGATCACCCCCTAACCACTCCCCTGCTGGCCCGATTGCCCCCAACTGCCCTCCCCTGCAGACCTGATCCCCCCCAACTGCCCTCCCCTGTAGGCCTGGTCCCCCCCAACTGCCCTCCCTCCCTGGCAGGCTTGGTTACCCGCAACTGCCCTCCCCTGCTGGCCTGGTCACCCCTAACTGCCCTTCCCTACTTGCCTGATCATTCACAACTGCCCTCCTCTGGCGGCCATCTTGTGACTACAGGGGGTGGCCATCTTGTACTAGGGTATGATGGTCAATTTTCATATTACCTCTTTACTATATAGGATTGTATTATTTTCCATATGAATAACTGTAAACCTACTTTAAAAAATATTTTTATTCATTTCAGAGAGGAAGTGGGGGAGAGAATGAAACATCAATGATGAGAGAGAATTACTAAATGGGTGCCTCTTGCATGCCCCCCACTGGGGACTGAGCCACAACCCAGGCGTGTGCCCTTGACTGGAGTCAAACCCGGGACCTTTCAGTCTACAGGCCAACAATCTGTTCACTGAGCCAAACTGGCTAGGGCTGAACTTGAAGAGTAATTTTAAGATCATAGCAATGTTGAATGCTAAGTACGGAGATTTCCTGTTTACCCCCAGACCCAACACATTCACACCCTCCCATTATGAACACCCCCCACCAGTGTGGCACATTGGTTACAGTAGATGAACTGACATGGACACATCATCACCAGAGTCAACAGTTTACATTAGAATAAACAAGCAGGTGATGTACCTTCTGTGGGTTTTGACAAATGTGTAAGGACATGCACCCACCATTACAGTATCATACAGAATAATTTCACCGTCCTAAAAATTTCCTGTCCAGTTAGGTGTTGTGTTCATTGCCCTAGCTGGTTTGGTTCAGAGGATAGAGTGTCGACCTGCGAACTCAAGGGTCCCAGGTTTGATTCCGGTCAAGGGCATGTACCTTGGTTGCGGGCACATCCCCAATAGGGGGTGTGATTGATGTTTCTCTCTCATTGGATGTTTCTAACTTTCTATCTCTCTTCTTTCATTTCTGTAAAAAAATCGATAAAATATATATATTTTTAAATTTCCTATCCTCAGCCTATTCATTCTTCCTTTCCCCCTAATAACTGGAAGCCACTAATATTTTTATTGTTTCTACACCATTTTTCCTTTTCCAGTCCACTTTGAAATGATACCCCTTCCACTCTTGCCTCTATTTAACCCATTTTCCAACGAGCAGTCAGAGAGATCTTTTAAATAGGCAATTAGACTATACCATTTTCTGCCAGACCTACAATGAAAGTGGTCATCTTCCTTCAGCCTACATGATCTGGTCTCTGCCTGCTTGCCCAGCCTCTCATGCCACTGTTCTCTGAAGCCTTTCTTTTTAATTTAAGACCTGGTTTAAGAATAATACAATCTGTTTACATGCTTTCTGAAGATAAAGTCTACATTTTACATGCTCCTCAATCCTAAAATATATTTATCAAACTTCTCCGTTTCTTCACTCTTTCCCACTGTTTGGTTAGGCTTAGTTTTAATGTTTTGTTTCATTATTAATCTTGCCCCTTGTTTTGGCATACAGTGTTTGTTCTACTAAATCATATGATACCAGGTTAAGATTAAAAGCTGGATGCTGTGTATTTGAGGGTTTATTCTGTTCCCTCTATTTTGGGATATGTTTGAAAATTTCCGTAATATATTTTTTTGTTTTGTTAAAACCTTACACATACTAAGAGCACAATATATATAACACTTTACTTTCTTTTTTTTTTTTTTTTTTTTTTTAAATATATTTTATTGATATTTTACAGAGAGGAAGGGAGAGAGATAGAGAGCCAGAAATGTCGACGAGAGAGGAACATCGACCAGCTGCCTCCCGCACACCCCCTACTGGGGATGCGCCCGCAACCAAGGTACATGCCCTTGACCGGAATCGAACCCGGGACCCTTAAGTCCGCAGGCCGACGCTCTACCACTGAGCCAAACCGGTTTCGGCAACACTTTACTTTCTTAATGATAACAACTACTGTTCATTGTGCCCTATCTGGCATTTGCATCCATAACTTTCCAAGGTAAATCATATTATCCCCATTCTGAGGCTCAGAGAGGTGCCATCACGTACTTATTCCGTGCTGAACTGGTTGCAGCGCCAAGGACATGAATTTAGAATGACTTATGTTCTAGTGCTTTCCCTGCTGACCATTAGGGTCAAATAGGAGACATTTCTTCATGTCTGTGAAGGGTATACACAATTTCCTGTTCTTAAAGAGGTCTGTGATTTGGAACATTCATGTGTCAGTTGGTTACCTCTGTAACGTCTTTCCTGTGTTCAGGTAGCAATTCCGCATTTCTTCGCGTGGTAAGATGTCGATCCTTAGCTGAAGAATATGGCTTGGATACAGTTAACAGGGATGAAATTAGTAAGTATCATAATCTTTTGATGCCAGGTTACTAATTTTTTTCCATCCATCCCTTAAAAAATTGAATTGATGGGGTGCCACTGGTTGACAGGATTTACAGGTTTCGATTGCACAGTTGTACAGTACATCATTTGTGTCTTCACCACCCAAGTCAGGTCTCTGTCCCTCACCATTTGCCACCCCTGCATCCTGGGCATGTGCCCTTGGCCGTAATTGAATCTGGGACCTTTCAGTCTGCAGGCTGACGCTCTATCCACTGAGCCAAACCGGCTAGGGCAGCATGTTACTACTTTAGTAGAGATTATGGTGACTAGATAAGTCTAAAACACTGGTCGCCAATGTGGCTCTTTGGCCCCTTAAGTATGGCTCTTCCACAAATACCATAGCCTGGGCGAGTCTATTTTGGAGAAGTGGTGTTAGAAGAAGTTTAAGTTTTAAAAATTTGGGTCTCAAAAGAAATTTCTATCGTTGTACTGTTGATATTTGGCTCTGTTGACTACTGGTCTAAGACAACTGGGTTTTATCTTAATGTATCTCCCTTTATTTTACTATTATTTATCATTTTCTATTTTATTGTCACAAAATACTAAAATTTTGTGGTAAAATTGCCTTGAGACCTAAAATGTGAGTATACAGTAAGGTCCGTTCTTTATTGTTTTTATGTCATGAATTACCCAAATTATATTGAATTCTTTCCCTTTCAGTTTCCAGCATGGACAGTCCAGATAATGAAATAGTATTATACTTAATGTTACGGGCTGTGGATAGATTTCATAAACAACATGGTAGATACCCAGGTAAGAATAGCAATCGAATTATCAAATATAAAAAAAAATTAAGTAGACACTTGAATGAAATCTTAAAGTGTTTTGGGGTGTTTACAATTGGTCCTTGATTTTTACATTGAAAACAGTTTACATTATATCTTATTGAGGAACTACCATTTGTTTTGTAAGTGTAACTATTTGCAACTAGTGTTTGATTCTAAACCATTATAAGGGAATGTTGGTTGAATGGATAGCATGTAGAAGAAAACATTTTTCTGTCATTTTTCACAGTTTACCTCTAAGAGTCACTGAGTTTAATTTAGTGGAAATGGGAAAGTCACAGGAAGTATGCCAGTGACTCCTGAACTCAGAGCTCTGAGGATGTAGGGATTTCTTTGCTTACTATCTAATTTTTGTTTTCTGTTAAATATAATGATTAGGGAATTGGCATAATTTCAAAGATTTTTCAGTTGCCCAGAAAATTTTTATTAAAATAAGTTTAATTATGCAGGATTATTGCATAGCAGTACATTCTAGGTACCGTATTTGCCGGCGTATAAGAAGACCCCCCTAACATTTCCACTAAAAATACAGAGTTTGTTATGTACTCGCCGTATAAGACTACCCCCCACTTGGAGGCATATTTTTCAGGGCCAAAAAATCGTCTTATACGCCGGCAAATACGGTATATCATAAAACCTGTTGCCCCAATTGATGACATATGTCTACTGAGTTACAGTCTTAAATGAGCTAGCTTATTAGAAGAAAGAAAATGCATCAACACTATATTGCTTTATTTTTATTATTTCATTATAATGTTTTCTTATTATCCATTGAATAACAAACCATCTCAAAACTTAGTAGTTTAAAACAATAAATAATTATATGATGACTTTGTGAATTGGCTGGGCTCAGTTAGGCCTATCTCAGGGAGGAGCAAGGATCCTGCATGATGCCCGGACTGGAGTCATTCTGAAGGCTTGACTGAATTTGACACCCAAGAAGTCATTTTTGCTCAGATGTCGGCCCTTTAGTCAGGAAAACTGGAACTGCTGGGGGCTTGTCAGGCATCTGTCACCCCATAGCTAGCTAGGGTTTCCTTTTAGCATGGCAGTTCTAGGGTCGACTTCTTACATGGTGTCTGGCTGTCCCAGAATTAACATTCCAAAAGACCCAGGTGGAAGGTACAAGGCTTTTTATGACTTAGAAGTCACAGCGTCACTTATGTTGTGTTCTGTTTGCTTCACAGAGCCAGCTTAGATTGAGTAGAAGGGGGCTACATGAGGGCACAAAGGGGCATACATTGGGGAGCCATCTTGGGAGAGCATAGTCTTTGAACCTAGGTTCAGATCCAAGCTCTGTCACTCACTATCTCTTGAACTTGGATGAGTCACTGTTTCCCTCTAAGTCTCAGGTCTCATATTTATGGAAGAGCAATAATAGTGTCTACTCTATTAGACTGTTAGGGTTAAATATGTGATGTATGAAAATCACTTTACACACTGTAAGTACTCAATAAAGGAGAGGTACTGCCATTATGAGGAAGAGTAGTGTGATTATTTTTAAACCATATTAGTTAAAAAATACTGACTTTTAAAAAATAGGTGAATGTTATGGCAATTATATTTTAACTTCCAGTTAAATAGCTTACCTTTGGAGATTTTATAGCTTAATTATTAACAATTGTCTGGACTTGTATCTGTTTTGCTCTTTATGAGCTAAGTAACTCAGGCAAATAATCTGTGTCTCAGTTTTTTCATCTGTAAAATGGGAATAATAGTACCTACTTAATAAGGTGATTGTGAGGGTTAAAGTAAACAGTATACATATGGTACTTACATGTTTTTGATCATTAACAGATGCAGTAACCAGCATCTGTTAATGCTCAATGTTACCTGTTGTTATATGTCCTCTGTGCCATTTAATCTCTTGGAAATGAATAATAAACACCATAATTTTTACAAAGGGTATAAATAGGACATCACTTTCTCATTCATTCAATTCTTTATTAAAGTATTGAGCACCTACTGTGTGCCAGACTCTCTTCCAGATACTGGAGATGGGGCAGTGAACAACACAGGCTTATCAGACTCAAATTTTAATAGGTTTTTTATTTCTTTGATTGTTACAGGTTTGTGATATTTGCAAATATTGTTCTCGTACATTCTGTTATTTTTGTTCTTCATCTTCACACCTTACTTTTTTTATTAGAACACCTGAAACTAGCATAAATAAAGGAGGTAGCCATTCATTTTGAATCATGTTTATTTCAATGAAAATTAATTTGCATGTGTATTTGTAGGGGTATCTAATTATCAAGTTGAAGAAGATATAGGAAAGTTGAAGTCTTGTCTCACTGGCTTCCTTCAGGAATATGGACTATCTGTAATGGTGAAAGATGATTATGTCCACGAATTGTGAGTATTTCTTAAGCCACATTAAGAAATAATACTGGTGCCTGTCCTCAGCTAGTCGAAGTTCATGTCTCCTTTCTTTCCTAAAGTTGCCGATACGGAGCTGCTGAGCCACACACCATTGCTGCGTTCTTAGGAGGTGAGTTCCAAGGATGAGAAGACTGGCATCTATTGTTGTATAGTATAGTTATGAAGTTTTTTGGTGTTTTTTTTTTAAAGGTTTTTATTGATTTCAGAGAGGGAGAGAGAAATAGAAACATCAATGATGAGAATCATTGATTGGCAGCCTCCTACAAACACCCCCCCACACACACACAGTCACTGGGGATTGAGCTGCAACCTGGGCACATGCCCTTGATGAATCAAACCTGGGACCTTTCAGTCCACAGGCCAACACTCTATACACTGAGCCAGATCGGCCGGGACAGTTTTGTTTTCTTAGCTGTTTTGTTCTGTTTTTGTTTTGAGTAGTTACAGCAGTATTTAATATTCTTTTCAAATTGCAAATGTATTTAGAACAAATACACCTTTATTCCCTTTTTATTGTAAAAGTAAAGCAGAAGGGAGTCCTTAGAGAATCCTTTCTGCCTATATGTATCCTTTAAAATGCAATCAATTATACTACTATTTTGATGTTTTTTTATTTAATATATCTTGCTAATGCTTCAAAACCACCATAATTAAAAATACTTCATTCTTGCCCTAACTGGTTTCGCTCAGTGGATAGAGCATTGGCATGCAGACTCAAGGGTCCCGGGTTCAATTCCGGTCAAGGGCGTGTACTTTGGTTGCTGGCACATCCCCAGTGGGGAGTGTGCAGGAGGCAGCTGATCGATGTTTCTCTCTCATCGATGTTTTTAACTCCATCCCTCTCCCTTCCTCTCTGTAAAAAATTAAAATATATTTTAAAAAATACTTCATTCTTTAAAACTGTGGCATAATATCCCAAGCTATGAATGTATAAAACAAAACTTTTAATAACATAGTTATTAAACATTATGGTCCTTTATTTTGATATGACAGTAAATTATTTCTGTTTTGGATTACTTTTAAACACCTTTGCTTTTGGAAAAAGGGAAGGTTTTCTTTACAGAACTGATATTTTTATATAATTCTTAAAACTTACCTTTTTTTAAAATTTTGTTTTTTTCCTTTCTCCTTGCAGGAGCTGCTGCTCAAGAAGTTATCAAAATAATCACCAAACAATTTGTAATTTTTAATAATACGTACATTTATAGTGGCATGTCACAAACTTCAGCAACTTTTCAGTTGTAGAATTAGTATCCGGTGTAGTGTGTTAATAATTGAGACTATAATGGCCTTTGGGCTGTGCTCTAGTCTGTAAAATTCTGCCAAGGGAAAACTGTTAAATTGTTTGCTTAATAAACATTTTCTCATTTGTAATAATGTAGTTTTATTTGGGGGGCGCTGGGGGTGGGCCCAGGGAGGGGGATAGTGTGTGAGTGAAGTGGTCATGTTTCCCAGGGTAAGAGTTATCCTTTTATAATTGAGCTCGCTATTTTCAGCTTGCTGTTTCAAAGTTACTTATGGAAATCGTGTTTCCTCAGAAATAGCTTTAAGTACTTTTTTCTTACAGTCTTAAATAATGAAATTTAATACATGTGTAGATTTTAGCTCTGGACATCTTAGGACCATCCCTATTTGTTAAAATTAATAGAATTTAGAAGCAAATATTTCAGACGTATTAGTTTTTATCAGAAAACAAGGCCATAATGCACCTCAGAGGGAAGGTTGGGAGGAATGAGGGCCCAACTTCTGGCGCCCCTCGTGCCCCTCGAGGCCATCCTCCTCCATCAGGGAGCCCTCCCAGCTAACTCTTTGGGGTGTAAAGGGAGCATTTACGGACAGGGAGATTGGAGGATTTGCCCTTGAAGTTGTGACTTTTCCACCCCTTAAAGTCAGCAATCCACCAAATCGCTAACACCTGCCTTTGGGGAGAGATTCCCCTGGGGGCGGGGCTGCCGGAAGTCCCGCCCCACGAAAGTGGTTCTCACCCTCTGGGTGGGAAACGGGATGCGGCCGTGGCGTCAGTCGGCGTCGTGGTAGGCAGACAGCGAAGGATAAAGAGTTGGAAGCCCCGAGCCTGGCGACTTGAGGGTAAAGAGCGCGGCTCCCTGCGTGTCCGTGTTCGGGTCCCCCCTCAGCCCTGCCCGGAGCCTGCCCACGGCCTCCTGAGGAAGACGGGCCCGCGGCCCAGGTGTTCCTCACAGCGCCCGGATGCCGGGGCCCGGCTGTGCCCTTAGCCGCCCCCGGGACGGGATGGCTTGAGCCTGAGGGCATGGGTGGTGCGTGTGGGAAGGGACCTTCCCGAGGAGGCTGCCGTCCCTACAGCAACTGGTGGACAGAGCATTGGCTCCCGCCATTTAGTCAGGTGTCCAGAGCTTGGCAGTTTTCGACCTCAGAATCCACAGAAGCCACGGCGCCTCCCCAGGTGGTTCTGATGCAGGGAGGTGGGAACCATTGGGAGGCCGCCCCCGGGGCAGTGGGCGGACCCTGCGTCAGCCGCACCTGCGGCCGCCAGCACCGGAACTGGCCCGCCCTGAGCCAGCGCCCCGTCCCTCGCAGGCGTTGGGCCACCTGGTCTACGGAGAGCCTGAGGCACCGCCTGTGCTTTTTCTTCTTCTCTTTATTGATTAAGGTATTGCATGTGTCTTTATCCCCACCTCCTCACCCCCACCCCCCACTCACCCTCTGGTGCAGCCATGGGCAAACTACGGCCCGCAGGCCGCATCCGGCCCGTTGGGTTGTTCTATCCGGCCCGGAGCCGAAAGAGCGGAGGGTTCTCTGGCTCTCCCCTCCGCTCCTTCACCAGCAGCCCAAGATGAGAGTGCCAGCATGGTCAGGTTGCTTTTGTTCCAGCCCTCCGGTCCAGCGTAAGAACCCATGGTGGCCCTCGAGTCAAAACGTTTGCCCACCCCTGCCCTGGTGTCTGTGTCCATTGGTACCCTTGGGCCTATTCCAAAGCAGTTCTGCCAGCTCTGCTCTGCCAGTTCGTGAGCAGAAATTCAGGAAGCTGGGTGGGCTCAGCCTTCCCTCCTTGGAAAGATCACGCACCTTGACTTGTGCAAACGGGTGAGATGGGGAGGATGTAGGCGACGGCTGCTCCAGTCTACTGACTAAAAATACAGTTCCAAGGTTTCTAGAACAGTGCTTGGCCTCCCCAATAGGACTTATGGGACATTAGAAACTTGTATTATAAAAATTGTAATAAATTGAAAACTGGGATAAAACACCATAGAGCCACTGTTGTGGGGCGACCCGCGAATTACGACCACCAGTCAGCCCGTTTGAAATTTCAGAAGCCGTTATTACGAACTCGAGTCCGGGGCTCACGTCTCAACTGACACAGCAGCGAGCAACGAGAGCCCCGACCCACTTCTAAGCATGCTACACTCCCCCCCCCCCCCCCCCCCCCCCCCCCCCCCCCCCCCGTCTTAGGGAGGCTTGGCAGTTTATGATCGGCTAAAAAAGTCTTTAACAAAGAAAGGTCAGCTATGAGCTATGAAAAATTCCACTCATACAGTAACATCGTTAAAAGTTTGCACAGCACCTGGGGCGGGGGGATTCTGTGGGACCTGGTTTGGTCTGTTTGGCTGCCTTTCGGTCAGTTGGGCCAGGACGTGCCTGGGGGTTGGGGATTGCAACCAGGGTTAGTTTTATGACTAACATAAAGCCCATCATGCTACATTCTTAGTTGTGGGTCTGGTTGTTCGTTCCTCCCCTGGGCTGGAGCCCTGCCTCGACTGGTCTTGCCGGCCATAACACCACCAGCTAAAGACAAGTGTTGTTATGTTTTATAACAGAAGTGTTTTCCTTACTTCTAAACATTTTGAGTAAACAGTATCCTGTGGATGTACTATAAACAGTATCCTGCGGATGTACTGTAATTTAAAATTTTTTAAATGGAATATTTAAGTAAAAAATGGCAAAACTAGCATATGTTTGTATATTGCTTTGTAAAAGATTCTCACATTTAAAATTGTTTTGTTTGGGAATTTTATTTTCATTCTGAGAGAATGAAAACTAGAAAGGATAATTCGGTGTCTCCCATGAACCACATAATGATGAAGTGCGTAAGTATTTTAGAGTTCTGTAAGTTCTGATTTATTGGTCTAAGAAGTTAATTGGACCGGTAGATTTTGTTTCTAAAAAAATAGCATTTAAAAATAAAGCAGATGAGGTCAGTCATACTAGGGCTGCTGGTTATTTTAAAAATTATTATAACAAATGATACATAAACAAAGATTTAAGTTAATAGTGGAATACTATCTTCAACAAGCCATGGTTTGTTAGAAAAACTTTTAGTATTAAGCTTAGCTTATGAAGAGAAATGCAATTTTTATGAAGAGAAATGGCTGTGTGTGTGTGTGTGTGTGTGTTAAACTTCTGATTCATGAAGAGGTGCCCAATCTGAAAGGATGGGATGAAAATTTATAGGAAAAACAATAAGAAGGACTAGAAGAGGACTAATTAGATTTAGTTAACCAACCATTCGTGTGTTTATCTATTTATTAGATATATTTTTATTGATTCAGAGAGGGAGAGAGATAGAAACATCAATGACTGAGTATCATTGATTGGCTGCCTGCTGCATACCCTTTACTGGGGATCAAGTGCCATGTACGCTTCTGAGCCAGGAACCTGGGCATTTGCCCTTGATGGGAATCGAACCAGGACCCTTCAGTTTGCAGGCCAATGCTCTATCCACTGAGCCAAACTGGGCAGGGCTTGTGTGTTTATTTAATAGAATGTGTTGAATGCCTGTAGTACTTAAGAATGCCAGCTATGGAGCTCCAGTGGCACAATCGGTTAGTGTGCGGTACTTATAAGAATGCCAACTGCATTTTTTAATGTTTTCACATATAATTCTTGTAACAAGTCTGAAGTAGAAATTTCCCATTTTACAGATGAGGAAACTGAGCCTCAGAGAACTAAAGCACACCTTGTATCACACATGTAATAATTTGTAGATTCAATCCCGGCTATCTGGCTTCAGGAAAACCATTCCTTCACTGTCCCTTTGCGTTTATAATCCTGGACTTCTCAAATGTTCATCCATCCATCCATTTATTTATTTATTTATGTGAAGGATATGTTTTAAAAGCATTTTTAATCAAATTCATTGGGGTGATATTGGTTAATAAAATTATATCGGTTTCAAGTGTACAGTTCTATAATTCATCATCTGTATACTTCTTTTTCAAAATATGTTTTTTATTAGTTTCAGAGAGGGAGAGAGAGATAGAAACATCAATGATGAGAGAAAATCATTGATCGGCTGCCTCCAACACACCCTTTACTGGGGATTGAGGCTGCAAACCCGGCATATTCCCTTGACCAGAATCAAACCCATGACCCTTCAGTCCACAGGCCTACTCTCTATTCACTGATAGGGCTGTATATTTCTTTTTTTAAACTAAGTTTTTATTGATTTTAGAAACAGCGAGGGAGGAAAGGAGAGGGAGAGAGAAACACCAATCGGCTGTCTCCTTCATGCCCCCAACTGGGAATCAAGCCTGCAACCTCTCTGTGCAGGGGACAGAGCTCAACCAGCTGAGCCTCAGGGCTCATCTGTATATTTTAAACATTGATTTAAATGGAGAAAAATACCTTTATCTTATAGGTGAAATATAAGGGGGAAAAGCAGACAAGCATGGAAAGTGAAGACACAAAAAAAATACAAGGTGAGAAATTCATAGATCGTATGCCTGGAATTAGTTTCATATATTTGTAATACTGCAGATTATCTGAAAGTGATCCAGAAAATGAAAGAATAATGCAGCAATTTACATAAATATTTATTAAGCACCTACTCTGTGCCTGTCACAGTCACTCGGGAAGCTGACATTCTAATGGGAAAAGATATACTGATGATCAGAACACTGGATGAAAGTTAATTTAATGGAGGTAAATACAAGAAGAGTTGGGAGCCTCAGAGAACTACATCAAAGTATGCCTGGAAGACTTCAGACTGACCCCAGTATAATAAAAATGAATCCCTGGGCATGGAGGAAATTGCCAGAGAGGAATACTAAGAGAGAATAGAATGGGGAATGGCGTTCCTCTTAATGCACACTATCATATAAAGTTTTGGCTAAAGACTGAGAAAAACATTTCAGAAAGGTGAATGGAGAGTCAGGAATGTAATGTGGGATTTTGGAAGTCGGCCTTAGTGTCACTGACCCTCCAGGTCCTGGGACCCAAATCCGAGTCCCCTGCCCAGTACTGTTTGTACCGATAGAACAAAACCTAGTTTGGTAAAGCAGAGGAAAGACTTTATTCTTTTATGAAGGAACGGAAAGGGTGAGCTCATGCTCTAATGGCACATTCCCTCCAACTGGGAAGGAGCCTTCTATGTTTACAGGCTGTGGCATGGAGCGATTAAATTCTTTTTTAGGCATGGATAGTTATTCTTCTGTTGTACTTGGCCCTTTTGTGCGTGGCCCTTTTTTTTTTTTTTTTTTTTTTTTTTGCACATGATGCCCTATACCATCTTGGTCTTTGCGCTCACCCCTCTTCATTTTGAGGTCAGGAATCCTCTCTAGTTCCTATAAGCTAGCATAGCTTTGATATAGTTTAGGTATTGAGAAATGTTAGGTCTTTTAGATGAGAGCCAGATGACATTAGAAGAATGCTTTGTGAGAAAGATTGCTTGAAAGTATCAGTGTCAAATGGTCATAGCTGTGTATAATCAATATTTCTCCCTTAAATATTTGGAAGAATTTACAAATGAAGTCATCTGAATTGAACCTGGAGGGTTTTTAAAATATATATATTATTTTTATTAATCTCAAAGAGGAATGGGAGAGCGAGAGAGAGAGAGAGAAACATCAGTGATGAGAGAGAATCATGGATCGGCTGCCTCCTGAACACCCAACACTGGGGATCAAGCCTGCAACCTGGGCATGTGCCCTTGACCAGAATCGAACCTGGAACCCTTCAGTGTACAGGCTGACACTCTGTCCACTGAACCAAACTAGTTAGGGCTGGAGGGTTTTTTGTTTTGTTTTGTTTTTTTCAGAAAGGTTTTTAACATTCGTTTTAATTTCCTTCAGATATATGATTATTTAGGTTATCTGTTTCTCCTTGGGTGAGTTTTAGTAATTTGTGTTTTTCAAGCAATTTGTCCATTTCACCTAAGTCATATAGGTATGAAGTTGTACAAAACCATTATTATCTGCATAATCTATGGTAATGGCATCTCTCCCATTCTGATATTGGTAATTTGTGTCTTTTCTCCTTCATTCCTGATCAGTTTGTGTAGAGGTTTTTCAGTTTCATTAATCTTCTCAAATAATCAGCTCTATTGTTTTTTCTATCTCATTAATTTCAGCTTTAATATTTTTAAAAAATATATATTGTATTGATTTTTTTACAGAGAGGAAGGGAGAGGGATAGAGAGTTAGAAACATCGATGAGAGAGAAACATCGATCAGCTGCCTCCTGCACACTCTCCACTGGGGATGCGCCCACAACCAAGGTACATGCCCTTGACTGGAATCGAACCCGGGACCCTTGAGTCTGCAGGCCGATGCTCTATCCACTGAGCCAAACCGATTAGGGCAGCTTTAATATTTTGTTTTAATATATTTTATTGATTTTTTTATAGAGAGGAAGGGAGAGGGATAGATAACTAGAAACATTGATCAGCTGCCTTCTGCACACCTCCCACTGGGGATGTGCCCGCAACCAATGTACATGCCCTTGACCGGAATCAAACCTGGGACCTTTCATTCCACAGGCTGATGCTCTATTCAATGAGCAAAATCGGTTTCAGCTCAGCTTTAATCTTTATAATTTCTTCCCTTCTATTTGCTTTGGGTTTAATTTATTCTTTTTCTAGTTTCTTAAGGTAGAAGCAAGGTCATTACTTTGAGACCTTTTTTGTAAGACAAGCTTTAGTAGCATCCCACAAATTCTAACGTCATATTTTCATTTTTATTTAGTTTATGTCTAAATGGCAGATATTTAAACCAGTGTAGCTTTAACGAGAATAATATTTGGATTTTCTATTCCTATATTTCATGAAAGGAGAAGATCAAATAATTTTAAGAAGTTCAAGTTATTTAAGGAACATAATTGTTTTCTGTCTTTATTTATTAGACTATAAAAGTAATGCATATTTATTTTCAAAAAGCAAACATTACAATGATATATGTTTAGAAAGTGAAATTTAAATAGTTACTTTGTAAAAAGAAACATTTGGTTTAAAATAATGAAATTTTTGTTCTTTAGAAATGAAGACTGACCTGAACTTATTATTGGAGTGTCTGAAGTATCAAATGGACAACCCTTTGTCACAAAAGGAAGCTTTGGTCACTATTCATTCAATTTGTCAACAAAACAGTAAGACATGATAGTGAATTTTTAAATATGATTCTAGTTCTTTAGTATTGTGACATATGAAATATGCATAGCCCTTTTTCTTCCACTCAGTTGCTCTACATGTTTTGTTACTATGTTCATATGATTTATTTTATTCTTAAAAGAATAATCATAATATGATTTCTTCTTGTCTTGTTTTATTTGCACATCCTACAGGTGATGCAGGTGTATATTTTCGGGAAATTGGTGGTTTGATGTTTGTAAAAAATCTTGCAAGATCAAGTGAACATAGCATGGTAAAAGAAGCAGCCTTATATACTTTAGGAACTGTTGCAGAAAAAAATGGTAAAATTTAAAAACTTTATTTCATTATCCTTCAAGCATTGTGTTATACGTTAATAAACTACTAAAAATAATTTTAGAATTAAATGTCTTTTGTATGTATCTGGCTAGTTTTATCCAGGTATTTTATTTTATTTATTTATTTACTTATTTAAATTATAATCTAGAAGGGTGCACTACATAGGACATTCAGTAATAATTTTGTCCATTCAAAATCTTTCACATTCTCCTTGGCATTAGTTGGAAATAATTATTTTCACTTTATTTTTTACAACCAATGCATAAGTTTTATTTTTGAGGAAAATAAAATTCATCCTTCTTTCCCATTTTGTTTTGTATTTTGAGCTATGGGAAAGTTTTCCTTAGTCCCAGCTTATAGGGGAATCTACCCACATTTTCTGTTGGTACTTGTTTGGTTTTTTTATTTCACTCCTACATTTTTGATTCTTTTAAATATTTTCTGAATTATGGTGTGAGGAATAGTTCCATTTTTACCTTTTTAAAAAATGGCAACCCTGCTATCCTAACACTTCTTATTTAAAAAGTAGTTTTTTTCACACTGATTTGAGATAGTACCATCATCAATCACTTAATGAATTTTTATATGCAGTGGGTCTAGAACTGATTTTTCTGTTTTGTTCATTGAATCAAAAGATGGAGAGGGGGAACATCCAAGATGGCGGCCTAGGCAGTCTCCTAAGCTGCCGCCTCATCAACAATTTAATTAAAAAAACAACTAAAATCAAAAAGGACTTCACCAAAATGTCAGGAAAGCTGGCGGAGTGGAATAGCTACAACTAGAAAGAAAGAGAGAGGCTCACGGATCGGACTGGGAGCCGAAAAGCACTGAGGTAGGAGACGCTCGCGCACGCGGCCGCCGAATACCTGCCTGGCGGGAGGGGAGGAATCCCCGATTGCACGGAGCCCTTTCGGACTGTACTGAACCCCAGCCCCGGCTGAAATTCCGTGGTCCCAGGCTCATACGGGTGGCGTCTGGACTGCAGAGAAAGGCACCCAGAGACTCAGAGACTCAGAGACTGGGAGACCCAGAGACCGGGGACCGGGAGCCGCAGTCGCAGCCGGCAGGGTCTACAGACGCGCGCGCGAGCAAGTACGCGCTGAGGTCTGACCGCCGCCTCTCCGGAGCGGAAGGAGCCAGAAGCTCCAGGTCTGACCGCCGAGGCTGCCGCTGCCTCTCTGTACAAGGTGGCGGCCTCTCTGTAGCGGAAGGAGTCGGAAGCTCCAGACTACAGAGACCAGCCCAAGTCCGGGCGAGCCCCTGGGGCACCCACGCTCTTGCTTGGGGAAATTGGGCCGGTCAGGCGGAAACTCAGGCGAGTGCACAAGGGCAGGGCGGAAGCCTTCAGCCCTGAGACTCCGCCCCATCCAAGCTGAGCAGAGGCTTCTGCAGTTTTTCAAGTCTGATCCTATAAGACTGTCTCCAATACAGAAGTTATCCCAGAGTAGACACAGCTGATACCCATATCCAATTGGCCTGAAGGACAATTCACAACAATAGAGACTTAGCTACAACAAGGCTGTGCACGCAGTCCACAAAGGGGATCACCAAGAGTGTCTACCTCAGGTAACTGAGGAGGCTGACCCACTGGGCCATATAGGACACCAAACACACAAAGCCATCCTACCAACTCTGAAAAACAGCGAAAATGCCGAGACAAGGAAATAGATCTCAAACAAAAGAGATGGAGGATATAGAGTTCAGAACTACGGTTCTAAGGTTATGCAACAATATCCTAGAAAAGCTCGATAAACTTCATGAGACCCAACTAAAAAGTATAGATAAACTGACTAAATTGGAAAATATTATGCAGAGATCCAACAGCAGAATGGAAGAACACAAGAATCAGGTCAAAGAGCCAAAAGACACTCCGCTGGAGAAGGAAGAAGAAAAGAGGATCCAGAAAGTTGAAGATAGTGTAAGGAGCCTCTGGGACAACTGCAAGCGCACCAACATCAGAATTATGGGGGTGCCAGAAGAAGAGGGAGTGCAAAATACTGAAAACATATTTGAAGAAATAATATCAGAAAACTTCCCTCACCTGGTGAAAGAAATAGACTTACAAGTACAGGAAGCCTACAGAACCCCAAACAAGAGGAATCCAAAGAAAAATTCTTCTCGACACATCATCATCAATATGCCAAGGGTAAAAGACAAAAAGAGGATCTTACAAGCAGCAAGAGAAAAGCAGTTGGTTACCTATAAGGGAGCACCCATACGACTATCAGCTGATTTCTCAACAGAAACCATGCAGGCCAGAAGGGAGTGGCAAGAAATATTCAAAGTGATGAATAGGGAGAACCTACAACCAAGATTACTGTATCCAGCAAAGTTATCATTCAGAATTGAAGGGCAGATAAAGAGCTTCACAGATAAGAAAAAGCTAAAGGAGTTCATCACCACCAAACCAGTATTATATGAAATGCTGAAAGGTATTACTTAAGAAGAGGAAGGTCAAGTGAATTAAAAATCTCAGGAATAGAATAAACTCGTGAATATAATAGAATTAGGGGCAAAGAAAGGGAATGGATAGATAATTATCACGGTGAAAGGGGTGTGGGGTGCAGAGACTGGATTAAAATTGTATAACTTATGGATGAGGACAATAGTGGGGGGAGGGGGTAAGGGCAGAGGGTGGGGTGGGAATCAGGTGGAAGAGAGCTATGGGGGAGAAAAAGGAGAAACAATTGTAATAATCTGAGCAATAAAGATTTATTTTAAAAAAAAAAAAAAAAAAAAAAAAAAAAAAAAAAAAAAAAAAAAAAAAAAAAAAAAAAAAGATGGAGATAACCAACAACCATTTTGTATATGGATAAATATGCTCTAGGTATACAAATTCATACAATTTTTCTGAAATGAGTTTGAATCTAAACCAGTGATTTGTTAAACAACTTAATATTCTTACTATATTCTAAGGCCCAGTGCATGAAATTTGTGCATGGGTAGGGACTCCAGGCCTGGCCAGGGGTCAGGGCTCCGGGGCCTTTCTTTCCTGGCTGCCAGCTGGGGCTTTGCTTCGTTCCATGCCACCCCCTAGTGGTCAGTGCACATCATAGCGAGTGATTGAACTCCCTATGGGACACTTTGCATATTAGCCTTTTATATTAGCCATTTTTATCCATTAAATATTCATTACTTGCTAAGAATTTATATGCTAGGCACTGAGGATAGATAAGATATTGTCCTTGCCTTTAGAAAGAGTCTAATAGCTGGTTTTAGACATTGGATAAAATATTGATTATAGATGAAACGGGTTTGGCTCAGTGGATAGAGTGTTGGCCTGCAGACTGAAGGGTCCCAGGTTCCATTCCGGTCAAGGGCATGTACCTTGGTTGCGGGCACATCCCCAGTAGGGGGGTGTGCAAGAGGGAACTGATTGATGACTCTCTCTCATCAATGTTTCTAACTCTCTTATATCTCTCCCTTCCTCGCTGTAAAAAATCAATAAAATATATTTTTTAAAGAGGCAACTGATTGATGATTCTCTCTCATCGATGTTTCTAACTCTCTATCCCTCTCTCATCTCTGTAAAGAAATCAATAAAATATATATATTGATTATAGCCCTAACCAGTTTGGCTCAGTGAATAGAGCTTTGGTCTGCAGACTGAAAGGTTCCAGGTTCGATTCCAGTCAAGGGCATGTACCTGGGTTGCAGGCACATTCCCAGTAAGAGGTGTGGAGGAGGCTGCTAATTGATGTTTCTAACAATCTCCCTTCCTCTCTGTAAAAAGTCAATAAAATATATATATATATATATATATATATATATATATATATATATATATAATATCATATGTTCAAATTATTTCTTAATCTGTTTATGATTATCACAAAAAATTCCTACTGTCATGTAGGTATCATTTTTTGGAAAGATATATTTCTTTTCTTTTTTATAAAAATATTTTATTGATATTTTACAGAGAGGAAGGGAGAGAGATAGAGAGCTAGAAACGTCGATGAGAGAGAAACATCAACCAGCTGCCTCTTGCACACCCCCTACCGGGGATATGCCTGCAACTAATGTACATGCCCTTGACCGGAATCGAACCTGGGACCTTTCAGTCTGCGCAGACCGACGCTCTACCACTGAGCCAAACCGGTTTCGGCGGAAAGATATATTTCTAAAAAAATCTTTAAAAATAGCACAAATATCATTTCTTCCTGTTTTCTAAAGCAAGTTTCTGAATTTTCTTAAATTTTTCTCTTGCTATGTTTTTGTCACTTACTCATCCTCTTAAATTTTGTGTGTGTCATATTTTTTTGTTGATTCTTTTTAAAAAATATGTATTTTATTGATTTCTTACAGAGAGGAAGGGAAAGGGATAGAGAGTTAGAAACATTGATGAGAGAGAAACATCAGTCAGCCGCCTCCTGCACACCCCCTACTGGGGATGTGCCCGCAACCAAGGTACATGACCTTGACTGGAATGGAACCTGGGACCTTTCAGTCTGCAGACCGACGCTCTATACACTGAGCCAAACCGGTTTTGGCCTGTTGTTAATTCTCACCCAAGGATATTTTTCCCATTGATTTTTAGAGAGAGTGGAGGGAGGGAGACACAGAGAGAAACATTGATGTCAGAGAGACACATCAGTTGGTTGCCTTCTAGGGATCTAGTACGTGCCCTTAACTAGAACCGAATATGGGACCCTTCCGTCAGCAGGGTCTATCCACTGAGCCAAACTGGAGCTGTGTGTGTCATATTTTACGTTTTTATTCAGTTAGGTTTTTATTGGAAATTCTACGGAGTTGTGGTACAATTTTTAGAGCCTAGATTAAGTACTTTTGATTAAGATATTGCTTCTTTGGTCTGCTAATTTAATAAGCATGTATCAGTTTGTCAGAAATTTTGTTTATGTTCAATAAATGTCAATGAAATATTTGATTTGTATTATGCAGAGAAATTAAAATTATATTTTTATATTTCAGTTTATTGTCAGCAGACTCTGTGCACTTCAGAATTGTTTGAAGACTTAATTTGGTTCTTATCTAATAATGATTCAAACACAAATTTGAAAAGAATGTCTGTCTATGTTATTTTGGTTCTAGTTTCAAATAATAGTAAGTACATTCTTTTATGTTGTAGAAACAGTTTTTAAAAACAATAAGTTGGGATAATCATTGTTAATCCTTTTATTCTAGTCCTTATGTCTTTTGTTCCTACTAACTTATGAGAACTACTAGCTTTAAGAGAATTAATAGCATGCATTTAGTTGTTCAATATTTATTAATTTTAACAAATAGTAGAGTGATTTGTATATTTAATTAACATTGAAAAGAAATAGCTTTAAAAGCAAAAGAGAGGCATTTAATGGATTAATTTGGTTGGTATATCACTAAATTGGCCATTTAGTGTTTGCTTTCAGTCAGCAATGACCTTAAATGTTATGTAGCTCTTACTAAAGTTTTTGTTTTGTTTTTCAGTTTTTATTTTGGAATAATTTTAGATTTTCAGAAAAGTTACAAATATAGTATAGCATGTTCCTGTATATTTTCTACTCAGGCCAAGGTTATTTTTTAGCATTGTTTTATTTACATCTTCAAATTGTTAGAAATTTTATAATCATTTAAAATGCTTCTAGATTTTATTTTTTCTTCTTTGAATTTTTTAATATTTTGGAGCATTTTATTTTGTTACACATAACCATGCAAAATACATGTTTTGTAATTTTTGTAATTTTTAATATATATTTTTTAATTGACTTCAGAGAGGAAGAGGGAGAGAGAGATAGAAACATTCATGATGAGAGAGAATCATGGATCGGCTGCCTCTTGCTAGTCCCCTACTGGGTATTAAGTCCACAACCTGGGCATCTGCCCTTGACCGGAATTGAACCTGGGACCTTTTTTTTTTTTTTTTTAATATATTTTATTGATTTTTCACAGAGAGGAAGGTAGAGGGACAGAGAGCTAGAAGCATCGATGAGAGAGAAACATCGACCAGCTGCCTTTTGCACACCCCGTACTGGGGATATGCCCACAACCAAGGTCCATGCCCTTGACCGGAATCAAACCCAGGACCTTTCAGTCCGCAGACCGACGCTCTATCCACTGAGCCAAACCGGCAAGGGCTGTGTAATTTTTTAGAAGAAATTTAAGTGCTGTTATTCTCTAAGCCAGTGGTTCCCAACGTGGGGCACATGCCCCACAGGGGGGTAATTTGGTTTTTAAGGGGGCAATTCAAGAATGAGTTATTAACAGTGAATTTTTTGCATTTCTTATGGTTCTAGAGGCCTCATATACAGTACATAAATATATATTGTGATACATTCATGCATTTCAGGTCTCTGTTATATGTTTTGAAACTTTGCTATTTTTTCACATCACTTCATATTGTTATTTTTTAGTGATTTCTTCCTCAGTACTTCATCTGCTCATTTGTTCTTTTATTTTTCTCTTTCATGGATGCCATGTTCTTTGGAAGCTTGTTTAGACCAAGTTAATGGCCTTTTAGGTTTCCTCCATGTGAATATCTCACTTTTTGAATAATAAGAATTAAATGTCATGGGGAATGGGGAGACATCAGGATTTTAGAGATGCTTAGGTGGGTCATCGCCAAAAAAAGGTTGTGAACTACTGCTAGAAGCATAAGTAATATATTTCCCACAATCTTGATTAGGTTTTATCTACCGTAATTGTGTTATACTTTGTAATACTTTAAAGTAATAAAAAGTCATTTATTAAAATACTACTTAAATGTTTTCCATTTTCGCCAAGTTACTTCTAAACAAAGTCATATTCCTGTAATATGTGGCTATTCTTTTAAGGGACTGGACAAACGCTTGTGAGGGAAACAGGTTGTTTTAAAATTCTGTCAGAGTTGTTCAGGTAAGCAAATACAAATTTCTTGTTACTAATTAGTCATTACTTAAGACCTTAACACATTTTTTATTAATTTACTTCCTTTTCTTTTTGATCTAATAGGGCAGTCCTTTCAAAATATGATTTGAATTTGTCAGATAAAAATGTTTTCCAGAATTATCAGTTGTGGTCGTCAGTTTGTGGTACTCTGTGTGTCTGTGTCAACAATCCTCAAAATGGTAATTATCTCAAATATCCCATATAATAAAACCTTAATATGCAAATCAAACGAATGGCAGAACAACAGGCAGACAACCCGTCACTTTGATGCGCACTGACCACTAGGGGGCAGACGCTCAATACAGGAGCTGCCCCCTGGTGGTCATTGTGCTCCCACAGCTAGAACGCTGTGCAGCCAGAAACCAGGCTCACTGCTGCGAGGCAGTGGCGATATTTTAAATATATTAAAATATGATTAACTTTGTCTTCTTTCAGATGAAAATCAAAGACTTTGTTGTTCACTTTTCCCACATGCTAATGACTGGCTAAAAAATTGTATGATGCCTGAGATAATTCGCCCTCTTTGCTCATTTATTGGACTCACTCTTGCAAATAACAGTAAGTATACATTATTCTATGAGTTGTATTTGAAGAAGCTATTTCAAAGCATAATAAAAAACTATTGAATTAGTTATTGTATTAATAGAATTAATAGATTAATTTTATTCCAGTAAATTGGGTCATTTTAGATACACTTAGACTATCACAGACAGGAAAATCTTAAAAGTAGATCTGTTGGGAAGATATTGGGAAGTATCACATGATCTCACTTGTATGTGGACTCTAATGAACAAAATAATAGATCTAGAGACATAGAAGCATAGTACAGACTGTAGTATTTCAGGTGGAAGATGGGGGAGGTAGAAGTGATCAACCAAAAAACTTGTGTGTGTGTGTGTGTGTGTGTGTGTATGTATATGTGTATGCATAACCCATGGACATAGACAATAGGGTGATGAAGACCTGGGGTGGAGGACAGGGGCAGGTTAGAAGGGATCAATGGGGGACATATGTAATAATTTCAACTTTACTGGTATTGATTAAAAAAACATTTTTAAATGCTAATAATATAAAATATTGATGAAGGTGTGAGCAACTAGAACATTGTGTTAGGTATTGTAAGTAATCTAGAGATGATTTAAAGTATATGGAAGGATGTGTATGGGTTATATGCAAAAACATATATATATATATGAAGAGGTAACATGCAAATTGTCCAGGATGCTGTAACATCACAACCACTCAGGAGGAGGCTGCACACACAGGTGGGTGGGAGGGGACTGCGTTTGAGGTGAGGCAAGCCATGGATGGTGCAGGCCCTGAGCAGAGGCGGGGGCCTGCCAGCCGCTGTGCACCAACAGTCCTGCCTCTGAGCAAGCTGCAGAGGAAACACCTCTTCTGACCACTCATTGGCTAAGCTCCCAGTATGCCACTCACAGTGTTCTTGGTAACTTGGGTAGTAAGAATCCAAGAAGGTGATCTAGGGTTTTCTACCTCCCTCCTGAAGGAAAAAACGAAGGTCTGCTGTTGGAGGGGCTAAGAAATGTCAGATCCTGCCCTAGCTGGTTTGACTCAGTGGACAGAGCCTCGGCCTGTGGACCGCAGGGTCCAGGTTCAATTCTGATCAAGGGTACATACCTAGGTTGCCAGCTCCTCCCTGGCCAGGGCCTAAGTCAGGGCTCATGCAGGAGGCAACCAATCAAAGTGTCCCTCTCACATTGATGTTTTTGTCTTTTCCTCTCTCTTCCACACACACTAAAAATTAATGGGAAAATATCCTCAGGTGAGGATAAAAAAAAAAAAAAAGGCCATATCCTATGAAAGACACCTTAAAAATGCCTAATGAAAGTTGTCATATTTTATGGTGAAGGGACTGGAATCCATGTTGATGAAAACACCTTGGTGGCTGTGGTGGCCGGCAGTGGTGGGGTATGGGGGTGGCGCCTTCCTCTGATCAGCCCAGTTGCCTCCTTCAGGGGGAGGCCAGACTGTGATTTAGGTCCGCTTCCTGGGGAGCAGGCTTAAGCTGTTAGTAGGACATCCCCTGAGGGCTCCTGGACTGTGAGAGGGGGCAAGGCTGGGCTGAGGGACCCTCCTCCCCCAGTGCACGGATTTCATGCACCGGACCTCTAGTTTTAAATAAGAGACTTTAGCATTCTAGAATTTTGGTGTCCGAGGGTAGGGTGGAGTAGGGGGGTCCTGGAACCAATCCTCTGAGGATACTGAGGGATGTGACTCTATTAGAAAAAGTCAAGTTAATGTTATATTTAGTGCAGATTATGAATTGTTTTGTTTGGGGTGTTAATTGTTCTACTTTATTCCTTAAGCACATGTTCAGAAATACTTTATATCTGTGGGCGGACTGGATGTATTGTGTCAAGTTCTTGTGCAACTGGAATCTGATTCACATAAGACTCTTTCAAGTGCTAAGCTTGCAGTGGTGGTGACAAAGACAGTGGATGCATGTATTGCTGATAATTGTGAGTAAAAATGCTTAGTAATTTTTCTACAATTGCATTTTGCTTGAGTTCAGCTCATGAGGGTTGAAATGGTAGCTATTTTTCATAGAGGTTATAACTTCCATAAGGGTTCAAATCTTCTGACTTCAAGTCTAATAATAGATTCTGTCATTTCTAAGCCTTTGTTTCACTTAAAGTGGCATTAAATTAAAGAGTTTAGATGAGAAATCAAGGGACATTTTGGAGGTATAAGGAATGGAAAACCCTATCTATAGATTTTAAAATTTTTTATCAAGAATTAATGTATATGCCTCTTTCTGGTAAGTGTGAGGTCTGACTTACCCAGCCATTACTAGTGAGTGGCAGAACCAGAATTGAGCCCATGCTTGCTTTTGATAAACACTGAGGAATGATAATCTGTAAATTTGTAATAAGCAACTCTTGACATTCACAAATAACTATGAAATAAGTAGATTTTTCAAAAATCAGTTATTGAGGGCTTGCTATGCATAGGACTCTATGTGAGCTCTAGAGGTGCAAAAAGGATTAAGTTATAGTCCCTCAAGAAATTCACAACCTTATTAATGACATAAATATTATTAGACTCTTGGTGAACTTTCCTAAGAACACTATGAGCAGACGTATAGTTTAAAATGGCAGACTTCTTGAATTCTGTCACATCTCAGCTTCACTGCTTCATCAACATCAATAGGATCATAGCCAGTTAGTAGTGGATTTCATTGACATGCAGGAATTGGTTACATAGGAAAATCTTTACTGTCCAATCCAGATAATAAGTAGAAGACCTTCTGCATATTATCTGGATTGGACAGTGTGTAAGATGAGAATAAGCATATTAAACTTTTAGGAATACTTCATATTACCAACATTATGCAGAATAAATAAGAAACCATTCTTTAAAAAACTTGCTTTAGTAAAATATCTTTAATATGAGAAAAAGGATTAATAAGGGCTATATAAGCCACTCTCTTATTAGAATTCATTTATTTATATTTATGTATATATGCACACATATATATTAGATGTTACATAGATATATGAGACCAGTCTCCTAGGATAAGATCTGAAAAACAGTACATATAAGATATGAGAAATAGTATATGTATAGTTATAAATTTTAAGTTTGTATTTACTCTTTTTATTTTTTATTTTATACTAATAGCTACTTTTGGTGAAGTATTATCCAAGTACCACATTGTTTCAAAACTTCTGGCATTACTGCTTCATGAAAGTCTGGATTCAGCAGAAAAATTTAGCATCATTCTTACCCTTGGTCATTGCACAGAGACTTGCGGTAATACTGGATTTACTTAGTGTTCTTATTAAAACATTGGGTGGAAATACACTTTTTTTCCTCCTAGTCATATGAAAGGCTTAAAAATAGTGCCTTTCTCCCATTCAGGTCCCAAACCAGTCATTTTGCTCTCCATCCTTTTTAATGTATTGTATTTAGTTGGCCCCTAAGACCTGTGCTTCTGCATCTGTTTACCCTGCTGTATATCCCTTGCGGCCCAGTCCCGGTGCTGCTCTCCCAAGACCCCCAGCCCTTTCACATCTTTTACCAATGTTATCGCAAGAGACTGTTTCCCGTTTTCTCTTCCATCTCTCTTTTTCAGTACACGCTTCACACTGCTGCACAAATTTAATCATATTCTTCTTCACTGAAAACCTTCAAAAGTTCTATCATTTCCTTCTCTACCTCTCTTTTTTCTCCTTGCTTCCATTTTCCTCCTCTCTTCACTCTCCTGCCATTCTCCCTCTTCCATTCTCCTCCTTTCCAACTCTTCACTTTTCTCTTTCCCTCTCTTCCAATTTGCTCTCTCTTCCCTTCTACTTTTCTACTCTCCTCTGTGTGCTCTCTTGTTTTTTCTCTTCTCTTCCTTTCCTCATTTTCAGTTCACTCTATTCTTTTTTTTCCTTTTTAAAAAAAATATTTTTTTATTGATTTTAGAGAGAAAGGGAGAGGGAAAAAGAGATAGAAACATCAATGATTCAATGTGCCTCCTGCACATCCCCTACTAGGGAAAGAGCCTGCAACCCAGGCATGTGCCCTTGACTAGAATCAAACCTGGGACCCTCCAGTCAGCAGGCCGACACCCTATCCACTGAACCAAACCAGCTAGAGCTCTATTCTTTTTCTTCTACAAAGTTAGGATTTAGTATTCTTTTAAAATTTTTATTTTTTAAATTGAGGTTTAGTTGAGAACTATACTTTAAAAAAATGTTTTTATTGACTTTTAGAGAGAGAGAGAGAAACATTATTAATTGGCTGCCTCCTGCACGTCCCCTTCTGGGGATTGAGCCCACAAATCGGGCATGTGCCCTGACTGGTAATGGAACCATAATCTCTTGGTTTCTGGGTCTATGCTTTACCACTGAAACACACCAGGCGGTTGGAAACAATACCTTTTTTAAGAACCAAGTGAAGGCATTTGTTTACACTCATGAGGTATGATGCTACTCTGTGGTTGTATTTCAGAGATCATCGCTTATGATACTCAGTCATCTTATGTGAGTCAGATATTTTCTAAATTGAATATACTTTTTCTCTAATTTGGACTGTGTTCATAATTACCACAAGGAAAAATTATGATCTTATGTAAATAGTTTATGGTAAAATAACTTACTTCTACTTTATTTTTTTTTGGAACTTTTCCAGAGGAAAATCAGTATGACCTTTTTAAAAACAATGGGCTTCCACTCATGATACAAGCCTTAACTGAGTCTCAGAATGAGGAACTAAACAAAGCTGCCACTTTTGTGCTTTGCAACTGCAAAAAAATTGGTAAGTTTATCGTTATTTAAAAAAAAAATACCAACCAAAGTTTATAAAGGGAAATTTATATCTGCTTTGATGAGCCAGGCCCCTTTAGCTCCCAGGCTCTTCTTACATTTGAAGAGCAGAATATTTAATTTGGACATGGCAGAGTGTTTTGGCATATAAAAAAACTTTATAGAAGAGAGCAACAGTACAGATAATTCACATATTTTATGTAGTGTGGACAAATATAGTTGTAAGACTTAAGTTTGAGAGCTATGGATAACATGATTAAATCATAATACAGAGTGTATTATTTATTTGAAAAATGTTTGAGTGCTCATTATTAGCCAGGCACTGTGCTAGGCATTTGGAATATAGTGACAAGAAACAGTCTGTGCACTCACAGAACTTAGTTTAATTGGAGAAACAGATAGTAATTAATCTCTAAGCCTAAGAGGTGAAAAGTGAATGTATTATGTAAACTAACCTAAGAGTTTAGAATAGATAGAGCACAGATCTTAGAGTAGACTAACAAAGGACTAAGACCTAAACAGTAGGGCAGAAAAGGCTTCAAGGGGAAATGACTCTTGAGCTGAAATATAAATATATAGTTCCCTAGATGAAAAGAAGGGCATTTTCTTTTTAAAAATATATTTTATTGACCTTGTTACAGAGAGGAAGAGAGAGGGAGAGAGAGTTAGAAACATTGATGAGAGAGAAACATCAATCAGCTGCCTCCAGCACACTCCCCAGTGGTGATGTGCCTGCAGCCAAGGTACATGTCCTTGACCGGAATCGAACCCTGGACCCCCGAGTCCGCAAGCCAATGTTCTATCCATTGAGCCAAACCGGCCAGGGCAAGAGGGACATTATCTATGGGCTAGAATCTCAGGGCTCAGCAATAGAGAGGCACAAGACCTTGTGACAGGAAGGAACCTGGTGCATTGAAGGAATTGATAGGGCCGCGGCCATGAAAAGGGTTTTTGTCTTTGTGTAATAAAAATTGCTGCCACATCATGTGTGTGGAGAATTTAAAGGATTATAGGGAGGAACTACTTTATGAAAACTATTTTTATGAAAAACTACTTTAAAACCAGTATCAATACCTGAGAGTGTTTATGTGCCTGGGATAACATATTTTAATGCTATTCTCTTTCCTATAACTCTGAAGAATAAAGTCTGTTTTGTGACTCTTTAGGCCCTGGAGCTCTGCCAACCACTTGCTTTCCACTTATTTTCAGTATCACTTGGGAGGTTGAAATAGTCTAGAAGGGCAAAATTTAGGACAGGTGTGGGTTTTGAAGTTGTCCTTATTTAAAGTGTTAAAATAACATTTATGGTAATGCATAAACTCACTGTTTCCCCCCCCTGTATTGCAAAGCTGAGAAATTATCTCTAAGCCTAAGAGGTGAAAAGGAAGCAGAACAATTAGAAGATATAAATACGAAAGAGAAGAATATTGAAGAGTACTGGAAGAAAGCAAAGGGCATTCTTCACAGAATAGAACAGCTTGAAAGAGAAGAAAATGAGGTTGGCTTCTTTGTTTCAAAGAACATAGAACTTTTTTCAGGTATTTTTGAGCAATATAGGTTAGCAGGTAAAAGGTTTTTCTTGCACAGGATGTCACCCAACCAACTGAGCCACACTGGCCAGGGCTTGTTGCTATTTATGTTTAAGAGTCAAATGCTGCCGAAACCAGTTTGGCTCAGTGGATAGAGCATCGGCCTGTGGACTGAAAGGTCCCGGGTTCGATTCCAGTCAAGGGCATGTACATTGGTTGGCAAGAGGCAGCTGGTCGATGATTCTCTCTCATTCATTGATGTTTCTAGCTCTCTATCCCTTTCCCTTCCAAACCGGTTTCGGCCCTTATAGTATTCTTATTCTCCAGCAGAACTTTAAAAATTTTTTATGTGGTAAACTATATTAGTTTTTTTTTTAATGAGTTATAGATTTTGTGTAATAGTTGGAAAAGTCTTCCAGCCCTTGAGAATATTGAAATGTCATGTTTTCTTTTAGTACATACATCATTGTCATTTTATATATCAATATTTAGTTAATTTTTTTGGTATAAATTGTGAGAAATGGACACAATTTATTTTTCCCCAGATGACTACCCAGTTGTTTCTAAATAACTTATTGAATAAGCTTTTTTAAAATCTCTAATATAAACTTCCCCTTTTATCATGTATATTCTATTCTTTTATCATGTATATTTATAATGCATAAACTTTTCCTACATTATTAAAAGGGTATAAATTGGATTATACAGCAAATGGTTTACCTCAAAATTATTTACTTGTCATTTTTACATTATAGGAAAAAACACAAAGAGAAAAATATAAAGATAATGTTTCATCTATGAACATAAATGTTCAAAATACATTCAAACCCCTCCATACCGATAGTATTGGCTCCAAGGCAGAAGATAAGGATGCAAGCCAGTCTAGAAAGCTTCAGAGTTACAAATCTCATGGATTGATGTCTAAAGCATGTACAAAAGATAACCAAACGAAGACCCTGTTAAAGAGTGCGAATCCAGTTAACGCTTGTTACAGGGAGAGCGGGCAAAGTCAGACTTTATATAAAGCCAATCCCAGCTGCAGTCAAAACTTACAGAAAGAAACTTCTGGAAAAAAAGATTCTGTTTCTCAATCGAGGTACGTCTAATGGGAGGGTAGGGAGATAGGGGGGAGATAAGAGATCAATCAAAGGACTGGTGTGCATGCATATAAGCTTAACCAATGGACGCAAAACTCTGTGGAGAGAGGGCATGTATTGGGGGGGGCAATGGTAAGATATGTACACATATAATACCTTAATTAAAAGAAATAAAAGGTACGTCTAATAATTGTTTCTAGCATTTAGAAAATTCAGCAAATAACCTTTTGTTCAGAACTGTGTGCCACACTATATAAGCACTGGGATATAGAAATGATAAAACAATGTCTTGGGAGCAGCCTAAAGTAGGAAATGTTGGGAAGTAGTTTTGGCCGAGGAAGTATGGGCCGTTCATCTGGGGCCTTGCATGTTATACTCAGGATTTTCAGTTTTAACTTGTAGAGTGTAGGGAGCCATTGACAATTTTAAATTACATGTAGTGATCAGATTTGAATTTTAGAAAGGATACCCAAAAAACAAAGTGAAACCCTGTACCATAAGTAACAATGCATGCACTGATAATCCATCAGCCATGTAGCAAAAACCAGTTTGTCAGTTTAGTTTGCTAAAGGGAATAGGGTGTGATGAAAATCTGCTTTAGGCTTGCCTTTTCGTTTGTTCCCTACACCGCACTTCTGCTACATGTGCTTTCTCTCTCATGTAGCCTGTGGGGCTGGACCTGGGATTGTAGCTTCTTCTTAAACCCTTTCTGTGTTCTGCTCTTCTGGTGGTTACTGTGCTAGAAGGAAAACTTAAATGGATACTTCCATGTTTGGGGAAGGTTGCAGAGTAAATTAAGTATTAGAAAGATGGACTGTATAATTATCCCTTTTTTTTTCTTCTCAAAGCCATTCTTAATGTTAATTTTAATGATTTCTCAGGGATGTGGAATTGGGAAGCCAGGAGATGCGTTCTTGGCCAGCCGTTAGCACTTTAGCCCTCTCAGTTCTTTCTTGTTTGTGTACATTTCTTCCTATCTTCCTCCTCTACAACTTCTTGTTCCATGTTTCTGTTGGCATCAGTGTTATTGCCCTCTGGAGTCTTGTTTCAACTCCACTTTTAGAAACAAGGTTACCACCATCTCATACCTTACTTTGGCAGAATTTGGTAGATTTTGGTTGATCCTAGCTCTAGCTCCTTCTGCCTGCCAAACACTCAGAATGCTTACAGAAACATTTGTACACGCACCAAACCGTATGTTTACTTTTAGTAATCTGGTATCTTACTTTCTTTCAGCGACCGTGTTTTTAAACATCCAAATCTCATTGTCAAAAATAGAAAGCAGCAGTTACCAGTAACAGGTATGATTAAAATTTTTTCTTCTTTGATTTTTCAAGAAAACACATATTTAGGTGACTAATATAGCCAAAAATGTACATCAGTATATTGCCCTCTAAGGTGTCAGCCACACCTCTGACTCTCTTGCTGGTAGAAATGCCCAGTCACCTTTAATTGACATCCAGAACTTTTTTGTTTATTCATTGGATGACTGGATGTGAAATACTGGGCTATTGTTTATTAAAATCTCTTGATAATTAATAAATCTTATAAAAATGTCAGGTTCTTTTTAGTATTGAAAAAAATCTTGCGTTTTGTAATTTTTTTTAGATCCATTTACATTATGTTCAGATATAATAAATAAAGAAGTCATCAATTTCCTATCAGCTGACAGTTGTCCCAAAATATTCAAGTATAGATGCTCAGGTAAGTATTTCTTAATTAAAGTTATTTCCTAATTAAAGTTTTATCTGATAATTAGAATTTGTAATAGGTTCTGCCTGCATGATTTAATTTCCTTTGGAAAAATAACCATTTGTTAAAAAAAAAAAAAGAAGGAAGAAAGAAAGAAAAGAAAAACCATTTGTAGTATCATAAAACATTCAAAACATTGCCTTCTATTTGTATCATCCTTGCTCTCAGTATTTGTTTATATGAATTAATGTAGTTATTTTTAAAATATATTTTATTTATTTTTTTACAGAGAGGAAGAGAGAGGGATAGAGAATTAGAAACATCGATGAGAGAGAATCATCGATCAGCTGCCTCTTGCACACCCCACACTGGGGATGTGCCTGCAACCACGGCACATGCCCTTGACCGGAATCGAACCCAGGACCTTTCAGTCCACAGGCCAATGCTCTATCTACTGAGCCAAACCAGTTTCGGCCATACCCCATCTCTTTACTCTTATTCTCGCACGGTGCACTCTCCAGAGAAAATTGAGGCTATTGCACATTAGGTTCAACATATTACTATTCTTCTGTCTTGGGTGTAGAGTCTAATTTTATTACTCTAAAACTGATTTCTAGCGATAATCTGAATCCCATCTCTTTTTTCTTCCCCTCTTAATATTTGCAAAGTCTTTCTCTTTATTTCCTCTCTATCCATTTACTCCTTTTGTCTCACCTTAAACTATATTACTTTCTCCTTACCTTAAAAATCCAATAGTGTGCCAAAACCAGTTTGGCTCAGTGGATAGAGCGTCGGCCTGTGGACTGAAGGGTCCTGGGTTCGATTCTGGTCAAGGGCATGTACCTTGGTTGCGGGCACATCCCTAGTAGGGGGTGTGCAGGAGGAAGCTGATCGATGTTTCTCTCTCATCAATGTTTCTAACTCTCTATCCCTCTTCCTTCCTCTCTGTAAAAAATCAATAAAATATATATATTTTTAAATCCAATAGTGTGATTTGCTATTGCTTTAAATATTTTCTACTTTTCTGTCACTATTTATTACCAGATTCATCTCTTGCTCCCTTCTCTCTCAGTGTATCCATTCCTGTTTTAACTCTCTGCAATCTGGCTTCTTTTATTGCCAACAGGATGGTTGGCATTTCTTTTGGCTTAGATGTGCCATAAAAAAATCATCAAGATCTCAAGGGTGCCATGAAGCAAGAAAGTTTGAGACCTCTGGTCAAAAGTATTCCACTTGACAGAGTAGATGCTCTATAACTGTTAACTTCCTTTCAACCCTTAGATTATTTGTGATGATTCTTTCCTAGTTCCTTTCTTCCTTCAGTGATGATTCATTCACTGATTTCACAGACACTTGGGGAGTGCTTATTCTACGGTAAGCACTGGAGTCAAGATGAATAGAACTCATTCCTCATCTCAAGAAGTTGATAGTCTAAAACAATTCCACTTAATTCCCTTTAGTGCTCTATCATTATCGTTCTGTCAAATTTCTACAAGTATTCCCCATAAGACATAGTTTACAGTACTTACTCAACTCTGTTTCATCAACCATCATCCTATATAACAAAGAGGTAATATGTAAATTGACCATCACTCCAACACACAAGATGGCTGCCCCCATGTAGACACAAGGTTGCCGACACAAGATGGCCAGCAGGAGAGGGCTGTTGGGAGGGACCAGGCCTGCAGGGGAGTGGAGCTGGGGGGAACCAGGCCAGTAGGGGAGGGCAGTTGGGGGCGACCAGACCTGTAGGGGAGGACAGTTAGGGGTGACCAGGTTGGCAGGGGAGGGCAGTTAGGGTAATCAGGCCAGCAGGGGAATAATTAGGCGTCGATCAGGCTGGCTGGGGAGTGGTTAGGGCAGGGCTGGGCAAACTATGGCCCGCGGGCCAGATCTGGTGAGTAAAACTATTAAATTAAAAAAAAAAAAAGACTGTACTCTTTTATGTAATGATGTTTACTTTGAATTTATATTAGTTCACACAAACACCCCATCCATACTTTTGTTCCGGCCCTCCGGTCCAATTTAAGAACCCATTTTGGCCCTCGAGTCAAAAAGTTTGCCCACCCCTGGGTTAGGGGGTGATCAGGCTGACAGGCAGAAGCAGTTAGGGGCAATCAGGCAGGCAAATAGTTGGGAGCCAGCAGTCCTGGATTGTGAGAGGGCAGTCAGATATCCCTCAAGGGGTCCCAGATTGGAAAGGGTACAGGCTGGGTTGAGAGATCCCTCCCATGCATGAATTTCGTGCACCGGGCCTCTAGTTTTACAGATAATTTTCAAGTCTATGTCTCTGCACTTGGCTTCTTCCTTGGGTTATAACCTCATTTTTCCATTTCCAGCTGTGCCAGGATATACTTATTTCAATATCTTGCTTTTATTTCAAGTTTAATATATTCAAATCACAGCATCTTTCTTCCTCTTAAGTTGCCCTGTGTTCATCCACTCCATTTCTAGTGCTGCTGCTGTTCTGGCCTCCTAGATTTCAAACATTTAATCATCTATAATTATTTTTTCTCCTTACATCCCCTATTTCTAGTTGTTAGATTTGGTTCTGTTTGTCTTTCCCAAATAGGCTCTTTTTTTGCTTCATGCCTAAATCACTCCTGCAACTTTCCAGGAGTCTTCACTTTCAAGTTTCACCAACTCCCAACTGCAATGTACATATTGCTGTAAACTTCTCTTCCTCATATGTGCTTTTTGTTAGGTCACCATGCTAAAGAACACTCAGTGCTTCTCTATCAAATTCTCTGAATCAAATTCTCTGCGTGGGCCGAAACCGGTTTGGCTCAGTGGTAGAGCGTCAGTCTGCAGACTGAAAGGTCCCAGGTTCGATTCCGGTCAAGGGCATGTACCTTGGCTGCGGGCACATCCCCAGTAGGGGGTGTGCAAGAGGCAGCTGGTCAATGTTTCTCTCTCATCGTCGTTTCTAGCTCTCTATCTCTCTCCCTTCCTCTCTGTGAAATATCAATAAAATATATATACTTTAAAAATTCTCTGCGTGGCTTTCAAAATTTTGTGAAATTTTGTCCTGCTTCCACTTCTTAAATTTTACAGCACATTTATTCTCTTTGAGTCTGCCAGAAATGTGTCATGCTATGCCAAACTTTGTCAGTCAATCAATCACCAAATTGTTTGAGGTATCCTAAACTTCTCCCTAACCCCACCAGCTCATTCGTCACTAATTTTAACTCAGAAATCTCTGCATTCTTACTGCCAATGCTCTGGTTCAGAATCCCCTCATTTATTTTCTGGAATGTTGACGTAACCCCTCAACCGATCCTCTTACCTTCAACTGAGGTTTCTGTAAGACAAATGAAATCATGTAATTTCCCTGCTTAATCACTATTCTTCAGTGCCTCCCCGCTGACTATGGACTTTACCCTCTCAACCTTCACCAACCTCCGCTTTTCTCCCACTTCTCTCAGAACTTTTACTACAGCCACACCAAAGTCCCTCTAATTTTGTCAGCACACTATGCTTTTTCATTCTTCTGTGCTTTTGCACATGTTCATTGTGCTAGAAATGTCCTCATCCCAGCCAACTTTTCTGCCTGGATAATTTCTCGTTGTCCCTTCCAAATGGGCCACTAACACCATTAAGTGACAGGCAGATGGAAAACTTTATAATAAGTAGATGTGGCTAATATTACCTGAACGTACTGATCAACCTTAACACTAAAAACACATAAACTCTATGTGCCTCTTAATATGATGCAGTAAGAAGTATACAATACTACCTGTGAGGAATTCTAAAATCAGTTGAATCTGAACAATCAATCCTTTAGGTCTAATTACTAATTTTGGGGGGGGTACAGATGAACATTTTAAAAAACATTATAACTAAAATATAATCAGCAAAACCCAGGTTTTGGGAAACTCCATAGTTCAAATGATCCAGTATTTATAACAAGTAAATGAATGATAAGGAGGAAGAGAGGAGACTTGATAGATTAAAATAAACTGAATGTAATGGTAGACTTTACAAAACGGTCATGATTTGTTTGGATCGTGATTCAAAGAAAACAACTGTAAAAAGAAAGTTTTGAAATGATGGGGAAATTTAAACACTAGGTATGTAATTATATTAAGCATACTTTTTTAGGTGTGATAATTTTTTGTGCTTTTTTTAAGTCCTTATCTGTTAGTGATGCATACAAAGTATTTATAGATGAAATAATTCCTTAATGCAAATTCCAGGCTTCATGACCTAGTGCAGCAGTCACCAACCAGTGGTCTGTGGACCACTGGCGGTCCCTGAGGTCCAAAAGGTTGGCAACCGCTGATCTAATGTGTACATTGGGGGCAGGCAGACAGAATACATGGAGCGTAGATAAGATATGATTGAATATATATATATAAAATAGAGAAATTGCTAATTAACCGGGACGCCATAACGGGTTGACCAGATAGGAGCAGGTTGCGCACGTAGCATCAGGGGCGGGGCGGCAGGGGCCTCTGCGCGCCTGCATTGAGGGGTGGGGCCTCATCTGCAGCAGCTGCGGCTGCTTCCAGGGCCAGAGAGAGAGGCAGGGCTGGACTGGCGACTCGAGGGTTGGCGCCACGCGATTTCGAATTGCACGTTGGGCTCCTAGTTAATAATTATTGAAACTGGGTGATGGATACATAGAAGTTATGCTTTTTCCTTTCCTCTAGTGTGTTTGAAATTTTCCATAGTGAGACATTAAAAAAATACAATTGGACATGAGTTATTTCTTGTACATATATTTTCCTAACAATGACTCCTGCTTAGGACCAGACCAAAATAGATGCTCCTTTACTATAGCTCCATAACTGTTCGCACCTCTATTGTAACACTTATTTCAATATATTGTGTTCACTGTATTTCCATCTCTAACAAGACTTTGAACTTCTCAACATATTTATAATTAAATTCCTGATTTGACTTCAGTTACTATCATAAAGATATTTGCTTTCTTAGATTTGTTATTAGACGTTTTGTAACATTTATATATCACTTTAATTTGTTTTCTTTTAGGTTGCATAGCAGTAGGAAAATCCCTGAATAGCCGAAATTTTAGCAAGCTCTTGCACTCTTGTCCATATCAGTGTGATCGTCACAAAGTCATTGTGGAAGCTGAAGACAGATATAAAAGTGAACTAAGGAAGTCACTTATCTATAACAAAAGTAATTAATTTAGTAGTTTAAAACTGTAGTTATGACTATACCTTCTGAACTATGACCTAGAACATACATTAAAGCTAGAGGGTAAAATAATGTTGAAAAGAAAATCTGTCTCTGATTTATGATGTATACAATAAGCATACTTAGTTTTTGATGGTTTAAAAATTGTTCCTAATCCACCTAAGGATTCCTATTAGAAAGGGAAAATAAGGGAAATACTAACAGACTGATGGTTTGATGTGCTGTTACTTAGATTGATATACTAAGTATGCTAAATGTTTTCCATATTTTTCAGAAATTCTGCTGACCCCACGAAAAAGACAACTGCTCAGTAATGAACGCACTACCTCTGGAGAAATAAGTGAATATATTTAATTTAAAACATCTTTATTGATTGATTTGAGAGAGAGAGGAAGGGGGGAAAGAAAAAGAGAGAAACACCAACTTACTGTTCCACTTATTTTACAAAGGAAAATTATTTGCAGAGCCTCATGAAATGTACACAATTATGGCTACACATTGATTATACAGAGGGATCCTAAATACTGTTTTGTGACATTCAGTTCATACATACATCCTTTTTGTGGCTTAGAATTGCTTTAGTTAAAAACAAATCTATAATAATAAAAGGGTAATATGCTAATTAGACCAGACGTCCTTATGAACATCATTCCAGACGAAGCTGGGGCCAGAGGGAAGCTGCTCGGGTCCCAGGTGCCTGCTGGTGGCCAGAGGAGTGAAGGCCGGTCCCGGTGCCTGCCAGTGGCTGGAGGAGGGAAACCTGGAGGCCAGGTGCCTGCTGGCAACTGGAGGGAAGCCAATGCTGGCAGCTGGGGAAGGAAGGCCTATTCTTGTGTGAATTTTCATGCATTAGGCCTCTCCTAGTTAATAATTTGGCCTGCTTTTTTAGAATGTAGAAAGGCATCTTGAGGAGGTAGTGATTAGATTAGTCTCATCTCTCTCACAAGCAGGCCAGGAAAATTTGATATATTGTCATTCCTCCTTGATAAATTTCTCTTTTGTATTAGAAACAGTCATCACCACTCAGTCATCACCATACAGAGGGATCCTAAATACTGTTTTGTAACATTCAATTCATACATACATATTTTTGGGTTAAAATTGCTTTAGCAAAAAACATCTATAGTACTAAAAGGGTAATATGCTAATTAGACCAGATGTCATAAATTTGAGATGATTTTTTAGAGAAGGGACCATTGCAGCATCTAAGCATTTAAAGAGCTTCAGTGTTGCCGAAACCGGTTTGGCTCAGTGGATAGAGCGTCGGCCTGCGGACTGAAGGGTCCCAGGTTCGATTCCGGTCAAGGGCATGTACCTTGGTTGCGGGCACATCCCCAGTAGGGGTTGTGCAAGAGACAGCTGATCGATGATTCTCTCTCATTGATGTTTCTAACTCTCTATCCCTCTCTCTCTTCCTCTCTGTAAGAAATCAATAAAATATATTAAAAAAAAAAAAAAAAGCCTCAGTGCCCTGGCTAGATTTCTCCATTGGTTAAAGCCATGGTCGGCAAACTGCGGCTCTTTGGTCCCTTGAGTGTGGCTCTTCCACAAAACACCATGGTCTGGGCGAGTCTATTTTTAAAAAGTGGCATTAGAAGTTTAAGTTTAAAAAATTTGGCTCTCAAAAGAAATTTTAATTGTACTGTTGATATTTGGCTCTGTTGACTAATGAGTTTGCCGACCACTAGGTTAAGAGCATTGTCCCACACGCCAAGGTGTGGCTTTGATCTCCAGTCAGGGTACATATAAGAGCAGCCAATGACTGCATAAGTAAGTTGAACAGTAAATTGATACCTCTCTTTGTGTGTCTCTCTCTTCCTCTCTCTTTTTAAAATCATTTTTTTTTTTTAAATTTCAAGAGCCTCAGGGACAAGGCTCTTTTTTGAGATGGATTGGTATCTTAAAGGGATTTGAACAATAAAAGTCTAAAACTGGGCCTTCTTGCCTGTTTTCCTACTGCTGGATCAATACCAAGAGGAACAATGAAGAAGCCACAGAGCAGAGCCTTGTGCCGTGCAGAGCTGCTGCTGCTGCTGCTGCTGCTTCCTTCTAGGCTGCCTGCTACTCGGCCGCAGTAACCTTTGGGGAGAAGTGTTGGAGTCAGTGAGGTGGCAGCTGCAATGGAAAAGTGGGGATTAGCTTTACATGAACAATTCTGTCCCCTAATCTCCTGAATGTTATAATAACCCATCCAATACTGATTACAATGAGTTCAAATCATTTAGCAAGTGAAACAAATCATTTCTTAGATAACTTCAGTTTACCAGTAGACCCAAAAGTAAGAAGTAATTTAATTGATAAGCTTTAAAATCGTTTTTACCAATAATTATTTCTTCCAACATTTATTGATCACCTCTTATGTATCAGACACTGTTTTAGGCCCGGGAGATAAAATGGTGAGCAAAACAGACAAAAATTCTGTCTTCACGAAGCTTGCCTTCTAAGATCATTAAGTTATACTCAGACATTATTTTCATTATCAGCCTTTCTCTTCTCTTTTAAAAGATCTGAACTGTGGCTCCCATCATAGGAGAGGTAGACAAGTAGCTAATAGTCTTGACATATAAGGACAAGATTTTCTAAGGGTTTTCCAGGTCCTACCATGAAGTAAATAGCCTTAAGTGAATATAAAACAAAACAAAAGAAAACAAAAAAACTCTCCTCATTAGCATCTATGTACAGTGATAATATGAGTTAGCAATGAATGCAAAAGCTAAAAGGAACTATTTCCTAATCATCACCAGAAGATATTTGTGTTTACAGATACCAACTGTGCATTCTTTGTGTTGTAGAAAGTATTTCTAAAAATCAGTTCAAATTTTCCTTCCTCCTTTTGCAACCATTTTTTTTAAAGTTTTAAGTTAAACATATAAGTATTGAATTTTTAAAGCAAAGTTCAAAAGGCCTTTATTCTTTAAAAATATTAATCAAGACTGATAATTAAATAACAAGTGTTGATATTCTTTTTTATTCTATGAAGTTATGAAGCCCTTTGGGAAGACTGTATCTATAAGATAGGTAAGCTGTTTATTAACTGTCCTCACAGGATTGTCGAAAGAATTAACAGTCAAATGTTTGTGAACTTTTGTGTTTCTTTATTGAAAAATGTTGTATTATTCCAATAGGATAAAATTAATGAAAAAGTCGCAGTGATAATACATCCAGCTTAATAGAAAGCACTTAGCTTCTAAAAATTGAAATGGGTTTCTATTTGATAAGTAGCCCAGGCATGGAGTTTTCTCACTATATAGTTCTTATCTGTAGAATAAGTTAAGTACTTATTTGGGTCTCAAGAAGATTTTTATTTTTCCAGCAGGTACTAATATGTACTTCAATTCTCATTACAGAAGAAAGAAAAAATCGTAAAAACTTTACTGAAGAAGAAGTGAATTACATTTTCAATGGAGTTAAGAAAATGGGAAATCATTGGAATGCAATTTTGTGGTCTTTCCCCTTTCAACAAGGACGCAAGTCTGTTGACCTTGCTCAGAAATACCACAAGCTGACCAAACGCCCCAAGTTTGTGGCTCTTTAATTGGAAGATGACTTGCCAGTTCCTATTGTGAACTCTTAAAAATACAGCGCCTTGAGGATACAAAATTTAAAATATTCTTCTAAACTTTCATGAGACAGGGAATGTGGAAACAGGAATACTGTCTACATTAATTTTTTTTTTTTGTGATGTGATGAGCTACAGTAAAATATTAAAATAGTTTAGCCTGGCTGGTGTGGCTCAGCGGTTGAGTGTTGACCCATGAACCAAAAGGTTCCCTGTTCAATTCTTGGTTGGGTCGCAGGCTCCCATTGTGGGCTCAATCCCCAGTAGGGGACGTGCAGGAGGCAACCGATCAATGTTTCTGTCTCCCTCTCTAAGTCAATAAAAACATATTTTTTAAAAAATTGTTTATAAAATACATTTTCATGATAAGGATTAGTAAGACAAAATGCCCTCATTAGGTCAAACATTTGTTTAAGAACATGTCTTTGCCCTGACCGGTTTGGCTCAGTGGACAGAGCATTGGCCTGCGGACTCAAGGGTCCCTGGTTCGATTCCAGTCAAGGGCATGTACCTTGGTTGCAGGCACATCCCAGTGGGGGATGTGCAAGAGGCAGCTGATTGATGTTTCTCTCCCTTCCTCTCTGTAAAAAATGAATAAAATATATTTTAAAAAAGAATATGCTTTTATTTTTCCTTAAGCTCAAAGAACATACATAGGTCAGAGAAAAAAAATCAGCTTTTACACTTTGACATTATATTGTAATGAATACTGTGTGAACATTTGGATTTTAGTATTCTTACCCAGTGAAAATTACTCTCCAGAAAGATAAAATAGTTTCCCAAGCTGCTCAGGTGAAGTTCCAATACACCAATTCAATGTTTGACATTTTGTTCATTGAAATGTTTCCCTGCCCTTGCTGGGTAGCTCAGTTGGCTAGAGCATCATCCTTATGGCATAGGTCAAGGCTTCGGGATCGATCCCAGATCAGGACATATACTAGGGTCAACCACTGAATGCATAAAGAAGTGGAGCAACAAAAATTAATGTCTGTTTGTGTATGTTCCTTCCCCCTCTCTCAAATTTTTAAGTTTTCTAAAGGCTAATTGTAAAGTTGCTTTGAATACTTTAAAATTCTATGGTCAGCCCTAACCAGTTTGGCTCAGTGGATAGAGCACTGGCCTGCGGTCTGAAGGGTCCCAGGTTTGATTCCGATCAAGGGCATGTACCTTGTTTGCGGGCACATCCCCAGTAGTGAATGCAGGAGGCAGCTGATTGATGTTTCTAACTATCCCTCTCCCTTCCTCTCTGTAAAAACTTAATAAAATATATATTTTATAAAAATAAATTCTATGGTCAGGTTCACTTCTTTTTGATGTATATATATTCACTTTTGCTTTTTAAAAAAATATATTATTGATTTTTTTATAGAGAGGAAAAGAGGGGGATTGAGAGCCAGAAACATCGATGAGAGAGAAACATCAATCAGCTGCCTCTTGCACAATCCCTACAGGGGATGTGCCCGCAACCAAGGTACATGCCCTTGACCAGAATCGAACCTGGGACCTTTCCGTCCACAGGCTGACGCTCTATCCACTGAGCCAAACCGGTTAGGGCTACTTTTGGTTTTTAAAAACTCAGAAGATTTTTATCGTTCATCTCAATTTTTCTACTCTTTTCGTATTCCATCATGATCCCCAAAGATGTCCATTATACTTAAAACGTTGCTGTGGCAGAGGGATCAAGTCTAAGGGCTTGAAAGCTTGGCTGTGCTTCTGCACCCTCTGAAGCACTGCTCCGTGTCACTGTGGTAGGTTCTTCAGCCCCCAAGGGCATTTCCGTGTAAGCACAAGTTCCTCGACCTTTTCAGATCATGACGATTTGTACTTAGATGAAGCATAATTTTTATTAAATTTCTTATTTTCTGACCCACATTGAAAATTCCAGAGGGTCAATAAGAAAATTTTCTATTTAAATCCAAAATTTCCTCTGGGCAAAAGAATAATTGGCAATTAGTAAAAATCCCTTGCAGCATTTAAAGTGTACATGAATCTAGACCAATCTGTCTGATTCCTAAGCACTTTGAGGATTATTTAAATAGTCTTGCTGAGTTATTTTGATTGGTACCTCTCAAGATTTGTGAAAGTTGTTTTAAGTCAAAGGGGTGAACATTTTGGCTATTGTCTCAGCTTCATTGGTTTAGATATTCAGTTGCCTCTTACCATTGTTCAGATATGATTTAAACATATTTTTCCACATGAAGTGGGTCTTGCATAACAGTTCTTTGGGAATTACGTATGTAACACAATCAGCAAACACTGCTTACGGAAGCATCCCCAAGCCTATGACACTGCAGACACTTTCGTGTTTGTCACTGACACTACATTCAAAATAACCTGTTGCCTTATGAAACCTTACTTTATCCTAACCCTTGGCTAATCTTTGGTTAGCATAAGCTGCTCCCCCCCCCCCCGCCCTAAAATGGAGATATCTATAACAATAAAGGAATAATATGCTAATTAGACCAGACGATCTTCTGGTGGAAGCTGTGGCTGCTCAGAGGGAAGCCCAGGTCCCAGGTGCTGGAGGGAAGCTGGTGCTGGCAGCCAGGGGAAGGAAGGCTTACTCTTGCACAAATTTTGTGCATCGGGCCTCTAGTTTGGTAATAAAAGAAATGAATAAAAGGAAAGCCAAAAAATGACAGTAGGCTGTGAGTATAAGAATTTAGACCTAGCCAAAACCGGTTTGGATCAGTGGATAGAGCGTCGGCCTGCGGACTGAAAGGTCCCGGGTTCAATTCCGGTCAAGGGCATGTACCTTGGTTGCGGGCACATCCCCAGTAGGGGGTGTGCAGGAGGCAGCTGATCAATGTTTCTCTCTCATCGATGTTTCTAACTCTATCCCTCTCTCTTCCTCTCTGTAAAAAATCAATAAAAATATTTTTTTAAAAAGAATTTAGACCTAGCCAAATCAACAGGGATTTTAATCATAACAGACCCTTGGAGTTGGAACTGACCTTAGTTCTAATTCCCAGCCAGAGGCATAAATTGCTGTATAACGATCTGGACATTGGTGGCTGTCTTTCATTTTGTAAATATCCTCAGAAACCTTGACGTCCTACTTCACAGAATAGCAACAGATGGTCAGTTCTTCCTTTGCTAAAAGAAAACGTGCCACCCTGCAGCATCTTCTGAAGAAACACAAAAGCTGAACTCCTTTTCCAGATGCCAGCCCTTGGGAGTTACAGACAAGTGTCTATCACTTCCCCTGCTTTCTCTCTACATCTTATCCTGCATCCTGCTGAGCCCCAGCTACTTCGTGCTTCATTAGAACAGTATCATCTCTGTCTGAGCTTAATCACTGACCACTGGACACCTCTGTTTATACTTTGTGTCCAGAAAGAATGTGGCCTGACTGGCAGAGTAGGGCATCAGCTTTGCTAGGCCCAATGAAGTTTTTTTTTAAATATATTTTATTGATATTTTACAGAGAGGAAGGGAGAGAGATAGAGAGCTAGAAACGTCCATGAGAGAGAAACATCGACTAGTTGCCTCTTGCACACCCCAACGGGGATGTGCCCACAACCAATGTACATGCCCTTGACCGGAATCGAACCCGGGACCTTTCAGTCCACAGACCGACGCTCTACCACTGAGCCAAACTGGTTTTGGCCCAATGAAGTTTTATGAACCTTACCTAAAATGCTGCTTGGCATTCCATATGACCAACTCTCAGGTTATAGTTAATATAGTTACAATTTATAGATTATAATTTTTTTGTTAATTCCTATATGCATTTTTTTATTTTAAAATATATATTTTTTTGTTGATTTCAGAGAGGCAGGGAAAGGGGAAGAGAGACAGAGAAACATGATGAGAATCATTGATCAGCTGCCTCCTGCTCGCCCCTACTGGGGATTGAGCCTGCAACCTGGGCATGTGCTCTTGACTGGAATCAACCACAGGGCCCTCCAGTCCACAGGCTGATACTCTACCCACTGAGCAAAACTGGCCAGGGCCTGTCCCCAGCTTTAATAAACCCTCAAGTCACCAAAGTCAAGAACCCACATACTACTGGCCAGTTCTAGGCAGACCCGCCAAGGGCAGGTCCCTTTCCTGTAACATGTCAATTTGGGGATCCTATAATCCAGTGTTTCCCAAAGTGTGGTACGCGTACCCCCAGGGGTTACGGGAAGAGTTTGGTGGGGGTACACGTTGCACCGGAGTTTAGTGGGGATATGCACTGCACTGTGCTTAGCTGCGCCTAATTCTATGTTCTCATGAGTCAAGACACTCTTGTGAGGCGTGAGATGGTCCATTGTGCAAATAAATGTTATTTATAATATAACTTATTTATATTATGAATAATTTTATTTTTCATTTATTATTATTTTGTGCATGTACCAAAATATATATTTTGATTGTTATTAAAATACATCCTTTTTTTTTGACGATGGGTACTCAACATTACAAAAATTATAGAAGACATATGTCAAAAGTTTGGGAAACACTGCAGTATAATCCATTGGGCAGAGCCAGCCAGGTCAGAATCCTACCCATCTGGAACCCATGCAGCTGGTTGCTTTTCTGCTGTATCCCACTTCCTTATGATATTTAGAAACACCTTGTACAGTTAGCCTGTTTCCACAGAGCATATAGCATGAGCCCTCAGGTGGTGGCCACGCCTAAACTGAAGTTTGATAGGTAAAATGTATTTTTTCTTCCATTATCATCTTCATTCCCTTTTCTCTTCCCTATTCCTTCCCCTCTCACACCTCTTCCCTTTTCTCCCCCCACCCCCAAGAAATGAAATGAAAGTCGCCACATGCTGGCTTCCTGATAATATTTTTAACCTGTTTATAACATAAACTCAAAGTGTATTGTCAACTGTGGCAAAGACTACTGCCTCACAATCTTAATAGAGTCAATGAAGGAGGGGGTGAGTGAAAGAAGGGATATTTATGAGAATTTGGAGGTCTGGTGTAAAGCTCCTCTTTCAATGCGGGGCTTGGTTAGGATTAGGCAAACTCCTAATATAACCGGTCAATAGATGTGAATAAGATTGCAAGAACCGGGGTGCTATCCTCTAGCACTGAGCTCTTTGGCGGGTTTCTTAAGCTTTAAGGTTCCTTTCTTAAGCTTTATGAAACTTAAGGTTCCCCATCTATAAGCGGGTTAGATAGGATTCAGGGAGAAAATGTGACTCTGGCATACAAGTAAGAGCTAGGTAAACGGCGCTATGGATTAGTCTCATTCCAAAACCTGGGCATCTCGTCTGTGCATCTGCGTCTGTGCATCTCGCTGTGTCGGCCTCCGACGGCGCGCAGCGGGAGCGGCCAGCGGGAGGACCCGCGGAGGGGTGCTGTTGCACCTCTCGGCCGGCAGAGGCCGCCAGCGCGCCCGGTCCCCGCGGCTCTCGCTCCGGCCGCCGCCGCCTCCCAGCGCGGGGCTGCCTCAGCGGCCGCCTGACCGCCGCCCGCCTCCTGCCCGCGAAGCGGCCTCACGACCCGTGACAGCCTGCGGACATCGCGTTCCAGACGGCGCCCAGCCGGCGGCGGCGGCGCGGCTCGGCAGGGCAGGCGACGTGAGGCGCGGCGAAGGAGGCGGCGGGCGGCGGGCGGCCCGGCCGGGGTCCTCGCGGGTCCTCGGCGGGCCCGGGGGAGGGCCCTCTTTGTGGCAGCAGTTGGCAAGATGGCGCCGGTGGGGGTGGAGAAGAAGGTGCTGCTGGGCCCCAACGGGCCCGCGGTGGCGGCCGCCGGCGACCTGACCAGTGAGGAGGAGGAGGGCCAGAGCCTGTGGTGAGTCCGCGAGGCGGCCGGGCTGGGTCTGCCGGGCCGGGGAGGGCGGGGAGCCGGCCGGCCGGGCTGGGGCCGGACCGTCGGACCGAACTGACTGGGCGCTCCGGCGCCGGGGAGGTCCCGGCTGGCCCCGGGACGGACTGACCGCTTTGCCGTTGTCCCCGTAGGTCCTCGATCCTGAGCGAGGTGTCCACCCGCGCCAGGTCCAAGCTGCCGTCCGGCAAGAACATTCTGGTCTTCGGTGAGCGCGGGCGGCGGGGCGGTGCCCGGGGAGCCGGGGTGGGCGAGGCGGGCGCCCCTCGCGCGCGGGTCCCAGCCTTCCTCTGCCCGCCGCCTGCCCCGCCCGGTGGCCCGGACACCCGGGCCGGACAGCCGGCGAGTGGCCAGGTCCCCCCACGCCTGCGGTGGGGGTGTCTCGTCCGCTTTGGAGGGAGCCCGGGGATGCTGGCGTGGGGCTGTCCGGGATCGTCCTTAGTCATCTGGCCGCCACGGGAACGCGTTTCCTCCGAACGTTCCCGACTCCCCGCGCTCGCCACCTCCACGTGCGCCCAACGTGAGCGCGGAGGGCGCGGTGAGCGGGGTGCGTGGGAAAGTTAGGTGGAGGAGGGAGGGAGGTGGGGGGGACCAGGTGACTTGGGGTCGGGGAAGATGGTACAGGGTCAGAGTCACTCCTCGATTTTCAGGAGCAGTTAGAGGGATGCTGCAAAGAACAGCTGGCCTTGGGGTCTTCTCCATAGCTTCCCACTGCCTTATTCCAGCTCGCACCGCTGGGCTACCTGGGTGAGGTCCCTTAACGCCTCTGGTTTCAGGCTCGCCGTGCAAGTGGGAGGGTTGGACTGGCTTCGTTCCATCGGGCACACCCGTTTGTTGAGTGGCAGCTTGTAGGCTGGCACCCGGGCAGCACAGACAACTGTCAGACAGGACAGGAATCTCTTTCCGGGGAGAGACAGATGTGTTTGTTGGTGATTGCACTGTACGAGCTCGGCAGAGTCAGATTCTTGTGGGAGCATCACGCTGCTTGGTGCTGTTTTGAAAGAGGGCGCTGAAACCGGTTTGGCTCAGCGGGTAGAGCATCAGCCTGTGTGCGGACTGAAGGGTCCCAGGTTCGATTCCGGTCAAGGGCATGTATGTACCTTGGTTGCAGGCACATCCCCAGTAGGAGGTGTGCAGGAGGCAGCTGATTGATGATTCTCTCTCATGGATGTTTCTAACTCTCTATCCCTCTCCCTTTCTCGCTGTAAAAATAAACATATATATATATATATATATATATATATATATATATATATAAAAGAGGGTGATTGGGGGGAGGGTGTCAAGTGTTTTGACGGATAAGTGTCACCATGCAAGGGTACAGCGGGTTAGTCATTGCAGAAGCAGGTGACAAGAAGTTGCGGGGGTTTGGAAGCTGCCAGAAGTTCTTTGTGTGAGATACGACTGCGGTGGTATGTTGGAGGTAGATTGTGGAAGGCTGAAGAGTTGATGCTTTTCTCCTGGAGGCCTCTGATTGTCAAGGACCTTTTATTTCACCTCCCTCCCTCCCTCCCTCCCTCCCTCCCTCCCTCCCTCCCTCCCTTAATCCTCGTGGGAGCCCCTTCAAGGAGGGGAGCAGATGGTCTTCTTGAGGTGATGACCAGTGGATGAGAGAGGACCCTTAGAGATCTTTAAGAAGTGGGGTATCGAGGGACACGATCTGTGGTGTGGACAGGGAACTCTGGCAGCCCCGTAGCAGGTGGCTCACCATGAGCTGGTACTCAAGCCTGCTGGGAACCACGTGATCAGACGGAGGGCCTGCAGAAGGAAGTGGCATTGGGGATGGGGAAGGAGAGCTTTGATGTGTGGAATGCCTTTCAGTTCTCATGTAGGTTCCTATTAAATCCCACGGGTGCGTAGGGATGTTCCTCGGTGGTGTTGGTTCTTCATGTGTGAGGTTTGTTATTTGGAGAGGAGTGGTTGTTTGTTAGCTGGAGGGGGATGAGGAAGTGCTTGATAATTACTGAGAGTTTTGCTTAGGTCTGTAATTATTTTCATTAGTTTCCTAGCCTTCAGGATGCTAGAGATATGAAAGAGATATACTAAAATGAAAAGTGAGTAATAACTTCCATTCTTCATTGTGACGCAGGATCAGACTTTTTTTTTAGTTCAGAGTTCCTGTGTTTTAAAGTTAATTATATTTGGAAGATTTCTTGCTTTTCTTGTGATAAAAGTTTATTTTGTGAGCAGCTAAGTCCGTCTTTTACTTTCAGTTCTCCAAATGCATGTCTTATAAATTGTAGATAGGGCCTGTGGACCCGCTCCAGTCCTTCCCTTGTAAAATAAGGACAGCTGCGATAGAGTGTCATTTTAGATCTTGGACTTTACCGCCTCTGTCACCCCTCCCCACACCAGCCGCTCTTAAAGCAAAGCCTGCTTTGTTGATGGATGCAGGCGAGAGGCCTCAATAGCACGCTCTGCAGGAAATTCTTGGTTCTTAGTGTGAATGTCAAGACTCCTCATTCCTGCCGAAACCGGTTTGGCTCAGTGGTAGAGCGTTGGTCTGCGGACTGAAAGGTCCCGGGTTCGATTCCGGTCAAGGGCATGTACATTGGTTGCGGGCACATCCCCGGTAGGGGGTGTGCAAGAGGCGGCTGGTCGATGTTTCTCTCTCATCGATGTTTCTAGCTCTCTATCTCTCTCCCTTCCTCTCTGTAAAATATCAATAAAATAAAATAAAAAAGACTCCTCATTCCTGCCTACAGTAAACAGTACATTTTGTCTTATACCCATTGTTTGTAGGTGAAGATGGTTCTGGGAAAACAACCCTCATGACTAAACTACAAGGAGCTGAGCATGGCAAGAAAGGAAGAGGCCTAGAGTATCTCTACCTCAGCGTCCATGACGAGGACCGAGATGGTGAGTGAAGCGTTGGTCCGTGGTGAGGGTTGAATGCAGGTCTCTGACTCCGCGCCTGCTGCTCCTGCAACATGGCTAGGCATTCTCGATTTTCTGTTTAGTTCTGTCAATCAATGGTCGTTGTTGCCAAGTCATTGCCAACAAGAATCCCCAACTTGGGGGTGGGGGGAGAGTGGGGTGTTGAAGAAGGAAACTTTTATTTAGTGCGAAAAAGCTCAGTTGTGAAAACAAAGCAACAGCTATGAAACAGCTTAATAGTGTTACATCTCAGTTAGGAAGCAGCGTGAGGAGCAGCGCCTGGCTTTGAGGAGGCCCTGGGCCGAGGCCTCTCCTCCACTAGGCAGCTTGGCTCTGCTCTAGTGAAACATCTTCAGTGGGGAAACAGCCTTCTGTCTTCAGAAGATACTGAAGGGAAAGTACACTTCCCAAGGAAGAGGGGAGCTGACGTATATAGACAGAAGTCCCTGTTCCTAGGCTCTGATTGGTCAGTGAAGATGCCGATGGGGATTTAGTTGTGTAGCTCCTATTGAACTGGGCAAGTTTCAGCCCTGTTGGCTATTATAGGATTCCAGGAACTCCTCAGATGGCAGAACAGCAGTCAGTGTAGGAGGCAGGCAGCTTGGTGCAACTTGTCCCTGAAGTGTGTTTTGCATGAGAGGCCCCTGTTTAGAAATGGATGCTAGACCATGTTTGTTTGTTTTTTTGTTTGTTTGTTTGTTTTTAACAAATAGATATAATTTTAAAAATAAATATTTTTATTGATTTTAGAGAGGAAGGGAGAGAGAGATAGAAGCATCAATGATGAGAGAATCATTGATCAGCTGCCTCCTACAGGCCCCCTACTGGGGACCGAGCCCACAACCAGGCACATGCCCTTGACCAGAATAGAACCTTCAGCCTATAGGCCGGTGCTCTGTCCACTAAGCCAAACCAGCTAGGGCTGGGCCCTGTTTCTTTTGTTTTTGTTTTGTTTTTTAGACCAGTAGCCACCAGGAACCCTTCTTGGTAGGTATCTTCTTTGTTGGAGAATAATTCACAGGGGAATCAATGAAGTGTATATCTTTGTAGGACTTTACTCACTATCCTTTTTAGAGTATTTTAGTAAAAATGGAGAATAGGGCTGTTAGCTGCTGCTCTGGGCAACCCTCATTTTCAAGGAGATACTGAAGCTAGTTTCAGATTTACATAAAGGTATAAGATGTTTTTAAAAGCTCTGGACTTTTCTTTTTTTTTTTTTTTTTTAAATATATTTTATTGATATTTCACAGAGAGGAAGGGTGAGAGATAGAGAGCTAGAAACATCGATTAGAGAGAAACATCGACCAGCTGCCTCTTGCACACCCCCACCGGGGATGTGCCCGCAACCAATGTACATGCCCTTGACCGGAATCGAACCCGGGACCTTTCAGTCCGCAGACCAACGCTCTACCACTGAGCCAAACCGGCTTCGGCTCTGGACTTTTCTATGAGAGAAATGCGTGGCAGACTGATCCATTGTTACTCTTCCTGGTTCTAGTGGAGGATCTGAAATGGGTGTGGTTCAGAGTGTAACAGTTCAACAAATATTCCCCGGAGACTTTTCTGAGTCTCTTTGTGACAGTGTAAAAGTGCTAATTTCCTGTGTTTCTTTCACTGGAAGGAATAGGAGCTAATATGTGACTAGAGGCCCAATGCAGGAAATTCATGCAAGAGTAGCCTTCCTTCCCCCGGCTGCAGGCACTGCTTCCCTCTGGCACCCGGGACCCGGGCTTCCCTCACAGCCCCGGCTTTGCCTGGAAGGAGGTCCGGAAGGACTTCTGGTCTAATTAGCTTTTATGCTTTTATTATTATAGATAATATTCCCTTTCAATTCCTCATGTCAAAAATGTGGATAGTAATAGTTTCTACCTACAGGGTAGTTGGGTTGATTAATAGTGCGTGGTAAGCACTCTTATAAGGATTAGATATTATTTTACAATTTGAAAAAATATATATTTGTATTGATTCCGTGAGGAAGGAAGAGGGAGAGAGAGATAGAAACATTGATCGGCGGCTTCCTTCATGTGTCCTATTGGGGATCAAGCTCGCAGTGTGGGCATCTGCCCTTGGCTGGAATTGAACCCGGGACCTTTCAGTCTGCAGGCTGACGCTCTATCCACTGAGCCAAACCAGCAAAGGCTCATTTTATAATTCTTTCTTGTAAGTATAATTATGAGCTGGATTAGAGTAATGGTTTTTGGTTACCATTACTCAGTTGCCTCCTTTATAAACTTTTAGGCTCTATGTTAGGATTGGGGCCATAGGGAGATTATTTATTTTAATGGCTCTAAAATAATTATTAGTGTCTCTAGGTCTTTTTATTTATAGGAAAGTTATATAGTTAAGGATGGAATATAGCCATTAAATTACTTTTTTTATACATATATTTTTATTGATTTCAGAGAGGAAGGAAGAGGGAGAGAGAGATAGAAACATCAATGATGAGAGAGAATTATTGATCAGCTGACTCCTGTACACCCCTACTAGGGATTAAGGCTGCAGCCTGGGCATGTACCCTGACCAGGAATCAAACTGTGATCTCCTGACTCAACCACCGAACCACACCAGCAGGGCTAAATTACTTTCTTTATGTTTCCCTTTACCCATTTAAACAGTAAGGATCATAGTATAAGGGTGATTATATATAAGAGGGCAGATCTCACCACCTCTGGCCCTCTATTTCCTTATTGCTAAAATGAAGAAGCTGGCCTCGGGCCTTTGCAGCATGATAATTCTTTGATCTCCAAGAGTCATTGTTAGTTAGAGGCACGGGTAAGGATTGCTTGTTTAAGCTTGGAGAACCGCATTGTATTAATGGTAACTTGCTGGTTATCTTAGAACCCCAGGGTCTTTATTTCTCCTCTTCCTCCCCAGTGTCCTTTGCCATGCTGAAAATTTCCTGAAGGATGTGAAGGAAAGGTAGAAGGTAGACCCAATGCTGAGGATTCTCCTTGTGTAAAAAGGACAAAGGCATTCAGGTGCCATCTAGGCCGAATGGAGTCCGAGCGACTAGGACAACTGAGCCAAGCCTGAGGGTCTCGTGTGTCTGAGTCTTTTGCTTCCTGTCTTTGTTGGGAAGCATTGTTATTGTGAAAAGAAATTGGGCATTGGAACCACACAGAACTAGTTCAGAAACCCATATAGTCACTAGCTGTGACTGACTGAACCATTCTGCACCTCAGTTTCCTCATTTTTAGAATTGGGTAATATAAACTGAAACCGGTTTGGCTCAGTGGATAGAGCGTCGGTCTGAGGACTGAAAGGTCCCAGGTTCGGTTCTGGTCAAGGGCATGTACCTTGGTTGTGGGCACATCCCCGGTAGGGGGTGTGCAAGAGGCAGCTGGTCGATGTTTCTCTCTCATTGACGTTTCTAGCTCTCTATCTCTCTCCCTTCCTCTCTGTAAAATATCAATAAAGTATATTTTTTTAAAAAAGAAAAACATGCTGTAGATACTCTGTGACTCTAAGGCCTCTTGTTTCAAGATGGCACAAGCATATTTCATATAAAAATATATTAACCATATTCATTTGCCTTTGAGTTAAAGTACATGTTAACTTTATTTCAAATTCTTTAAAAACTTTTTGGTCTTTGCATTTATGGGATTTTTTCTAGGCCACCTATTTGCAGGTTCCTCTTTGAATCTGTGGTTAACTATCTTTCAGCTCTAGTTTTTGAATTATTATTATGCGATGAGACTAGGTTATAAATATAGCTTGTTCCTGGTTTGTGTTAGGACATGACATGTCAAAGGAACACTGCCTTCAGGGCTGGGGGCATTTGTTTAACGCCACGTGGGATGTGTGAGCTCCATGTGTATGGGTGGGTTATATGTAGTGGGCAGTGGGAAGAGAGACTGAAAAAGGAACTGTGCCGGGGAAGGGGCAGGCTTTAAAATCTGGCTTTTATATGCAGAGCACTATTATTGAAGGAATTCACTTAACCCAAACCAAAACTGCTATCTAAAACCTACCGTATTTGCCGGCATATAAGACGATTTTTTGGCCCTGAAAAATACCGTATTTGCCGGCGTATAAGAGACTGGGAGTATAAGACGACCCCCTAACATTTCCACTCAAAATACAGAGTTTGTTATATACTCGCCGTATAAGACTACCCCCCACTTGGAGGCATATTTTTCAGGGCCAAAAAATCGTCTTATACGCCGGCAAATACGGTATTAGAGTTCTGATACACCTGAAACAAATACAAAATAATATTGAATGTAAACTGTGATTGAAAAATAAAATGTATTAGAGTTTTGAAAGTTTAGCCAGATGTAGATATCTTATTATACTGTTGAAATAAAGTTAAGATAATAAGTATTTTTACAGTATTTTGATTATACAAAAAAAAGGTAGTTAACAGATAAATTTTAAAATATATGTTGGAATATATTGGGAAATATGTTTAATGACATTATATTTTGATCATAGGAGTTCTTCCTCGATAAACTTTTGAAAAAAGATTTTTTTCCTTAAACATGATGACTAAACTTTTTTTCAGATATATTATCAATTTGGAGAATTATCTTTTATAATTTGGTCATCCAGTTATGATTTTGGAAATATGTTTTATTAAATTTCAGCACTTGCACATTTGTGTGAATGTTTTTAACTTTTTATTAATGGAAAACAAAAATTTCATATATATATGTGTCCCCTCATGAGTTCAACCAGGAGACCGGGAGGTCAATTGCTCATTATGACGTGTGCTGACCACCAGGGAGTGGCATGGAACATGGCAGGTGACCAGCGGCAGTGGCGGGTGCTGAGGGAACGAGGAAAGGAGGAAGCGGGGAACTACACGGTGGCAGCACGTGGTGGCGAGGGAAGGGGGAGGCGGGGAGGTGGGGAACCTGATCAGCCCTGGTTACTGGCCAGGCCTAGGCACCCTACCCTGCACGAATTTCATGCACTGGGGCCTCTAGTATACAATATAGAGCAAGACTAGTATGAACCCCAATTTACCATTTGTCTTCAATAGTTACCAATTCTTGATGAATTTTATTTTAACTACTAGAGGCCCTGTGCACAGATTCATGCACCATTGGGGTCCCTCGGTCTTACCTGGGATACCCTTGGGGATCGGGCTGAAACTGGCTCTCCGACCTTTCCTGAAGGGTCCCAGATTGTGCAGGGCGGTTCTCGGGTGATGCAACCCTGAATCAGACTCCCTCCTCTCTGGTTCCACTTGTATCACCCGAGGACCACAGCTACCAAGTTACTGTACCTCAGCAGCTCCTGTGTTGAGTGTCTGCCCCTGGTGGTCATTGCGTGTCATAGGTACTGGTTGGATGGTTGCTTAGGCTTTTATCTATAATAATAGATATAAAATAGATAATAAAAACCTTCCAGTGGACATCTACTTTATTTAGTTTCTTCTTAAGGTGAAGAAAACTCTTTGTAAATGTCCTAGAGAAATATAGTAGCTTTCTGTTCACACTTTGCGAGTAAAAAGGGTGGATCGTTCCACTACTGACATATTAAAAAAAAAACAAAACCTTCCGGACTAGGCTGGGGCTGCGAGGGCCAAGCCTCTTATGAATTTCATGCATCAGGCCTCTAGTATATATAGATTATCCTCACCCTTTTCTTCTTTCACTTCACATTGGATTCTTATGAAGTAAATTTCAGGCATGTCATTACATCTGCAAATACTTCCATATGTATGTCTAAAAGATAAGGCTTTTAGCCCTACCTGGTTTGGCTCAATAAATAAAGCGTTGGCCTGCGGACCGAAGAGTCCCAGGTTCTGTTTCAGTCAAGGGCACATACCTTGGTTACAGGCTCCTTCCCGGCCCAGGCCCTATCAGGGTGCATGCAGGTGGCAACTAATCAATGTATTCTCTCAACATTGATGTTTCTCTGTCTTTCCCTCTCTCTACCACTCTCTCTAAAAATCAGTGGAAAATATCTTTGGGTGAGGATTAAAAATACAAAAAAATATATGTATATAAGGATTTTTAAAAATGACCATATTATTGTTGTATCAGAAATAATTGTAGCCAAAACCGGTTTGGCTCAGTGGATAAGAGCGTTGGCCTGTGGACTGAAAGGTCCCAAGTTCAAATCTGGTCAAGGGCATGTGCCTTGGTTGCGGGCACATCCCCAGTAGAGGGTGTGCAAGAGGCAGCTGATGGATATTTCTAACTCTTCCTCTCTGTAAAAAAAAAAAATCAATAAAATATTTTTTTAAAAAAAGAAAGAAAGAATTGTAAATTATTCCTTAAATCATCAGGTATCCAGTGATTTACATCTCAGTTTATATAAGTAATGATTTTATCTTTGTATTTAAATACAAAGGTGTCCTGTCTCTTTGGCCCCCTTTGTAATAAGTGAATGTACTGCTTAGTGTGACTGACACAAAAAAAGTGCTTAACCACAGGCTCCGCAGCATAGCTCGCTCCCTCCCAGATTGCTGATGTTTTAAGGAGGATAGGTTATTTAGACTCTGGAACAATTGACCAGCAGCCTTTATTAGTATATTTTAATTCTTACTTAAAGCTAAAGTGTCCTTTACTTTTTACTCCTCAGACATTTCTGGAATCTTTTTATAATGTGGACACAGTAAGTTATAGTAGTTTAAAAAGTTTAAAGTGTAGACAGGTCCCTAGGCATCTTGACCAAGAGTTGCTGTCCACTGAGCACTTGGGCCTTTTCTGGTTACGCATTCTATTTGCGTTCTGTGTGGAATTTGTGACTGTCACCTGCCAGTTGTTTCCTGGTGCGGCTCTTCTTTCAGCTGTGCTGGTGGCCATTGTCCGGTAGTAACTTAGCTTCACTTCCTTTCTTAGATCACACACGCTGTAACGTGTGGATTCTGGACGGAGACCTATACCACAAAGGCCTGCTGAAGTTTGCAGTTTCTGCTGAATCCTTGCCGGAGACCCTGGTCATTTTTGTGGCTGACATGTCTAGGCCTTGGGCTGTGATGGAATCTCTACAGAAATGGGCTAGTGTTTTACGTGAGCACATAGATAAAATGAAAATTCCACCAGAAGAAATGAGGGAGCTGGAACGGAAGTGTAAGTAAAATAAGGTTTTCTAAATGGGGAAATTCAGTAGTCTCTCTGGGTGGTTCCAACCACCTTTCTTTTGACAATGCCGAGAGGCTGCAAAGCTTCCCTGGCAGAGTGTTTGTGTTTGTTGGCACCATTACAGTTGCTCCTGTAAAATCAGTAGTCAAAGCAGCCCTGGCCGGCGCAGTTCAGTGGTTAGGGCACCGGCCCATGCACCAGAGGGTCACAGATTCAATTCCAGACAAGGTCCTATACCTGGGTTGTGGGTTCGTTCCCCGCTCCCAGTTGGGTTGTGTGGGAGGCAACCAACCTATGTGTCTCTCACATCAATGTTTCTCTCTCTTTCTCCCCTCCCCTCCCCGCCCCCCACTTTCCACTTTCTCTAAAAATCAATGGAAAAAATACCCTTGGTTGAGGACTCAAAAAAAAAAAAAGTCTTTATATCAAGTGTCACAGTTGAAGAATATTACAATATTTTGTATTATCTTCATTGGTCACTTGTAAAATAAGCCCCCCCCCCCCCCAATGTGATCAGTTGTGTGCGTCTTTTTATATTTCTGTTAACTCTGCCTGCAGAGTGAGCGTCAGTGGTGTGACCCCTGCAGCCTGAGTCCTTCACCTGGATTCCCTTGAGGCCCTGTGGGCCCTCTTATTGGCGGGTTCAAAGGCAGCGCACAAGACACATCTTTCTCTCCTACCTTAGTTCATTTTGGGATCCAGCAGATATGATTTTAGTTCATATAAATAGGAAGGATGTCTTTTGTCATTAAAATGAAATGCTATTTTAAGACTAAGGATATCCTGGTCTTTTTGAAAACAAAGAACTTTCAAATTAAAGGAAATTTTTTGTGTGTGTTTTTCTCTCTCTCTCTTTAATGTGGCTCAGAAGCTTGTTTTTCTTTTCCCTTGCTTCTGTGCAGTTACATCAGCTCCTGTCCACTTGCCAGGGAAACGGGAGGGGCAGGGGCAGGGCCTGGAGCTGTGGCGGCCGCGGCAGTCTTGGCTCAGCTTGGCTTATTTCCACAGGATGACATCATTCCCCTTAGTGAGTTAATGAGCGCTTCTGGGGCATGGCACACGATCCTCACACTTCCTGGCAGAGGGTTCAGAAATGCTGGAGTGCTTTCCAAATGGTATTTCTTGCTGTGTATCTTCCTGTCATAACTTCATAACGTGCTCCTGTCCCACATTGGCTTGAATAGGGAGTTTTGCATCTAGTCTTTGGTTTGCTGTGTCCGTGTGTGCTGCAGTGATTGGTATGCAGCACGGCTCATCTGTCTCCAGCCACTGACCTTTCTAGATAATGCCTCTTTCCCCCTGAAATAGAGATCCTAAAGACAGCTCCTCAGAATAGTTGTGAGGCTGAAAAGCAGTTTTTCTTTCACTGCACGTTTAGCATCGTGCCCAGATTAGTGGGTTAATGCACTGACAAATTCAGTTTCTGACTCTATTTTCTTAGTTATATGTAACTTTGTAGATTTGTTAAAACAGAAAAGAAAAAAAAATAGAGATAGAGCCAAGGATATTGTTCCTTCCAGACAGGGAAAGTGTCTGCCTTGTATCGGGTCTGGTCTAGGTGTTAGGGATGCATACAGCAGACTACCGTGTTTCTCCAAAAATAAGACCTACTTCCTGGAAACATAATACAGTCCCTGAAAATAAGACCTAGCGCATCTTTGGGAGCAAAAATTAACATAAGACACTGTCTTATTTTCCGGGAAACAGGGTAGATGCCTGCTCCTGGGGAGCTTGTGTTTCCATGACAATGGCACACTAAATTAATTTTGTGTTCTTAGTCGTTGATGTCTGTCACTTAGGATTCAGCTGCATGTGACACAAAACCTAAAGTAGCAGTGAATTAACAAGGCTGAGGTTTATTTCTCTCTCATGTAAATGAAATCCAGAGGTAAGCAGTTCAGGCCTGGAAAGCAGCTCTAAGAAGACAGGTCAGGGACCCTGGTTCCTTTGGCTTATTGCTCTGTCATCTCTAGGGTGTGGTTCTCTTCCTCTTGACAGCTAGAGCTCTAACCCTCATCCCTGTTCCAGACAGCGGGATGGAGGACGAGGAAGGAAGGGCTGAAGGGCTCATGCCTGTAGTCTATGTGGCCATGTGTTCTAAGTATAAGGATTCAGTTCATTTATAAGGAAGAAAAAGAGAGAGGACACTGGAAGACAACCAGTAATTGCTGGAACTGATCCACGCCCCGTGACTCTGTCCACCTTGTGAAGACCTCTTGTTTTCACCACCCTCCTCTAAGAGCGCATGTTGAAGGAGTGTCTTTGTTCCTCTGGTTTTAGGTTACATTTTAATAAAGCAGTTGTCTGTCATTCTGCTCAGAGGACTCACGCTTTCCAGATGAATGGGACCTTAGGTATTGTATTGAATGAGGGAAGGGTTGTTACCCAACCCAGTGTACAATCCAGCACAGTCTTCTGCCTGCCGAGTTTGGAAAGCTATTCCATGGCCAGCCTCTGCCTTGCAGAATTGGGTCTCCATTGGTCCTGAATCCGTGGCAGTTTGGCTGCAGGACCCCTCTGGGTGAGGCAAGGGCAGAGCAGCCCCTCCCAGAGCCGCCAGAAAATTGTGCTTTTGTGCAGGTCATTCTTTCCTGCCTGGGGCTTCCCTTGCTTATCCAGTAGAGCAGGGGTGGGGAACTTCCTGCCAAGGGCCATTTGGATTTTTTTTTAATGTACTTTTTATTGATGTTAGAGAGGAAGGGAGAGGGGGGAGAGAGATAGAAACATCAATAATGAGAGAGAATCATTGTTTGGCTACTTTCAATAACTTGCCAATTAAAATGCCCAATTATCCAGTCAATAGTGATCTTTTCAGTCATCTAAAGATGTAGGCAACCTGGATACAGCATAAATATGTGAGCCGTCTCATGTGTGATTCCTTATTGACTCACTTTGGTTCTTCCCCATGTCTTCTCCTGGAGTTGTACCCTGCTTTTATTACCAGTTTCCATCTGACTCCATTGGGGAATGGCTGATATGCTTTTGTTTCTTGTCCAGGAACCGCTTGATCCTGGAAGTCTTCTGAGAAGACATAGGGGAGGAAAAGCCACTGCATGGCAGAGAAAGTGCTTTTGCATTTTCTTAATGAACATGATGTGGATGAGAGTAAAAGGCTTTGGCCCTTTAGTCTTATGGGGCCTAGAAGGGTAGGGCTGCCTGTTTGCCCCTCTGGCTCAGAGTAGCTTTAATCATCAGGCCCTTATTCTCCGGCCTTACGTGTGAGCCTTGAGGCACCCATGTGGCTTTGTGGTCACTTGGCTTAACTGAGGCCGTGGACCCCTCAGCCTGGAGGCCTTCTGTGGGTTGCACCTGGCAAAGTAGTGACTGTGTGTGCCAGGAAGTGGATGTTGTACCACTGACCCCTTGTGTTAAAACAGGTCCTTGAACACTGTGCATGTGACTCAGGATCTCCTACAGATGAGACCAAGTCCACAGGAGTGAGGATGACGGGCTGGGGAGGGGGGGACGGACGGTGCTGGGCAAGCCCTGCCTCCCTCCTCAGTGTGGACATACCTCACCTCTATGCAAGCAGTTCCTGGGGAATTCAGATGGTTTCATTCTTTCTAATGAGGACTCTGGGGAATTTTAGAAGTTAGCTATTTTTGGTGGTTGCCTCTGTTGAGGTAACACAGTCCAACTATCCTGATACTTTGAAAAAGCATGATATATAAGAAAAGTGGCTTTTTTATAGTAGGAATTATTGAAGCCTTGAAGTTGTTGTTTTTTAAATATATTTTTATTGATTTTAGAGAGGAAAGGAGAGAGCTAGAGGGATAGAAACATTAATGATAAGATAGAATCATTGATTGGCTACGACCTGCACATCCCCTACTGGGGGGGATTGAGCCTGCAACCCGGGCATGCGCCCCTGGATGGAATCGAACCTGGGACCCTTTAGTCTGCAGGCCGACGCTCTATCCACTGAGCCAAACCAGCTAGGGCGAAGCCTTGAAGTTTTTAAAAACCTGTTTAAGAGTTGTATACACACTGAAACTTGTTTGGCTCAGTGGATAGAGCATCGGCCTGCGGACTGAAAGGTCCTGGGTTCGATTCTGGTCAAGGACATGTACCTTGGTTGCGGGCACATCCCCAGTGGGGGGTGTGCGAGAGGCAGCTGATCTATGATTCTCTCATCGATGTTTCTAACTCTCTGTCCCTCTCTCTTCCTCTCTGTAAAAAATCAATAAAATGTATATTTTTTTAAAAAAGAAGTTGTATACAGCCCTAGCTAGTTTGGTTCGGGGGATAGAAAGCCAGTCCCCCTTAGTAGGGGGCATGCAGGAGGCAGCCAATCAGTGATTCTCATCATTGATGTTTCTATCTCTCTCTCCCTCTCCTTTCTATGAAATCAATAAAAATACATCTTTTTTTTTATAGAGTTGTTTACAATTGAAGATGTCTAGGGGAATTTTTAAAGATATGTTTTTATTGATTTGTTTGTTTGTTTGTTTGTTTGTTTTTAGAGGGAGCAGGATAGAGAGATGAGAAACATCATCAGTTGGCTGCCTCCTGCATACCCGAACAGGGGGTCGAGCCTGCAACCCCGGGCATGTGCCCTGACGGGGAATCGAACTGGTAGCCTCTTGGTTCATGGGTCGATGCTCAACTCCTGAGCCACACCAGCCAGGTCAGGGGAATGTTTTTTCTGCTCTGAAGTTATAATGTTCAAAGTGAATATGTCAGAATGGCATTTTGCATCATCATCCCCAAATCCCTAATATTGCAGTAGGATGCATTTAGGAAATTTGTCACAATTCTTTTTGTTTTGTGCTTGTCCCTACCTTTTTTCAGTTTTCTAAAGCTGGCATGTATCTCTGTGTATGTAATTTTCTTTTCCTTTTTCACCTATAGTTGTGAAAGATTTTCAAGACTATATTGAACCAGAAGAAGGTTGCCAAGGTTCCCCACAGAGAAGAGGGCCTCTGACCTCGGGTCCTGATGAAGAAAATGTTGCCCTGCCTCTTGGCGACAACGTGCTGACTCATAACCTGGGGATCCCCGTGTTGGTGGTGTGCACAAAGGTGTGTGCCAGGGAGCTGCAAATGGCTGGGTTTGGCCAGTGAACAGCCACCATCTGAAAGAAACCAGGAAGCTTTAAGTAGGCGTCTTCCCGAGGGAGATTTGGGCTAATTCAGGATTCATTAAGGTACATTGAATATGTCAGCATAGAAAATGCCATTTAAACATTGTTGCTGCAAACGTGGCAAAACTCAGTCTCTCATAACCTGGGTTGATCTCTTCATGAAGAGATCAGTTTATTGAGTGATTCAAACTTAGAACTAAAAACAGTTTTCATTAGGCTGTTGAAAAATATACATGGAAGGGCAGAATTCTTTTGGGCTCTGGTCTGTAAAGTCTGTTGGACTTGAGGGGATTTTCAGAAAGGAACATAAGCCTAGGAAAAGAAGGAAGGGAACTTGAAATTTCAGTTTCTTTTATCCTGCAGAATGCTGAAGTGGAAATAGAAATTAAGTTCAGTTATAGAGAAATAAAGTTGTGTCTCTTACACAATAAGAAGTGGCTTGCCGAAACCGGTTTGGCTCAGTGGTAAAGCGTCGGTCTGCGGACTGAAAGGTCCCGGGTTCGATTCCGGTCAAGGGCATGTACCTTGGTTGCAGGCACATCCCCGGTAGGGAGTGTGCAAGAAGCAGCTGGTCGATGTTTCTCTCTCATCGAGGTTTCTAGCTCTGTATCTCTCTCCCTTCCTCTCTGTAGAATATCAATAAAATGTATTTTTTTAAAAAGAAAAAAAAGAAGTGGCTTTAAAAACATTGTGAGTTTCAAGAGTACTTTAGTCCCAGCAGAGCCCCTGTGTTGCCCAACCATAGGGTGTGTCTTTTCACCAGGTTCTGTGAGAAGGGAGCCCTATGGAATGCGCAGCCTAGCCATGCCCAGAAAGCCTGTTCTTGTGCGACCTTGTTTGGTTCTCGAACCTTAGAGAGGTGATCAGGGCTATTATATTGCTACTTTACAGATATGAAAACTGAGATCAGGATAAAATACTCAGTTGCTTTTTTTCTTCAAAGAATTTATATATATATGTTTTTATTAATTTTAGAGAGGGGGAAGAAGAGGGAGAGATAGAAACATCAATTGGCTGCCTCCTGCACACTCCCTTCTGGGGATCAAACTGGTGACCTCTTGATGCATGGATCAGCGTTCAACCACTGAACCACACCAGCTGGGCCGTCCAATTGCCTTTCACTCTTGTCTGTTTAATTAATGCTTGGACTTTTGCCTGTGGCTTTGGAGCTATGGTACTTCACTCTTGAAGAAGACACTCTTCTCATGTGCATCAGGCAAAGATGCAAAAAGATAACTCCTTTTTCCGTCTGTCTTCCCTGCAGTGTGATGCCGTGAGTGTCCTGGAGAAGGAGCATGATTACAGGGACGAGCACTTTGACTTTATCCAGTCACACCTACGGAGGTTCTGCCTCCAGTGTATCCTTGGGTGCTGTGTTGGGGCCCGGGGGTACAGGCTTCCCTTCAAGTGGAGCATCTTCAAGGAGAAAAGTACTTTCTGAATCCAGAAAGATTCTGCCAGGGAGATACTGTATACATCTTTTTACTAGTTTTGTATTTTACTGTGTTGGAATTTGAGACTTAAGAATTTTTGCCTATATTTGATCACTTTTATTTCTAATGCTGTACATTTGATAGGCTTTTATATTTAAGAAGGAAGCTGATGTGTGATTTTATTACCAAGATACTTTTATCATGTCTTGGAAATCTCTTTAAACTTTGCTTCTTTTGTAGAAATAATTGATTGCCCAACACAGTATTGTTTTAGATGCTACAAGTGTTTTGTGCTGTCCATGAGAAAGATGTTGTGTCAGTAGTTCCTTGAGTCCAGTGTCTATAAAAATCCAATAGCAGCGCGCAGCTCTTGCGCGCACTCTCTCTCTCTCTCAAAATAAATTGAAAAAATATCCTCGGGTGAGGATAAAAAAAAATAAAATCCACTAGCAGTTGCTGCCATAGCCCCGCTCCCTATGGTGGGAGTGAGGGATACATTCCTGCCACTTTCTTTGGGCCCTTTAACTTGTCCGGCTCAGTGGTGGTTACCAGTACATGTAGGTACCCTTCTCATAAAAGTCTGCTTAATGATAAACTTAATCACATGTGAGCATCTGCGTGGGAAAGAGTCTGTGTTTCCTGGCCTAGCTGCAGAGTCATTAACTTGACTGCTAAGAAGCAATCTTAATGGGTCAGAAAACAAGTGTACATTTTAAAAAGGAACTGCATGGCCCACTAGCAACATGGTTTTTACTTTTGACCTGGCTTGTCTGCTACTATTATCCTTTTAGTTTTTAAATTTTTAACATTTTTCTGTTGATCATGTATTAATCAAAAAACTGATCAGCCTATTGGTGAGTATTGTGAGGATTGCGCTTCTGTGTGTTTACTTTTGTTTCCTGTAGTGAGTTGATTTTCCTTAAGCAGATTGCTTAGATGGAGCTGCCTTGATTTACACGTCAGTGAAGGAAGAAAAAAACCTCGACTTGTTGTATAAGTACATCGTTCATAAAACGTATGGTTTCCACTTTAACACGCCTGCCTTAGTTGTGGAAAAGGATGCCGTTTTTATGTGAGTTCTTCGTTAGATGATGCTTTCACATTCTTTTCTTTATTGTACATTTGCTGTTTACTTTTTATCTTTCCAAGTCAGGTGCCTTCTGTCTTACCCAGCCGGCTTTCTGCGGCCTTGGGCAAAGCGTTTGGGCTGGACCTCACAGTGATGGGTCCACTCAGACTTCCCTCTCCGCTCCCTCCCAGATTGCTTGCCATTCTGCTTCCAGTCTGAGAGAAGTGGGTAGCGTGAGGTCACGGGTGCTGCCTTTCGTCCTTGGGAGCAAGTTGCCAAAACTGACGCCAGCCATTTTTGCCACTTATTGTCTACTCTGGTAAAAAACTAGCTGAGGGAGGGAGTTGAAGTAAAGGAAATTGGCACTTTGGGGATCCTGAATGTTTTCTGTCCAAGCATCTGGTTTCTCTCTGCCATCAGCAGGCATCCCTGTGAGCATGGGCTTTGGCTATACAGCCTGCCTAGTGTGTTTCCAGCATTTCACATTTTGGGAGCCCCTGGGTAGAGATTTGAGTACCTGTTTGCCCAAGTTTGTGTCTTTCACTCACTGGAGAATGATAATGCTGTGGACGCATAAATAAGTGTTGACGTTTTGGTCTCTGAGAGGACTTATGCCAGTAGATCAATGTTTTTAATCTTAGATATTCTCTTGACTTAAAAAAAAATTACGGGATATTCAGCAAATGCTGAACACCTCGAAGGTGCCTGGGTTCTATGCTGAGTACCCAGAAATGAATGGGAGGTGGTCCCTGCACATGGCACTACAGAGACCTGCCCACAGCCAAGGAGAGGTAGGGGAGCAGAGGGATAGTGGACACAGTGCAGCAGGGAAGGCAGAGGGGGTGATGCTAGAAGGATGAATGGTGTGGCCGGGCAGGCCAGAAAGAATGGAGGGGGAGGAGGGACAGTCTATGAGAAGATGAAGGTGTGAAAGCCAAGAGCTCAGGACTGAATGGATTGCCTCCTGAACATTCAGAGAGAACCTCGCTTGGGCTGCTGTAGACAGCAAGCCTAGAGGCTTGGGCTGATGTTAGAGAATTGTCTAAGGCAGTCAGTGGCACAAGTGCAGAGTAGTATGTATTTGGAGTCAGCCAGTGCCCAGATCACACATGATCCCAGGGAGCAGGAGGAGCAACGTTTGGGGCTGGTCTGGAGTGGAGAAGAATCTTGCAGCTTCTGAAGGCTGCGTGGGTCATGGCGGTATCTTGATCACGCCTTGTCCCATTACACTTTTGGTCCTCTAGGTAGTTGCCTATTTGGGAGCTGATGACGTCAGCAGAGCGATTTGGGTGCCGACCCCTGGCTAAGCACTTGGTTTTAGAGCTATGGAGTAGGAATTGAATGGAGAATGAGAGTCCTGTGAGAATAATCAATCACTATCTTTTAGAACTTCTAAAGTTCAAATGTATGTCATGTAGGACATTTTAAACTTGCTCCTTTAGGAAAGTCTGTTGGCTGAGGCTTAACTTAATGGATCCTGGGTACCATCTTGCCCTGTGATGTCAAGCTGGGCAGCATCCATGTAGGAGCCTCAAGGACTTCTTTTTTTAAAAATATATATTTTATTGATTTTTCACAGAGAGGAAGGGAGAGGGATAGAAAGTTAGAAACACTGATGAGAGAGATACATTGATCAGCTGCCTCCTGTACACCCCCCACTTGGGATGTGCTCGAAACCAAGGTTCATGCCCTTGACCGGAATCGAACCTGGGACCTTTCAGTCCGTAGGCCGACGCTCTATCCATTGAGCCAAACCGGTTTTGGCTCAAGGAGTCTTTGTGTCCCTTTGGTTTGGGGCCCCGGAGAGTGCAGGTTGTGGTTCTCCCCTTGGTTCTAGGATAGATTTTTCCCAAACCAGTAAAATATATGAACCACTCCATAAGAAACTTGTCAGAAAGACAAGAGAGAAACAGCTCACAGGAGAGGGGCCTGCATGCCCAAGAGAAACAGTCCCATCCTGCGCTGTGGCCTCTGTGCTGGTCTCTGCGTTCTCTGCTCTTAGAACAGGGCTCCATTGTGTCCTTGCTCTTCTGGATGGAGTTGTGGGAAGGCTCTGAGCACTTGCTGTGGGTCAGCATGTGTAGTCAGTAAGATCCCAGCAGGGCCTGCAGTGTTGATCTGATGGGTTATACCTGCAGTAAATTTTGGCTTGTCGCCTTCACTGGTTTGGCACAGTGGACTGAGGGGTCCCAGGTTCGATTCCTATCAAGGGCATGTACCTTGGTTACAGGCTCATCCCCAGTAGGGAGTGTGCAGGAGGCAGCTGATCGATCTTTCTATCCCTCTCCCTTTCTCTCCGTAAAAAATAAATGTATATATATATATATATATATATATATATATATATATATATACACACACACACACACACACATATATTTATTATTTATTTATTGGCTTGTCTATTGAAAGTTGCAAGCCAACCCAGCAACTACCAATGAGATCCTGTGGGAAGGAACCACTCAGGAGTCCTGTCTGACCCAGAATGTGCTCTGTACACAATAAGGCAGTCCCAGGAAAAACAAGTCAGTCCCTTTCTTTTTGCCTTTAGACCTGCTGGCTGGGACAATGAAAAGAAAATAGCCATTTTACATGAAAATTTCACAACTGTGAAGCCTGAAGATGCATATGAAGACTTTATCATGAAACCTCCTGTGAGAAAGGTAACCAAGTCAATCACTTTAAGAGTTGCAGGAATTTTTTTTTTTAATGGGAAAAGAATCAGATTTTACACATTACACGATCCTAGATCGGGGGTTAGTAATCTAGATGCAGTGTGATATGCAGGTGGATTCGGGTGGGGCATGAGTGATGGAGTGGGGGTTGGTGTTTCCCCTTAGGTCCTGACAGTACTTCCGCCATCTCTGAACTACTTAGTGGATTCCTTGCTCCGAGGAGGTGTTAGAACCTGCCAGACTTTTAGAAAGTCACTTGGCCACATGCCAAGGCTGTTCTCAGAAAAGCAGTCTCCGCAGGGATTCTGCCCAGACCCATGTGGAGACCCTAGCCCAAGATTCTCCCTTCAGCATGAATGTTGATAGTAGTTGAGGTGTTCGTTACCTCTGACCACAAACGAGTGTCTTCCCTTCACAGCTGGTCCACGACAAAGAGTTGGCAGCGGAGGATGAGCAGGTGTTCCTGATGAAGCAGCAGGTAAGACCAGTGAGGCCAGGGCAGAGGCCTTCTCGTGAGTGAAATGCCAGTTCCCAGGGGCGAGGTTGCCGGCATCAGAGCTGCCAAAGGAGTTGCGAGCAGGTCTCGTTTTCTTCCATTTCCAGAATTGGTGCAGAGTAGGGATCAGACCACCTGCCTCGGGGAATCCCTGCTTGCCTTGCAGATTCTACAGTGATGGGCTTAGTTATCTTGTCAAGTACCTTTTTTTGTCTGAAAATGTAGGTTTTCTGGCATACTTCCCATGTTGGCCAAGTGCTCTGAACTCCCATTATTTCACATAGCCCCTCCAGCCTTGGGAATGAAGGCGGGTGAGCTGATACACCCATTCTGTAGGTGTGGAAAGGAACCCCAAGCTGACCAGCGAGGCCAGAGCAGAGGCCTTCAGGATGCAAACTCAGTCTCACCAGTTTCACTTGGGCTGTTAGACATGCCATGTCTAACACGGGTTAGACATGCCATGTCTGGTGAGCAGGCAGGTCAACAGGGGGTGTTAACAGTTCTTTTGCCAACTGTTCCTCCCTTCTGTGCTCTCCTTGCTTCCTTAGCTTCAAAACTGGTTACTTGGAATATATTTTTTCACCAAATACCAAACTGCTCAATTGATTTTTTTTTACATTTAGAGTCTTAAACCTATGACTTGGTGGTTGTTAGTGGTGCCCTCTAGTGGAATACTTGGAAGTGTTTCTCCAGACCTTCAGTGCACTTGGCAGGCCTTGGTTAATGGCCAGTATGTCCCTCTCTTTGCAGTCACTCCTTGCCAAGCAGCCAGCCACGCCCACGAGAGCTTCCGTGAGTACCTTAAACAGAGGGTCAAGGCCCAGTGTCTTGGGTGTCTTCAAACCTTACACCTTTTACTTGTAAGAGCGTGTGTGGGCTTTTCTATTTCCAAAGGGAATTTGGTCCCCCAAAGGCCTAGGGCCAGGAACATAGTAGGAACTCAGAAAATATCTGAGGAAGGAATACTCCTCCGGGAATTTGAGTGAACAGGCTTTGCTATCTTGATACCTCTTCTCTCAGGAGAAACAGGTCTAGAAAGGGACTGGGCTGGGAGCAAACTCCCAGGCCTCCCATCCTTCTCTCTACACTTGGAAATACCCTGTAGACTCATGGTTTCATTTTCGGAGTATGTATTTTCTGTTATTTTTATGCCTGTGTGTGACTTGGGTTGGTTTTTGACTTAGGAATCCCCTGCACGAGGACCCTCTGGCTCTCCAAGGACTCAAGGCCGGGGAGGGCCAGCCAGCGTGCCCAGTGCCTCCCCAGGCACGTCAGTAAAGAAGCCGGATCCAAACATCAAAAGTATGTATCCTGTGTCTGTGGAGAGTGGCTGAGTCCTAGGCCTGAGCTCTGTGGGGACTGCGTGGCGGGTTTGGAAGGCAGAGACTCACGGGCGGTTTTCTTCCCAACAAGGGCGGCCTTCCACATCCCCTCTCTCAGGGGAGGGCATGTGGTTGGCAGAGGCCGAGGCCCGTTTCTTTGTTGGAATCGGTGGCCCTTGCACCTGACTTTGTGTAAGACCCTGGTTAGGCAGTGCAGATTCCTTTGGAGAAGAATACAGACAAGAAATCACATTAAAATGTGTGTTTTGAATCCTTAATTTTGTTTCTCGTTATGTTTATGTTACTACCATTTATGAATTGTGGGACTCACCTCCTTCACTTCTCCTGTGAAGCTCAATTACTTATTAGTTGAAATAGCTCTTTTCCCACTGTCTTAATAATTAATACCCAAAGATGGTAGGTGTAATATGACCTCAAAACAAAATTTTACTTTATTCTTGCATATTTGATGGCTGTCTTCTGTTCTGAATAAGAGCTTTTCACAGCAGCTTTGGAGTGTTAGGGGATTATAAAACTTTGAAAACCACTGACTTGGGGACTTGGGGAGGGAGATGACGTTAAGCACAAGTTATCTATGCCTCCAAACAGGTCGGAAATCTAAACTGGATTCCACTTATTAATCATGCGGCTTGTAACTAGCCGCAGCAGTGGCCGTATATAAGGCATCACAGTAGGCGAATGTGCTCAGTATGCTAGGAAGACAGTAGCCACTCCTGGATCATTCCAAGCCGAAAACTAGGTTTTGTTTGTCTAATTGAGTTATCCAGTTGGTATGATGCTTTTTTTTCTTAATGTTTCCTTAGATAATGCAGCAAGTGAAGGGGTGTTGGCTAGCTTCTTCAACAGCCTGTTGAGTAAAAAAACGGGCTCTCCTGGCAGTCCTGGCGCTGGAGGGGTGCAGAGCTCAGCCAAGAAGTCAGGTACTGACCGACCCTTGAAGCCTTCCGGTGGTGGGAGCTGGACAGGAGAGTGATTTCACCTGACCTATCTATGATCCTCGCTTTTCTCAACAGCCAAGCAGAGGAAGCACTTTTCTGCTTTATACTGACTATACTTCTGTGGGATTACCTTATTACTGAGCAGGTTTCCTGGGCACATTGATGGTGGGATTAGTGTACATTCAGGTTCTCAGGAACTGACTATTGGGTGAACTAACGTATACGTGTCCCCTGGCGTAGAAGCTCTGTCCCTTGGAGGTCATAGTCTAGAGTGTACCATTGGCATCTTATTTATTTAATTTCTTGTAATGCTTTATAAGGTTTGTTTTTTGTTTGTTTGTTTTTGGGTTTTTTTACTGCCCCCAGTCTTATCGTGCGCTGGAGTCTATGAACACTCACTGTCTCACTGGAGGGTCATCATTTTTCCTGCATGAAGCTCACCCTCTCCCTCTGTCCTTCTTTATGGCTTTAGAGCAAGTCTGTATCTTAGAGGTCTCTGAACCAGGTTCCTTGGGAATACACATTTTCCCTGGAAGCTTGAGGCCATTTTTAAAGTAATTTTCCATTGGCTGTAAGATATGTTAATTCAGTGTTCTCCCTACGGGGTGTTTTCATACCGAAGGGTGCCCAGGAATTCTCTCCGTCCTCGGTCGGCCCGGGCCTGCGGGGCTCCTTGTTCTGGAGGCCAGGCTGTGAGCTGGTAACCCTGGTAGGAAATAGGAATTTGGTTTTGGGAACACAAACCTATGACATTTGGAATAAAGAAGGACCGAATTTAGGTCTGCCTCATAATAATTGTAATGAAAAAAGGTTTTTTTCAATAACCCATCATTGCGTTTTTGTGTTTCTTTTTTTTTAAAGGACAAAAGACTGTGTTGACAAATGTTCAGGAAGAACTGGATAGGATGACTCGAAAACCAGACTCCATGGTAACAAACTCTTCAACAGAAAATGAAGCCTGATCCTCCTTAAAGTGCACATGTAAAATGACCAAATAACTATGTATATTGATCTGCTAAGACCAGGATTTTTCTGATACGGCACATGCTATCAGTTTTGGGGGGCAGGGGAGATGAACTTTTAAAAAAAAAACTTCATTGGCTTGTCCGAGTGTGAATTGCACATTTAGGAAGATTGTGTGTCAGATCCCTTTGTTAAGGATAAGCTTGGACTCGCAGGCATGTTGCTCTCTCGTGGGCAGCAAGTGCAGCTGGGCCTTCATGTGGAGGGGAAGGTAGATGAAGAGAGAGAGCCCTCTTTCTCTCAGGGCGGAGCAAATGAGAGCAGGAAATCATTGATCAGATGGTTAGTCTGACCAGGTGCGTGCTAGCAAATTCGCTTGTTCTTGGGAAGCAGATTAAGTAGCAGAAAGTCCAAGAAACAAAAGAGGCGTAAAGGAGGAAGGAGAGAAGTGATGGTGGGGAAGCTGAACGTTAAAGGAGGTGAAGGAAGGAGGAGATGGGCGGTGCTAGTAAATACTGTGTGTTCGGTAGAAGTTGAATAATCATTTTTAAGACTTAATATCAGAAGCATTTCCTAACTAAATACTAAGCAAAATGGGAATTAGACTTGTTCTGAATGCATCTTTAATTTATGAAAGATGTGTTAAGTGTGGGTGTGCCTGAGTCAGGTGGCGCTGACGCAGGGATGGGGAAGATGGCAGCCTCCCAGGACTCACGTGCGTGGCCCAGGGCCTAGGCCATGTTCTCGTGGGAGATGCTGGGATCCATGCATGTGCATGGTGGGCAGACAGTCACTGGGATGTGTTTATAAAGTCGGCAGTTATAAAATTAGTTTACTTTAAATAGTGTTTTCTTAACTCCTCTCTGTTTTTTTAAATTTCAAAAACTTTTTTTTTACTACCACAGGCTGGCCTACAAATAGAGAATGGGTGACCAACCTCTCATTTTGCTATAAAGCAAAGTACTACAGAAAGTTTGAGGGGTTTAATGTAATTGCACACTGATTAATTGGCTTGCACCAATCCCTGCCTTACTGTCTGTGGAAGCCATCGTGTGGTTCCATTGATGCAGAAGGGTCTTATCCTAGCTGGTCTGGTCAGTGCTATGAGGTGGACAAACAAATGAATGTTTTATATTGAAAATGAAAATGATATACTTCTCTTGTTTTATGTTTTTCATAAAATGTAGCTTTTTTTTTTCCTTATGGAAATAAGAGTTTCAGGTGTCTCCATTTAGGGCAAATTCATGCACGTTATCATGTCACAGCACCATTCTGGAAATGACTTCTGTGGATTTGAAATGGCACTTTTAATTTTGTACATGATACAGAACTTTTAAATGCAAACACTACCATTAATTTAATGCCTAAAACTGTTGTCAAACCAAGGGAAAAACCACAGTTCATTTATGTGGAGTTTACTTTTTTTATATGAATGTTCATTGTACTGTGTCTGAGCATAACTTCCCTAATGTTATTACTTTTACATACAAGATTTGACTGACCACTAATATAGTACTGGGCATAACTTAATATCCTATGTTATAGAACAAGACTCTAAAACTGTCTTGAAATGCTTTTTTGTAAAGGTCTAAACACTGTTAAGAAGAAAGCTGAGTATTTACTTGCCTTTCTGACAAACTTATAAAACATGTTTTTTGTGCCAGTTTTATTGTTGAAAATATACTTTTTCACCCTTTTTAAATTCAGTTTTCTTTTTTAAATGTATTGTGGTTTCCAATTACCCAATTGTCCAGGTAAGGACAGTAAACTGACCGTGGAGTGATAGTTGTGGGGTAGTGACCACTAGCTGGTGGGTCGCTTAATTCCTCCGTAGTCGCTGGGAGTGGGGCACAAAATGAGTGACCTCAGGAACAAGAAAGAATTCTTGGAAAGGCACATGCCTAAGAGGGATATGGAGTGATTTTAAATTTAAAGCATAATTTTCCTTTTCGTTTATTTTATTTTTTTATGGTTTAAACTGATAAGCACTTTTGTGTCACTGTAAAATGTACTAAAAGCGATGAGATGCTAAGGCACCTGTGTTTTGTGAAGGAGGGTTTCTTGGAGACCACTTTCAGTTTCTCATGACAAATGGATGCTCCTAGTATCAGAAGAAACTATTGCATAGTGTCATGTGCTTAGTGGTTGCCAAAGTCTACCAACTTTGGGGAGCTGCAGGGTCCTTTCTGGGAGGTGGGGGGGATGGGAGGGTCTTTTTGTTATTTCGGGGCTTTCAAGCATTGGAACCAAAGGCCAAACAATAAACAGCCTTTACTTTTTAAAGTAAAATTCATGTTATTTGCAGAATACACTTGTATGGTAGACTATTAAATACAATTTTATGAGTATTTATATACATTATAGTGGTTACATCTGCTGTTTGTCTTTAAAATAGAAAATCAAAGAAATAAGCCCAGCTTTGAAGACGCGGTCTTACTGAGGCCATGAGTTATTCTTTCCTAAAAATGCAACGGGTATGCTGCTAGAATTATTTAATTTTGTTCGCACTTTTTGTTTTTTTTGGATTGGCATTTTAAAATCAGTATTTAAATTGAAGACTTCGCGTTTCATTCGTTTTAACAAAGTTGAAAGTGACTGCTCTGTACATCATGACCTTAACAATGTTGATACTGTAAGTGAAAGTTCACTGTTGTCTCTATACTGAGTTTATTGGTATTTTTCACTAAAATTAGGACTGCACATTATTCCCTGAGCAGCCTTGGTCCAGGGAGGGTGGCTCTATCCGCATTCAGTATGCAGTCATGTGGAACCTTGCTTTCTAGTGCTGGGAAAGAAGATGTCTCTAATTACTGGCTTCAATAAACACGAATCCAGACTGCTTACAATTTTTGGTGACTTTCTTTATGACAAATCTTCCCGCTGGAGATACTTTGAGTTGTCTGCTCGACATGTGGGGTGTCTGCCCTGTAGCTAAAAAATGTGTACCTCTTGAAATTCTCAGAAATTCTGTTTAAAAAACCCCCAAAACATTTGAAAGCCATATTTTGAGGTAGGTGGAGTTCCAACTATTGGGAAAAGTACAATTGTGTTAGTGAGTTGTCCAACCTATTTTCTTTCCTCTTGGATAAATTTTTTCTTTTCTGAATTGGGCTAGGTCAGTGGTCGGCAAACTGCGGCTCTTGAGCCACATGCGGCTTTTTGGCCCCATGAGTGTGGCTCTTCCACAAAATACCATGGTCTGGGTGAGTCTATTTTGAAGAAGTGGTGTTAGAAGAAGTTTAAGTTTAAAAAATGTGGCTCTCAAAAGAAATTTCATTCGTCATAATATTGATATTTGGCTCTGTTGACTAATGAGTTTGCTGACCACTAGGCTAGGTGATTTTCCTTTAACTAATTTAGAAGCCTTGAAGGTTCATAGAGGAAGAGGACTTGCAGAGCAACTACCCTGTTTCCCCAAAAATAAGACAGTGTCTTATATTAATTTTTGCTCCCAAAGATGTGCTAGGTCTTATTTTCAGGGGATGTATTATGTTTCCATGAAGTAGGTCTTATTTTCTGATGATGTCTTATTTTCAGGGAAACACAGTATATCAATGGGAATAGTAAAATATGTTCAAGATAATTGTTACAGTTTAAGCATGTTGGGTTTTTTGTTCTTTAAAGTTGATTTAGTATACAAACCCCCCCCCCCAACTTTTTATTTTGCAAAATTGTAAACCTCCACAAAAGTTAAAGGAGAAGTATACTGAACTCTCAAGTTCTTTTATATAAATTCACCAGTTAGTAATTAGGAGTTCTTAAATGGTAATTTTCTTATCCCATCATTCATTATATATTTATTTGCTGGTATTCATCTATAAAGAAGAATTTTCTACCCTCTGTCCTTTTTCTATTGTAGTTTTTACTATGAATTTGGTTGTTGTAGTTTTTTAATTCGAAGTGTTATAATCTAATAACTTAATCCTTTTTTATGCCCAGCTTGCCCCAGATTTGAAGTGTGGTGATCTCCAACTAGCTGTCTCTTTTTTTTTTTTTATTGAGATTTAATTCACAACTTCAAATCCATTTTAAAATGTTGATTTCAGGGATTTTTTTTTTAGTATATTCACTATGTTGTGTACCCATTACCACGATCAGATTCCAGACCCTGTCCATCACCCTCAAAAGAAACCCTATTCCTAAGAGTCCTACTTCTCCCATCCCCCCATTCCCTGCCAGTCACAAATCTCTCTATGGATTTGCCTACTCTGGATATTTTACGTAAATGGAAATATGTAGCCTTTTTGTGTCTGGCTTATTTTTAGTACTAGAGGCCCGGTGCATGAAATTCTTGCATGGGTACGGTCCCTAGGCCTGGCCAGTGATCAGGGCCCATCCACTTCCCCGCCTCCCTCCCCACGGCCTTCTTCCCTCACTCTCTCAGTGCGCCACCTCCTCCTCCGCCTCCACCAGTCATGTTTTTACATAATGCGACAAGGAATAGCCTTTACTTGTGGAGATGTATCTTCAGGGTAATTTCTAGCAGTGGACTACCTAGTCCAGGGGTGGGGAACATTTGGTCTGGCCCTGCCAACACATTAGGGGTGAGTTAATTAAATGCCTGACCAAATATAGCCGGCTAATTTTTAAAAATATTTTTTTATTGATTTCAGAGAGGAAGAGAGAGGAAGAGATAGAAACATCAATGATGAGAGAGAACCATCAATCGGCTGCCTTCTGCATGCTCCCAGTATGGGGACTGAGCCTGCACCCCGGGCAGGTCCCCTTGACCAGAATCTGACCCAGCTACCTTCAGTCCACAGGTAATTCTGTATAGCCCTCAAATGATGTTATAAATACACAAATGGTTGTTGGCAGAAAAAGGTTCCCCACCCTGTCCTAGTCAAAAGGTCAACAAATATACTTGTGTAGTTTTTGTTTTGAGATAATCAAAGTTCTTTCCATAAAGGTTACATCACCCTGTACAACCCTACCAGCAGTTGTAGAAATTAGGAAGTTTGGTGAGTTGTAGAAATTAGGAAGTTTGGTGAGTAAACACTTATTTTGGGGATTATTTGGTGACACTAGCAATAGCATTGTAAAGCAAATGCTTATACCCTCCTGTATTCCAGTAATTCTATAGATGTAAACAGATGGGAAATATGCCAATTGAAAGTGTTTTCATATGTGGTCCTAAGCACATGTGAAATAAGCCACTGTTATAACCTTTTTCCCTTTCTGTCACAAATGGATGTATTTTAATAACAATCAAAATATATATTTTTTATTCTTTTTGTACATACACAAAATAATAATAAACGAAAAATAAAATTATTCATAATAAAAGATAAATAAAAGTTATATTATAAATAACATTTATTTGCACACAAGACCATCACAAGACTGTTTTGACTTGACTCATGAGAACATAGAATTAGGCGCAGCTAAGCACGGTGCAGTGCATATCCCCATCAAACTCCGGTGCAATGTGTACCCCCACCAAACTCTTCCCGTACCCCTGGGGGTACGCGTACCACACCTTGGGAAACACTGCTCTAGAACATTTAATGGAATGTAGTTAACATTCCTAAATGGTCATCAGGCTCCATTTTCCCCACCCTGCCTCCCAGCAAATCCTCCTCACCTAATCAGCTCCTTTAAAGAACTTCCTATTTTAAGTTCTTTTAGAAAAGGCATTTAAGATCTGAATTTCAGATTATAAGCATCTTAATTTTTGTTAGGAGAAAAATCCAACAATTTAAAATATGTCCCTTTTTAAGGCAGCAATTTATTTTAGAGAATGGGGTTGCTTGGGTACATCTGTCAGCAGCCTGTGGCATGTTACATCTGTCCTTGATACTTAAAATATTTGGCACCATTTTGCTGGGAATCCATTTCTGACCTCAGAATCATCTTAACAAATGTTAGCCTGGAATTAAGTTTCGGAGTGTATAGGACATTAAACACTGTACTTGTGTAAACTTTGCATAACTATAATATGTGCGTGTTGAGAAGGTATGTCAGCAATCCCAATTAACTCTGGTGGTTTTGCTCCCTGAAAGCCCATCTGAGAGATTATGTCCTATGGCAGGCCCACAGGAGGCCAGCGGACAGCAAGTCACTTAACCTCTCTGAATCTTTTTAAAATATATATATATCTTATTGTTTTTTTACAGAGAGGAAAGGAGAGAGATAGAAACACCGATGAGGGAGAAACATTGACTAACTGTCTCCTGCACACCCCCTACTGGGAATGTGCCTGCAACCAGGTACATGCCTTTGACCAGAATGGAACCTGGGACTCTTCAGTCTGCAGGCCGACGCTCTATCCACTGAGCCAAACCGGTTAGGGTACCTCTCTGAATCTTAGCTCCTCTTCTGGAAAGTGGTGTGGAGAATCCCACTTATCTCATAGGCAAGCTGGCTGCCTTGAGATGCCTGCTTCACGCAGTGCCCAGCATGCAGATGGTCCTGAAACTGAAGGAGCCCTGAACTAATGGTGCAAGAGACAAAGATCTTAGTTCTTGAAAAGGCCTGAGAAATCCTCACTTTAAAGATGGGGAAAGAGCCGGACAGTGGCTCATTGGTTGAGCATTGACCTGTGCCAGGGCACTTGCCTGCGTTGCAGGCTCGATCCCCAGTAGGGGGCGTGCAGGAGGCAGCTGATCAATGGTTCTCATTACTGATGTTTCTCCCTTTCTCTCTCTGAAATCAGTAGAAATATATTAAAACGATGGGGAAAGAGACCAGAGAAAAATTACTTGACAAGGTCACACAGAAGGAATGCAGGAGTCTGACTGAGAATGCAGGAGTCGTTGTTGCCTCCCTGTACCCCATCGGCATACTTTCCCCCACCCTGGGCAGTGCCCAACACCAGGTTTTAAATCCAAAGACATGAACTGCTAGTTTAGACTGAGCAGGAGAGCTATTTTAGGGCAGAAAAGCTTTCAGCACACCATAAATTCCATCACCTGGGCAACTGCCTGATTTCTTAGGCAAAGCAGTTCTCTGCCATCTGCATGCGTGGGCTTCCGCATAAGTGGTTGAAGTATGTGGCCTCCTGGGCCCTCCTCCCTGCTGCTCCTCAGCAACCACTGCCATCTTCCAAGGAACCCTGGCCATGAGAGGGCGACACTCACGATGCCAGTGACAAGAGAACGGGGTGGACCCCGCTCCTACAGCGCTAGCTGATCGTCTTCTGGGAGCAACAGACAAGCCAACTGATGTCTCCCACACAGCTGCTCTGCTCAAAATAAAAACCCAAGTCTTTGTGGCAATCTTCCTCTTTCTCACTGATTTGGCCTTAAATTTTTTTAGGTGGGCAGAGCATGGCAGATGTCCGGGCTGTGAGCTGTGAAGACCCAGCGCCAGTCTTTGGAATCTGAGCAGAGTAAAGAGAATATCTCAGGGGTGTCAGGGACCGGACGGGAAAATGGCATGGCATGGAGAGGGAGCCCAATAGGGTGAGAAGGGCATCTTCCTGAGTAAGATGGGGGGCACTGGGTATCAGAACCCAAGTGGGGCTGGCTCGACTCCATATAAGCTCTTGGGGTGAAGGGTACCCACATGAGTTGTCAGAACCTGAGTGGGGTGAGTGAGATGGATGGTTCATTGTGGGGTCATGTGGCAGGAGGGCATTTGTGCAGGGATAGGGGTGGTGATGGGAATGGGAGGATGGTTACATACAGGAACGTTGATCAAGTAAATGTATGAAAGAAAATAATAGCCAGATTTCTCACGACATAGAATGGGGTTAAAAATAATGGAAAGAGAAAACTAGAATGTTGGAATGGTGTTGGAACTATCCGTGTGAACTTACGATCTTACGGTTTTCAATATACAAGCTGTTTGTAGTGAGAGGTCCAGGGGGCTGACGGCCTAATAGCAATGCGCACACCTTGTGCCTAGATATCCGTTTCTAAGTATTGTTTCCAGTAAGACAAATCAGGTGGGAATGGTTGGTTCCAGGGCTGGGGAAAGCAAAGTGTAAGTGAGCTTGGAATATCTGCTACAAGGTAAAAAGGGCTCAAAACAAAAACAAGAATGCACTGGCCACATCAATGACAGTTTGAGCATTAAAAAAAAAAAAAAAAGTTTGTAATGGAATATATATAACCCATTGAATAAAATTGGAAGTCATGAATCTATATTGATATAAATTAATAAACTGATTGGAAGTTTCATGAGAAATAGCATTCGTCATCAAAATTTAAATTTATATAACTTATTCCTTGAGTTATCAGACATTACAATTAATATTTGGATGCTCAAATTGTCCCAAGTTTGTTGTTCTTTTCTTTATTACAAGGGGGGACAAGAATAACTTGCAGCAGAGAAGCCTGGTAGACACAAGCCTAATCAACTGATCAAGGGAACATCATTAGGACAAGAAGGCTGAGCTAAGAATGCATCACTTCTAGGGTGTTTCTGCCCAAAGTGTAATCCCAAGGGGGCATCAGACCAACCCAAATTGAGGGACAGTCTGCAAAATAATTGGCTGTAATCTTCAAAAGTGTGAAGCTCATAGGAGTTAAGACTGGTCTGAGGACCTGTTTCAGTCTGAAGGAGACTAAAGGGACATGACAACTAAAGGAATGCATGACTCTGAATGGGGTCATTTTGCTACAAAGACAGGGACATTGGCCAAACTTGAGTGGGATCCAGGGTTAGGGGTAGTGATGTGTCAGTAATGATTTCCTGATTAGACAGGAAAACACGATGCTGGGACACACGGAGGGCAGAGTCTGGGAGACCAAGACATTAGGGGGGGGGGGGATGAGATAGTGGCTGAGGAGCACACTTAACAAAGTCATGGGGTAAAGGTTCTAATCTAGGAGCTATTGCCCAAGGCCTGAGTGTCACACCATTGGCAGGACCTGTTGGCGGGGCACACGCACTACTGAAGTTTTGGGGGATGATTGGCAACTCAAACAGGTAAGTGGGGGGAGTTTTTTGTACTGTACCTACAGCCTTTTAAGTGTTTAAAAATAATTTTGATATTTTCAAATAAGTTTACTTAGTTAAAACAATCTTTAGGTCTGCCCATGTAAACGGACTAAAGAGTACAAGTGGTGTGACATCCAGGCCTTGGGCAATAGCTCTTTTTTTCTTTAAGAACCTATGAAATAGATTCTTTATTTTATTTTTTAAATATATATTTTATTGATATTTTACAGAGAGGAAGGGAGAGAGATAGAGAGCTAGAAACGTCGATGAGAGTAACATCGACCATCTACCTCTTGCACACTCCCTACCGGGGATGTGCCCGCAACCGAGGTACATGCCCTTGACCAGAATCGAACCTGGGACCTTCCAGTCTGCAGACCGACGCTCTACCACTGAGCCAAACCGGTTTCGGCGGCAATAGCTCTTAGAACCTTCACCCCATGACTTCGTTAAGTGTGTTCCTCAGCCACTATTTCATCCCCCCTCCCCTCATGTCTTGGTCCCCAGACTCTGCCCTTTGCATGTCCCGACATCGTGTTTTCCTGTCCACTTTATCTCTTACCTCACGCCTGTCTGTCCTCAGGCTTAGCTCACGTGCCCACAGATCTGGAGGGCTTCAGCCCACTTCCTCTCCAAGAATCAGGCTCCCCGAACCACCTTGAGGGCGTTCCTGGCTGCCCCAGGTTTCCCCAGATAGTCTGGGGACCCCTAGGTATCCATTGATATACATGGGGGTGAGGGGAGCTTTGAGTCTTCTTTTTCCCAAGGTCCACCATTTTAAAGAAATATATTTTTATTGATTTGAGAGAGGGAGAGAGATACAGAAACATCAATGATGACAGAGATCATTGATTGGCTGCCTTCTGCATGCCCCCTACTGGGGATCAAGCCCGCAACCCAGGCATATGTGTCCTTGACCGGAATCGAACCTGGGACCCTTCTGTCTGCAGGCCGATGCTCTTTCCACTGAGCCAAACCAGTTAGGGCGAGGCCATATTTTTTTTTTAAGGGCTTTGTACATTATTCAGGGTAACAGAATCTCTACTCCCCATTTGATACAGAGGAGATAAGATTTTGAATTATTCATCTGTACTTTTTGTTTTCACCCAAATCTGATCATGTCAGTCCCTGCTTACAGAGCAAATTCAGCTCTGATGGCTCCCCCTGACTGCTGGGGCTTTGGGAATCCGTTCCCAGCAAGACAGCCTACCTGTCTCAGCCCCTGCCCTTCAAACGCCTTTCACCTCTTCCTGTCTGGACAGGAACCCAGACTGCTCACCTCTTCCTCAACCTCTCCGGCCTTTTTTTTTTTTTTTTTAAATATATTTTATTGATATTTTACAGAGAGGAAGAAGGGAGAGAGAGAGAAACATCGACCAGCTGCCTCCTGCACACCCCCCACTGGGGATGTGCCCACAACCAATGTACATGCCCTTAACCGGAATCGAACCCGGGACCCTTCAGTCCGCAGGCCGACGCTCTACCACTGAGCCAAACCGGTTTTGGCTCTCTTGTCTTTCTGATAGGGCCTTTGCTTAGGATAGCTATTCTTTCCAGAAAGCCTTGCCCTGCCTTGCTCATTCAGAATAATGACAACAACTATGAGTAAACATTTGTTGAGTATCTACTTTGTCTCGAGCACAATTCTGAACTCTTCACAGAGGAGGAAACAGGCCCACAGAGGTTCATATCTTGTCGGAGGACATGCAACTAGTGAACATAATCCCGCGTCCCATGAACGGCCTGTCCCACATCTGGCCCTGAGACACAGAGGCCTTTGCCCTTTCAGAGCTCACAGCTGGAGGGGCTGCAGATGGATGAGTCAACAGTGAGTCATAACCCCTGTGATAAATACTTTGCTACAAGGAGCTAAGAAAGCCAGGGCCGGAGGACCTGACCCAGCCTGGGGAATTGAGGGACATTCTGCCAGATGTTGATACTGTTTTGATACCCAGCTGGATGAGTTCACGTCTAGCCTGAGCCCTCCAGGATGCCAGGAGTTAGCCCTCCTGCGTGGCTGTTCTGAGCCTTCGGTGAGTTAAGGTGTGGAAGCCAAGCGGAGCGGTGTCTGGAATGTACAACAGCAGTGCCTCCTCTGCCGCCTCGCCCTCCTCTAGCCTCATAAAGGAACAGGTGTGTGTCCTGGCGGGGGCAGGGCATCAGGTGAGATTATGAATTGTGCTTTATGCTTTGGCCCCATGGAATTCAGGGCACACAATTCCATGACTGTGGGCAGTTGGATCTCGGTGGCTGGAGCTCAGGAGAAAGGTCTGGAGTCGCAGGAAAGGAGGTGAAGCCAGGCAGTGGTCCCCTCTTACCTGGGTGCACGTCAGCAGCTTCAGTTTCAAGAGTAATGGAAGTGTTAGTTACTCTTGGTCGACCTCCGTCCAGAAATACCTAGTGAAAAAGTTCAGAAATGATTCAGCAGTGTGAAGTGGTACATTGTTCTGAATAGTGTGATGAAGTCTTACGCTCTCCCATTGTCCAGTGACTTCATACTGTAAATGCTTCCCGCCCGGTAGTTACTTAGGAGTGCTGCCACAGTGCTGTGTTTAAGTAACTCTAATTTTATTTCATAATGGCCCCAAGTGCGATCTTGGGTCAGTGCCCACTCTTCCCGGGAGGTGGACGTAGAAGCGGAGGAGGCCCAGAACAAGGTGGCGGTGCTGTCATTAGAAGCGGGGGGCCTGGCTGGTGTTGCTCAGTGGTTGAGCTTCAACCTACGAACCAGGAGGTCACAGTTTGATTCCTGGTCAGGGCACATGTCTGGGTGGCGGGCTCGATCCCCAGTAGGGGGTGTGCAGGAAGCTTCACTGATGTTTCTCTCTCTCTCTCTCTCTCTCTCTCTCTCTCTCTCTCTACCCCTTCTTCCTTACTCTCTCTGAAATCAATAAAAACTTATTTTAAAAAAGAAAAGCAGGGGAATGGATGCTTGGCAGACAGAAGCAAGCACGTCTGTTCTGGTTCCACAATTGCTACCCGCACAGTTCTTTTGAGAGAGCCTTGAGGCCCCAGCATGCAGCCCAGGGCCTGGCAGAGGGCGGTGGGGTCACCAGCAAACGTTTAGTTTAGGTAGGTTGCCTCCTAGCCACCTCAGCCGCTCCCTGAGGCTCACAGGCTAGTTTAGCCAGCACCCGGCCTGGCATGGCCCTGGGCGCGGGGGGGTAAGTGAAGGCAGTGCTCACATTTCATTGGAGCCGCCCTTTGAGCCTTCCTCCCAGAAGGCCATTCTTCCTCTGCCATGGGAAGGGAAGGCGGCCGGCAGCCGGGGAGAAGCCAGCCACTGCTGAGCAGACGGATCTGCCCCGAGCTGTCAGTGCCAGCGAGGCCTGGAGGCCGCGGTAGGAGCTGGGGTCCCACACAGGCTGGGATTCCACTGGAGGCTCCGGGGAGGGCCGCAGATGGGTTGGCTCGGGTTGTCCTCGGTCATCGGAACCAAAGGAATGTCAAACTGGAAAATCCCGGCGAGCACTATTTTTAGAGAAGATTTGGAGAACATTTTTCCGGCGGGAGGGACAAGTTTTTTCAGCAGCCGCGGTTGACTCTAACCCCTGAACCGCTCCGCCTGGAATTTGCCCCGGCCCGGGCCCCTCCCTCCAGACACGTGGGGACACTGTTGGAGGAGCCCCATCCGTCCCCCCACACAAGACAAGGGCATCTGCTGCTTTCAAACACCAAAATGGATTGTTTATTTTTACATTTTTGAGTCGAATCCCTCAGACCTAAGGCATTTACATAAGCCATTTCCTTTAAAAGGCTTTGTAAGAATAGAGAGAATCATATCAAAACAAGTTGTGAGTCACGTGACATTAAACGAGAATTTCTTGGGTGTTTGGTTTATGCTTAATATTGATAATTATTTCTGATAAGCTTAATTGGTCTTCCTACTATATATACTTTATACTTGAAATGTTCCATTTCACCACCACTTTATTTTTTTGGGGGGGGGGGTCCTTTTATTTTTTAAAAATATATTTTATTGATATTTTACAGAGAGGAAGGGAGAGAGATAGTTAGAAATGTCGATGAGAGAGAAACATCAACCAGCTGCCTCTTACACACCCCCTACCGGGGATGTGCCCGCAACCAATGTACATGCCCTTGACCGGAATCGAACCCGGGACCCTTCAGTCTGCAGACTGACGCTCTACCACTGAGCCAAACCTGTTTCGGTGGGGGGGGGGGGTCCTTTTAAAAAATATATGTAGCCCTAGCTGGTTTGGCTCAGTGGATAGAATTTCAGCCTGCAGACTGAGGGATCCCAGGTTTGATTCCGGTCAAGGGCACATGCCTGGATTGTGGGCTCCATCCCCAGTGGGAGGTGTGCAGGAGGCAGCCGATCAATGATTCTCTCTCATCATTGATGTTTCTGTCTCTCCCTTCCTCTCCCTTCCTCTCTGAAATCAATAAAAATATATTTTAAAAAATAAAATAAAACATATATGTATATTTTAAATCTTTTATATTTTTATTTCAGAGAGGAAGGGAGAAGAGAGATAGAAACATCAATGAGAGAATCATTGGTCGGCTGCCTCCTGCAAGTCCCCCACTGGGGATGGAGCCCACAACCCAGGCATGTGCCCTTGACCAGATTTGAACCTGAGACCCTTCAGTCTGTAGGTCGATGCTCTATTCAGTGAGCCAAACTGGCTGGGGCTCAGCACCGCTGTTTATATTTTTCTGCTGAGATAGAAGTCTTTAGGGCTCCTGCTAATTACTGGGCTTATTAAAAGTAGTCGATTTGATCTACTGTTTAATTGGAGTTACAGGAAAAGCTACCCCCACCCCAGCACTCACAGAGACGCACAGGGAGAGATTTCAGTAAGAAATGAAGTGAAATGCACACACACACACACGCACACACACACACACACCCTCACCTCGCCATTGTCAGGCACTGCCTCCAGGGGCAGAGCCTGCAGGACCACAGTTTGGGAGGGTGTTTTGCTCCCAGCCCTTCTGGAATTTAGAATCTGAAGTCCTTGTAGGATCAATGCTTTTGATCTTAAGGACCCTCCAAGAGTCCATGGGATCAGTGTGCTTGCAGAGGGGCTAGAGCAGGGGCGGGCAAACTTTTTGACTCGAGGGCCACAATGGGTTCTTAAACTGGACTGGAGGGCCGGAACAAAAGCATGGATGGAGTGTTTGTGTAAACTAATATAAATTCAAAGTAAACATCATTACATAAAAGGGGAGGGTCTTTTTGTTTTTTTTGTAAATTCAATAGTTTTATTCACCGGATCCGGCCCGCGGGCCGTAGTTTGCCCACGGCTGGGCTAGAGTGAGGAGTCCCCCCACCTGGAGGTGGTTGTCTTTGGAAGGAGACCAGCCCAGAGCTGAGTGGCTGAGGGACTTGGGAAGAGACCAGGCTGGATCCAGGTAGAGAAGAGTATCCCGGGGAACAGCCAATATACTGTCAGGATGAGTTCAGGGACCGAAATAAGAACCAGCCTTACGGCTGCTGGTGGACTCTTTCCGCTGGCAGCAACTGCACTGAAGTAGCATCTGGTTTATGCATCAGTCTCTTCTGAGTCCGGTTGCCTTGAGTCAGCCCTTGATATGTAGCTCAGGCCCCGAAACCCTGAGCCCTGTCCAAAGGCTGGCTCGGCTTCCTGCGCATTTATCACTAATTCATCTTCTCTATGGTTTATTTATCTTCCTTTTGACTTCAGCTCTTGTAAACGCCCTGGAGGCACAGCTGCAGCCACCGACTCATGCCTTATTGCAATTTAGCACCGAGGAAGGCACCGAAACACCTCGTTTCACCTACTGTTACTACGTGGGATTCCCAGCAACGCCTTTTGGAAGTCTGTGAACTTCCGTTAAAAAGCAAAAGTAAAAAAATATGTGAGTCTGTCCTTGGAACTAAAAATAACCTTAGGCTAGTGTCCAGGGACAGGAAACTAAGTATTGGAGGAGAACCTCCAGTCTCGCGCTGCTCAGCCCATCTCCCTCTTGTGGGGGGAGAGAGCATTCTAAACGGCCTCCCCGGGCCACTCGCCTGCTTATTCAGAGTGCACCCCTCTCCTGGGGCCCGGGAGACCCCGCAGAGACCGACCCATGGCTACCTTTCAGCTTTTAGGTCTTGTCTGCCAGGCCTCCTCCCCTTGAATTCCGGGCTTGAGCCTCTTCTCCGTGCTTTGCTTTTGCTTGTGTCTGAGCCTTTGCACATGCTGTTCCCTCTGCCCAGGACACACTTCCACCCACCCTTACCATATCTCTCTCTGCCTCGCTAATTGCTGCTCATATTTCAAATATCAGCTGAAACTCCGAGCCACAGCCTCGATGAAATCTTTGCTGGAGATGCCCACCCCACCATGAGCAGCGCGCAGCGCACGGAGGTTGTATTCACTGGGCTCCGTGCTTGTCCTCCTCGGCTCTGCTGGCGGAGCTCTCTCTGCCTCGTTAACCACCGACCCATGCTCCTTTTTTAAAAAAAAAATGTTTTTAATTTAGATTTTATTTTTATTGAAGTTATAAGTACACGTGGTTGAGAGAACCCAATAATTCCACAGGGTCTCAACCCCCTTTACATTTCCTGCCTCCAGAGGCAACACTTTGTAACTTTTATTTTTAAAAAATATTTTTATTGATATTTTACAGAGAGGAAGGGAGAGGGATAGGGAGTTAGAAACATTGATGAGAGAGGAACATCGATCAGCTGCCTCCTGCACACCCCCCACCGACGCTCCATCCACCGAGCCAAACCGGTTTCAGCTAGTTCAATATATATAATTGAAAAGTATTACATATGACCTTTTTTTTCCCTTCCCAATGACCCCTTCTAGCCTGCCCCCACCCCTTACCTTTATATTTGTGAGGAACACGCGTACACTGCTGCCTCCTGGTTTTTCCCTGCTCTCCCCTAATGAGAGATGAGTATTTCAGTCTCTTGCACACCCTCCCCATCACACGCGCACACATCTGGACCCCATCCTCTCCTAATGTGGTCACATACTTTTGGATAGGTCAGTATTCATTGTTTACTTTATCACAATTATGCAAATATTATTCACAGTTGAGCCAAGCGATTTACCATACTTATCCTTTTTAAAATATATATATTTTTTATTGATTTTTTTTTACAGAGAGGAAAGCAGAGGGATAGAGCTAGAAACATCGATGAGAGAGAAACATCGATCAGCTGCCTCCCGCACACCCCCCTCTGGGGATGGGCCCACAACCAAGGTACATGCCCTTGACCGGAATCAAACCTGGGACCCTCCAGTCCGCAGACCGACGCTCTATCCACTGAGCCAAACTGATTTTGGCCATACTTATCCTTTTCTACACATCATTTTATTTTTCCTGCAATTAATATCTATGAATATCTGCTTTGTTTCCTAGGCATTTATCACTAGTTTGTTTCAAAACTTTCCCCAAACTATGTATCTTTCTTTGCTGTATATCAAGTATTTCCTTTATGTCACCTGGAAGAAGTGTTTTGAAGTCTCTGGCTGCTCCATTCTGGGCTGGTTGACTCCCAGCCCTGCTGCACAGAGACCCTCTGTTTTCTGCTCCCTTGGTTTATTAATCTTCACCTGAGGATATTTTCCCATTGATATTAGGCGGAGTGGGAGGGAGGGAGGGAAGGAGGGAGGGAAAAAAAGAAACCTTGATGTGAAAGAGACACGTCAATTGGTTGGCTCCCACTGGCACCCTGACCAGAGCCATGGATTGAACCTGCAACCCAGGTATGTGCCCTTGACCAGGAATCAATCCCGAGACCCTTCAGTGCACAGGCCAACACTTTATCCACGGAGCCACACCAGCCAAGGCTGCTTCCTTGGTTTAAACCTTTGTTCTGGTGGTGTCCCCCTCTAGCAGCCTCCTTGAGAAAAAGACAGAGAGAGTCTTCGCGTGTCTGGGTCTTCCATCACCCCTCACACCTGACTCATACTCCGGCTGTAATCAGACTTCTTAGGGGGGATCACTGTTCCTCAGGATGTGGGAAGGTTTGTTCCATTTCCTTGTAGCTCCCCAAAGTCTGATGCCCTTCTGACTCCTGATCCTTTATAATGCAGCCCGCTGTGTTCCTCCTGGAAACTCAAGGCTCTTCTCTGCTCCAGTGGTCTGATTCTGCTGGGCACTGGTGGGTCCTATAAGTCCAAAACTTGTGGGAACCCCTTTCATGTCCTGCGTGGTTCAGGGTTCTGGAGAAGGCTGCACACAAATGAAAGAGACTAGAAAAATATTAATTTGGGAATTGGGGGCCAGGTGGATGCCCAACTCTAGTGGGAGGACTAAGCCTTGCTTCGGCCTTGCCACCCCTTTTATTCAGGTCTGGGATATACCCATTGCCCTTAGGCAGGTAATTCCAGCAATAGGCAGATTATCTTATCAGTAAGGATTTACGGTACATGATTATTTGGTGGGGAAATTGCCTTAATTACCAGTCTTAATTAGATAGGGAGTGGTTGGCTCTGACCTTTCAGAGCTTCAAGGTTGACTAGCCTTCCAGGTTCCTTGTCCACACCTTTCTAATTAGTGAGACAATGATCAGTTTCCAGCAAAAACTCATGTCCGTTGGTTCTGAAAAATGTTATTGAATTATTTTACTAGATGCCCCTTGCAGGAAGATTCCTGCAATAGGACTTCCTGCTGCAGTCTCCGCTGCCCCGCCTCCTTCTCTCCCTTCTTCCCTCCCCCCCCCACTTGCTAGCTTCTCTGCAGCAGCACTTGGCTTCTTTCTACACTGTCTTCAGTCTTCACTCTGGCCTGGATATGCAAATTACCCACCATCTTGGTTTGGTTAATTTGCATGCTCGCTCTGATTGGCTGGTGGGCATGGCTTGTGGGTGTAGCAAAGGTACAGTCAATATATATGTTTCTCTTTTATTAGGATATTTTTTCCTTCCATTCACTCTCTTCTAACTTTATGGAAGTCTTATTCTGTTATTCTCTTGGACTATAGTTCTAATTTCCCCCCCTCGTTTTCTCTCTCTCTCTCTTTTTTTTTTTTTACTGTATTTTCTGAGATTTTCTTTCCTTTAACTCTCTTTTTTTCTTTCATATCCTATATAATAAAAGTCTAATATGCAAATCGACCAAATGGCAGAATGACCGATGTTATGATGCACACTGACCACCAGGAGGCAGATGCTCAACACAGAAGCTGCTCCCTGGTGGTCAGCGAGCTCCCACAGTGGGGACAATGCTCAGCCAGAAGCCGGGCTCATGGCTGGCAAGCGGTGGTGAGAGCCTGTTCCACCTCTGTAGCAGCACTAAGGAGTAGTGAGCACATGAGCAGTAAGGAGCCAGGGGTCCTGGGCTGGGAGAGGGATGCCCGCTTGCTGGCCTAGGCATCCCAAGGGGATGTAAGAGGGCACAGGCCGGGCTGAGGGACACCCCCTCCAGTACATGAATTTCGTGTACCAGACCTCTGGTTACTTAGTATCCAGGGATACATATACATACACACACACAGTTTTCAGTATGGTACCCCTGTCCTCAACGGTGCCTAGTGATTTCCAGCTGAGACCCTCTGATTTACCTTCTCCAGAGATTACCAGGGGTGGGCAAACTTTTTGACCCAAGGGCCACAATGGGTTCTTTTTTTTAAAATATATTTTATTGATATTTTACAGAGAGGAAAGGAGAGAGATAGAGAGCCAGAAACATCGATGAGAGAGAAACATGGACCAGCTGCCTCCTGCACACCCCCTACTGGGGATGTGCCTGCAACCAATGTACATACCCTTGACCGGTATCGAATCCGGGACCCTTCAGTCCGCAGACCGACGCTCTATCCACTGAGCCAAACCGGTTTCGGCCACAATGGGTTCTTAAACTGGACGGGAGGGCTGGAACAAAAGCAACCTGACCATGCTGGCACTCTCATCTTGGGCTGCTGGTGAAGGAGTGGAGGGGAGAGCAAGAGAACCCTCTGCTCTTTCGGCTCAGCGGGCCGGATAGAACAGCCGAACGGGCCGTAGTTTGCCCACAGCTGGACTAGACCTTCAGTCTTGGAGATGAGCATGAGAGAAGATCCAGGGATCCAATTGCTTCTTTAAAAGACTCTCAATTGACCTTGTTTTTTAATATATATATATTTTTATTTCCGCCTTCCCTGTCATTTCTAGACGTGCTGGTGCTGCCCATGCCAAAGCCTTTTGTCCTGATGGAACCTACGTTGCGTTTCAGCCTTGGCCTGGGTCAGCTGACTGCTTAGCTTCCTTGGATCTGCGAAGCCAGTTACCGCTTGCCCATTTGCCTTTCTGCTTCCAGCATGTTGCTGCCCTTGTCTCCTTTCCCATTCTCCGTCCCGGTAGTTGTATGCCCTTTAAAAGACAAATCCCCGTAATTGTCATCTCACTGAGATTTTGGGGGAGAGCAGAGGCCAGAGCCTACACCCAACCATTCAACTTATCTATCATCTTTGACTACGAGTCTGTCTCCAGTCCCTAGCATATTGCTTTGCCCACTGAATAGAGTATTACTAACAATTAAGAGTCGCTAAGTTTCATCTTTGGTAACCAACAGGAGGGAGCCCTTTTGGCATTTACTGCTTAAGCCTGGAATTCACAAGCCCATCTGAGCTGAATATTAGGCGACACTGTGTAGTGAAGAGAGCCGGAACCTGGACTGTCCCCACCAATTAAAATTTGTGTGTCCTGGGACAGGCTGCTGCGGCGCTGAGGCCTCAGTCTTCTCGTCTGTAAAATGGGAGCAGTACCTCCGCGGAGTGCCTTGCCCGGGGCCATCTCATCGTGGCGTGTGTAAGAGTCAGATACCAAAGCAACCATTCTTGGAAAGTCAATGTTTTACTTAAGCTTACATTTGAATTGTAAATCAGCCCCTAATTAATGCCCTTCCGCGCAAAAGCCTGTGTTTAACCTGACTGGATTAGACAGAGTTGGCAAGACTTTTCCCAACCAAGCGACAGGGTCACCGAGGGTACTTGGCTGTGCGCTGGCTGGCGTCCCTTCCCGGCCAGGCCGGTGGGCCCACAACTTACACTGTAGTTACTGACACATACTTACCGTGAATCTGCCCTGCAGGCCGGTCCTAAGCGACCCCACTCACCCCGCTTCGCCCTTGGCCGCAGGGCCAGTGGTTGCAAGGCGCCCAGGTGGGAGCCCAGGCGCTTGGCCGCGGGGCCGGTCAGCTTAGAGTCTGCGGCGGGCCCACCCCGGCCACGCGGTCCCGGCGCCTCCGGGCTCCCCGGGAAGTCCTCCCGGCTACCTGCAGAGGACCCCACTTCCTCCGGATCTGCTCCCGGGGACCGCACCTCCGTGCCCCGGGCCGACCTCGACCCTCTCTCCCTCAGCCCGGGTTCTTCCCGGTCCCCACAACCCGCCTTCCCGCTCCCGGCCCGGGCTCTCAGGCGCCGCCCCGAGGCCCCGCCGGCGCGCCGGCAGGTGAGGGCGGGGCCTCCGGACGCCCCGCCCCTTTCCGCCAAGGCCCCGCCCCCCGAGCGCCCGCGGTCCGGCCGCCGCCGCCGCCGCCTCCCCGGGGCCCCGGAGCGCCGCCGAGCGGCGGGCGGGCGGGCTCTCGCTCCGCCCCCTCCCGGCCGCCGCGCCGGCTCCCGCCTCCTTCCCTCTCCGCTCGCTCCCGCCTCCTTTCCTTTCCGCTGCTGAGGGAGGCGGCGGGAGCCGAGCCCGAGCGGACCGAGCCGTGGCCGCAGCCGGCGGCGGCGGGCGCTCAGGAGGCGGCGGCGGGGCGGGCAGGAGGGCGGGCGGGCGGCGGCGGCGGCGATGCGGCGGCCCCGCTGAGCCCCCTCAGCGCCGGGCGCCGGGGGCCGGCCGTGCGAGGGGGCCCGGGCCGCCGGCAGCATGCGGGGCGGCGAGGAGCTGGACGGCTTCGAGGGCGAGGCCTCGAGCACCTCCATGATCTCGGGCGCCAGCAGCCCGTACCAGCCCACCACCGAGCCGGTGAGCCAGCGCCGCGGGCTGGCCGGCCTGCGCTGCGACCCCGACTACCTGCGCGGCGCCTTCGGCTGCCTCAAGGTCGCCCAAGTGGTAGGTGCCGGGCGGGCGGGGCCCCAGGTGCGGGCGGCGGGCGGGCGGGCGGGCGGCCTAGCCTCGCGCCGTCTCCCCCTGCTCCCTCCTTCCGCCCTCCCTCCCTCCCTCCCGGGGCGCAGGCCCGGCTGGCCTCGGCCGCGCATCCGCTTCGCCGGGCCGGACCCCTGCTCCTCGCACCCAGGGTGCCGGGGCCGCCCTCTCCGCTCCCCCGGGGGCCCTGCCCGGCGGCCTCAGGTGTGCGCCTCCCACCTGGGCACCTGCCCCGGGCCTACCTGCCGGCCCCCACCCGCCTACGCGGTCGCGAGCCGGCTCGATGCTCTGGCCTGGGGGTCACGTTGCCCCTGGTTACCACCGGTCCTGGCAGCTTGTGTCAGGTGGTCCCACAGCATCCACCCCGGCTGATGGACGGCCCTTCTCCGCCTCCTGCTCCCGCCGCGGGGGACCCGGGCTTGGTGCCCGGCATGTGATAGGCGCCCAGGACATGGTGGTGGTGGAACGGAGCCCCGGAGCCCAGACTCAGTAAGGGGAGCCGAGGTCTGCCCGGCAAAGCCTCCAGGAGAACCCAGAACCGGCATTCCCCGAGCCCTCCCGCCCCAGCACCGTGGCGGCTGGCATGGCCCGGTTGGTACCCGGCGTTGGATCGCTCCGGGAGGGCAGCCAGTGCGGGAGGTAACCGAAACAGAGAACTTTCTGTTGGGACTTGTCGGCGGCGGCGGCGGCAGAGCTCATGGCTCAGAATTCTTATTTTTAGCTCCCAGGGTGGCGGAGGCAGGGGCCTGTCAGCTCTGCCCCTCTTTGGTGGTTTGGTAACAGGCCCCTGTGGGCAGCTGCTTAGCCCTGTTGTGGACAGGGCGTGCCCAGGTCAGGGGACCTGCCCCGATGGATGTTCCCTGCCACAGGTAGGCCTCCCTCCGAGGCCGGGCAGCAAAACTCGAGAGACTTCTCAGAGAGCTGTAAGGTGGGCACTTTTTTTTTGTTTCTTCCAGGCATCGGGCTTCTTTTTCCTGATTTGGGACTCACATAATGTGGGGACACCTTTTAAATAAAGGTCCCAGTGTCTGTGGACTGCAGGTTAACATGCTGTTGTGTATCTCCCGGGTGAAAGGCAGCTTATTCTGCAGCTTTGCTGGAGGGTATTTCGGAAGGGCTCTAAGGAAAGACAAAAGGAGCAAGGTATGCTTTCCTGGAATTTTTAAACCGACCTTTTCCCGTAAGCTGCAGGGCTCTGTGCTCTGGGCGTCTGAGGTAGTTATGTTGGTTGGTAGGGAGGCACTGGTGTTAGCAAAGAGAACGGAGGAGGTGGGGGGAGGTGTAGCCAGTGTTTGAGCACAGCACAGACAGCCAGGAATGAATCAAAGAGAGCCGGGCTGGAACTCAGACCCAGGTAGAATATAGGGCCTTGTTAAGCGCCTTGCTTTGTTTCCTCTGTGGACTTAGGAGAGTAGATAGAACTCGCCATTCAGAAGATCTGGAATGCAGTGGAAACCCAGTAGTTTGTATAACATGTTGTCCAGCCGTTATCACCTCATTGCCGAAACTTGGTCAGCTGAGGCCAGAGATGGGAGCCAGGGGTACCTGAAGGTGTTATTTTGGTGTGTGCAAGCGTGTCAAACTCAAAGGCTAACGTGGACTAAATAGACGAGGCCCACGGCCCGAAGGCCTCGAGTTTGACATGCTTGGTGCAGAGCTTTCCTTTGCACCTGGAAGAACTTTGGGGCCCAGCCCCTAAAATCTCACCTGGCCCTGCCATTGGTCACAGGGAGAGGTCACGGGGAGGTGAGTGAAGGATGGGAACCTGCTTGGAGGGTATGGCAACCTGAAACAGTCTTCTGCCCGAGGGTTTGCTCAGTGGTGAGCAGAGGTCAGGGTTCAGTCTCCATCAGGGCACGTGGTCAGGGTGGTGGGCTCCATCCCCAGGAGGGGGCATGCAGGAGCAGTCCATCAGTGGTTCTCTCTCATCATTGATGTTTCCATTTCTCCCTTCCTCTCCGAAATCAATTGTATATACCAAAATTAAAAAAAAAAAAAAACCAACCAAAAACAAAACACCAGTTTTCCATGTACTTGGCTTCTCAGCCTTGATTAAAAAAAAAAAATCAGAATTTTTAAGGGAAAAACCCTCCAAGAAATTGACATCTAAATTTAAACGGGAAAATAAGGCTGAAGATATTTATAAGGTGTTACACGGCTCAGAATGCCGTCAAGAAATATGGATACGCCAGAACCGGTTTGGCTCAGTGGATAGAACGTCGGCATGCGGATTGAAGGGTCCCGGGTTTGATTCCAGTCAGAGGCATGTACTTTGGTTGTGGGCACATCCCCAGTGGGGGTGTGTGCAAGAGGCAGCTGATGGATGTTTCTCTCTCATCGATGTTTCTAACTCTCTATCCCTCTCTCTTCTTTGTAAAAACTCAATAAAATATTTTTTTTTTAAAAAGGGAAAAAAAAAGAAATATGGATAAGCCCTAGCCGGTTTGGCTTAGTGGATAGAGTGTAGGCCTGCGGACGGAAGGGTCCCAGGTTTGATTCTGATCAAGGGCACATGTCCAGGTTTTGGGCTCAATCCCCAGTGCAGGAGGCAGCCAATCAGTGATTCTCTCTCATTATTGATGTTTCTATCTCTCCTTCTTCCTTCCTCTCTGAAATCAATTTAAAAAAGAAAAAGAAAAAAATATATGGATAAGTCCTCATTCTGGTTTTGGGGAGAAGTTTGCCCTTTTTTTTTTTCATTTCTGTTTCTTTAGACATTTCTTGTGGTCTGTGGTCCATTGCAACCTGTAGATCCTTGATACTCCTAGTGGTCAGCAGCATCTCCAGCACCAGAGAGAGTGTTAGAAATGCAGAATCAGAGGCTTCCCCAGGTTTTCTTATCTTATTCTTACCCCCTTCCCCTCACTCCCTCTGAAAATCAATGGAAAAATATCGTGGGTGGGTGAGGATTAACAAAATAAACAAAAAGTGCCAAAAGCAGAATCAGCATTTCAGCCCTTTCTTGAGCTCCTCCCACGCCTGATTGACCTGACCTTGCATTGCATTTTTGTAGCACTTTTTCTAACAAATTGAGTAGGAGATGTTTCAATTCAAATTTTAGCTCAGCTGATTTTGAAATCTTTTAACCTTCTTGTGTCTTGGGCTTCCTCAGTAAGTATGTGGGTGGTAATGGTTGAGCATTTTAGGAACTGCAGGGATTAAGGGGTTAACATTTGATAGGTGCTTTCCTGGGTAAGTCAGAGACAGATATGAGTATTTGCATTCAGGGTGCGGTAATATTATATCTTTTATTTGATGGAAACCATGGCCTGTTTCCATCCAAAGCCAGTCAGCACAGTCCCTCATGGATCCTGCTCTCTGGGGGGTGTGCTGGGCAGGTGACGGTGGTGAAGCAGTGGTTTCGCTGTCTTGCATTCTCAGAGCCTCTGTGGCTCCTTGTAAAACAGTCTCATTTTCTTTTAGGAAGATTGTTGTTATCTTTAGAAGTTGTCTTCCTGGTCAAGGACTTGTAACCAAAGTCTAGCAGAAAAGCAAAGATGAAACTGTACTCTTCTGTTTTCATGATAATTAAAAATAGTAAAATTACCATCCAAGACCTCAGAAAAGTGTCTAGTACACATCTGTAACAACCAGATGAAGACAATTCAAGAAAGGAACACTACAGACCAATGGTCCTCATGAACACAGACCCAGAAATCCTCAACCAAAAAAACCCGAGGAAATCAGATCCAACAACATTAAATGTAAAAAGAAGAGTACACCGCAACCAGTGGTGATTTATCCCAGGAACAAAAGGCTGTTCCACTTTCCCAAAATCAATAGATGTATTCCACCATATGAATGGCTTAACAAAAACCACACGATCATGTCAGTGCATGCAGAAAAAACATTCAACAAAATTCAACATTCGTTCATGATAAATGGTACCAGCAAACCAGTGAGAGAAGGGAACTTTCTCAACTTGAAAAGGAGCTTCTACCGAAAAATCTACAGTTAACATGCATACATAGATGCAGCTAACAGAGTGGTGAAAGAGTGAATGCTTTCCCCCAAGACGGGGAGCAAAGTACTGACATCTGCTCTCACCACTGATATTCACCATCCTACTGGAAGTGCTAACCAGTGCAAGTAAATAAATAGGAGGCATGCAGACGGGAAAGAAAGGACAACTGTCCCCATTTGCAGATGGCATGATTGTCTATGTAGACAATGTATAGATTACAATGTTTTTAATTTATAAATTTCAGCTTTCATTAAAAAAAAGAAAAGAAAAAGAAAAGAAATGCAGAATCAGAGGCCTCCCCCAGGTTTTCTTGTTCTTAACCCCCCCCTGCCCCCACCTCTCTCCCTCTGAAAATCAATGGAAAAATATCCTATGGGAATCTATAAAAAAGCGGGGAATAATAAGACAGCAAGGTTGCAGGATACAAGGTCAACACACAGAAGTCAGTTATATTTCTGTATCTTAGCAACAAATCATTGGAAGCTAAAATTATAAAACACACACACACAAAACAACAAAAACCCATATCAGTTGCAGTTGATCTGAAAAGAATGAAATACTTGGGCATAAATCTAACAAAACACGTCTAGGATCTGCACACTGAAAACTAAAACACTGAAGAAAGAAATCCAAGACGATCTAAAATAAATGGACAGGCATACTGTGTTCATGGATTGGAGGACTCGGTCTTGTCAAAATACCAGTTCTCCACAAATTGATCTGTAGGTTTAACACAGTCCCACAATTCCAGCGAGATGTTTTTAGAGGTAAACTGATTATAAAATGTATATGGCTAGTCAAATTAGCTAGGGAAGGGGAAGGACATTACCTGAATCACCTTTGTTTAGAGCTCCGTGTGCATGTGTGTGTGTGTGTGTGTGTGTTGGGGGTGGGGATGGGAGGTGGACGGATTCCAAGAATATGAACTTTGTCTCTTATCTGCACGCGGCTTGGCCAGTGGCTTGTTTACTTCAGGCCTGAAAACAGGTTTCCTCCGTTGAAAATAGGGGCTGATGTTAGTGCCAGCGAGCCTTCCATGCAAAGTCCTTAGCAGTTCTCACATACCAAGTCATCTAACACTGTTGCACTATAAAATATCTCTGGAATGATACAAGTTGAGAAACTGGGTGGCTGTGGGCCAGGGTGGAAGGGAGATTTCTTCCTTTATTTTTTAAATATCTTTTTATTGATTTCAGAGAGGAAGGGAGAGGGAGAGAGAAAGAGAAACATCCATGATGAGAGAGAATCATGGATCGGCTGCCTCCTGCAAGTCCCCCACTGGGGATGGAGCCCACAACCCACGCGGCATGTGCCCTTGACCGGAATGGAACCTGGGACCTTTCAGTTCGCAGGCTGACACTCTATCCACTGAGCCAAACCGGCTAGGGCGGAGATTTATTTTTCACCATGTGACTTTTCATACTATTTGAATTGTATACCACATGTAAATACCTTCTGTTAAAAAATTGATAAAGTGTTAGCTGTTATGAGTTCTACCTAAAGCTAATATACTGGGCATAAACTTTAATTAAGCCCTTATTACTATTCTTACTTTATAATTTGGAAGCCCTTGAGGATGATTTAAATAATACAGAACTTGAAGGAACTTGAAGCTTAAATTTTTTCCAATATGCTTTCCTACAAAGCAAGTATTCTGCACAATAGGAGTGCTTAATATATTTGTTGAAGCTAATGTCAAAATTTCTTCCATTTGAAAGGAATGTACCCTCATCTATTAGTTAAAACACTGTATGAGGATGGAATGCACTATATAACATGGTGACTGCAGTTAATAATACTATATTGCATGCTTAAGATTGGCTAAGACAGTAGATCTTAAAAGTTCTCATCACAAGAGAAAAATTTTGTAACTGTGGTGATGGATGTTAACTAGACTTACTGTGGTGAACGTTTCGCAATATGTACAAATGCTGAATCATTGTTATACACCTGAAACTAATTTGCATGTGAATTATATCTCAATTAAAAAATACCAGGTCATTGAAGGAAATTAGGAAAGAACATTTTGTATGATGGATTCAGACGAAAGTTGTTTTCTTCCAAAGGCTGCGTAAGATCTGATGATGGTTTCCAACTTTTTCCCGTTAGGAAGGCTCCTTCATTAATGGGCCGCATTCTGCTTTTGCACTGTCATTCGTTTTTGTTACATTTCAAGAAGTGCTTTTATTACATCGGAGGGCAACATCATTAAATTGCTGAACAGTAAAAAAAAAAAAATTACGGACTTGGTCAGCATTCTCCCTACAACATACCTGGAGGTCTGGCTTACCCACAAGCACTGACCAGTGGGAAACGGTGAGCTCGGTAAGACCTGGCTCCTCCTGAGTCAGGGCCACATTAATTCTCTGTCAGCAGCCCTGGTTGATTAGAGAGAGGTCAGAACCTCTCTCAGGCCATGGATGCTTAGCGGAGGAGCAAGGACCGGAGGGTTATGTCCCCTGCTGAGTCCAAGATGCTTCTTCCTCTTGTGGGGCGGATGTCCGCCTGGGTCCTGGAGAGAGGGTTTTCCGTGGAGAGGTGGATCTGGGCTTACCTGGGCTGCAGCACACACGTGACCCACCCCCGTAAGGGCCCGAGGTCTGTATTTTCCAGGATGGTCCTGTTAGCTGTTGAAATAACCTGGAAATACCAGCATTCTGGCCTTCAACCCACAGCCACTATCACTGCCTCTTTATTCTTATTCCTGGAAGTAGCTCCAGATCCTTTTGTAGGATGAGGTCAGATTCCTTTGGAAAGTAAAGTTGTTTGTTAGGGAATAGAGCAGTAGTCAAAGCCTGTGCCCAGGATCACAGATCCCGGTTTTCCCAGACAGTCCCAATTTCCTGTGCTGTCTCATTAGAACACGTTTAAGTACATCCTAAGTTTTGTAGAAATTATTTGCTTTAAATTATGAAAGACTCCAAGCGCTGAGATTAGAGTAATTCATATAGCAAGTGCTCCCGTATTGACATTGTGTCCTGAGATTTCTGTTTGGAAAATAAGATGATTCCTGGGGGAAAGGCTGTGTATGCAGAAGTGAAGAAGCAGGATGAGATGTGCTAGGGATCCTTAGCAAGGTGGATCAGAGAGCCAGAAGGAGGAAGGGGGGACTGGGAGAGGCCAGACTGTACCCCGGCTGAGGGGATGGGCTGGGGAAGAGCCAGTTTCAACTTCCAAAGGCTCAGTTCAACGTCGTCCAGGGCTGGGAGCTGGCCTGCAGCTGGCTGAAGAGGGGACGGTGAGAGGAAGGGTAGAGTTCAGAGAGTGACACTTCTTCTGGATAAGATCTTGCTTTTTTAGTATTGGAAACTACATATTTTTAAGCAGTTAATTTCTTGGGGGGGAGGATTTTTGTGTGAAACATTCTCACATAAAGGGCAACCCAGCCTCATCTCATCGCAGTGCCTCTCGTGTGTGGCCTTGTCTCCCCACATAACACGGCAGAGCCTGTCACTGATTGCCAGAGGGGAGTTCATTACCATGGGAATGGAAGGTTGAGTCAGGCTGAGGGACTGGGGACTAATTATGTTTCAAAAAGTCCAATGTAACCTGCATTCAACAGGCCTTTGTTTTTTTTTTAGACTGGAATTTTATGCTACTGATTATTTCATGTTTATCAGAAGGTTTGGTTAACATTTGGTTAACTTACTCCTGCCCCAGAGTCTTTGCATTTGAGGTTTATTCTTTCATCCCTTGCCCAAAAATTCTGTTCTTCAGAATTGCTGTTCTGCTCAGAGGAGACCCGCTCCGGCCTCCCTCTCTAACGCAGGCACGGTCCAGCCCCCCACCCGGCTTTACGTACCACCTGACCTGTCAGCTCCCTGAGAGCAGAGGTGTTACAGTCTCCCTGCTTTAGTCAGTGTCTGAAACAGCGCCTGCCACATAGCACGGCATGGATAAACAGTTGAATAGACATATCTTTGTTTAAGAAAAAAAATGTAGTATTACTTAATATAGTTTGTAAGATTGTTTGAAAACATGTGATCTGGCCGAAACCGGTTTGGCTCAGTGGCTAGAGCATCAGCCTGTGGACTAGAAGGTCCCGGGTTCGACTCCGGTCAAGGGCATGTACATTGGTTGCGGGCACATCCCTGGTGGGGGGTGTGCAGGAGGCAGCTGGTCGATGTTTCTCTCTCATTGATGTTTCTAGCTCTCTATCCCTCTCCCTTCCTCTCTGTTAAAAAATCAATAAAATATATTTTTTTAAAAAAAGAAAACATGTGATTCATAAAAGAAAAATAACATATTTATATATTTATGATTAAATAAACTTCTGTTCTAAGTGGAAAATGTTGGGGAGGAAATGTGGGAATAAAATGCCACTGTAATTATTATTTTCTTTTTTTTTAACTGTAAATTTTTAAAAGTGTACTCACTGCTAGCTACTAGGAAACAGAAGCTTCTGCTTAGGAGGCAGATTTTTGTAAAGCGGGGGGAGGACCATAAGAGGCTTGGCCAAGTCTTTAAAAAACACACAAAAAAACCCCATATTTTTATTTATTTCAGAGAGGAAGGGAGAGGAGAGAGAGAGAGAGAGAGAGAAACATCAATGATGAGAGGGAATCATTGATCCGCTGCCTCCTGCACAGCACAGCCCCCACTGGGGATGGAGCCCGCAACCCAGGCACGTGCCCTTGACCGGAATCAAACCCAGGACCCTTCAGTCCACAGGCGGACGCTCTGTCCACTGAGCCAAACCAGCCAGGGCTTGGCCAAGCCTTTCGCTTCGGGAAGTGTAAAACGACAACCAGGGATTCTGTAATTATTACTGAAGATGTCAGCTTTTTGCTTGTCATGTTGGGAGAGAGGGTCGCTCAGGGTCTGACAGGCTAACTTTTTGAGAACTCTTAGAGTGAGCAGACCCTTAACACGTGTAAAGGAAGAGTTGCAGGTGGGATTGAGGTGGAGGGTTCTGCTTGTTGTTTTCTAACGGTCTCTGACTGGAAGGAAGGGCAGCAGCCCCTGGGGCGGGAGAGGCGATGCCCCTGTCCCCTGGCGGCCGGAGAGAGCCGGAAGGAATACCGCAACCCAAAACTTTGTCTCCGAACATCTCAAATGGTTCCTTAGATTTGGGAATTAAATGGGTTAATAAGCACTTAAAGCGATCAGCGCTTACCCAGAAGTGGGTAGTTTTGGATGGTTTATTTCTTTGCCACTGTGATGACTGGCGTGGTGGAAGCCTTCATTTTTGTGGTTTCTCGTTTATTCCAGCACAGCTATGAAAAACAGTTCAAGGCTAAGAGATTTCTGTGCCAGTGGAAAAAAACACACCCCGGGAACAAAGGCTCTTCCAGCGGTAGTCGCTTCTTTAATTTGGCTATTTTTAACCATTTTTGGTTCAAACCCTATATATACACACACGTGTATAATTTGAGATTGAAAGTCGGCTAAATAACTTTAGAGGTAGATCAAGATCACGAGCTGGATGGTGGCAAAAATTCTAACATATTCTCCCCCGTTAAAACAACACTATACTTTGTATTTATTTGAATGTGTAGGTGGGGGTAGGCATTGATAGACAGACATAAATAGGACAAAAATCCTGCCTCCAAGGGGCACCCAACCTATACTTGGTGTTAGAAAGTACCCAAACCACCGAAACCGGTTTGGCTCAGTGGATAGAGCATCGGCCTGCGGACTGAAGGGTCCGGGGTTCGATTCCGGTCAAGGGCATGTACCTTGGTTGCAGGCACATCCCCAGTAGTGGGTGTGCAAGAGGCAGCTGGTCGATGATTCTCTCTCATCGATGTTTCTAACTCTCTATCCCTCTCTCTTCCTCTCTGTAAAAAAATCAATAAAATATATTTTTAAAAGAAAGAAAGAAAGTACCCAAACCAAGTGACTAGAGGCCAGGGATAGCAGGGTGTCTGGGAAGCCCTGAGGCCTATGGGAAATGTGTACGTGCACACGCTGAGTGTTGATGTCGGTGCGGTGGGAGGTGTGGTGTGTCCTGTGGGGAAGGAATGTGTCAGGTTCTGGAGTCAGGGGCAAGCCTCAGGGTGGTGAGGAGGTGAGCCAGCCGGGTATGGTTCCCCAGGTGAAGGTATGGAAGGAGAAGATGTGGGGAGCGGGGAGGGGGACCCAGGTTGGAAAGGACCAGATTGTTAGGTTAATGAATTTGGATTTTCTGAAAGAGATGGGGAGCAGCTAGAGCTGAGGTTGCTGAGCACTAGAGATGTGGCCAGTATGACTGCGGGGCACATAAGTATAAAATACAAGCTAGAGTTTGAAGATGTAATAGAAAAAAAAGGAAAATAACATTTTTTTTATATCGATTACATGCTGAAATAATATTGGGATAAGTGAAATATACTATTAAAATAATTCTACCTGTTTCTACTTTAAAAATATGGTTATTAGAAAATTTAAATTTAGCAATGTATTTTTAATATATTTTTATTGATCTCGGAGAGGGAGGGAGAGAGAAACATCAACGATGAGAGAGAATCATTGATCGGCTGCCTCCTGCATGCCCCACACTGGGGACTGAGCTCGCATCCCAGGCACATGCCCTGACGGGAATTGAACTCTGACTTCCTGGTTCATAGGTTGGCGCTCCACCTCTGAGTCACGCCGGCCGGGCTAAAGTTAGCAATGTAAAGTTACATTTCTGTTGGCTATCTCTGGGTTAGAGCGTGTGAGGAATGGCTTTGAGAAGGATAGAGCCTGGTAAGAGACTTAGTAATTCGGTGAGAAACAGGCCACCTGGTCTTTCGGCAATGAAGCCGGGAAGGATATGACAAATGGGGCTTAAAAGATGCCAATCAAATTTTGTTATGTTCCTGGTTTCTATTTTACGTTACTACTAAATTTATTTCTCAATGAAAAATATTGAAGCCAATACTTGCTGTGCACTGACTGTAACATTGCCACCTCAGTAATGCTCACAGCAATCCTCTGAGGCTGTGACAGGTGAGGACACGGAGGCCGTATGGAGATCAATAACTCCCTCAAGGCCCCCACAGCTCGCAAATGGGGAGCTGTGCAGCCTCCCTTCAGACCACTCTTGGAACCCTCCGTGTGTCTGTTTCTACAGCCTGAGGCAGCTATGAGCACTGTTTCAGCATCACCCGTCTTTCCTGTCCACAGGGACTCAGCGCATCGCTGTTTCCTCTCCCGCTGGCCCCACTGCTGGGGGTCTGCCCGCCTTGACAGCTCTCCTGTGCCCGGCTCTGGCACAGTACCGGGGCTGCACCTGTGAGAGCTGGGGTGGGAATGTGTGAGCCCCGAGAAGTCTTTTGGCCTGGCCCTGTTGAGGCATTAGGGGTGAGTTAATTAAATGTTTGACCAAATAGAGCAGGCTAATTTTTAAGTTGGTAATTTTGTACGGCCTGAGAATGATGTTATAAATACCCAAATGGCCCTCGGCCGAAAAAAGGTTGCCCACTCTGTGCTAGAGTCAGGAGAGGTGATGGTTTATTATATTATATATGTATATTTATTGATTTTCCACAGAGAGGAAGGGAGAGGGATAGAGAGCTAGAAACGTCAATGAGATAGATAGATAGATAGATAGATAGATAGATAGATAGATAGATAGAAACGTCGATGAGAGACATCGACCAGCTGCCTCCTGCACACCCCTGATTGGGGATGTGCCTGCAACCAAGGTACATGCATGCCCTTGACCGGAATCAAACCCGGGACCTTTCAGTCCGCAGGCCGACGCTCTACCACTGAGCCAAGCCGGTTTCGGCCTCCCTCTCTTTCTTAATGGACTATAGAATCTGCCATTGTGTCTCAGACCAGATCAATATAAATGAAAGCAAAGTTTTAAAAAAATTTAAAATTCTACCTGTTGCCGAAACTGGTTTGGCTCAGTGGATAGAGCGTCGGCCTGCGGACTGAAAGGTTCCGGGTTCGATTCTTGTCAAGGGTATGTACCTTGGTTGCGGGCACATATCTCATAGGGGGTGTGCAAGAGGCAGCTGATCGATGATTCTCTCTCATTGATATTTCTAACTCTCTATCCCTCTCTCTTCCTCTCTGTAAAAAAAAATCAATAAAATATATTTTTAAAAATTCTACCTGTTTACAACAGTAAACTTCTTAATACTTAACACACCGAGCATTAAGAGCTGCTGAATACAGGATCGGCTCAGCAATATTATTGTCACAGGGGAACGCAGAAAGTCCCCGGCCTCCTGTTTCAAGTCTGTTGTCCAAGCCTGCTTTACAGCGGCAGGCAGTGCACCGCACAGCGGGTCTCGCTGTGCCTGGAACCGAAACCTAACTGGTAATAAAATGTAAAGGGAACTGGCCAACCTTGATGGCTCTGAATGGTCAGAGCTACTAACTCATTGACTCTAGGTTGAGTCACTAGTAATAAAATGTAAAAAGAACTGTCTAAGGAAACCAAACATTGTCACTATTGTTAATATGCAAAAAGAGATGGCCAACCTCAATGGCTCTGAAAGGTCAGAGCAATTAACTCATTGTCTAGTTGAGGTAGTAGAGCTTGAGGCAACTTTAGTTTGTTAATAGTATGTAAATTCTTGTTAATTTTCTGCTGCTGGAACTTTTCTGCCTAAGCAATGTCTTTGTCTCAGAATCTCAATAAAAGGGAATGGCAAAAGGCTAGATGGGGCTGGGGTGAGTCTTCCCACTAGAGGCTTGACTCCCCTCCTGGCCCCCATTTTCCCAAATTAACTCTTTTCCAGTCTCTTCATTTTTAGTGTAAGGCCTCCTCCAGAAACCGGACCCTGAGTGTGGACCCTGAACCACGCTGGTCGTGGTAAGGGTTCCCACATCGCTGGGAGGCTGAGGAGGCCGAGCAGCAGCCGCAGGCCCTGCTTGTGGAGGCTGAGGCCCGGCCCCGGGGAGGGCTGCCTGTGCCACCCGTCCGCCCAGAGGGGTGCCCTGTTCACTTTGCTGCCCCTCGCCAAGCCAAGCTTCCGCCCAGCCTGGGATCTGTTTCTCCCTGGCACAGAGGTGCCGTGCGGAGCAGCTTGTATCTCTTTTATTCAAGTGGGAAACTTAGTCTGGAGACATGGCTTACCTGGCATAGTAAGCCAGACAGGCGGGAGAGTGCACTTTTAACTCGGACCAAATAAAACAAAAACGTAAACTTTAATTTTCCAGATACAATATTTTACACAGATTTATTTTGAGTGGCTAAGCATGTGCGAGGCCTTCCAGCAGTCTGTGTGGTCCTCTGTGAGGCATGTCGATGATGTGTTCCGCGGTGCATGGCTGCCTGAAGGAGTAGAGATAAAAAGGTAACTTGCTGCCTCATTTCAGCAAAAGCTCCCACGTTGTTGAAGTTAAAAACTCTGAGCCCTGCCCCGAACCGAAGTTGCCATTAGAACATCTGTCAGACGGCTGATGATGGGCGATGGGTAGTTGGGGCTGGTGCGGAAGACCCGGTACCACCGCCGCCCCGGGCGGTCCGGCCGGGGGTGCGCTGGGGGGCCTTTGGGACTCGCTGGGTGGGCTGCTCCAAGGCCGAGCCATCGCGGCAGTGTCGGGTGACGCCGAGTTGCCAGGAATAGACACGGGGGTTCCTTTGGGTGTACTCAGAACCAGGTGAGCCAGGCCTTGGGGGGACTCATGAATCGTGGGGTTTTATTTGAATCACTTATTCACTCAAGAAGACTCATTTTTCCTCCCAGCCTCCCAGGCAGGAGGCAGCCAGTGGCGCTTGGGCCACCCAGGACCTACGTCCTCCCTCACAGGCTGGCCTGTGACCCGGTCACATCTAAAAGAGGACTGGGCTTGCCCCGGCTGGTTTTGCTCAGTGGGTAGAGCCTCGGCCTGCGGACTGAAGGTCAAGGGCACGTACTTTGGTGCTCTATCCCTGGCAGGAGGCAACCAGTGTGTCTCTCTCACATCAACGTTTCTCTCTATCTCTCCCTCCTCCCTCCCACTCTTTCTGGAAATCAGTAGAAAAAACACCTTCGGGTGAGTTTAACAAAAATTAATTACTTAATTAAAAAAATTACTGGCTGTCCAGCTCCATACTGGCCCCACTCTAGCCTGAGGGCCACCAAGGCTTCATCCCGTGCCAGCCGGGCCCGGTGTGGAGGGCACCTGTGCGTTGGCTTCTGGGCACTGATGGCCCTTCCCGAGGGGCTCAGCTGCTCCGGGCGTCGGCAGTGGGTTCCACTCTTCAGCCTCAGGCTCTGCCCTCAGGACTGACCTCAGCTGGTCGGGAGGAGGCTGGGCTCTTGGGAACCAGTGTAGCACTTCGGGACCAGGTTCTCAGTCCTTGGCTGGGCTGTTGGGGCTCAGCTCGGCCCTTCGAGACTAGGTTCCACTCTTTGGGGCTCAGCTCAGCTCTTGGGGGCTAAGCTCCCCCCTTCGGCACTGGCTTCAGCTGTTCGGGTCTGGGCTCGGCTCTTCGGGGCTAGGTCATAATTCAAGACCACAATCATACAAGAAAATTAAAATATTACATCAGATGTTATTTGTAACTAAAGAAGTCGTAGACAGGTTTGGCTCAGTGGATAGAGCGTCGGCCTGTGGACTGAAGGGTCCCGGGTTCGATTCTGGTCAGGGGCATGTGCCTTGGTTGCGGGCACATCCCCAGTGGGGGGTGTGCAAGAGGCAGCTGATCGATGGTTCTCTCTCATCGATGTTTCTAACTCTATCACTCTCTCATCCTCTAAAAAAAAAAATCAATAAAACATATATATATGTTTTATTGATTTTTTATATGTTTTTATATGTTTTTATATGTTTTATTGATATATATAAAGAAGTCGTAGACAGGGGAGTGGGTGATGGGGAAAGAAAATGTCATGGCGTTGTGTTCTGCCTGGCCCATGGTGCCCAGTGGTTGAGTATCGATTCATGAACCAGGAGGTCACCGTTTGATTTCCCGTCAGGGCACCTGCCTCAGTTGTAGGCTTCATCTCTAGTAGGGGGCATGCAGGAAGCAGCTGATCAATGATTCTCTCTCATCATTGATGTTTCTGTCCTTCCCTTCCTCTCCCTCTCTTTGAAATCAATAAAAACATACTTTTTAAAAAACCAAATAATTAAATGTGCTTGGGCCTGCTGGAAGAACAGGGGTTGCTCAGAGGCCGGGTTCAGCTGTTCGGGTCCGGCCCCTCAGGGCTGACCGCCGCCCTTCGGCTCTGGGTGCGGCTGGTGGGCCGGGGCCCCGGAGGCCAGCATGAGGCACCGTGTCAGTCGCAGGTAGCCAGGACTGGCTGCTGTCACCTGAAAGAGTCCCAGGAGCAGGTCTGGTCACAGACCTGAGTGGAAGTTGAAAACCTGGCCAAACAAGGCAGTTTTCTTAATAAAACGTGAACCTTCTGCCTGGTTGCTTCCAGGAAGAAAAGCTGGCTGAGGAAATGTTGTTTAAAGCATGTAGCCGGGGAGGGCTGTGGGGAAGCTCTCTCGCCCTAGGAATCTGTAGGAATGCCGTGTTAAGGGGCCCCGCGGAGCAAACCACATGTCACTGTCGGTGGCTGCACAAAAGCGGAGGGCGGCATTCAGACTCTGACGTGTATGCCCGGCGGTATGTTCTGTAAGTGGTGGAGCAGCCCAAAACAGCAACTCCTAACGGTCAGAGGAAGCACTGAGGAATGCTTAGGCAAAGCTGTAGGCATTGCGTTTTCTGATAGAGATATAGTTGCACATATTGTAAATGCATTCTGATAGATGATCTGTTTAAAATCATTCCAGGTCTGTCTGCTCTGACGCCGCCTTGCTGACTGTGGTTGAGTTCCACAGAGCCGCCTGATTGGCCCGATTGCCACTGTCTGTGTGGGCGGGGCTTCCCCAGCCGGCCGGTTAGCGGTGCTGGCCAGCCTCTGGTGGGCTGCGCGTGGGGCTTTAACTGTGACACGGACTCCTGCTCTCTCCATCACAGCCTGTGCTCCAGCCCCTTCCAAGTTTCTCCTCCTAGGTCCACTCCCCTGCCAGGATCTGTTCTGCCTCCTCACCTCCTTCCATCTGAACACCGTTACCTGACTCCCACCCCCCTTACTCAGAAACACCAGAGAAGCTTCCCCTATTTCTAGTCATGTTCCGGCCACCGTCTGGTGAAGTGTCTTTTGGAAATCTGGTACTGCTGAGGCTTACAAAGCTCCTTCATGTCAGGGAGCACAGTCCAAGTCATACATAAATTGATCTGTAATATAAATATCACATTTTTAATTTGAATGCTATTTTCCAAAATGGAAGAAAGTTACTTTCTGATTATAAAAGTATTGTGTCTGGTTTTTGTTTGTTTGTTTTTTTTTTAAATCAGACTACTATAGGAAAAAAATGACAAAATTAAAAATCACCACTCTTCCCATTAGCTAGAGAGAACTTCCATTAATAGGTATATGTTTTAGACTTTGCTCCTGTGTTCATATTTGTAAAAATGGGATATTATACATTGGGTATGGCACAAGTGGTTTTTTAAAATTTAGTTATAGATTTACATTATTGTTTTTAAGAACTTTTCATGGGAGTACCATATACATACAGAAAAGTGCACAACCTTAAGTATACAGCTCACGCCTTAACATTATGCCTTATTATCTTTAAATCAGGATGGGGAACGTCCGGCCCGAGGGCCATATACTAGTAAGCCTGTGAAAGCATTTGGTCTGGCCCTGCCAAGGCATTAGGGTTGAGTTAATTAAATGTTCGACCAAATGTAGCCAGCTAATTTTCAAGTTGATTATTTTGTATGGCCCCAGAATGATGTTAAAATATCCAAATGGCTGAAACCGGTTTGGCTCAGTTGGATAGAGCGCCGGCCTGCGGATTGAAAGGTCCCAGGTTCGATTCTGGTCAAGGGCATGTGCCTGGATTGCGGGCACATCCCCAGTAGGAGGTGTGCAGGAGGCAGCTGATCAATGTTCCTCTCTCATTGATGTTTCCAACTCTCTATCCCTCTCCTTTCCTCTCTGTAAAAAAATCAATAAAATATATATTTTTTAAAAGACTTTATTTTAAAAAAATTATCCAAATGGCCCTTGGCAGGAAAAAGTTTCCCACCCTTGCATTATTTATTTTTATTATTATTTTATTATTATTTTAAAAAATATATATTTAATTGATTTTTTACAGAGAGGAAGGGAGAGAGATAGAGAGCTAGAAACATCAATGAGAGAGAAAAACCAATCAGCTGCCTCCTGGACACCCCCCACTGGGGATGTGCCCACAACCAAGTTACATGCCCTTGACCGGAATCAAACCCGGAACTTTTCAGTCTGCAAACTGATGCTCTATCCACTGAGCCAAACCAGTTTCATCCTTGCTTTATTTTTTTATATTTATTTAAAAAAATATTTTTATTGATTTCAGAGAGGAAAGGGGTGTGGGGAGAGAGAGATCAATGATGAGAGATAATCATTGATTGGCTGCCTTCTGCACGCCCCCTACTGGGGATGGAGCCTGAAACCTGGGCATGTGCCTTGACTGGGAATTGAGCCGTGACCCCCTGGTTCCTAGGTCAGCGTTCAACTCCTGAGCTATCTATGCTGGCCGGGGGGACGCCCTCCAGTTGGCCAGTCTAGTAGCCCACCCTGTCTTGTTTTTGTTTTTGTTGCCATTTTGGAAATTGATCTGTTTCTTTCTTTAGAATATTTTTGTTTTGTTTCATGACTGAGTGACAAAATTGAAGGCTTTTATTCTATATTTTGAATCTGGAAAAACAGCATTTGAAGCTCATTTGGAATTTGTCAAAGCTAGGTTTTGAATGAAACCAATAAGGAAAAAAAAATGTGTTAAGGGAGTATATTTTCTTTCTGAGAGCATGAGAAAACCACCAGAAGTTTGAGCTATAGAAATTTGGGCATGTGCCAAGGATGTTGGTGGTCTCCACATGTGCCATTTTTAAAATTAAAATACAGTAAAATTTACTTTTGGATGTACAGTTCTGTGAGTTTTAACACATACATACATTTATGTAGCCACAACAATTAGGATACTGAATAGTCTCAACCCACAAAAACGTCCTCATTCTCCTCCTTTGTAGTCCCACCCAACCCTTGACAACCCCTCATCTGTTCCCATCACCATAGCTTTGTCTTTTCCAGGGTGTTGTATGGATGGGATCACAGAGGATGTAAACTTATGAGACTGTCTTTCACTCGGTGTCATGCATTTGAGATTCATTCATGTCGTTTTTATCAATAGTCAGTTCCTTTTCATTGCTGGCTAGTTTTTCATTGTGGGTATGCACCACAGTCTCTCTATTAATTTACTTGTTGAAGGACATTTGGGTTGTTTATAATTTATGGTGATCATGAATGGGACTGCTATAAATGTCCACATACAGTTTTTACTTCAATGGGGTTAATACCTGGACGTGTAATTGCTGGGTCACGTGGTTACATGAATGTTTAACTGTATAAGAAGCTGCTGAATAGTTCCCAGGGGGGCTGCGCTGATTTTCATCCTCCCCAGCAGAATAAGGGTCCCATTTGCTCTGCATCCTGGCAGGCACTTGGTATTGCTGTCTCTCTCCCTCCCCCAGTGTAATGCTTCTCGTAGTGGTTCTAATTTGCGTTTCCCTAAATAGCTAATGATGCCGAGCATCTTGTGCTTATAGAGTCTTTTTGGGAAAGAATCTGTTCAGCTGTTGCCCATTTTTTTTTAAAGAAAAGTGGACAGTTTGTTTTCTTACTGTTAAATTCTGAGAATTCTTTATGTATTTTGGACATAAGACCTTTGTCAAATACATGACTTGCAGTATTTAAACTCAGTATGTTTTTTTCCTAGTTTCTTTTAAAAAATATTTTTATTGAGTTTTTCAGAGAGGAAGAGAGAGAGAGGGATAGAGAGTTAGAAACATCGATGAGAGAGAAACACTGATCAGCTGCCTCTTGCACACCCCCTACTGGGGATGTGCCCGCAACCAATGTACATGCCCTTGACTGGAATCGAACCTGGGACCCTTCAGTCCGCAGGCCGATGCTCTATCCACTGAGCCAGACCGGTTAGGGCTTTTCCCCCCCTAGTTTCTTTTTCTTTTTTTTTCTTTTTAAATATATTTTATTGATATTTCACAGAGAGGAAGGGAGAGAGATAGAGAGCTAGAAATGTCGATGAGAGAGAAACATCGATCAGCTGCCTCTTGCACACCCCCCACTGGGGATGTGCCCACAACCAATGTACATGCCCTTGACCGGAATCGAACCCAGGACCTTTCAGTCCGCAGACAGACGCTCTGCCACTGAGCCAAACCGGTTTTGGCCCCCCTAGTTTCTTAACCATGTCTTTTGCATAACAAGTTTTTAGTTTTAATTAAATTCGACGTATCAAGTTTTTCCTCCCGGATTATGCTTTTGGTGTCATATCGAAGAACTAATCTCTGGTCATGAAGGTTTTCCCCCCATGACTTCGTTGTTTGTTTGTTTGTTTGTTTGTTTGTTTGTTTTTTACAAGGCAAATATCTTTACTCCTGCAGGAGGGGGCAGTGCAGCAGCCGCAAGGCCGGTGAGCACAAAGAACGGGAAGCCCGCCTCCTTTTTGTCCCTGATGAGCACTGCACCGGGCCCTCTCGTGATTTCTTCCAAGAATTACAGTTTCATGTTTTATTTTTGGATCTATGACTCCTTTGAGTTCATCTTTACACAAGGTGAAAACTTTAGGTTGAGTTAGGTATATTTACCTATTGATGTTAGTTGTCCCAACGCTACTTGTTGAAAAGACTATCTTTTCTTTATTAACTTGCCTTTTTACCTTTGGTGAGTTCTGAAATTTTAGCGTTTCATTTAGAGCAGGTCTGCTGACTATGAATGCTCCTAATATCCTTTTATTGGGGATTTATTTCACATTTATTCCCGAAGGTTAGGTTGACAGTTTGTTTCTCAGCACTTTAAAGAGGTTATTCCACTTCCAGGCCTCCATGGTTTCTGACATTAAAGCAGCATCATTCAAATCATTGTTTTGTTATGTATAATGCATCACTTTTATGTTTGCTTTTACAACTTTTTCTTCATTAGTTTCTGTGGTTTGATTAGGATGCATCCGGGCATAGATTTCTTTGTGTGTTTTTTTTATTTGGGGTTTTGCTGAGCTTCTTGAATCTTAAATTTATGCCTTTTGCCAAATATGGGAAGTTGTCTCTTATTATTTCTTCAAATGCTTTTTTTTTTATGTTTCATGCTCTTTTTTCCTCTACTTTTGGGATTCCAGTCACAAACAGTAGTCCTTTTTGTGCCTGAGTCTAAGCTGGGGAATTCTGGAGGGGAAAAAAGGAAGCTGGCTGCTGGTTCAGTGGTACTTGGAATTCTGATTTCCCTCATCTGTCTACTGCTGTTTACTTCTCAGAGTCATGTGATAGTTGCTTCATACATTGTTTCCAAATTTATAGCAGCATCTAGTGGGATGGGCAGGGTGGGATGTGTTTAACCGGGACTACAAATTGTGATATTTGGAAGCTCTCTAATTTGTTTTCATTGTCTGCAGCAAGTAAGCTGTTGGCTTTGTGTTTTATGGCATTGGCATTTTGGAAGAAGACAGGTTAGTTATTTTGTAGACTGTCCCTGAATTTGAGTTTTTTTGACGTTTTCTTTTTTCTGGTTATTTTGTGGTATTGTCAGGGACACCACAGAATGATAGTGTATTCTTTTAAAAAAATCTTTAAAATATTTTTTATTGATTTCAGAGATGAAAGGAGAGGGAGAGAAAGAGAGAGAGAGAGAGAGAGAGAGAGAGAGAGAGAGAGAGAGAGAGAGAGAGAGAGAGAATCATTGATTGGCTGCCTCCTGCACACCACCTACTGGGGACTGAGCCTACAACCTGATCTCGTGCCCTGAACGGGAATCAGACTGTGACCTCCCAGTTCACAGGCCCATTGGTCGCCGCTCAAACGCCGAGCCACACCAGCCGGGGTGATTATGGGTTCTCACTGCATCACGTCGGAAGCAAACTTAGAGGTGTGTCCCATTGCTGCTGACCTTTAACTGGTTAAAGTGATGCCTGCCCGGCTTCCCCCTGTCAGGTTACTTTCCCTCACCCCCCCCCCCCCCGCCCCCGCCCGCCATGGAATTAAAATCAGCAAGTGTATTTGTGAGGTTGTAGTCCCCACTCAGCCTCCGAAGTCCTTGGTAGCGTCCTTGCCTTCAGATACGCTTATCGGAATGTCCTGTCCCAGGCCTGGCGCCTGTCATCTCTCCTAGAAGTTCTTGACCTGTTCAGCCTGGACCACAGATGGGGGTGGGATCGGGCGGCTGTGCTGGGGAGGCAGCGGGACCAGGCCCGGGGAGCAGTGAGGAGAGGCGGCATAGGAAGCGGGCAGTGGAGGGCAAGGCGGGTGGGGGCCGATTAGCTGTGCCCAGGGTTGTAAAGGGTTCAAGGTCTGGGTTTGAACCCCAACTCTGCTGCTGCTGAGACTCTAATCTTGTGTGGGGTGCTTAACATATTTCCCTCATTTTTGTCGTCAATAGGATGGTGATTAAAAACCATGTGCTTCGTGGGGTGATCAAAATGTTCGTAATGGTGATGGCCGAATAACTTTGAATACACCAAAACCCACTGAATTACACACTTTAAATGGGTGAATTTTATGGTGTCAATTATATCTCAATTAAAAACAAGCAGACCAACTATGTTTCTCACAGGATGGAAGGGATTAAATGAGAATGCTGTGGCAGTGCCCAGCACTGCAGGACTTGGAAGATGTTAAATTCCTCAGGGGGACCAGAGCTCACATTGCAGGGGCCACTTTTTATTGCCTCCAGAGGTGGGGACACCATTGACGAAGACGGTGCTGGATTTGTGTGGTAAGGCAGGCAGGTACCTGAATCCGCAAGTTCTTACCCTGGCAAGGCCCCGGGGGTCCCAGGTTTGGATCCCCTCAGTTGGATGACACAGAGGTGCTGGACTGTTAGGTCCACGGGTCCCATGGCTGAGCTGGGTTTTCCAAGTGGGTCTCCTCCTGGCCTCTTAGGATTTATGGTTCATTATTTTAGCCTCAGGTACTCTTTAGAAAAAGGCTACTCTTGGTCTTCGTGTATCTCAATGAGAACAGCAGGGCTCTTTCCCATTCCGTTAAGGCGGTTGTCAGAGATGTTAGGGTGGGAAAGCGCCCCGGAATTAAAGCAGAGAGGGAGGGAGAAGCCAAAACCGGTTTGGCTCCGTGGATGGATGGAGCTTGGCCTGCGTACTGAAGGGTCCCGGGTTCGATTCCGATAGAGGGCATGTACCTTGGTTGCAGGCACATCCTCAGTGGTGGGGGGGGGGTGCAGAAGACAGCTAGTTGATTTTTTTTTCTCATCAATGTTTCTAACTATCCCTTTCCCTTCCTCTCTGTAAAAAATCAATAAAATATATTAAAAAAAAAAAAAAGCAGAGAGGGAGGGAAGGGTTGGATCACGTGGGGATGTGACTGCTCCCTGGGGTTTCGGCTTTCTCCACGAAGCCAGGACGGGGAACAGAAAACCGAGGCCAACAGCATAAACATCTTCAGCTGTGTGTGGTTGAGGCAGCTTGTGTCCTGTGTCCTCCCCATGTGCTCCATCAGTAATGTAAATGGCCTGAGATGAAGCTTTTTGGGCAGGGTGGCATTTGCAGTAAAATGTTGTGGGTATTCTTTTGGCAAGAAAGATGCTGACCGTCCTGTGGTTTTCTGAAATCATGTGCAACTATATCATCAAGCCACATAATAAGATTTTCTGGAGTTGTTTTTTTTAAAAACAAGCAAATATTTTGCACTTCACTGGGTAACACTGTCTGAGTGCTCTAGGTAACTGGCTGTTCAAGCCCATTTTAACTTGTCCGAGACGGTGATCTGCTCTGGTGAGCCACTGTTGACAGGTTATCCACGGGTTTAATGTGTGTGTATTCATGCTTGCTGCTCGGTCAGTGTAATAATTTGTGTTAAAGGCGAGAGTCTGGCCAAAAATGAAATTGAAATACTGTCTCCTGAGTTCAGCTCTTCACTTATGTATGGCTTTAGGATTCCAAAATTATTTACACAGTAGAACTGGGCTTGAAAAGTGTGTCAGGAGTGCTGGTTGAGTAGGTCTTGTGACGAGGGCCCAACTCAGACCAAACCGAGCCCGCAGCTTCCTGGCGCCGCAAGCAAGAGCCCCGGCCCTCGGTCCTCAAAGGAGACCGAGCCTTCAGGGTTTGCAGTGAGCCCGGCGGGGGGTGTGGCTGGGTGGACGGTGACAGACCTGCCGCTGCCCTGGTCCTCTCAGCCACTCTCTTCTTCTGACCCCGACCCCCTGGCAGCCTCCCCTTCCTGTCCTCACGCCTTCCTTTCTTCTCACCAACAAGGAACGCACCTGCCTGTGCCCCCGCTCCTTGGCTTAGCCAATCCTGCGGCCTAGTGAGTGCTCCCTGCCAGCCTGGGCGCCTCGGCACCCGAGGGCGTTCTGCCTCCCAGAGCAGCTGGTTTTCTTTCCATTCCCTCATCCCGCAAAGCCATGGCTTGGACACTGTTTGTTTAGCTGCAGAAAAACAGTGGGACCAGAGATCAAACCAAAGACATTGACTGCAGGCTAGATCACTTACACCTGCATTTAGCGCCTTCGGTTTGGAACCAGATAACATTTGCTTATTGTGTATTGTCTCGGGGAGCGGAGGGTAATATTTTAAACCTACCTCCTCATGGGATGTCCTCCCTGGAGGGGGCAGCTCTCGGATCATTTTTCTTAGAAACATTCGGTAGCAGTCAGAGCCCTTTGAGAACAGGTCATCGGACTGTGTGCTTTGTCACAGACCCTCGTGGCACTGGCTCGCTGAGTCCTAGATTGTGTTCCTCGAGAGAAGTCATGTAGGTGATGCTTGTTCCTTTAGGCAAGTGTGTGTGGAAGGAACAGACCCTGGATACGTTGTGTGTTCGTCAGCGTGTGTACAAGAACGAGGGGAGGGGAGGAGCCAGCTTAGGGCCCCGGGCCAGACCTTCTGGGCTACACCTGCTTCCTCAGGGAGTGTGAACGTCCCAGAGAAAGAATGGACTGAGCCCAGTTCAGAGCCTGAGAGCGCCTTCCATTGTTGATGCTCCTCTAAGTGCGAGGCCTCGCAGTGCACAGCTAGCCGTGTGAGCTCCTTCGGCAGACCGTGCCACATGGCCTGCGAGCTTATGTTTTCAGTGATCTGGCATTTACAGACATGTCCATACTGGAGCAGCTTCAGGACCCAGATAGGTGGTGGTGGGGGGAGGCGTGTACCTCTTCGGTGGCTCTATCCACTGAGCCAAACCGGCCTTGGTGGAACATTAGTTTCTTCAGGCTGTTTCAATGCGTTGAAGGCAGTTTTATGTGCCATTGACTTGGGATTGTCGGACCTTGTCAGTTCAAGATTTGTCAGGCAGGTCACAATGTGAACTGACGCGTCGGGAGGCATGAACTGTAATCGCCTACACACATGTACTCTTTGTAGTACTGCCACAGGTTTCTCCCCACCGACCCTGGAATGCTAATAAATTTTATTTTGTGTGATTCCCAACAAAAAGGGAGACACTGTCGAGTGTGTTTAAAATTGCATTACTGCATTATTGAATCTATTCCCGATAAGGCACAACTTCCATGTAGTTACGGATGAAACCACAATTGTCCACTTACAGTATCTTGCATTTGAAGATCCGAAGAATTCTCCACAGATTAGCTTCTGGCTCCATATGTTACAAACCCTGTTTCTCCTCCATCCCCGACATACTTCTGTGGCATTGTAGGACCCACTTATCTTGTGAGTTTTAGGGCCTGTTTCTTCATTATGATGTCAGATCAAAGCATATCTGGAAGCCATTCTTACAGTGGGAAAGCTACAGTAACCATATGCATGAAAGTGAAAGCTAAACCCCAACTTACCGTGTCCCTCACTCAACTTTTAATTTGCTGAAAACCCAAAATGCTTATTCTGTCCCATCGCCGCCTGGCAAAAGGAGTTAGAGAGTCAAGAGGGAGGAGTGGTGAGCGCTGAGTTCAGAAGTTCTGAAGCTTCATTCAGCATCTCGAGGATAATCCGCCTCGGGAAAATCTCAGCACCAATCCACCCCCACCAGGTGCCTGCCACCACGTATCGGTGAGTGACACTGGTCATTACAGAAGCCTCCAGAGGGGTCCTCACAGTTTATACAACATGGACTAGTGATACTGGTCATTACAGACACCTCCAGAGAGGTCCTGACAGTTGATACAACATGGACCAGAAAATTTTAAAATGTTTTATAGTAACTTAATCAGACAACCCCCATCCCTCCCTTCCTACTTTTTTGATGCTGCCAATCATACTTAGCCACAGTTGTAGAAATCTGACAGCTTATTAATAACAATTGCCAGCTATTTTTTGTATGCTTTTTAATTTATTTTTTTAGAGAGGAAGAGGGAGAGAGATAGAAACATTGATGAGAGAGAAACATCAATTGGCTGCCTCCTGCACGCCTCCTACTGGGGAGTTAGCCCACAATCCGGGCATGTGCCCTGGCCAGAATCAAACCAGCAGCCTCCTGGTGCATGGAATGATGCTCAACCAACTGAGGCGGGCTTAATTTTTAAAAACGTCTTCTTTAGAATATGAACTCAGGAGCAGGGAATTTTATGTTTTGTTCACTGCTATTTTGAATGTTAGATTTGCATGTTCTTGAAACCATTTTTATTTTAATATTTAAGAATGTAGGTGTTACCTTCCCACACAAATATGGTTGAAGTTAGCATACCAGAAACATTTGTAACTCATCAGTATAGTGTGTTATTTCTTGCCCAAGATTGCTAGCTCCAATTACAGGAGTAAAAAAAAAAAAAAAAGTTTAGGAGTTTCCCTTATATGAACTATTTCTTTGTGAATTGCCTGCAAGTCAGGCATGTGATTCAGGTGGAGAATTAAAGTCTATGGTTCTGTAGATAACAAAGAGCCATTAGGAGAAGCACAAAGTATGTCCTTAAACACCCATATATTTAATGCGCTGATTATAATAGAAATTTGAAAATGCCACATACTGTTAGAAAAAGGTGTCTTTTCCTGTGAAAGTATTGGCAGTGAGAAAAGCAGAGCTACCATTTTCGGTAGGGATGCTAACAAGTACAAGGAATTGTTTTATGGGTTTTTCGTGGCTCCACGAGCTCCCATTTGTTGGCTGCATGCAAATTATTTTGCTTAGTATCTTGGGAGTAGAGAGAGATGGACTGGCTGTATCCTTAAAAAGTTAAAGAGGCATAATCCTATTTAATAAAAGGCTAATTAATATGCAAATCAACTGAACGGTGCAATGACCGGTCGCTATGATGCACACTGACCACCATGACCGGTTGCTATTACGCACACTGACCACCAGCTGGCAGATGCTCAACACGGGAGCTGCCCCCTGGAGGTCAGTGTGCTCCCACAGAAGCGGGGCTCACAGCTGGCGAGTGCAGTGGCAGTGGCAGTGGCAGTGGCGGGGCCTCTCCTGCCTCCATGGCAATGCTAAGGGTGTCCACTGGCAGCTTACGCTTTCTCCCCAAGCCGTCAGTCAGACATCCCCCAAGGGCTCCCTGACTGCGAGAGGGCACAGACCATGCTGAGAGACCCCCCCACCAAGTGCACAAGTTTTGTGCACCGGGCCTCTAGTCCTAAGCATAAGAAAGGTAGAATTCAGTCACAGCAGAGCAAGCTTCCCCGATAGGGTGGAATCAGGTAATGTCTGGCAGGGAGGGACACAGTCAGGGAGGCACAGGGGGGAGGTGGCATTGAGCCAAGCATTGAGAGGCATGAGTGGGTCTACAGTGGCAGAGAAGGGCATGTGCTTCCCGCGCTTGAATCTTCTGAGGATCTTGTCAGAAATGCAGATTCTGACTCTGTAGGTAGGTCAAGGAAGGGGAAGTAGAGGTTCTGCATTTCTAACAAGCTCTCTGGTGCTGCCGATGTTGCCGGCTCAGAGGACAGATCTGGAACCACTGAGCTGCCTCCCTGTGCGTCCTTGACCGAGGTGCGGTCTAGACTCGAACTAGTGTAGGCTGACTTATGGTAGGTAGTGAGGTGCTTGGCTAAAGAGGTGAAGTGCGGGCCAGGAGCTCATTCCCATCTGGTTTTAGGTGTGAGAACTCCAGCCTTTCTTTGATCCCAGGGCTGTTAACTCGGCCTTTGTTTGGGCTCCCTCCTTTTCCTCAATTCTTCCTTTCAGCGTTCACCTGGTGATTTCCATTGATGTCTGTTTGACTTTCTGGTCTCCAATCTCTTGGGACATACTGCTAGAATGTAACTTTGATCCTTCAGAAGTAAATTGATTCTATTTTTGATATAAACTTTTAAAAACCATAGCTCATGAATTAACTAAATGGGCCTCCTTTTTAGAGTAGAGACTACAAATTAGAAATATGTGTAGACAGTGTCCACTTACTCATGGCAGAGATAGAACTAAAAAAATCACAGAGACCTTCCTTTCTGCTTCTTGGCAAGGGCCACACCGCGACAGACTGGATTCAGGGTCCCGTGGTGGGGCTTACTGTCCACAGAGGAATTTGGTAACAGCTCTGTACCTTTACATCCGCATGGAAGCATTGTACCAGGTCCTACTCCCGACGTGGTAACTGCCGTCCCCAGAGGGAAACGCTGTGGCTGCACAGGGTGGCGGTGGTGGGTTTTACTGAAGTGTGGCGGGCACAGATGCCCCCGGCTGTGAACTAAACCTACATACGCATGTTACGTGTCCAATCTTCCTCCTAGATTTTGGCCCTGATCGCGTTCATCTGCATAGAGACCATCATGGAATGCTCCCCGTGCGAAGGCCTCTACTTCTTTGAGTTTGTGAGCTGCAGTGCGTTTGTGGTGACCGGAGTCCTGCTGATTCTGTTCAGTCTCAACCTTCACATGAGGATCCCCCAGATCAACTGGAACCTGACGGTGAGTACGAGGCACCACCTCCGACCGGGAAAGGCGTGGCGGCCGCTGGCCCCACGGGAGAGCGGGTCCTCTCGTGCTGTGTGTGGTTCCGGTTCATTGTGGTGCTGAAGTAATATTCCATGTAATTCAATGTGACATGTTACATTTCTTTACTGAGTTGAATAAAGCTATAACTTAAATGGAATCTTCACTAATGGCAGAAACATCCTAACAATTACTTTGACCTCTTTGAAGATGTCATTTCAATTTCATGATCCTCTGAGAAGATTAGTGATGTCTTGGGAAAGAGACAATAGCATTAATGCGTTTTTGCGTATTTTTTCACACCGGACCCAAAAGCCATTTATGAAAGAATTAATTCGGGAAGAATTAAAAATATGAATGAAAATGGCAATAACTTGCAAAGCCTTATTATTAAATTCAAAGCAACTGGGAGGACTGGAAGGAAGGTTTGGTGTTTGATCGGCCGTGAGTGGAAATATGTCCCCCTTCTCCCTGTGGGTTGGGTTCTTAACCCTGTTTGACAGCCTTCCCCTCCAATCAGCATGGAAGCTCCTGGCTGGTCACGCCCAGGCCCCTTTCCTGGACTTGTGGTACTGGTCTTTACTGTGCTAAGCGAGAGGAAACTTAATAGCATTTGGTTTTTTTGATATTTCTTTGCAAGTAAGCATGTGCCAGAGCTCAAAGGGAATCGGTGAGGGAAACACGGGCAAGCAGTCAGCTGCCTCAGCCTTCTGTGCCTGTGGGGGGAAGACGCTGAGGGCCCCACAGCTTCTCAGAGGGCAGCCGAGGAGAGGAGGGCGCTGAGACCAGCTACCGCGGGAGAGCGCCTCTCTCATTGGCTGGCACCATGGAAGCGTGGCCCCGGTGCGGGGCTGGGGAGGAGGCCGGAGCTGGTCACCTTGCCTGGCAGGGCACTCCCCTGTGGTCCTGTGGGGTGTCCAGAGGAGAGGGTCCTCCGACAGGATGCTCTCTGTGTTGTTCAGACTCTTTTAGGAGGAAAAACAAGAGCAGAGCTGAACCAGAAAAGTTGGTCTTTGAAGACTGAGTTGGTTTTGTCTCAGCATTGAACACTGAGAAAAATGTGATTTAAATTTAAACTCTAAAACCTCAAGATAGTGGAGGCATTTTGTCTGAGTTTTTATGACAGGTTTTAATGTCTCAGCTATTTTTAAGATAAAGTTTGTGTTATCCGTAGGAAAATGCTTACAGAGTTGTGAGCTAAATTGATAGCGTAGTAAACAGATAGCAAAGAGAACCTCATAAACCCCCCCCCAAACAAAATGCAAGCTCTGTGGGTTTTGTTGTTGTCTTGTTTCAGATAATAGTTTTTTGTTTTTAAAAAAAATACATCTTATTGATTTTTTTTTTTTACAGAGAGGAAGGGAAAGAGAGCTAGAAACATCAATGAGAGAGAGAAATGGACCAGCTGCCTCCTGCACACCTCCTACTGGGGATGTGCTCGCAGCCAAGGTACATGCCCTTGACTGGAATCAAACCTGGGACCTTTCAGTCCACAGGCTGACGCTCTATCCACTGAGCCAAACCAGTTTCGGCTCAGATAATAGTTTTTATGTGTAGGCCTCTGATGTTATAAATATTAACTTGTTCAAATTTGTTTTGAACACTGTACAAATCAAACCTATTTGTGGGCCAGATATGGCCAACAGGCCTGGAGTTAGCGCCCTCTGGGCCAGATCCCCGGGATCTGTTATTGGAGTCACTTGGGCTCACACCTGTGCTCACAGTGTTACTGGAGGAGGAAACATGGTATGTGAGGGTGGCCTTCCATTGCTTCTGTTAGCATAGGAGGCCTCAGCCAGGTGCTCAGGGCCAAACAGGAAACACGGAGTGGCTGGATATGAGACTGCAGGGAGAGGGGATAGCTGTGGCAAACTGGCAAACATGTATCTTATAGAATACTCATCCCATTAAAAGTATTTTATTTTATCATTATTAGTTAATATATTTCTTTATTGATTTCAGAGAGGAAGGGAGAAGGAGAGAGAGAAACATCAGTGATGAGAGTGAATCATTGACAGGCTGCCTCCTGCATGCCTCCTCCTGGGGATCGAGCCTGCAACCTGGACATGTACCCTTGACCGGAATCGAACCTGGGACCCTTCAGTCCTCAGGCTGATGCTCTATCCACTGAGCCAAACCAGCCAGGGCCCATTAAAAGTATTTTTTAAAAATTAAGTGCCAATGTTGACTATTATTCCCCCCAGCCCCCAATCCACATCTGAGGGCATGCCTAGTTTTAAGCTTTATACTGTACAAGTGAGAAGTGGTTGTTATAGAAACACTGGATGTTATAGATATTAAAATGGAATAAATAAAATGATGTGCTCACGCAAGAGAAATGAAAACACGTCTGCAGAAAAGCTTCCACATGCCAGGATGATTTGAATGAGTTTTTAAGAGACGACAATAGAACCCTAAGCGGTAATTAGTGTGTGCGTCCTCGACAGGTTAGCAGTTTGGGTTTCTGCGGTAAGTCATTGGGAACTGGTGCCGTGGGTTTCGCTGTGGTGGTTTATCCAGCAGCACCATCCACAGTATGGTGTTGGCCTTCCTTTGTACAACCAACTCCCCCGGGCCATTGAGATGAAACTGGAGCCAGAACAGACGCTGGGGATTGTTCTTGTTTCAAAAGTTCTATGGCTTTCCGGGCAGAGCATGAGATGTTCCTTTTCAAGTGACTTTATTTATCTTTTTCTTTAGGATTTGGTCAACACTGGACTCAGCACTTTCTTTTTCTTTATTGCTTCCATTGTACTGGCTGCTTTAAACCACAAGGCCGGAGCAGAAATTGCTGCCGTGGTAGGTGAACTCAAGTGGTTAGAACACGGGCTGATTTGTATACTTCTTGTGACCTGCCGTCCTCTGTCCCCTTACGTGTGTCCTGCTCATTGTCCTTTAGCGCTTTCTCTGCTAATGAAATTGTTGGGCCAGCGGAGGTCCCAGTCCCTCCAGTGCTGTGGTTCTCAAAGTGTGGTTCCCAGAACAGCAGCCTCAGCGTCCCCCAGGAACGTGTCAGACACGCCATTCCAGGCTCCCCGGAGCCGCGGAACCAGAAACGGGTTTTCACCACCTCCAGCTGACTCGGGGGCGCACTCAAGTTTGAGAAACCACTGCTCTATCCGTTTCCAACAGGACCTGGATGTCTGTCTGTTAGTCCTGTTGTTTTGTCCAGCCTTACGGGCCAATGTGGAGGTTTTAATGAAGAACACAGTCTTTTTTTTTAATATATATAATATATTTTATTGATTTTTCACAGAGAGGAAGGGAGAGAGATAGAGAGCTAGAAACGTCGATGAGAGAGAAACATCGACCAGCTGCCTCTTGCACACCCCCTACCGGGGATGTGCCCGCAACCAAGGTACATGCCCTTGACCGGAATCGAACCTGGGACCTTTCAGTCCGAAGACCGACGCTCTATCCATTGAGCCAAACCGGGTTCGGCAACACAGTCTTGACACGATTTAGTAGTCAGATGAATTTTTGCTCCAGGGTGGAATGCCATGGGGGGTGGGGTGGGAAGCAGGTAATGTAGGATTGTCTCTGTGCTCTGCATTTCTGTATTTACAAAGAATATGTGGCATTTTTGTAACAGGATTAAAAGGTTCATGAAAAATATTAAACGAGCTGCTCTGCCAGGTATCACTCAGGAGATGCACCAGTCATTACTAACTAAGCCAGACCGCTGCTCCCCCCCTGGACTGCCGAGGTGACGGGCAGCCGGAGAGCAGGTGGGGTCTGAGGGCTGTGCTCTGGAACATCAGGCCTTATGGCCTGAGTGGGGCTCACACATGAGCCCCTGGTTTTCTGTGTGCATGGGATTTTGTCTACATGTATTTTCTCATCTGGGACCAGTGACCAAGAAGGTGCTGTAAAAGAGGCATTTAAAAATTTTAAATTGATTTTAAAAAGTTTTTTATTGATTTCAGGGAGAGGGAGTGATAGAATCATTAATGATGAGAGAGAATCATTGATCAGCTGCCTCCTGCACATCTTCTGCTGGGAGTCGAGCCCGCAACCCAGGCATATACCCTGACTGAGAATCGAACTATGACTTCCTGGTTCATAGGTCAACGCTCAACCACTGAGCCACACTGGCTGGGCAAAAGGCATTTTTGTAATTAAAGAAAAAAGATCCAAAATACTTTGTGAGAAACCTTAGGCTGTCTTCAGGTCAGGCGGGACTTCTGTGGGTCACAGGACTCTAGATTTGGCCACAGTCTGACAGCTAAACATTTGGCCGGGCCAGGTGTTGGGGCCACAGCTGTAAGCCGCTCGGGGTCCTGCCCTACGCCTCGTAGACTGCGGATGTGCCTGAGGACTACCCACGCCTGTTTCTCGTAGATATTTGGCTTCCTGGCAACGGCGGTGTATGCGGCGAACACGTTCCTGGCCGTGCAGAAATGGAGAGTCAGCATCCACCAGCAGAGTGCCAACGACTACATCCGAGCCCGCACCGAGTCCCGGGACGTGGATGGGCGCCCCGAGATCCAGCGCCTGGACACCTGAGGGCCCGCCAGAGCCTCCCTCAGCCTCGTGCCCGTCCTCTCAGTCAAGTTTTCTTTCCCTCGTCACCACAGACTCTCACGTGTTTAAGCTGAATCTTGTCCTCTTTGGGAAAGGTCCCCCGAGGCCCCCGCTCCCTGCTGTGGAGACAGAAGTGGGCGGGCGCGACCTGCGGGCTCTCCTGTGTTTGGTGGCCGTGGGAGCAGCCCGTGTCCCTGGCTGCCATGTCCACGCGAGGTCTTCACCGGCCCCGAGCACAGGCTTCCTTCCCGTCTGACTCTGAGCCGCCTGTCGTGTGTGTCTGTGACAAGTCAAGACTTTGGGTTAAACGGGGCTGCCACAGGGGGCGCCAGGGAGTGAAGGTACAGGCTGGCACAGTCTGCCAGCCGTGGTTCCTGGTCGGCCCCCGCGGGGATCCCCCTCAGCGTTGGTCTTCCACGCCCGGGCGTCGAGAGAGCCCGCACAGGCCGGGCAGCCAGCGTGGCACTGAGGGCTGCAGTGAGGGACTTTTGGGGGATGGGCAAAGCTGGTGTCCCACAGAACTGTTGACATGCAGGAGGGTTACCTTTCACCTCCCACCTGCTGAGAAAACACTAGATTCTTCCTCAAATGATCACCTCCCCGAGCCCAGATTCTCCTGTGGGAATATGGGGGCCATCTTGTTTTTCTCTCTCCTAACGACCCTTCGTGCTTTGCGGCTGCATTGCAGATTTCCTGTCATTTTACCCGCTCAGGTGAAACCCAGGAAAGAAACGTGGTCCATCCCGCCCGCCAGAACACTTGCCCCTTTGGACCACAGGTGGGGACTCCTTTAGAGAACGTGCTAATTTCCAGTGGCCAGAGAAGAGTTCTAAAGCGATTCTGTGTAGGCTTGACTAGGACTCGAAAATACTTGAACTTGCACCATGACACCCTTTCATTGGTATTTGAGAAGGCGAGAATCGGAGCTTTTCGGGGCCCTAACTATGAACGTCCATCCTAGAAGCTGTTGGGAAGACATCTGGGTATGTCCGATTTTTTAACTGATTCTTGATAAAATGAAGATTATTGTGGTGAAGGAGTTAAATGAGCCCTGTAGAGCTGTCCTCTTCTTCCTGTCGGAGATTAATTGTGTCTTTTATGGAAAACTTGTTTTAATTGGTCAGGTTTTCACTCTGAGCTGTTTTTGATGTTTACAAACCTCGCTCTCGCTCTGATGCGTTGTGATTGGCCCTCACGGAGGAAAAGCAGGTACCGCCGGTGGGGAAGCAAACGGGGAGATCTCGCCGGAACGCGGAGAGCCTCCGGGAGCTGGTGCTGGTGAGCGATCCCAGCCTGGCAGCGCTCCCGGCGGTGAGAGGATGGGGCGTGTCTGGGGGTGGGATGGGGGGAGAGCGTCATCTGTGCGTGTGTGGCACTGCATTCTCATACAGAGCAGCGCCGGGGGTTGATCTGGTGGCTGGGGATTCCTAGGAAATGGTACTCTGCTGTCTCTGAGTGGGCGGGCGTAGGGGTCAGCTCCCTGAACTGAGCATCCAGGACAATCGGAGTTCTGTCTGCTTCAGGGGCCATGGCTGCGGGTGCAGACCCAGCTGGTCTGGGGGACTCACCTCTCTCTGCTCCCTCAGGGGGCAGCCGGGCCTGGTCACAGCGCGTGGACCCTCTCTCCGTGTCCGTCCTGGGGCAGTACAGGTCCGCTTCACGAACTCTGAACCTGTTCTATATAGCCTTTTTTTTTTTTTAGGAGATTCTAACATCTGGATTTTATCTGTCCATTTTATGTATTTATTTTGCATTTGTTGAGTGTGTTTGCCCAGTCAGAATTGGGCTTATCTCAATCTGCGAGTTCCATTTAAAAACAGGGTCACCGAGCCTCGGCCCTGCATTAAATGGGGCCCACTTGGAAGGACCACCCTGTACTTTATCAGAAATCTCCTGCCGGGAATCATGTTACTTGGCCTCGGTGAAAACCGCCTTTGAAGTGAGACTGAAGAAAAGGATCCCATTCGGGCAGGATCGCTGCCCAGTTTTCCCGAGTGACTTCCAGCGGACCAGCCGGTCCTCTCGGTAAAGGAGCCCGGCTCCTGGGGCTGAGCCGGCCGCCGCCGGGAGCCGTTCCGGAGCCCGTGGACACGGAAAGGCTGATCGTGAGGAAGAGCGAGGACACCGAGGGCCACGGAGCGACTTAGGGGTTAATGTGCATCGTAGGTTAGAATCCTTGGAATAATTTATGTCCCTGTAACTATTTAATATCCTTTGTGCCCGGGGCTCTCCCATGGAGTTTGTAAATATATTTCTTTCTATTTAAGTAGCTCTCTCGCTGGGTGATGCACCGCCATCCGTCTCGTCGCCGGTGGCAGGGAGGTGGTGAGAAGTTGTGAGGGGATTTGCCCGTCCGGGTGACTGTAGAGACACCTGCGTTCTTACGTTGCCTCTGTGCAAACAAGACCATCGAGGTTTCTGGGGCCTATAGCACTTCTTCTTCTTTTTTTCCCCCCTCAAATTAAAGGAAGCGTGTTTTTGCATTTAATAGTTCCAATATGGGTCGATGTCAGTTTGTTTTGGGGTATTTTCAGACTGAGGCAGTCTTAGTGTTTCTCAATTTTCTGGTGGGATGATAATGGCTTTCACGGTCTGTGCCAAACCTGGGAGAGCTACAGTTGCTGTGTGCATTTGAATCTGTTCCTAGCGACTGTATGGTTGAAACCCTCAAGCATTTGGTGGTTTTAGAGGGATGCAAACACTGACGTCTTCAGAGAAAGTTTATCTTGGCACGGACTTGGTGGATGTGGTATTTTTCTCTCTCCGATTCTCCTTTATCTTCTCTTTACACTGAATGAAGACATGAAAGGAAATACCTTCTCCCTTTCATACAAAGAGATTGCAATCATGAAAGCCCAAAGGCATTTGGCCCCATAAAAAGCTGGGGAAGGACCAAGGCATTTATAGGTTAAAGTCTCATAAGAACTGGCATGGCTCAGTGGTTGAGCATCGACCTATGAACCAGGAGGTCTTGGGTTCGATTCCCGGTCAGGGCACGTGCCTGGTTTGCGGGCTCAGTCCCCAGTGTGGGGGCTGTGCAGGAGGCAGCCAGTCAATGATTCTCTCACATCATTAATGTTTCTATCTCTTTCTCCCTCTCCCTTCCTCTCTGAAATCAATAAAAATATGTTTGAGAGATTACCTTTGCCTAGAAAAAGGCAAGAATGTAGTAGCCTGCCCAGTCCCAATCCTTATCCATGTCTTCCTTGGCAGCCTGAACGAAAGGGCAGCATCAGCAGAGCCAGCCCGGCCGCAGCGAAGCCGTGAGGGCCCGGCGTGGCTCTGAGGGCTTGGCTTGGGGAGGTACCATTACTGTCCCCGTAGGAACGCATTAGCCCCGGGGTGGGTGTGGCGCGTATCTGACCACCCTGTGCTGGAGGCTTCTGGTGAGACTTTGTTCCTCAGTTGAAAACATTCCTACTCTTTTCTTTTTTTCATTTCTTACCTGAGGAAATGTTTCCCATGGTAGAAAAAGGGGAGGTGAGAGAGAAACATCGATGTGAGAGAAACATCTGTATATACCATGACCGGGGATAGAACCCGCAGACCGGTATGTGCCCTGACCGGGAATCGAACCCGCCAACCTTTAGTGTACGGCACTTCGCTCCAGCCAGTTGAGCCACACCAGCCAGGGCCATTCCTGCTTGTTTAAAGCAGGCAGCTTCATCTGCCTTCTTGAAGGCGTCTTTCCTTCAGGCTTGGGGTTAAGCCATAGCTGGTCTGTGAGGTTTGTGAATCCTTGCATGCAGTGAATGAGCCTTGAATGCCATCCGCCACCCCCTTTCCCCCATCTGTCTGTCCTACGTGTGGCCCAGCCTCGTCTTTTCTTACAGACACTAATGCTGTTGGGAAGAAGCCCCTCTCCGTGTGTTTAAGAGGCGGACCAGGTCCTAATACCCGGCTGTGCAGGATTTCCTGTGGGTTTTAGAACCCATCCTGACAGAGGGGTAGGGTGTGGAGACAACACGTGGCCAATTCAGTGGTCCTGGGGGGCAGTGGCTGTGTGTGGGGTTCCCCTGGAGCCATCCCTGTGCAGAGCAGCCTGGCTCTCATTCTCTCCACATCATTTACAGGAAATGACCACGCTGAACAGGTAGTAAAAGGCACAAACACTTTCTAGGTGAGGGCTGCTGCCGATCGAGTCTCTCGAGCAAAATAAAAAGTTGCTTCCTGCTCCGGGGATGCCATTAGCTTGTGAGGTCTCCAGCCCACTTGTTTATTTCTCTGTGAGGTTTGCAGAACCCAGGGCTCTCTCTTCCCCGGGTCTTCTTATTTTATCGGCACCGCTTTTAGGACCGGAAGGGTGACGAGGTGAGGCGGGAGCCGGGGCAGGTCTGTGAGGTGAGCGGAGGGGCCCTCGCCCAGGCTCTGTCTGCCGTGGGGCTGTTGATAACACTAGACGGCGACCGAGCCAAAAGTCTTGAAAAGATGTGCTTGGCTAACTACCTCTCTGTCCCCTCGTCTTCGGAAGGAACAGCGGGGGCTTGTGTTCTGGACTCAGCTTGAATGTAGCCCCGGGTGCTGTGGTGCCCGGAGGGCTCTGGGTGTTTGGGAACGCAGGGCTGGCCCGGTGACTTGGATTCTGGTTTCGGTGCCACCTTAGAGCGGACTCGGGCCGAACGCTGCCTTGTAAGCCTCCCAGCTCTTTCAGAATCAGATGGTGTTGAAATCATAAGAACGGTCTGGTTGAGAAGGTAATCTGAACTATTCGAACCTTTACATTTCTTTCGTTTCGAAACTGTCTCTGAAAGAAAATACCCTCAAAATCTGGGAGACCTAGAACTGTCTTCTGAAAGCGAATGTTCTGTGTGACTTGTCTTCACACCAGTGAGTGGCACTCATCCCCTCTTGGGCTGGGACAGAGCAGTGGCCCACAGATTGTCCCTCTTTTGGTCTAGTCTGTATTCTTCCTCCATTTGGATGTAATTTCTCAATCTGGGTGATTTTTTTCCCCCTAGATTATCTCATTCCATAGGTATAAGGGTAAAGAAAAGTTACCCACAAGCCAACTGAGTTGGAATAAATCAATGGCAGTTTGCCTAGAATAAAGTTAATATTATGGATCCTTGATTAGTCTATCTTTTTCATAGGGTTAGTTTGCTGTCTACTATTAATCTTCAGCTGAGGATATTTCCCCATTGAGTTTTAGAGAGATGTGGGAGGGAGGGGCGGAGACACAGAGAGGGAAACATCAATGTGAGAGAGACACATGGATTGGTTGTCCCGCACATTCCCGACCAGGGCGGGGACTGCGCCTGCCACCGAGGTATGTGCCCTTGACAGGAATCAAACTCTTTGCCCTTGACAGGAATCAGACCCTTTGCTCTGCAGGCCGATGCTCTGTCCACTGAGCCTAGGGTCTAATTCAGGCACCTGGAGTGGTGTGGCTGCATGACACCACGGCTGGGTTAATAGCCTGGGCTCCAGTGAGCTGTCAATACTGGGATGGCTCTCATTCAGGGAGGAAACTGTCTTGATGACCTTTGTTAGTGGCTTAGTGTGAGGCTGGAGGTTTCTTTTCCTGAGTGTGCCTCAGCGGAGAGAAGGTGAGACATAGTTGATTCCATAGTAACCTGAAACCCAGTGGAAGCACCCCCTCTTCTGAGAAAGCCCCCTGAAGGGAAGGCCAGGGCGCGAGGCCTGTGCGGGGACCTGGTGCCCGCGCCGGGCCGGGCTGGGCCTCGCCTCGCCGGGGGCTGCTCCCCTCTTTCCTGCCTTTTCCAGGATCGGTTTGCCAGTTTCCAGATTCTGTCCCCGTCTCTGCGGAAGTGGGGCAGGCAAACGTTCGGCGTTCGAAGGGAGAGCTGGCTGGTCCAAGGGCGGGGGGAGGGCTGGCTCTGAGGACAGGAGGCGGGGAAGGGCCCCCGAGCTGGCCCAGCCCCACCGAGGGGCCGCCTGCTCCCAGCTCTTCACCCTGGAAGCCCACGTAGAACCGCGTCTGCGAACCCCGCCTCGGGACGGAATGGCATGTGCCGATGAAGCTTTTCCCAACTTGAGTTTTGATGCGGTTTCCTCTGAGAGAACGCTAGGGATCGAAACTGTCTGTATATGTTGCAATTTGTAAGGGTTCAGGAACCCATGGCAAAAACACGTAACTAATTTATTACAGGTATGACTGTCTGTCACCCCCCCCCCCAAATGGGCAGTTCTGTCTTTGTATATTTTACGACAAATAATAATCACTTCACCTTTGGTGCCTTCCGTGTGTCGCTCACGTAAAAACTCTTGTTAATCATGGAATTGAAAGGAAGATGTACATTTAGTTAAACCAGATAACACTATTTTTGTAGCATGATTTTAGATTGTGTCCTTTTCCTATTGCTTTCAGCTGGTTTTGTGGTCGGCCGTTTTCCCTGTAACCCTTCTACGTCTTTTAAAGAGAAAAAAGACAAAACCACCCCTGGCTGTTCCCAGCTCCCTTCTGCTTTCTCCCCGCCTTGTTTCTCCTTATTTAAACAGTCTGAGAGTGAGAGTATATTTCTGTGAAATAATTCTTAATCAGTCTATCTGCGTCGGGCATTTTTTTTAACCCTTTGTTCATTCGAGGGAGCCGCTGCTCACCCGACAGTGAGAGGGACTCAGTTCCACGGGGACAGAACAGCACCCTCGGTGCTCGGTGCTCTGACTTCCTTCTCTGGGGCTGAGCCCTTGCAAAGGCCGGTTGTCTGGGGCTGGTGGGCCGGAGGGTGTCGGCAGGCCTGGCTCTGCTGCCCGCTGGCCCCGGGCTCACCTTCCCTGGACCTGATGGGTTGGTAGGCCTGAGGCTCCCAGGCCCCGTCTGGTTCGGGGCCGGAACAAAGTAGATTCCCTGCTGTGAGGAGCGCGATGAAATCACTACAGGACCACACTCTAGCTGCCCGGTCCCCGCAGGACACGGAAAACCTTGAGGAAACTAGCTGAGCCATTGCAACATGAAGGAATGGGTTTATTGAAACAGAACAGTAGCTTTTTTTGTGCTTTCTGAGGGGCCAGAATATGTGATTATTTTCTAACAAAGGAAGCCAAGTCAGATGGCTAGTGACTCCAGGGGACCTCTCATTGGTACTTGGCCCAGGGGTACTTTGGGGGAGCGATGCTAACTTAATAACCATTACACTTTACTTCGTTAAAAGTCTAGTTCCTTTAACAGTTTAGACACAGCTGGGGGTGTTCTGGGGTGATGCCCACGTGGCAAACTTCGGTTTATGCTGGTGGCTGGCCGGAGCTCCCACCCCGGCTTCTCACACCGACACGGTGCCCTGGGGTGGGCACCCCGCTCTGACTGGCCGGGGGTGGACTCTGCCCTCTTGGAGTGATTCTGGGCCCCAAAGCCTTGGCTCCTGTTGGTGTGTCCCCAACAACAGCAGACAGAGCCTCGCGTTGCCCTCAATCCCCCCCTTTTCTTTTGAAGGACCAATTTTTCATGGTACTTGTCCTGATTGTTTTCATAGTGTTCAAATCTGTATTTTTGTATGTAGAGGGAAATAATTTTCTCAACACTAATCGCTAATATTGTATTAAATTGTCATGAAGGAGTTCTTGTTTAATAAATGGACATGTGAAAACGGCCTGGTCTCTCTCCCTGCTCCGACTGACCACCCGCCCTCAAAGCCCAGCTCCCGCCAGCGGGCTGTTCGGCGGAGGCTGAACCCCACCCGCGTCCATGGGACGAGGCCTCCGGGGGCAGGTGCTGACACGCAGCCGGGCTGGGGCCGAGGCCGAGCAGAAACCGCACCGTGACCCTCTTGGCCTGCGCACATTCTCCTTTCCCACGCATTCTCAGGATATGCACGTGTGGAAGTTGGGGCAGAAAGCCCGCCTCCTCCCATCGGCCTGGGCCAGAGTGCCCACGAGGCTGCCCCCGGGCTCCGGTTCTGAGGTCCCCCGTGCAACCAGTTCCCAACCCCGAGGGCTCCGGGGTCTGGCGGGATGTGCCCTGACACTGGGAGGCCCTGGGCCGCCTCAGAGGGGCTGGGTGACCTGGGCCAGTCATCGAACCTTCCGTCAGCTTCCTGGCCTAGAAACAGGATTGTGTGAGGAGTAAGAGCGAGCGCAGGCATGAGACGCTTAGTGGGTGCCTGGCATGGAGCGTGTGTGCGCGTGTGTGTGTGTGTGTGTGTGTGTGTGCATGTGTGCTGATGCTGATACCGGATGGCGTTGCCCTGGGTGGTGGAAGGTTTATTCACACACTCCAAGCAGGTAGTTTGTCTGGTTTAATTCATGGCTTTTTCCAGGGGAGGAGATTCACATGCAAGAGAGGAACAGAGGTTACAAATGCTCCCAAATGGGTCCAGAACTCTGGCTCATTTCGCAAGGCCTCTCGGTCACAGGAAATGCTATTTAAGAAGCTGCTTTTGTATAAAAAAACATTATATAAAGTCACAGAATCCCATTGAAGATATGTACACGGTACAGGTCCTTGGGAGGACGCAGAAGGCACGTTTCACCTCTGGTGAGGGGTCGGCAGACCTGCTCTGGCCTCCGGGAGCCGCCGCCCGCTGGCGGGCCAGGACGCTGTCCCTTCATGAGGCACCGGATCTCTGGACCTGGTAAGCGGCTCTACGAGCTTCTCTCCGAAATGGTCTTAGACCCGGAACAGCCATGCCCCCGGAAAAAGGCATGGTGTCCAGGGGCGTGAGGGTCAGTCAAGGGCACGGCAAAAGCCAGCTTCCTCCCCACCTAAGGAGCACAGGAGGTGGTGCTCCTCGAACCAAAGAATCTTGGAGGGATCGTTCTCGACAGAGTGCCTGCCTGGCATGGGCAGGGGCACCAAGTGCAGACCAAGGTCACTGGGGGGCTGGCCCCTGGTGGCTTCTGTCTTACTCCCTCGTCCCGTCACCTCTAACCCCCTCCCCCCGCCGATGCGGATACCCCCGGGACAGGGTCCCATGGGTCCCTTTGGGCTCGTTTCTGGCAGAGAGGTCGGAGGGCCTAGGTGTGTGGACAGAACGAGGAGTGGCGGAATGTTCACGGTGCCCTCCTGCGCGGAGCGGCGATGTGGGCTAAGCCCGGGGGGTGGGGGGGCTCAGAAATGTCACCTGGGCTGGGAGGAGCCTGCTCCTCTGGAGAAGTGACGGCCTGCCTCCCCACGCTCCGGGCCCCGGCCAGTCAGGAGGGCAGGAGGGCAGCCCTTCAGTCGGAGTCCGAGTCGGAATCCTCTTCTGAAAAGAGAGCAAAGGGGAGGCGTGGCGGGAGGCTGCTGGCTGGTGGCGCCCAGGAGCCGTCCCCGGAGGGGCACAGCCAGGCCGCGGGCTGGCGCCCCGAATCCGGCCCCTCCTGCAGTTGTTTACTGGGGGGTCTGCTCGGCGTGAGGGCCGGGGACCCCGCACGGGCAGCTGCCGTCCCCTCCGCGGTGCAGCCAAATGCCCCTTCCTCTGGGGCTCCATGCGCCCCAGTCTCCCTGAGCTGTTCTCACCTGGGGTGTCAGGACTGGACGTCTGTACCCCAACCCTACCCCCGACCCCACAATTCGGCAGGACAACACGGGGAAAGCCATTTTCTTGTCTGAGAAACTCACATATACCAGAAGGTCAGGAAGCCTCCTTTTGGGCCATTTTACAGTTTCAGTCCCCCTTTCCCGCCAGTCCCAATCCTCGTTTTATATTGTGATCAGAAATAGGGGATGGCTGGCCCTAGCCGGGTTGGCTCAGTGGACAGGTCATCGGCCTGCGGACTGAAGAGGCCCAGGTTCGATTCCAGTCAAGGGCACGTGCCTTGGTTGTGGGCACATCCCCAGTAGGGACTGTGCAGGAGGCAGCTGATTGATATCTCTTAACTCTATCCCTCTCCCCTCCTCTCTGTAGAAAAAAAAATTAATAATATATATATATATGTTAAAAAAAGAAATAGGGTATGGCTGTATGGTCATAGGTGGAAAAACAGCCACTCAACTCGCAATTGGGCAGTGGCACAGCCAGTCTAGCTGAAGGTTGGCTGGAGAGGCCAGAGGCCTGGTTGCACTCTCCCTGGATGGAAAGCCGAACAAGCTGAACTAGCCCGGGTTTGCCCGCGCGCTGCGGGTAAGGCCAGAGCGCGAGCTTGGCTCCCTGGCACTTAAGCCACGGGGGCAGGCCCGACTGCAGGGGGCGCTGGTCACTTTGCAGCCCAGCGCCCAGTGCCCAGGAATCGAAACCACTGACTGGCTGCCCTGGGGGCTCTTCAGGGACCACTGAACCGGGATGGAGGTGCCAGGCGTGCCCTCAGCTCGCCCTTCCTGGAAAGGCTCAGGCCGAGGGGGGGCCACGTGCTCGTCCGAGGGACCGGCTCTGTGATCGGTGGTGCATGAAGGGATCCGAGAACCGGGCTGTGAGAACACTTCCTGCCCGTGGGGCGAGGGGGCACGCCGCAACTCCAGCCTCAAACCAGCCAGGCGCCAAGGGTCCCCAGGGGAGAGCAGGCCCCCCAGCCCGCAGGGCGGCCACCCACCTTCCTCCTTGTTGGCTGTGGTCTCGTCGGCAGAGCCCCCTTGCTTGAGGAATTTGGCCACGTCGTTGAAGATCAGGTAGAAGTCGATGGCAAACACGATGGTGGCGAAGAAGCCGAACACCTGTGGGATGGAGGCCGGGGTGGGTGGGGCGGGAGTCTCTGCTCCAAGAGTCTGAGAGGCACCCGCTGTGTTGATCTGATTGGATAAGCAGCTCAGAGTGGCAGGCACAGGCCCCGCCCATGAATGACCCAGGGGAAAGGGAGCTGTTAACTTGGCTGGCAGACACCCTTTCGAAGCCGGTGGGGCCCAGTGGATCTCCAATAAGAGGGCTTTGGGGGGCCGAAGCAGGGAGAGACCATGCCCAGACAGACGCTAAGCGTGTGTGCTGAGAAGCATCTGGGACTTGAGGAGGGAGGGGTAGGGTGAGCTTGAGGGGGCGTCACTGGCCACCCCCCTTCCCAGGGGGCAGGGCAGCTAACTCACCCCTGCGGCTTTGGAAGCCCCATCCGAGTATTTGGCGACAGCTGTGATGGAGATGGCAAAGTAGATGAGGGCCGCGGTGACACAGCGCAGGAAGTCCTGGGGGGGGGGGGAATGGGGGGCCACGGTCACACCGCGCTGAGCCCCCCCTGAGCTCCGTGGAGGGGGGCACAGCAGGGGAGGGGGGTTCCGGAGACAGCAGGCAGCAGAAAGAGCCCACTGTTCCGGAGCGGGGAGGGCCTGGCAGCCTGAACACATGCCAGGCTCCCGAGTCCAGCATCTGGGGGTGCCCCCACCCTGTGCTCCCACCAGGCTGCCAGCAGCTGAGACTGCCCGGCTCTGGGCCTCACGGTGCCACATCCTTGTTGCAGGTCTACTTGTGAATTACGGTTTCTGTTTACTTGTCCCTAAAATGGGGACACAGAGGGTGCAGCCCATCAAGAAGAACGCTGGGGGTGAAGCCAGGAAAAGACCAAGGTTGGGGGGTGTGTGGGTGAAAGCTGGAGGAAGGGGCAGGGGCAGGCTGGGAGGGGACAAAGGGGACATATGTAATACTCTCAACAATAAAACTTAAAAAAATTTTTTTAATGACAAGAAAAGACCAGGGCTCACCCTGACGGTGGGGTTCAATTGGTTGAAGCATTGCCCCATATTCCAAAATGTTGTGGGTTCGATCCCCACGTGCAAGAGGCAGCCCATCTATGTTCCTGTCTCTCAACTCAATAATAAAAAAAATTTAAACTCACTATTAAACAAAAAAAGAGACAGACCAGGGTTCAAGTGCAGGCTTGCTGTCCCTTCTCTCTGACCCACTGACCCACTGCATACAGCGGAAGTCTGCAGGTGGGCTGAGGCAGGGCTCTGGGCCCTCCCGGGTGATAAACGGAATAATTGCCAGAGGGCTGGGTGAGGGTCTGGGTAAACCCTGCAGGTCCTGCCCCTGTTGAAATGGCTTCAATTCCTGTAGCTGAGACTAGGGAGCACCAGCGCCACCTCGTGGCCAGGGGCAAGGATGCAGTCTGGGATTCCCTCAGCAAGCATGTCAAACTCCTGGCATGCAAAGGAATATTGTGGCCCAGCCAATATATGGGTATGTGAGAAACGTTTTAATAAAAATTTTGTAACTTAATTACAATATCCTGTTATACATAATTATTAACGAACTACAACATTTACTATAATCATGTTGCATTCATTTCCCTTAAGTGCTTTACGTGCAGGCACACCATTTCTCTCCACTAATACCAGCAGCAAATATTTTAGCAGCCGATTGCCACATCATTGGTCTTATACCGACTTGTCTGGTGTGCGCAATGGGAAATAGCTCGCTCTCGAAGAACACGAAAAATAGGTTTATTTGTGTGACGCTTATTAACTTGTGCAGTTACTCCGTGTCTGGTAAGTTAATGTTCAAGAAAAAGACATTGATTTTTACTAAAATGTTCTATTTTATCTTAACGATCACTCATTTATCTCAGCCTTCTGTATTCAGCATGTCTCTACAGAAATAAACCTACGTTTCCATAAAAATGGAAGCTTTTGTTTGTTTTTTGCAGCCCGCATAAACTCGAGCCTTTGGGTTTGACGTGCTTGCCTTACAGAGACGCCCGGAGGCCTGACGGGGTGTGTGTGTGTGTGTGTGTGTGTGTGTCACAGCTGCTGCGTGGCGGGGCCCGGATCACCTGCAGCCAGGTCCGCCCGCCTGGCTCCAACCAGCGGCCAACACTCCCCGTGGGCCCAGCCTCACCATCATGGGCCAGCACAAGCCCTGCCACTTGTCGTTCAGCTGCATGGCGTCGGCAAAGAGGAAGAAGAGGGCCAGCAGGAACTCCAGGAGCGGCGCGGTGAGGAAGGCGGATGCCGAGGACGCCACGTAGCAGACAAAGGTGATGAAGGAGAGGCCCTGGGGGGGGGGGGGAGCGGGAAGTCAGAGCCCCTGCCCAGCCCCTCGCCCAGGGAGTGCCCCCTCGGAGCCCTGCAGTCAGGACAGAGGAGGCTCAGGAAGGGAAGTCCATCTGCCCTCAGGCCTGCAGCTGCCAGGCTGAGGACCGGGCCGTGGGGCCCAGGCTCACGCCTGTGTTGCCCCCCGTGTTTCTGGGCATGGCCCTTCGTCCTGACCCCATGGCAAAGCGCCTTGCCAGGACCCAACCAGGAAGTGCCAGCCCAGCCCCCGAGGAGGCCGGTCTCTGGGGCTGCTCACTCCACCCCAACCCGCCAGGCTCTGTGCGTCGGTCTGTGGACTGAAAGGTCCCGGGTTCGATTCCGGTCAAGGGCATGTACCTTGGTTTCAGGCACACCCCCTGTAGGGGGTGTGCAAGAAGCAGCTGGTCGGTGTTTCTCTCTCATTGACGTTTCTAGCTCTCTATCTCTCTCCCTTCCTGTCTGTAAAATACCAATAAAATATATTAAAAAAAATTTTTCACTCCCATCCACTGAGTGCCCATCTACCTGAAAAACAATACAATCTTAAACTTAAAGATAACGGGGGCTGACGTGTTTAGAGTTGAAATGCACTGATGCCTGCAGTTGAATCTAAATTCATCGAAAAACAAAATGGAGCCCAGCTGGTGTGGCTCAGTGGTTGGGCATCACGACCTAAAAACTAGGAGGTCACGGTTCAATTCTTTTTATTTTTTAAATATATTTTATTGATTTTTTTTTTTTTTTACAGAGAGGAAGGGGAGAGGGATAGAGAGCTAGAATCATTGATGAGAGAGAAACATCAATCAACTGCCTCCTGCACACTCCCTACGGGGGTGGTGCCCACAACCAAGGTACATGCCCTTGACGGGAATCGAACCTGGGACCTTTCAGTCCGCAGACCGACACTCTATCCACTGAGCCAAACTGGTTTTGGCACCGGTTCAGTTCTTGATCAGGGCACATGCCCAGGTTGTGGGCTCGATCCTGTGTGGGGTGGGCAAGAGGTGGCCGATCAATGATTCTCTCTTCATTGATGTTTCTATCTCTATCTCCCTTCCTCTTTGAAATCAATACAATTTTTTATTTTGTTTATTTTTATTTATTTTTTGTCACTTTAAAAAAATATTTTATTGATTTTTCACAGAGAGGAAGGTAGAGGGACAGAGAGTTAGAAACATCGATGAGAGAGAAACATCAATCAGCTGCCTCCTGCACACCCCCCATCAGGGTTGTGCCCGCAACCAATGTACATGCCCCCAAGCGGAATCGAACCCGGGACCTTTCAGTCCGCAGACTGACGCTCTACCACTGAGCCAAACCGGTTTCGGCAGCACAATTTTTTTTAAATGGATTGGTAGATAGGTGATAAAGTATATACCAATGTGTTAACAACTGTACAATCTAGGTGGTGGGTATAGTGGTGTTAATAGTATAGCTCTTGTGGCTTTTTAATGTATTTGCAAATTTTACTGCTGATAAGAAATAAACATCCGGGAGAGGAAGGAGTGTTGGCACTGATGCCCCAGGCCCCGCTGGTCTCTGGGCAAGGGGCCCTGAGGAACTAGAATGAAAACGTTCTCTGCAGCCCTGTCCACGCCCTGTGTGTGGGCACTGCAGCCGCCGGACGCCGAGCCCCCAGCGGTTCTGCAGACTGTGTGTGCCCGGGCGGTGCCCCGGCCAGTGCCGCTGAGGCTTGTGGGATCTCTCCCGGGGTCCTCGCTACCACCCACGCGCCAGGTGCTGCTTACAGCCCGCTTTACAGACGGGAAGACTGAGGTTCCGAGAGGTGAAGTGACTGCTCAGTGTCACGCAGCTAATAAGAGGACGCCAGGATTCTGAGCCCAGGGCTGGCTGGCCCGGCAGGGGCCTCCTTAAGCACCCTGCCCTGGGGGTGCTGGCGGCCTCTGTCTGGCCTCGGTCGCTGCGTCTGGGTCTGAACACGGCTGAGTGGCTCTGAGAGGGGCCCAGGGGGCCCTGCAGGGACTCCCGGAGGCCTCGCCGGAAGCTCCGAGGCCGCCTCAGACACATGAGCGACAGAAATCACAGGAAGTCCCCAGGGCACCCACATCTGGACGCGGCCCTGGGGGCGGCGGAGGCCAACGTGAGCAGACGGTGAGCGAGGACACAGAGGCGGCCGGGCCTGCCAGCGCCTCCCAGGAAGACAAGGCGTGGGACCCTGGCTCAGCCTGGCTGCAGCTCCGGCTGTGCTTGCTCGCCTGGGCTGTTCTGTGTCCCTGTCCTTTCTCTCTCCCCGCACCCCCCCCCCCCAGCCCCCAGCCTGATTCTGGAGATCCCCCTCTGGAATCCTGTTTCCTCATTCTCCGATTCCTAGTTACCACCACCCCCTTCCTGCCCTGCCAGCCTCCCCATTTGCGTGGGCCTGGGGTGGGGGGTGTGTGTGTGTCAGACCAGATGTGACTCCAGGAGTCATGAGTGCAGCTCCCCTTGCGACATCCGTGACTCCTCCCTCCCTCCCTCCCTCCCTCCCCGCGCCTGACACTCTCAGTCAGACTCCTGACCCCAGCTCTGCCCTGGGCCCCCTCTATGCTCTGGCCAGCTACCCCTTGGCTTAGGAGGGGGGGCCTGCGTGGGGTGGGTTTGGGGGTCCCCTCCGTGGATGGTGGGCTCAAGGCTTCTTCTCCCCGAAGTAGCTTCCATCCATCTCCTGGGTGGGGCTGGAGTGGCCCATCAGGGGGCAACCCCTTGAAGTGAGGGGCTGCGGGTCCGGCCGCCTCCCCGGGGAGCTGGGCAGGCCCTGGGCTGACCCCCCCCCCGGGGGCTGGCCCCAGGCGCGGCGGAGGGGACAGGGCCACAGACCGCCTCCGGCAGTGGAGGCAGGACCCCCCTTCCCACCCCGTCCCCCTCGGTCCTTGCTGTCCTCCAGGCCTCACCTGTCAGGCCCCTTGAGCTCCCGCCTCAGCTTTCTGGTCACCGAAGTGGGAAGAAAAGCAGAGGCTGCGGAGTTGCAGGGGAACCTAAAGAGTAAGTGCCCCTCCCTCACCCCGCGCCCCCTCTTCCTGGTCTCCCCCCCCCCTTCCCTCCCTGAGGTCCAGCCCCGGCCCACTCGCGGACAGTGTCCTGAGGACAAAGGCCTGGCCGGCCCGGGTGGGGGGGGAGAAGGAAGGAAGAAGCAGCTCGGCGGGGGCGGGGCGGGGCGGCTGGATCCCGACTCGGAGGGGGATGAAGTCACCCCGCTGGGCTCCGGCCCCCTTTCCCCTCCCCCCCAAATAGTGCTGCTGGGGCCTCGCCCACTCCCAGGGGTCCCCCTCCCAGCTGGCGGGGCTCCACCGCAGCCTCCGCCCTGCAGCCCGAGGCCCGGCGGCCCTCCCTCCCCGCGCCGGGACAGAGGGCCGGGGCGCCCAGTCCTCCTCCCGGGGCCCGGGTCACACCGCGCCGGGTCCCCGGGACCTCTCCTCTCCCCGGGCTCCCCGGACCCCTCACATTTCTCCCCTCACCCCGGTCCTGGAGGCTCCGGACCGTTTTTTTTGCCAACTCCCAGCTTTGCACCGGCGTGTGCAACCACCCGGGGAGCGCGGGTTCGGGCCCCGCCTCGCCTCTGCCCCGCGCGCCGGGCTCCAGCGGGTGCGTCCTGGACGCGGGCAAGTGTGCCGCCGGGACGGGGCCCCGAGAGGGGGCGCCCCGGGCAGGGCGGGGGCCCGGGTCCCGCCCCCCGAGGGGCGCCGCACTCACCGACTCGGCCAGCAGGAGGCGCCCTTTGGGCGAGCACAGGAAGGCGCGCGCGGGCAGCAGGGCGCGCAGCCCCGCGACCCCCGCGCCGGGCGCGGAGCGGCCCGCGGGCTCGGGGTCCGGCTCGGGGTCCGGGTCCGGGGGCCACATGGCGGCGGCGGCGGCGGCGGCGGCGGCGGCGGGGACGGGGTCGGCCTGGCGCCCTCCCTCGCCTCCCGCGCCCGCGAGGGAAGCGGAAACCCGGCCGTGCGGAAGGAGCCGGGCCGGGCGCAGGGGCGCATCCCCCGCCGCCGCCGCCCCGCCCCGGCCCCGCCCCGGCCCCCTCCTCGGCTCCCACCTCCTCCCTCCCTCCCTCCCTCCCCTCTTCCGCCCTCACGCCTCCTCCTCCTCCCTCCCGCCCCTCGGACCCCGCACCGCCGCGGTGCTGGCCTGGGTGAGGATTAGGGGGCGGGGGGCGCCCTCAGACCCTCGCCTTCCCCTCTCACCCCGGCCCCGGAGGCTCCAGAACTGGGTGCCACCCTCGGGCGCCCCGTCTGTGCTGGCCACAAGCCCGGAGGGTGCGCCGCCCTCGCCGCCCCCGCCCCGTCGGGCTTCAGGCGGCGCACGGGTCCGGGTCCGGGTCCGGGTCCGGGTCCGGGATCAGCGGGGCCCAGGGCGGTGCGTGACCTTCTGGGTCCGGGCGCTGCCCTCCGGCCTCCCGCGCTAAGAGCCGGAGCCTCGGGGTGGCCTCGCCCCGCTCAGCCCCCCTCACCGCCGAGGCCCCCCGGCGTCCGCGGCTCCCCTGCACCGGGGTCCCCCCTCCCCACCCCCTCCCGCCCAGACCTCAGGCCGGTCCTGCCCCCTCCCCGCAGACGGGAACGCGGGGGCTTCCCGTCCGCCTCGGGGTCCCCGGTTGGGGCCCCACGTCCCCCCTCCGCCCTCTCTCCCTTCCCCTCCGCCGGTTCTCCCCCCGCTCCCTCCCTCCCGCCGCCGGCTCGGGGCGCCCTTCCCCGCCCGCCCGGTGGTCCGATGTCTCCCGGGGTCCGACCGCAGCGGCGCTCCTCCCTCAGAGAAGACAGACTCCGCCGACCTCTCCAGCCGGGTAAGAGGCTTTACTTATGGGTTCGTTCAACCAGCAGAACCGGGGGCCCGACCCGAGGGGGAGCCCCCGCTTATTTTTGGGGGGTGGGGTGGGGATGGGGCTGGGGGTGGGTGCACGCCAGGTGTACCCAGAGAATCCTGAATGAGGTGCTGGTAGCGCCGAAACCGGCGTGGCTCGGTGGATAGAGCGCCGGCCTGCGGACTGAAGGGTCCCGGGTTCGATTCCGGTCAAGGGCATGGGCCTTGGCTGCGGGCGCATCCCCGGTGGCGGGTGTGCAGGAGGCAGCTGGTCCATGTTGCTCTCTCATCGATGTTTCTAGCTCTCTATCCCTCTCTCTTCCTCTCTGTGGAAAATAAAATAAAATAAAGGTTCTGGTCGCTGGTAATAGATGTCCGGCAGGTCCAGAGGGCGGCCAGGCAGGAGGGACTCAGCGAGGGACCGGTGACCGGAGACGGTGGGGGAGGCCCAGGCTCTGGAGTTTGGGATTTGCCCCAAACTCCCTGGGAGCGGGGAGGGGTGGGGAGGGGAGGGGAGGGCAGGGGAGGGGAGGGGAGGAGAGGGGAGGGCAGGGGAGGGCAGGGGAGGGGCTAGAGCAGAGGGCCACCTGGTTCTAATCTATGTTCGTTAAAATGTGGCTCAAAATTGCAACTCCGCATAAGAAAACAAGCCGGGTTTTAAGAGGGGTCAAAGATTCCAACAATTGGGCAAAGGTGTGCGGACATCCAATAGACGAAAAGCGCGGGCGAAAGGCTGCTCGGCATCACGACACCTAGAAATGCAGACTGAAGGCACAGTGAGATCCTGCTTTACGCCTATCGATATGGCTGAAGGCAGTGTTTCCCAAACTTTTGTCATATGTGTACCCCTTCTATAATTTTCCTAATGCTGAGTACCCCTCGTCAAAAAAATGGATGTATTTTAATAACAATCAAAATAGTTATTTATTTTTTTAAAATATATTTTTATTGATTTTTTTTAGAGAGAGAAAGAGAGAGGAATAGAGAATTAGAAGCATCGATGAGAGAGAATCATCCATCAGCTGCCTCTTGCACACCCCCTACTGGGGATGTGCCCGCAACCAAGGTACATGCCCTTGACGGGAACCGAACCTGGGACCTTTCAGCCCGCAGGCCGACGCTCTATCCACTGAGCCTCCTTGGAAACATTTGGGCATTTTACTTTTAGCTATTCGGCTTGTATAACATTCTAGACGGGGCTGGGCAAACTACGGCCCGCGGGCCGGATCCGGTGAATAAAACTATTGAATTGAAACAAACAAACAAACAAACAAAAAAACCAAAAAGACAGTACCCTTTTATGTAATGATGTTTACTTTGAATTTATATTAGTTCACACAAACACTCCATCCATGCTTTTCTTCCGGCCCTCCGGTCCAGTTTAAGAACCCATTGTAGCCTTCGAGTCAAAAAGTTTGCCCACCCCGAGCCGTGTGTCCCAGGGGGCCGTGTGCCCCGGGTGAGCCGTGTGTCCCAGGGGGCCGTGTGCCCCGGGTGAGCCGTGTGCCCCGGGGAAGCAGTGGGACCCAGGGGAAGGGGCGGTGAGAACCAGAGGAGGAGTGGACTCTATTCATGTGGTCCTGAGTTGGTCACCATAAAACAAGCAGACTGTCAAATGACAGCGGGGAGGGGAAGGAGACCTGGGGGGAGATAGGAGAACAACCGAAGGACTGGTGTGCATGCATATAAGTACAACCAACGAACACAGAACTCTGGGGAGGGAGGGCATGAATGGGAGGTGGGGGGGGCAATGGTAAGCTATGTACACATATAATACCTTAATAAAAAAATTTTTTTTGAAAAAAAAAAGTTTGCCCACCCCTGCCTAGTGTATCAGTCCTCTTGGCTAAATATCGGGGGAGGGGGGATGTAAATCTGGGACTATTCGGCAGGATAGTGTACACGTGTTAGCTTTTTTCTAGGTTTTCCCTCTAAGGTAGGGTTGCCTTACCTTACCTGGCCGGCAGGGGGCGGTGCGAGCGCTTGGAGGGTAGAGACCAGCTCTTCCTGCGTCACCGGGACCTGCTCCAGTTACCCATCTGTCCCACCCACTTGACAGGCAGCCGCCTCCTCTCCTCCCACCGGGAGGGGCACCCCGAGTCTCCCCATGGCACGGAGGACAGAGGCCAAAGCCTTCCCCCCGGCAGCCAGCCGAGGCCCAGCTGGCTCTCCCGCCTCTTTCTCAGGTGGTCCCTGGCTGAGCTCATGCCCCCTCCACCCTCGCCCCTCCTCCCAGCTCCTCGTGCCTCAACTTGGGACCTCACTTTTCTTTCATGAGGATGACTCTTCTCCTGCCAAATTACCAAGTGGCTGCACTGTCTGGTGAGAGTGAGGCCCCGACCCTGGTGGCGGTGGTGGTGGCGGTGGTGGCGGTGGTGGTGGGTGGTGTGTGTGTGAGGGTGGGGTGGGGTGGGGGGAGGGTGCCTGCATGTGGGAGCCGTGGCTCTGGGCTCAGGCTCGGGTCTTTACCGGGCGGAGATGCTGCAGGTCCCATGGATGTCCCGCTGGCCATCTCCCCAGCAACCAGCCCCCGAGTCCCTCCCGAGCCCGTCCCGCGTGGCCCACTCCGGCCTGGCTCCGGTTCAGAGGCCCTGAGCGCCGAGGAGGTGCCACCACCCCTGTCGCCCTCCTCCCCCTCCCCCCACGGGTGCTTCAGAGGAGGACCGATGCCAAACGTTGAAGAATCGGGGAGGCCGGCAATCTCATGTCTCTCCTAGCAACTACCTGGATGCTTTTTTAAAAAATATATCAGCCCTAGCCAGTGTGGCTCAGTGGATAGAGCATTGATCTGCCGAGTAAAGGGTCCCAGGTTCTTCGATTCCGGTCAAGGGCACATGCCCAGGTTGGGGGCTTGATCCCCAGTGGGGAGCATGCAGGAGGCAGCCAATCAATGATTCCATCTCATCATTGATGTTTCTCTCTCTCTCTCTCAAATAAACAAGTAAATAAAAAATAACGGGGGAAAGAAATGCACCCTTTTGTTCCCACTCTCTGCTTTCCCCGTGGCCCCTTTGGCTGGTCAGCGTTGACAGCCAGTGTCACCCACATGCTGCCCCCCCCCCCCTCACCACACCAAAACGTTCGGTAACTTTGGCTGCGTGAACAACAACAACAAAAAAAATCCATTTAAAGAGAATTCCTTTTCTGAGCAGAGGTGGTTATTTAAGTGGAAAAGAAAATCATGGAGGGAGAAGACAAGGAAGATAGTGGGACTTGGCTTCGTGGTAAAATGCACGGCCACCTCTGGCCACAAGCTTCTCCTCCGAGTCATTTCTTGCTCGCCTTTGCGTCTGCCTTTGCGTCTGCCTTTTCCTTCTTGTCCTTTGCCTTATCGTCCTTTGCCTTATCGTCCTTTGCCTTATCGTCCGGTTTTGGCTGCTTTCCCTCCTCGGCATCTTCCTTTTTCTTAGGAGGAACCAGCACGTTTCTTTTGACCTTCTTGCCTCTGAAGTGTTTTCTTTGGAGGCATATGTCGATTAGAGGGAAAAAGGCAGCCACGCCAATGAGGACCTGGAAGACACAAGGAGCCTCTCGTGACTTTTGCTTTTCGCCCCGAAGTTGGCCTAGTTCTCCTTCCTGGTTTCTTTTCTTTTCTTTTCTTTTCTTTTTTTTTTTTTTAAATATATTTTATTGATATTTTATAGAGAGGAAGGGTTAGAGATAGAGAGCTAGAAACGTCTATGAGAGAGAAACATTGACCAGCTGCCTCTTGCTCACCCCCCTACCGGGGATGTGCCCGCAACCAAGGTACATGCCCCCGACCGGAATCGAACCCGGGACCTTTCAGTCCGCAGACCGATGCTCTCTACCACTGAGCCAAACCGGTTTCGGCTCTTTTCTTTTTTTTGTAAAAAGTATATTTTTATTGACTTCAGAGAGAGGAAGGGAGAGAGGGAGAGGGAGAGGGAGAGAGAGAGAGAGAGAATCATTGATTGGCTGCTTCCTGCATGCTCCCTACTGGGGACCAAGCCCAAAACCTGCGCACATGCCCTGACCAGGAATTGAACCTTCTGGTTCATAGGTCAGCGCTCACCCACCAAGGCACGCCAGCTGGGCTCCTTCCTGGCTTGTAATAGTAAGCAGGCGCTGTAAAAGACGCCCCGTGGTCCCCCCTTCAGTGGCCAGACGCCACAGACTGAGTCCTCCCCTCGCCAGTGCCCTGTCGCCCTCTGCTTCTTTCTCTCTTTAAACCCGGCCTGGGAGGAGGGGGGCAGCGGTTGCCCCTGGGTCCGCAGCTACAAGGAGGAAGCCAGCAGCTTGGCTGGCTCCCGAGACGTCAAATTTATTTCAATGGTTTCTCCACTGGAAGCACGACTTATCAGCTTTACTTTCAAACTTTGCTTGGATCGCAAGATTCTGTGAAAAGCAATTCTGTGGCCTTCAAACGGGGGGAAACACCCGTTCTCCAAAAAGAGGTGATTAAAAAAAAAAATATATATATATATATATACATATACGTATATATTTTATTATATAAAAAATCAATATAAAAATCAATTATATATATACAATTGATTTTTCACAGAGAGGAAGAGAGAGAGCTAGAAACATCAATGAGAGAAAATCATCGATCAGCTGCCTCCTGCACACACCCCCACCGGGAATGTGCCCGCAACCAAGGTACATGCCCTTGACCGGAATCGAACCCGGGACCTTTCAGTCCACAGGCCGACGCGCTATCCACTGAGCCAAACCGGTTTTGGCAAAAGAGGTGATTTCTAAGCAAATCAACAGCCCCACAAGGCAGACTCACCACAGCAATGAAGTAGTTGAATGGCATGGTTTCGCGAGCTTGCACAGCTAAGACTCCAGCACCGACCAGGAAAACAATGGCGAACAGGTCATTGAGAAGGTCCTGGAAACATGGGAGAGATGAGTGCCAGTCAGCCTGGGGCCGGGCACAGGCCCCAGGGACAGCCCACCTGGCAGAACTTCCTAGAAGGAACGAGTTTCAAACTTCTGCCTAATGAAAGGATATATAATTTTTTTTTTAAAAAAAGAGTAAGATGCAAATTGACTGTACCTTCACAATGCTCACCACCCAATCAGGAGTGAATATTCAAATTGACCCAACAAAGATGGTGGGTTAATTTGCATATGCAGGTGCCAAGCAGCGGGGGGGGGGGGGAGGAGGGCAGGACATTTGGGTTGTCGCCACTGACAACGCAGGCGTTCCGCCCCGCCCCAGCCACTCAGGGCCTCTGGGCAGCGTGGGAAGGTGGAAAGGCGGCTCCGGGCCAGAGTGAAAAGGTGGCTCCCGCTGAAGCGAAGGTGGTGCCAGCAGCCAGGGGAAGGAAGGTCCATTCTTGCATGAATCCTCATGCATCAGGCCTAAAGATAAATATACACCTGGCTAGGTGAACATACCTGCAGCCCCTCAGCTGGGTTCTTTGAGTCAAGACCCAAAGCCCAGGATATCTTTTATTTTTCAAACTTTAAAAATTTTTATTGATTTCAGAGAGGAAGGAAGAGGGAAAGAGAGAAAGAGAAACATCAGTGATGAGAGAGAATCATTGATTGGCTGCCTCCTGCACATCCCACACTGGGGATGGAGCCCACAGCTGGGCAATGTGCCCTGACTGGGAATCGAACCATGACCTTCTGGTTCATTAGGCCGACACTCAACCACTGAGCTACACTGGCTGGGCTGGCCTGACTTCATCACTAGTCTACAGGGCCCCATCTGCAACTGTAGTCACACTGGGGGTTAGGATCTCAGTGTATGGAATATGGGGGTATGCACACATTCACTCCATAACAATTCCATCTTCTCAAATCTGAGCTAGTGCTCAAGTTTTATAGCAATTCGGATAGCTCATGGGGCACGTCCATCCTTGTCATTTTTTAAAAAAAAATTCTTCCGTAAGACTTTCCGAATCATCTTGTAAAGTTCCATGAACAACCTCTTGCTCGGGTGGACTCTCATTACGTTGGAAGTCCATTGCCGGCTTTATGATAGCAGCTCTTTGCATCTGCGAATGTGTGTGGCATTTTTCTCTCACGTTTCTAGGATCCTCCTTTGTGTCCACTGATGAAACGTTATCATCGCTACGTAAGGTCATACACATCTTTGAGCGGTCTTATTCCAAGACACCTCGTCGTCTGTTGTTCAAAATGTTTGTTTTCTCGGTGTTTATGGCTGGTAGTCAAAAACACTATTGTTTTGGTCTCTGCTAAAACCTCCAGGACCTCAGATCAGTTCCAGTAATTTGACTGGAGATTCTCTTGGATTTTCTTTCTTTTTTAAAAAAAAATATATTTTATTGATATTTTACAGAGAGGAAGGGAGAGAGATAGAGAGCTAGAAACATCGATGAGAGAGAAACATCGACCAGCTGCCTCTTGCACACTCCCTACTGGGGATGTGCCCGCAACCAAGGTACGTGCCCTTGACCGGAATCGAACCCGGGACCTTTCAGTCCGCAGACCGACGCTCTACCACTATGCCAAACCGGTTTAGGCTCTCTTGGATTTTCTGTGTAGAGAATCAAATGACGAATGTGTTATGATAGATCCCACCACCCCCCCTCCCCAATCCGCATACCTTTGTTTTTCTTGTCCTATTGTACTGATTCAGTAGTCACCTCAGGAAATGCTTTTAAAGTTTTGCCATGAAAGGAAATGTTTATGGTAGGTTTGGATAGATGCCTATTATTAAAATAAGGAAGCTCCCCCCCCCGCCCCTCTAGTTTGCTAAGAGATTTCTAAAAATAAGTATTGAATATGACTAAAATAGTTTTCCAGCAGCTTAGAAAATGGTAGAATGGTTTTCTCCTTTAAGTGAAAGATGGCGAGATATAATAGTAGAAAATTTGACAACGAAGCCATCTTTACATTCCTGGCTCACGCCCTCCTTGGTCGCGAGGTGTTGCTTGCTTGTACTAGCATGTTACCGGAGTCAGTTTGCTAATATTTTATTGAGGGTTTTACGGCTGCATTAGAATAAGATAGGCCTATAGTTGACTTACCTTGTACTGCCTGGTTTTCAGATCAAAGTTCCACCAGGTAGTGCAACATATTAGGAAGACTTTAGATGTAAGGGAGAAAGGGACAGACCAAATGAAACTGAATATAAAGTCCAGGAATGAACCCTGCATGTGGGATTCAGTACTTTCACAAAAATGCCATTTCCAGTCAGTGCAGGAAACGTGTACTATTCTGTGAATGGATGAATCAAATGATAAGACAGCCATCAGGGTTTAAAGCTAGAGCCATGATTCACACCAGAGAACGAAATGGCTCCAGATGAATCAAAAGGTTTAAATAGAAACAATTTAAACAAGAGCCAGATGAAAACATGGATGAATTATTTTATAACCTATTTTTCCATTTCTTTTTGTGTCAATTTTTGTAAGTTGTATTTTCCCCTCCAGGAAATTAACTACCTAAACTTTTCAATTTATTGGCATGGAAGTTTTTGTAATGTATGAAATTTATATATACACACATATATAACACACACACATATATATATAATATATATAATATATATAATATATATATATTAAATTTCCTTGGGGTTACAGTCCTTAAATTTATAACTCTAGTTTGAATTGATACCAACTTAGTTTCAATAGCACACAAAAATTCTTTTTGTTGTCACAAATTATATCTTTATACATTGTGACCCATTAATGTAGATTTATAATTATTGTTTTATGCACTTGTATTTTAAGTTATATCAGAAAAGAGGAGTTACCAATAAAATATAATAATACTGGCTTTTATAGTTACTTATATAGTTATATTGGTGGCCTTTCTTTCTTTTGTGGCTTCAAGTTACTATGCAGTGTCCTCTCATTTTGGCCTAAAGGATTCCCTTTATAATTTTTTTTTTTTTTAGGACATGTCTATTAGTAACAATTCCTACACATTTTATGTGGGAATTTTAAAAAATATATATTTTATTGATTTTACACAGAGGAATTGAGAGGGATAGAGAGTTAGAAATGTCGATGAGAGAGAAACATCCACCAGCTGCCTCTTGCACACTCCCCACTGGGGATGTGCCCGCAACCAAGGTACATGCCCTTGACCGGAATTGAACCCGGGACCTTTCAGTCTGCAGGCCGATGCCCTATCCACTGAGCCAAACCGGCCTCGGCTATGTGGGAATTTCTTAACTTCTCCTTCATTTTTTAAAAATAATAAATCTTTATTGTTCAGATTATTACAGGCATCCTTCCCCTACCCCCCCCATAGCTCCCCTCCACCTGATTCCCCACCCCACATCATGCCCTTACCCCTGCCACTGTCTTCATTCATAGGTGTAAGATTTTTGTCCAATCTCTTCCCACACCCCTCAGACCCCCTTCCCCCTGAGAATTGTCAGTCCACTTCCTTTCTATGTCACTGATTCTATTATATTCTCTATTCTGTTCTTCAGGGGTTTTTTTATTCACTTGATTTTTAGATTCACTTGTTGGTAGATATATATTTGATGTCTTTTTATTGTTCATAATTTTTACCTGTGCCTTTTTCTTCTTTCTCTTCTTAAAGAATACCCTTCAGCATTTCATGTAATCCTGGTTTGGTGGTGATGAACTCCTTTAGCTTTTTCTTATCTGTGAAGCTCTTTATCTGACCTTCAATTCTGAATGATAGCTTTGCTGGGTAGAGTAATCTTGGTTGTAGGTTCTTGCTGTTCATCACTTTGAATATTTCTTGCCACTCCATTGAATATTTCTGTTGAGAAATCAGCTGACAGTTGTATGGGTACTCTCTTGTAGGTAACGAACTGATTTTCTCTTGCTGCTTTCAAGATTCTCTCTTTGTCTTTTGCCCTTGGCATTTTATTTTACTTTATTTTTAAAATATATTTTATTGATTTTTTACAGAAAGGAAGAGAGAGGGATAGAGAGTTAGAAACATCAATGAGAGAGAATCATTGATCAGCTGCCTCTTGCACACCCCCTACTGGGGATGTGCCCGCAACCATGGTACATGCCCTTGACCGGAATCGAACCTGGGACCCTTCAGTCCGCAGGCCGATGCTCTATCCACTAAGCCAAACCAGTTTCGGCTGCTCTTGGCATTTTAATTATGATGTGTCTTGGTGTGGTCCTCTTTGGATTTCTCTTGCTTAGGGTTCTATGCGCTTCCTGAACTTGTAAATCTATTTCTTTCACCTGATAGGGAAAGTTTTCTGTTATTATTTCTTCTAATAGGTTTTCAATATTTTGCTCTCTCTCTTCTTCTGGCACCTCAAAATTTCGGATGTTGGTACATTTAAAGTTGTCCCAGAGGCTCCTTACACTATCTTCATATTTTTGGATTCTTTTTTCTTTCTTTTTTAAATATATATTTTATTGATTTTTTACAGAGAGGATGAGAGAGAGATAGAGAGCTAGAAACATTGATGAAAGAGAAACATCAACCAGCTGCCTCCTGCACACCCCCCACCAGGGATGTGCCCACAACCAATGTACATGCCCTTGACCAGAATCAAACCAGGGACCTTTCAGTCCGAAGACCGACTCTCTATCTACTAAGCCAATGGCAGATTCTTTTTTCTTTTTCTTTTTCTGGTTGGGTGTTTTTTGTTTCCTTGCATTTCAGATCTTTGGTTTGATTCTTAGGGTACGTTGATCTACAGTTGAGTTTCTGTATATTCTTTATTTCAGAGAGTGTATGCTTAATTTCTGACTGGTCCTTTTCCATTTTTTTGGCATTCTCATTAAGGTCCTAGAATGTCTCACTAAGCTCATTGGAGGTCTCATCAAGTTTCTCAGCAGTTTTTAGAAGATTCTTGAGTAACCTTATAAATGTGGTTTTGAACTCTATGTTGTCCAGTAGTTTGCTTTCCTCGATTTCTTTAATTCGTGACATGTTTCTTTGTCTCTGCATTTTGGCTGCTTCCCTGTGTTGATGGAGTGGCTTTATGTGGTAGGGGACATATAGGGGCCAGTAGCTCAGCCTCCCCAATCACCTGAGGTGGACGCTCTTGGTACATCCCTTTGTGGGCTGAGGGCAAAGTCTTGGTGTAGTTAAGCCTTGATTGCTGTTGGTACACTGGGAGGAATTGACCTCTAGGCCAAGTGGCTATGAGGACCCGCTGTTATCTATAATGGAAGAACTGCTGTGCTGGTGACACGCTTATGGTGCAGGACTTGTTTCAGTGGGGCTTTGGTGCTCACTGAGTCTGCCTCTTGAATGTGTCACTTATGGATGTGAGGAGTTGGAATCTGGTGTCTCACACTGACCACTGGGTGCACTGACTTCTGGATCTCCAAGGGGATGCAGGTCAGCTACTGTCTGAGGCCACCCAGTAGGAGCTACAGCGAGAACTACAGTTTTCTCCTGTTTGCTTGGGGTTTTGAGGTTTTGGAGTTGTCAGACGAGCGCTACAATTTGCTAGGTTAAGCTGCAATAGGACAGGCCATTCATATGCAAAAGCTGCTGCTTGGAGCTTGGGTGGGTTTATAGGTTGTGCAGGGCGGGGTCTCAGGGCATCACTTGGCTAGGGCGTGGCAAACAGCAATGGCTGCCAGTCAGCTCTCTGCGTTTCAGACCCTGTCCCTGCGTCCCACGCCCCAGCGCAGTAAACAATGATTCCTGTGCAGCTCTGTAAGCAAGCCACCCTCACTTTCCGACCCAATGGCAGAGAGTCCAGCTTCTCCCCGGAGGAGTTTGGGTCTCCCGTGTCTCCCCAGAAACTGGTTTTCAGAGTGATCGGGAGCAATGCCCACCGCCAGCCCTGATCGCGCGCCTCCGTACCTCAGCTTTTCAGCGCTTGTACATGTCTCAATGCTCTTCTCTTTCCTTCTAGTTGTAGAACTTCCACTCAGCCAGCTTTCCCGTGCTTCTGGGTGATAGATGTTTTGTCTTTTAGTTGTAGTTTTGAAATTGTTGTGCAAGGCAGCAGTTTAGGTGTTTCCCTCTGCTGCCATCTTGGATCCCAAACCCTTCAAATCTATTTTTTAAAAATTTTAAAAAAAGATCTGTTTATTCTTTCATTATGTCTCATTCTTTTCTTAGTGCTCTTATTTATGTCTTTAATAATTGTAAGTATATTTTCTATTTTTGACAACTCTTCAATTATCTTTTCAGTGTTCTAATCCATTTGTTATATTTGCTGATTCTTTATTCTTACTCGTGGGGATTTAAACTAAGACGCTTTGTAGTCTTGAACTGTGAGTTCGTATCTGACCCCTGTGTTCCCCATACCCATCCTGTGATTGTGTATTTGATTCTCTCAGGAGTTCCATGGATATCATCTCTGAATATCATAAAACTGGGATCAATTTTCATGCTAATTCTCAGGCATTACATTCACTAAGATTTCTAGGCTGAAGGTAGTAAAAATTCAAACCAAATCTGTATAAGGTCCAAGCTCAAGATTTATATTTCTCAAAGTGGTCTTTTAAAAAAAATTCTTTATTGTTTAAAGTATTACATATGTCTCCCCCGCCCCCTCTGACTTCTCCCTAGCTATTCCCATCCCCTAGCACATGTCCTATCTCCCTACGGTCTCTGTCCTTGGGTTATGCTTATGTGCATGCATATAACTCCTTTACTTGCTCTCTTACCTCCCCTCCCCTGCCTACCTTCTGAGGTTGTTTTGTTTTTTTGTTTTGTTTTTTTTTAAATATATATATATTTTATTGATTTTTTTATAGAGAGGAAGGGAGAGAGATAGAGAGTTAGAAACATCAATGAGAGAGAAACATCCATCAGCTACCTCTTGAACACCCCCCACTGGGGGATGTGCCCGCAACCAAGGTACGTGCCCTTGACCAGAATAGAACCCGGGACCCTTCAGCCCACAGGCTGACGGCTCTATCCACTGAGCCAAACTGGTTTTGGCTTCCTCTGACGTTTGACAGTTGATTGATCCTTCTATGTCTCCGGATCTATTTTTTGTTCATCAGTTTATATTGTTCATTATATCCCACAAATTTAGTGAGATCCTGGGATACTTATCTTTCTCTGACTGGCTTATTCTGCTTGGCACAATGCTCTCCAGGGCCATCCATGCTGTTACAAATGGTAAGAGTGCCTTCTTTTTTACAGCAGCATGGTATTCCGTTGCATCGCTATACCACAGTTTTCTAATCCACTCCTCTGCTGATGGGTACTTAGGCTGTGTACAAACCCTAGCTATGGTAAACTGTGCCGCTATGAACATAAGGGGTGCATATATCCTTTCTGATTGTTTCAAGGTGGCCTTTTTTTGTTTATTCCACGCTAAGCTCAAGCAGAGGTGAGTATGCTTTCTTACTTTTTTAAATATATTTTTTTATTGATTTTAGAGAGGAAAGGAGAGGGAGAAATATAACTTGGGATGTGCCCTCCTGACTGGGAATGGAACCTTGACATCCTGGCTTATAGGTTGATATTCAACCCCTGAGCTACGCGCCGGCTGGGCAAGCATGCTTTCTGGCTTCTCTGCGTGGGGAAAAAGGGCATCTTCTCTGTCTTTCCCCTAAGGGTGCCCTATAGTCTTTACAGGGTGCTGGCTCCACCCAGAGCTCTCCGTTCTACAGCCAAGGCCTTGGGGTCTTGACCGGCAGCTGGGGAAGAGCCTCCTTTCCTCAAGGTGTGGGCTTCCTCGGGGCCTTTTCCTCCCAAATTCCGCCGCCTCTCTCCCCCCCAGCCCCATCCAGAGGTGCTGGGCCGCGCCCCTGGCACAGATGCGGGCGGGGAGGCCGGTCTCTGCGAACGCCCCCGGGGGGACCCCCCACCCCCACCCCCACCCCTCCCCCCCGGGCCCGGGGCCGGGCTGGGGCTCCGCCTCCCGCACTTACAGTGACGGGCCACAGGATGAAGGGCATGTATCTGTTGATGGCGAAGGTGTAGATGAAGATGAAGAAGACGAAGATGGACAGTTCCATGGTGATGACGAGGCTCACGAGCGGGTGCACCACGGTGCCGGTGAACATGATCAGCGCGGCTATCAGGCAGCCCTGTCGGGAGACACACACACACACACACACACACACACACACACACACACACACACGAGCGCGGCCGAGGCCCGGGGCTCCCTCGCCGGCCCGGCCGCGCCCGCCCCTCCCCTCCGCGCTCCCCGGGGCCGCGCCCACTCACCACGCTCAGGATCTTGACCTCGGCGTGCCCCATCACCCAGAACTCTTTGTTGCTGTCCTTAAATTCCCACCTGTAGCGGCGGCACCCCTTCCTCGTGCCCACCTCGTTCTTGGGCTGCACGGACTTGACCTTGGGCTGAGGCGGTTCTTTCTTGTCCTTTTTCTTGTCCTCTCCGGGAGGTTTCTCTCCCTCCTTGGCGGCTGGTGGTGCCTTGGCATCCTTCTTGCCTTTGTCTGCCATCTTGGCGTGGACCCCGTCGGCTTCTCACGGCCCGCCCAAATCTCTTGTGCTGTTTCCCTCGGACAGGCCTGACCTGGAGCCAGCCGGGTGCCAACCGACTAGCTCGGAGGCCACGCTCAGCCAACGGCCAGGGACCGGCGGGGCCAACGCGTGGGGCCCCCCCGCGGCGCGCGCCCTCCCCGCCTGTGGGAAGGCCATCCCTGCGCCCTAGGGCCCGCCCCGCCGTCCCGCCGCCGGCCAGCCAGGCCCCCACCCGCCCCCGCGCGGGAGCCACGCCCACCGCCCAGGCCCCGCCCCCGCTGTCCCGCCGGCCAGCCAGGCCCCACCCCCGCGTGTGGGAGCCACGCCCACCACCAGCCCCCGGCCAGCCAGGCCCCACCCCCGCGTGTGGGAGCCACGCCCACCACCAGCCCCCGGCCAGCCAGGCCCCAGCCCTAGCGTGTGGGAGCCACGCCCACCACCAGGCCCCGCCCCCGCTGTCCCCACCTCCGCGTGTGGGAGCCTCCCGGGCCCCGCCCGGCCAGCCAGGCCCCACCTCTGCGCGTTGGAGCCACGCCCACCGCCCAGGCCCCGCTCCCGCCCCGCCCCTCCCGGGGCTCCCCTCGCGGTCCCCCCTGGCCTGGCCCCGGGGTTGGGTTGGGTTGGCTGGCAGCAGCAGCGCGGGGGTCCAGGGCCCTCGGGTCCAGGCCGCTGTGCCCTGGGCGGGGAGGAAGGCAACTGGACTTGGACACAAGGCGACACGTGGAAGCACAAGTGTTCCTGGCTCAGCGGCCCTGACTTTATGATCACGTGGGCGGGCCGACGGGGGTGACAGGGGTGACAGCGTGTGAGCTCAGGGCGAGGGTCCGGCGGCGGCGGCGGCTGGCTCCGAGGGCACAGGGCTGAGCGCCTTCTCGGGCTCCGCTTTGGGCTGCCGCTCGGGTTCTTCCTTGGCCGGGGGGCCCGCCGCGGCTTCGCCTTCCAGGCCCAGGACTTTCTTCATGGCTCTCCTCACCAGCTTGGTGACCAGGGTCGCATCCATGAGACACGCGACGGCCGCCGCGAGACACAGGGCCTGTGGGACACGAGGCCATGCGCCCCGGGAAGGAACGGCGGGGTTACTGTGCGGCTCAGGAGCCGCCTGTCTGTCTCTCCCTGGTCCCCATCCAGGGACGCCACCTGCCTTCTTGCCCCTCTCGGACCCTCCGCTGCCTGCTGTGACCCTTTCTGTCGTCATTCCCCGGGAAAGGAGTTTTGGAAATGGTGGGTTTTGCAGACGCTAACGGCCTCATCGGACTCGCACGAGGCACCAGGAGAGGCCCAGAGAAGGACACTGGACTTGGGGGGACGGGGGGCTCCGGGTGGGGTCCTGAGATGGCCCTTCGTGGACAGGACTCTTGGGCTAAGTTTGAAAGGGCAAGGAAGGAGTTCCCAAGGGGACCGGCTGGGAGGAGGACTCCGGGCACTGGGCTGAGGTCTCCGAGGGCGACTCTGGCGTGGCCGAGACCTCTGGAGAGGGTGAGGGAGGGGGCAGAGTTGAGGCTGGGGAGGTGCAGGATGTGGGACTTTATCGGGAGGAGAGGTGGGGGGGCCGGACTCGGAAAGCCCTCTCGCCGAATGGCAAGGTGACTGGACAGTGACCTAGACTGGAGGCCGGGGGGGGGGGGAGGGGGGCACTAGTGGGAGGTGGTGGGGCCTCCCGCCATCCAGGTAAGAATTTATGGAGACCAGGCGCTAGGAGCCGCTGGCCGGAGATGGAAGACGTGGAGTCTGAGTTAGCGAATGGGGACCAGCTCCTGTCGGTCTTGGACGCTCCTCCTTCTGGTCACACAATCCCCGGCTGCTTAAACGGACTTTTCCTAGGCAGCTCTTGCCCCATCTAATCGGCGAGTTGCCCTGGGGGAAAGGATTCTCTCCCCAACACCGAGTTCAGACCTGGCACGATCCAATGGGACTGGCAAATATTTACCGATTATGGAATGAGTTCAAAGAACTTCAATCATTTATTTTTGGGGGATTAATTTCTCTTCCCATGGTTTAACCTCTTAAACCAAAGCCTCACCTCCCCACACCCCAACCATCTTCCAAGCATGTAATCTGCCATGTTTTGTGCCCTTCATAGGAGGATTCAAGTTTCAGTGTATCCCAGCCTGTGCCATATCTGTAAAAATGAGAGCTGTCAAGACCGAGTCAAAAGATGCCTTGGCCTTAATATTAGAGCGTCAGTCCACCCACTGAAGGGTCTGGGGTTCCATTTCTGGTCAAGAGCATGTATCTGGGTTGCAGGTTCAATCCCGGGCTGGGTCGGGGGCACAAGTGGGAGGCAACCAATGGATGTGTCTCTATGTCTCTCTCCTCCTTCCCTCCCTCCCTCTCTCCCATTCTCTCTGAGGAGCAATGGGAAAAATATCCTCAGATGAGGATTAACAAAACAGACAAACAAACCTAGCTTTGTGTGGAGCACTTGTTGGCTGCTGGAAAGTGATTTCCTCCCTTGGACTTCCTTCCTCCCTCCCTCCCTCCCTTCCCTCCCTCCCTCCCTCTCTTCCTTCTTGAATAGGCTGGGTCATTCACTTTTGACAATGCCCTCCCTCCTCCCTCCCCCTACGATTATCCTTCTTTATGTGCTTTTAAAATATTCTCTAGTCCAGCCCGAAAAGTCCAAGTCCTATGTACAGGCAAGAAAATCTTGTTGCAACGGTTTAAAAAAATAGTGTAGACGGTTCTCAAAAAGGGGTTCAACAACGTGCTTTTATCCCTGTTTGGAAGAATTGGGTATGAGAACGAAGATTTTCCCTGAGCTTAGAATTTGTGTAACTTCCCATCCTCTCAAGTCCTTGGTGCAGAAAAGAGAAGGGGCGGTGGCGAGGGTGTGCTGCGACGGAAATAGTGTCGGAAATAGTGCCAGCTCTCCCTTCTCAGGAGTCCGTGAAAGACTCAACAGCCATGGAGTCCCGGGGGCCTTCACTTACCCCTCCGACGTAGAACAAGTGTCTCCTTTCCTTTTCCTTCAGTGTCATGATGGCAACCACTACAAGGAACACGGTGGTAATGAAACTGTTGATAAGATCCTGCAAGACAGAATTGAAAAGGATCAACTTTACATGAAAATGTAGTTCCATCAAATATGTACCGTATTTGCCGGCGTATAAGATGATTTTTTGGCCCTGAAAAATACCGTATTTGCCAGCGTATAAGAGACTGGGCGTATAAGACGACTCCCTAACATTTCCACTAAAAATACAGAGTTTGTTACATACTCGCCGTATAAGACTACCCCCCACTTGGAGGCATATTTTTCAGGGCCAAAAATCGTCTTATACGCCGGCAAATACGGTAAACGGGACAGTTACCTATCTAAGGATGGACGTCCGTTGCAGACTTTCCCTCTGCTTAATATGGAGAGGAACCCCAAGCAGCATAATTCTTACATCTTCCAGAGACGTGAGTTTATGTGATTTTTTAAGACCCTGGATGGCACTTGGTCAGCAGAAATGGGCTTCATTTCATTAAAGAACACCATTTTTTAAAAAATAAATAAAAGCTGACAACTTTTCCGTCAGACTTTTCTTCAAGGCCACAGAAAGGGAGCACGAACACATCTAGAGGCTTGGGGGCCGAGCCCAAATTGGTCCCCCCAAAAATATGATTTTTCGGAAGCCTTATGTTTTAAATGAACTCTGAATGCTGTTCCACGATACATTTGTTTTAATATAAAAATAAATTTTTTTAGACGTGGTGGACATGGCTCCCAGGTTGAGTATCTACCCACCTATGAACCAGGAAACCACCATTCAACTCCCAGTCAGGGCACGTGCCCGGGTTCCACGGGGGAGTGAGGGGCGGCTGCGGCGGAGGGTGTGTGTGTGTATTCACAGGAGGCAGCTGATCACTGATTCTCTCTCATCATGGATGTTTCTCTCTCTCCCTCGCCTTTCCTCTATGGAATAAATAAAAATGTTTTACAAATTAAAATTTTGGATTAGGACTTGACTGGTTTAATCCCATCCCCCAAATCTTTAGGTAGAACCCATCCTTTAGACGTCGGGTCATATTTATTCTGTAGGTTCACGTTCGCACGGCCCGAGAAGGGGAGCAGGCCTGACACTCTGGAGTGAATGCCTGGTGCTGTTGTTGACTTTTGCGTTTTCCTGAGACATGGCCACAGCTGAGTCTGCCCTGACATCTGTGCCACCATCCTTCCTTCTGGATTCCAGTACCGGGTTCTTTAACGGCTAAGTAAAGGGTCAGGATGAATGTGGGCGGGGGGGGGGGGGGGGAGGCTGGGCTTTGGTGGGGGTGGGGGGGCAGTAACGGAAGAAGGCACGGCATGTGTCAGGGGCACAAGTTTGTGGGGAGGGGCAACAGGCCAGGGCGATAGAATCCTGATGTGGCCCAGAGAGCAAATTGGAACATATTCTAGTCTTCAAAGTGGCCTGACTTAGTAGGTATCAACCCGTCGGCTGTACTTGCCCAGGTATAGCCAGGAGCCTGCCATCCAGGGTATGGCGTCACAGTGGCTTTTCCAGGGGCCACGCATTTCCCAGTCATTATCTCATTGAACCCTCATTTGTGCACCCTGCACAAATCAGCATGGTTGTGATCTCCGGCTAAGAGGCTATAACAAGAGGCTTAGAGGGGTTCATTCAATTGCCTGCGGGTCGAGTATCTTGCCGGGGGGTGGAGTCAGAGCTCAACGCGCAGTCTTGCCTCCCAGCGGGGACGCCCACATAGCATGGAAGGGCAGCCACCACGTTTGTCATTTCCTGTGGAATGGGTCATTGGGGGGTCAGCATGGATGGGGCACAGAGGGTGAGAGTACTTTTGGTGGATGTCATTTGTTGAGCTCGTTTTTTGGCCTGCCAGCTCCCAGATGTGTGACGGGGGGGGGGGGGGGGGGAGGCACACACACGCTTTGTTACCCCCCTCCCCTTGTGCCAGCATGCTGATTCTTAATATGAAGCTAATGCTTGGGATTCATGGGGTTGATCTGAGGATTACGTGGCGTGAGGAATCTGAAAGCAGCCGGCAAGTGCCTGGCGTCTGGTGGGTAGTGGGAGTGCATCAACACGTCTATTCGTGCCGAAACCGGTTTGGCTCAGTGGATAGAGCACCGGCCTGCGGACTGAAAGGTCCCAGGTTCGATTCCGGTCAAGGGCATGTACCTTGGTTGCGGGCACATCCCCAGTAGGAGGTGTGCAGGAGGCAGCTGACGGGTGTTTCTCATCGATGTTTCTAACCCTCTACCCCTCTCCCTTCCTCTCTGAATAAAATCAATAATAAAACAAACAGCCGAGACTGGTTTGGCTCAGTGGTAGAGCGTCGGTCTGAGGACTGAAAGGTCCCGGGTTCGATTCCGGTCGAGGGCATGTACATTGGTTTTGGGCACATCCCTGGTAGGGGGTGTGCAGGAGGCAGCTGGTTGATATTTCTCTCTCATCGACGTTTCTAGCTCTCTATATATCTCTCTCTTCCTCTCTGTAAAATACCAATAAAATATATATTTTTAAAAAATAATAAAACAAACAAACAAACACATAGATTCGTGATATCTGGCCTCAAAATGGGCACAGACAGTAAACTTTCAGCACATTACAGGTGTTTTTCCTGTTGAGATTGGCAAGCTAGGAGCCTTTTTGTGAACCTCCTTCTCAGAAGGGTCTACCATTCGGGCACCTGGCGGGTAACACTGTGAGGGGGGCGTGGAGCAGGGCTGGGGAGGGTTGGCAGTGAGTTCCAGTGCGTTCCATAGGCTGCCTGATAGGTCTGGCTATTGTGGGGGCAGGTACGGCGGCTTGCAGCGTTGTACCCGAGGCCTGCAGTCTACGGTATTAGAAGATGTGAACAAGGACTCTTGCAACTAAGCAGCAGAGTGTAGTTACTTGTTAAGGTAAAGAACGAACTAGCCGTGGTCGTGGGCCGTTGTGAATGTGGATGAAAGTACACCGACAATGACACTGGGACTAAGCCAAATGCAGACTGGCCCTGCCCCAGCCAACAGCGGATTCCCCATCACAAGTCCATCCCCTCCTTGGACCGCTGGGTGATATGGGTTCTTGTGATTCTTCCTCAATAAGAAGCACTGTGCCGAAACCGGTTTGGCTCAGTGGATAGAGCGTCGGCCTGCGGACTGAAAGGTCCCGGGTTCGATTCCGGTCAAGGGCACGTGCCTTGGTTGCGGGCACATCCCCCTTGGGGATTGTGCAGGAAGGAGGCAGCTGATCGATGATTCTCTCTCACCGATGTTTCTGGCTCTCTATCCGTCTCTCTTCCTCTCTGTAAAAAAATCCAATAAAATATATATATATATATATATTTTTAAAAAGAGTTGAAGAAGAAGCACTCTCCTCAGCTGTCTCCCGGAGCTCAGGTTTGCCTTGTACCCCGCATTTCTGGGGTAGCTCACATGTCTTGAGCCCTTACTATGTGTCACATACGGTGCCAAGGTGTTAATCCATGATCTCATTTGATTCTCACAACAAACTTGCATTGTCCCCAGTTCACACGGGGGGGGGGGGGGGGGGCGGGGGGGAGCAACTTTGGGGGGGGGGAGGGGCGCGCGGGTAGTTCAGCCAGTGAGTGGCTCTGACCCTCAGCCGTCTGACTTGATTGCCCAGGGCCTTCTCCTGCCTAACCCCGCTTCCCTTTGCCTCAGACACAGACCCTCTGATCGGCCTCGTCCTTGACAAAGACACGTTCTCCTCGATCGGGGGGCCTTGCACCAGGCAGTGGGACTTCTGGCGGGCTCCCCTGTACATGCCATCCTCACGCCTCATCGCTTCTCCCCCCTTCCCTCTCCCCCACCCGCCGTGGCTCAATGCCCTGTTGATTCAAGTAGCCGCTGCTGAGCAAAATGAGAGGTGGGTTTATTACTGGCCGGTCACTTTCCTTAAAGCTCTCGGTCTGTTCTCCGAGGTAAACACAATGGTTGTCAGGCTGTAACTGGGAAAGAAAACGAGGCTCTAATGTCAAATGCTTGTTTTTATTTATTTATTTATTTAAAAAATATATATATTTTATTGATTGTGGGTTTTTTTTTGTTTGTTTGTTTGTTTTTTTTTACAGAGAGGAAGAGAGAGGGATAGAGAGTTAGAAACATCGATGACGGAGAATCATCGATCAGCTGCCTCCTGCACACCCCCTACCGGGGATGTGCCCGCAACCAAGGCACGTGCCCCTGACCGGAATCGAACCTGGGACCTGTCAGTCCGCAGGCTGACGCTCTATCCACTGAGCCAAACCGTTTTCAGCCAAACGCTTGTTTTTAAATATCGCCGTCAGAAGGAACGTTAAACGTTTAGATCTGTTTCGCAGCCGGTGGGGTTTGTAACCGGCATTTATACACAACCAGCATTAGATGGTGGGCCAACTAGCCGCAACTTTCATTGGTTCCACTGGTGCCTGGAGTTCTCCCAGCGGGTGGCAGCGTCCCATCGGAAATCGCCGGAACTGGTTGGTGTTTTTCTCGAACCTTACTTGAAGGGGACATTCTAAAGCTGATGCTTCTCGCGTCTAAACGTGAAGACATTGGCTGGGAGTTTAGGAATCATCGCTTCTATAGAGCTTTATTTTAAAATATGTTTATTATCTTCTTCTTCTTTTTTTTTTTTAATTGCTTTCTACTGGCAAGAACATCTGCTTGACCAGGACTCAGTTTCTCTGATCCTACTGGGTAATATTTTTTTTTTACAATGGAGAAGTGTTAAAAAAGAAAAAATAGAGGCTATTCAGAAGACAGCGATGACAGTTCGTACGTTTTTTGGGTAGAGTGACAGGGGATGTAGACGGTGGTGGCTAAAACTGGCGATGACGTCAAGAAATGGAGAGAGTGCCTCCGCATGTGTGTTTTTTTTTTGGGGGGGGGAAGGGAAGCTGTATTCTGACTCGCTCTGATTCAGAGCTGCGCTGGTGAGTCAGGGGCTAGCTGAGAGTTGGAGGGGCACCCACCCTCCCCAGGGGTGTCAGGGTCCCTGGCACAGTCTTCACCCAAGCGAGAAGCTGCATTGAGACTCGGGTGTGGGCCCCCACGCCCGGGCTCCATCCTGTCTCGAGAGAAGGAGACCCTGTCCAAATCTGGTCCCAGGGTCTACAGACCTCAGCCGGTCATCTGTGTGAGGCCAGCACTGCTGAGGGTCTAAGCCAGGGGTGGGCAAACTTTTTGACGCGAGGGCCACCATGGGTCCTTACACTGGACCGGAGGGCCGGAACAAAAGCAACCTGACCATGCTGGCACTCTCATCTTGGGCTGCTGGTGAAGGAGCGGAGGGGAGAGCAAGAGAGCCCTCCGCTCTTTCGGCTCCGTGGGCCGGATAGAACAGCCGAATGGGCCGGATCTGGCCCGCGGGCCGTAGTTTGCCCACGGCTGGCTAAGCCTTGGTTCCTCACACTTTCTATCTCCCTGCTGGGAACACTCAGCCTAAGCCAGTGGTCGGCAAACCGCGGCTCGAGAGCCACACGTGGCTCTTTGGCCCCCTGAGGGTGGCTTGGCGTTAGAACCACTTCTTCAAAATAGACTTGCCCAGGCCAAAAACCGGCTTTCTGCGCACGGGCCACGAAGTTTCAATCGCACTGTACGTGCGCGCCTGCACGTGGCATTTGGTGGAAGAGCCACACTCAAGGGGCCCAAGAGCCGCAGGCGGCTCGAGAGTCGCGGTTTGCCGACCGCTGTCCTCAGCCCTTCCCCGAACAAGGATGGGAATGAGGGAGTCAGGAACCTGCTCTTCCTATGAGCCTTTAAGGAGATTGACACTTAAAAATCAGTACGCCTGCCCGGCTGGCCGGTGTGGCTCAGTGTGAGAGTCCACCCATGAACCAAGAAGAGGTCAGCGGTTCGATTCCTGGCCAGGGCACGTGGCCCGGTTGCGGACTTGACCCCCACCCAGCAGGAAATCAGCAGGAGGCGGCTGAATGATGATGTTTCTGTCTCTTTATCCCCCTCCCTTTCCTCTCCCTCTAAAAATCAATGAAAACACAGCGAAAGTCGGCGCTCTTTACCCTCGTCCTTTGCTCTCCGGACGACACTAAACCATCTTGCCTGGAGAGAAGGGCGGAAAGTGGCGGGTGGGCCAGCGGGACCACCATAGTGTGTGGGCGGGGTTTCAAGCCAGGGCAGAGTTCTGAAACAGTGACAGTGCGAACCCAGGCCCCTGACCCTCGACTGGCGTTTCAGTCCCTCACCTCCTGGGCCGATACCAACTCGGTCCCTAAGCCAGCACGTTTTAAATGGGGCCACGGCCTCCCCCCGTGGGAGCTGTTTACCCTCTGAGCGCGTGTCGTGTATACCCATTGTCCTTCATCTCCCAGGACCTGAAGGGGGCAGGTTAGGAAGGAAAGGGGTGGATGGGAGAAGAGAATAGCTTTGGGTCTTGTTTTGACAGATATTTTTTTGGGAAACCTCCCGAGTCCATTAGATCACGCACCGCCTGATCAACAACTATGTTTGGCGAGCGTGGTGGCTGCCGAGTGTGCGGGCTTCTGGCCAGCCGAGCCGCGGGGTAACGGGGCACGCTTTGTGGGAAGACCGGCTTTCCCAACCAGGAAGCCCCTGGGCGTTCACACGGCAGCTCCACGTGCCGGTCCAGGCGCCGGCCTGCACCCTGGATCACAGGAGCGAGGAGGGGCCGTCCGCAGAACAGAGGACGCTCTCGCCCGGGCAGAGGTGGCAGAAGGGGGCCTGCTTAGGGGATCCACCTCTTGCCTCTGCCCGAGACACTCCCTGGACCCCCGCCCTGGGCCTCGCGGCCAAGCATGGGGCCTTGGGCCTCTCTCTCTCTCTCTCTCTCTCTCTCTCTCTCTCTCTCTCCAGCGCTATGGCAGTTGACCTTTTCTCCGAGGACGCGGATCCCCCTGCCCATGGCTCTGACCTTGGTGCTGTGAAGCCCTCAGTCACCACTCCCAAGGGCCTGTCTCTCTCCCCCCGACTCCCCCCATCCCTGGGACAATCCGTCCATCCTTGGCTCCAAATTTAAAGGAGACCAAGAGCCGAAACCGGTTTGGCTCAGTGGATAGAGCATCGGCCTGCGGACTCAAGGGTCCCGGGTTTGATTCCGCTCAAGGGCATGTACATTGGTTGCGGGCACATCTCAGTAGGGGGTGCGCAAGAGGCAGCTGATCGATGTCTCTCTCTCATCGACGTTTCTAGCTCTCTATCTCTCTCCCTTCCTCTCTGTAAAATATCAATAAAATATTTTTTTTAAAAAAAATAAGATAAAGGAGACCAAGAGGACGCAGGACAAGACACGGAGACCATAAAGTGCTGAGAGGCTCCTGGGAGAACCCAGATGCAGGGAGGGTGGGAGCAGACAAACCCTCCCAAGCAACCGGGCAGAAAGCCCCGGAGAATCTGAGCTTTAGAGTCTGGCAGGCCTGGGTTCAAACCCGGGTCTCCCTGCCTGCCTACGCAGGACCACGGGCAGCCCAATCCTTCCACGCCCTCCCCTGCCCGCCGGGGCGGAGGGAGGGGTGACTCCCGCCTCCTCGGGCCGTAGGGAGGATGGAACAAGGTGGGACCCGCGGACAAGTGTACCTGGCGCAGGGCATGTGCTCGGAAACGGTTACTTTACCTTCCCTGCTCGGACGCGTGAGATTTCCGCTTCCCCCGGGGAAACCTCTCCCTGGTTAGAGCTCCGCCACTCCCAGGCTCGTCCACGCGTCCGTCCGTCCGTCTGTCCGACGGGAGCTGCCCGGGGCTTTGCTTTGTCTGCTCGGCCGGGACGGCGAGCGCTCAGCAGCCCTTTTCAGAAAAATCCCTCGGACGCTTGAAGGGAGACACGAGCATTTCGGCTCCACAGCAACCAGTTCCACCTGCAGGCCAGAAAGCGGTGCCGCCGGGAAGGCAACGGTGTGGACGAGGTCCGAGCTCCAGGGTGAGGATGGTTCGCGGCGCCAGCTCCGCTGGTAAAAGCCACCCTTGGAGGCGAAAGGGCCTTCTAGAATCTCTCGGGGCCGCTGGCCACTTCCCCGAGGAGTGGTTCCTTGTGTGCCAGAGCCAGGAAGCAGGCCCACCAGACGCCGAATTCCCTCTCTGGTCCGAGGATGCAGACGCGGGCTCCACGGCAGACGGCGCTCATCGCTTCCGGAGCTCTCAGTGGCTAACGGCCGTGGGATGCCCACAGCTAGAATGTGCAATGCTCTTCTCTTTCCAAACACTCTATCTGGCACCCTCGGGGATGTACGGACCCTTCACACCCATGGGAAGGTTGATTCCTGCAACCTTTCGAGGGCGTGCGTGACCATTTTCTATACCTCTGCCGAGTTCGGTCTTGATTTTTTTTTTGGGGGGGTGGGGTGGGGTGGCGGGAAAGGGGGTGTGGGTGCTTATAACCTGTCAGAGAGGGTGCTGTTTGCAAAGCGGGAGCATGTGTCTGTGTTACGAGCAACAGATACGGAATGTGTGCCGACTGGCTCTACGAAGGAAACCCCTTCTTTACCGGGCGTTCTCACGCAAAGAGAGCCTCTACTCTGGGGCCGAGGGCGAAGCTTTATATTTGAATTACGAAAACGAACACTTACAAGTAAGGGCCAGTGTATGTAAGTCAGCAAGTGGTGAAGGGTTAGCATGTATATTAGGATAAATAAGATAACGATGAAGATTTCCAGGATTGTGATCGCTATGAATGACTCCGGGGCTTCGGCGATGATGAAACACGTTAGTGCCGCCACGAGAAGACCCTGCAGGCAAAGAAACAGGTTTTGTCTTAAAGCGCATGGACTACTAAAAAAAAAAAACCTACCCCCCCCCCACACACACACACCATAATCTGTCAAATGCAGATCTGGTTATATTGAAATTGCCTGTATTGTCTTGAACATATACACTTTATTATTATTATTTTAAAATATATTTTATTGATTTTTCACAGAGAGGAAGGGAGAGAGATAGAGCTAGAAACATCGATGAGAGAGATACATCGACCAGCTGCTTCCTACACACCCACCACCGGGGATGTGCCCGCAACCAAGGTACATGCCCTCGACCGGAATCGAACCTGGGACCTTTCAGTCCGCAGACCGACGCTCTACCACTGAGCCAAACCGGTTTCAGCCATACACTTTATTTTTAAAAATTTTTTGTACTTGTAATAAATGGAATAATACACACAAATAATGAAAATGTGCAGTAGAAGAGGGTAAAAAAAAAAAAAAAAAAAAAAAAAAAAGCCAGTTCCTTTCACCTCCCTTAACCCAACCTTAGCCTGGCTCCTTAAAAGTAAACACTGTTGTTGCCAAAACCGGTTTGGCCTAGTGGATAGAGCATCGGCCTGCGGACTAAAGGTTCCCGGGTTCGATTCTGGTCAAGGGCATGTAGCTTGGATCGACGATTCTCTCCCATCGATGTTTCTAACTCTCTATCCCTCTCTCTTCCTCTCTGCAAAAAAAATCAACGAAATATATATTTTTTAAAAGTAATCACCGTTGCCGGAACCGGTTTGGCTCAGTGGACAGAGTGTCGGGCCTGGGGACTGAAAGGTCCCGGGTTCGATTTCTTTCTTTTTTTTAAAAATATTTTATTGATGTTTTACAGAGAGGAAGGGAGAGAGATAGAGAGCTAGAAACATCGATGAGAGAGAAACATCGATCAGCCGCCTCCTGCACACCCCCCACCGGGGATGTGCCCGAAACCAATGCACATGCCCTTGACCGGAATCGAACCCGGGACCCTTCAGTCTGCAGACCGACGCTCTACCACTGAGCCAAACCGGCCTCGGCCCGGGTTCGGTTTCTGTCAAGAGCATGTACCTTGGCTGCGGGCACATCCCAGTAGGGGGTGTGCAAGAGGCGCTGGTCGGTGATTCTCTCTCATCGATGTTTCTAACTCTCTATCCCTCTCTCTTCCTCTCTGTAAAAAAAACCCAATAACATATATATTTTTTAAAAAGTAATCACTGTTAACAGTGTATGCTTTAAACCAAAAAGAATCGTGTATATGTAGTAGATAGAGAAAGTCGATGTTGATTTTGATAGAGTAATTAATGGTGAAGTCTAGCTTGCTTTCTCTCCAAATGGCAGTGGAGCATCCCAACCTCATTTATTGGGAAACACCAGTATCCCCCCACCCCCCGACTTAATGCCCAGGTTTTAGTATACACTAAATTCTCAGGTGAACTGGGTCTTTTTTGAGACTGTTCTCCTCCATTGAATCAATGATTACTTTTCTAGGAGTTTCCAAACGACAGGAAATCTGTTTTGTATCGCATTATCTGACCTTTCCCATACTCATTCTCAGGTTGTTTTGTGCCTCCCCCATGCTTGTCTTGGTCAGATTCCCCCAACTTAAGCCTTCTGGTAGGATTTTTATTGGGGTTCCATTTAATTTATAATCTGGAAAAGTTATTGCAAAATTTGGTCTTGCTAGTCAAGAACAGAGTGCATCGCCGAAACCGGTTTGGCTCAGTGGTAGAGCGTCGGTCTGCGGACTGAAGGGTTCCGGGTTCGATTCCGGTCAAGGGCATGTACCTTGGCTGCAGGCACATCCCTGGTAGGGGGTGTGCAAGAGGCAGCTGTGGATGTTTCTCTCTCATCGACGTTTCTAGCTCTCTATCTCTCTCCCTTCCTCTCTGTGAAATATCAATAAAATATATTTAAAAAAAAAAAAAGAACAGAGTGAGCCCTTTCTGTTAGTTTAGTGGCATTGGAATATCTCTCAATAGAATTTTATAGTTTTCTTCGTAAGGGTCTTTCAAATTTATTTCATTTCATCTAAGATTCTTATTTTGTAAACAAACATATTTTCCTTTATTTTAAGTGCTTGTTTGCTCATTTCCACTAACGAGCTAGTAGAAGTTACCTTATTCTAAACTGTTTCCCAGTTGACTTTGAGTGATCTATTTTGTCTCTCTTTTCAAATGTTCTTACTTCTTTTTTTCCTAATTGTGATGATTAGTAGGTCCAGAAAAATATTACATAACAGCATTGATAGTGGGCATCCTTTTTGTTTCTCATTTTCATGGGAATACTTCTGATGCTTAATATATATGATGCTGACTTGTGGGTTTATTTTTACAATGTCAGTGAAATACCTATGTATTTTCTATTTTACTGGACTTTTCTCACTCACTCTCTCTCATGCAGTCAGAGAGGAATGTTGGATTTTGTCAAATGTGTTTTGGGTCCTTCTTGTACTATTTTCTTCTCTTTGTACTTATGATATATATACTAGAGGCCCAGTGCGTGAAATTTGTGCACTCTGCAGGGGGTGGGGGCCTCCCCCAGCCCTGCCTGTGCCCTCTTGTAATACGGGAGCCCTCAGGGGATGTCCTGCATTGAGCGTTTGCCCCCTGGTGGTCAGTGCACGTCATAGTGACCGGTCCTTCTGCCATGGGGCTAAAACCAGCTCTCTGACATCCCCTGAGGGGTCCTAGCATGTGAGAGGGTACAGGCCAGGCCAAGGAACCCCACTGGCGCACAATCAGGGCTGGGGAGGGACGTGGGAGGTTGGCCAGCTGGGGAGGGCTCCAGGTCAGTCCTGACCCGCCAGATCCCAGCAGCAAGCTAACCTACTGGTTGGAGTGTCTGCCCCCTGGTGGTCAGTGCACATCAGTTGAGGGGCCTTAGCATATCATTAGTATATTACGCTTTGATTGGTTGAACGGCCAACTGGATGACCTGACACTTAGCATATTGGGCTTTTATTATATAGGATGGGGGATTAGTTTACTATGATTTTGATGTTGAATCACCTTATGTTTCTTCTTCTTCGTGGTGTATTTTTCAAAAGTTCTGATGAATATTGTCTGCTAATATATGAATACTTATTGCTTTGATACAAGCGAGATTTCTACTCTTTTTTTTTCTTCTTCCTGAACTTTGTCAGGTTTTGATTACCCCTGCTATATTGACTTTGTAAAAATAGCTCAGAAGTGCTTTTTCTCTGTTCTTTGAAAAACCTTGAACAGTATCAGAATTACATCCCCTGACGGTTTGAAAGTGTTCACCTGTGCAAAAAGCTGGTCTGATATACTTTTAAAAGATACTCATTTGGTACGTTCTCAATTTCTTCTGTGCTTATGTTGGGCTGTTTTAGGTTTTTCTCTACCCTGGGGTCAACTTTTGGTGATCTGCATTTTGCCTAGAAGAATCAGCTGTTTCGTCCCCTGATTCAAACTGACTTGCAAATGGGACGACCCTCTCCTGTGGATCCTCTCCCGCTTCCTGGGGGTTTGTGATTCCTTTCCCTTCCTAGTTTCTAACTTTGAATATGTGCCCTCTCCCCCCTCCCCCCCTCTGCCCGTTATGTTGGCGAGAGGTCTGTCAGCTTTATCCGTCAGTTCTGTGATTTGTGTTGGCAAATCGGCACACTGCTGCTCTCACCTTCCTTGTTTCCCCAATCCCCTTTGTGAAGGGAAACCCCCGAGAAACAGGAGAATGGGACAGGGGGGGAAAAAAAGAAGCCAACTTGCCGAAACCGGTTTGGCTCAGTGGTAGAGCGCCGGCCTGCGGACTGAAGGGTCCCGGGGTTCGATTTCGGTCAAGGGCATGTACCTTGGTTGTGGGCACATCCCCGGTGGGGGGTGTGCAGGAGGCAGCTGGGCGATGTTTCTCTCTCATCGACGTTTCTAGCTCTCTACCTCTCTCCCTTCCTCTCTGTAAAATATCAATAAAATATATTTTAAAATATTTATTTTAAAAAGAAGCCAAGCCGAGGTCGGTTTGGCTCAGTGGTAAAGCGTCGGTCTGCGGACTGAGGGGTCCCGGGTTCGATTCCAGCCAAGGGCATGTGCATTGATTGCGGGCGCATCCCCAGTGGGGGGTGTGCAGGAGGCAGCTGGTCGATGTTTCTCTCATTGACGTTTCTGGCTCTCTCGCTCTCTCCCTTCCTCTCTGTAAAATATCAATAAAAATATATTAAAAAAAAAAAAAAAGAAGATGCCAACTTTAGTAGTATGCTTTGCGTGGCGTGTGTGTACGGAACAAGAGGGGTTAGGAGGAAGGGTGAGGCAACATGGGGCGGGGGGTGGAGAAAGGGGACATCAGTAATACTTCCAGCAATAAACACACATCAAAACAAACAGATAAACAAACAAACAACAACAACAACACCAAGGGGGACTGGCCCAGGGGACTGGGGAAGGTTTCCCGAGGCTGAGGCCTGCGCCCGCCCTGCCGGCGCCCAGCCTGGGCCGGGCCCCGCCGCCAGCTGCCCGCACTCACCATCCTCAGGACCTTCAGCATCCCCGTGGGCGAGAAGAAGAACCGCTTGATGCTGTCCCTGAACCGCGGCGGGACTTTGGTGCGGCCCTCCGCGCGCTTCCGGATGGCCTCCTTCTCCTCCTCGCCCATGGCCTCCAGCTCGGACCCGGCCAGGGTCTCCGAGTCGTCCTTCTTGCTCTTCCCTTCGGGCCCCGGCGGCTGCGCCCAGTGCAGGGCGCCTTTGGGCTGGTTCTTGCTGGGGGCGCTGCGCCCGGGACGCCGGGAGGCGGCGCCGCCTTCAGGGTCCGCCACGTCGTACGAAGCCATGGTGGGGCCCCCCGGGGGCCGAGCTCTAATGGTAGGTGGGCCCTGCGGCCCTGGCCCCGCTCTGCGGCCCGCCGCCGGCTCGCCCGCGGCCGCCCCAACGGCTGCCGGCCGGCCGCCCAGCCCTCGCGCGCACCCGGCTCGCCCTGCCCGGGGGCGAACCGGCCTCTCCAGCCGCGCTCCGTGCCGCCCCCCCGGGGTGGCGCCGGTTGCCCAGCGTGGGGACCCGGTGCTGCAACCCCCGCCGCTTCGGTGGTGCCAGCCGCGGGCGGGCTCCCCTGCTGCCCGGGGGGCCGGACCGGGACCCGGACTGGAGAGCCCGGCGGGCGGCGCCCGGGCCCCCGCAGCGCGCGGGCAGGTGCGCGCGGTCCAGGCGATGCGCTAACGGCGCCAAGTCCCTGCATCCCTTCCTCCCGCTGCGCCCGCCCGCCCGCCCTGGGGAGGCGGAAGGGAAAGCGAAGGGCAGAGATCACGGCGGGAGGGGTGGGGTGGGGGGAAAGGGAGAATAAAGAGAGGTGCTTCGTCCTGAAAAAAAAAGGTCTCCAAAAAAAAAATGACACCCTTTATATTCTGTCATGAATAGGTTTCTTCTGGTAAGGGCCGCTGGGGTTGTAGAGGAGCTTCCGGTAGATGAGCGCCGCGTCGGCGAGGTTGCACACCACCGCCAGGAAGCTGAACACCTGCGGGCGAAAGACAACGGGGTCACTGCCGGGGGGACACGGGGGTCACTGCCGGGGGGGACACGGGGTCACTGCCGGGGGGACACGGGGTCACTGCCGGGGGGACACGGGGGTCACTGCCGGGGGACACGGGGTCACTGCGGGGGGACACGGGGTCACTGCCGGGGGGACACGGGGTCACTGCCGGGGGGACACGGGGGTCTCTGCCGGGGGGACACGGGGTCACTGCCGGGGACACGGGGTCACTGCCGGGGTGGCTCGCGGGGGGTCGTGCTTGCCCCAGGGGTCTGTCTGCCCACCGGGCCTCCCCTCCTGGTGGGGCACGGCGCGGGGATTGCTGAGACTAAAGCGGGAAGAGAACTCAGAGACCATTTCACGCTCACTCCCAAGTTTTCCTGCCCGGAGGAAGGGGAAATATCATTGAAGTGAGCAGAAGTGTGCTGGTGAAGTGGGGTGGGCTCTGCATTAAAGACTGACCTGCTGAGATCTCTCTCTCTCGCTCTCTCCCCCAAATATATTTTTATTGATTTTTTTTTTTTAACAGAGAGGAAGGGAGAGGGATAGAGAGCTAGAAACAACCATGAGAGAGAAGCATCCACTAGCTGTCTCCTGCACACCCCGCACTGGGGATGTGCCCACAACCAAGGTACATGCCCTTGACCAGAATCGAACCTGGGACCCTTCTGTCCCCAGGCTGATGCCAAACCAGCTAGAGCTGGCTTGGATGTCCTGACTTGCTCCTGAGACGTACTGTTTCAAGACCTACTGCTGATACTGAGTCGACATCAGTCTATCTCCAATGCACCACTGTTTGGTTTTCCTGTCGCAAACGCTGCTGGAGAGAGGGTCAAAGTGAACAGCAGCGCCAAGATGAAAGGGCGGCGCCGGGGGCTGTGAGGAAAGCTTTGGGGAACTGGGGTGATGAGATTCTCTCCGAGGCTTGGCTATGTTCACCTACGGGGCGGGACTCTGCATAGGCCCTGGGAAAAGAAAATGGAGGTCGAGGGAATGAACCAGAGCAGGGGTGGGCAAACTTTTTGACTCGAGGGCCACAATGGGTTCTTACACTGGGCCGGAGGGCCGGAACAAAAGCAACCTGACCATGCTGGCACTCTCCTCTTGGGCTGCTGGTGAAGGAGCGGAGGGGAGAGCAAGAGAACCCTCCGCTCTTTCGGCTCCGCAGGCCGGATAGAACAGCTGAATGGGCCGGATCTGGCCTGCGAGGGCTGTAGTTTGCCCACGGCTGACCTAGAGTGTGGTCTACAAGCCCGATGGCTGCAGTTTGAGGGCTGGTGCTGAGCTGGAGAGAGGGCATTCCTGCATGCTGTTTGCTCAGCTCACTCTAAAGTCCCGGGAGGCTGGCTTTCTCCCTCCAGACACAACTCCTGTCCCACCCGGAATCTCCAGCGTGGCTTCCTAGGTTCTCACCACAGGAAGTGCCTTCTACCTATGCTTTCATGCACTCTCCACACATTGCTGGTTCTTCCACCTGGACCCCCTCCCCCTCCCCCTCCCCTCTAACCCCCTTGATTTCTGGCAAACTTTGACTCCACTGCCAGACAGCAGTAGCTTCCTCTTTTCCGTGCCTCAAAGTGCTGCCAGCAGCTCACATACAGCGGCTCACCCTCTGTCTCTGGCATCAGGCTGTAAGTAACTTGAGGCAAGGGCCCACGTCCTAGCCCAGGGCCGTCCCAAAGACAGACAATGTGTCACCGAGCCCGGCCAGCGTGGCTCAGTGGTTGGGCACCAGCCTGTGAACCAGGAGGTCACGGTTTGATTTCTGGTCGGGGCACACGCCCCGGTGGTGGGCTTGATCCTCAGTAGAGGGCATGCAGGAGGCAGGCAATCAGTGATCCGCTCTCATCACTGAGGGTGATGGTTCCTATCACCCTCACCTTTCCTCTCTGAAATCAATTTTAAAAAAATGAATGAGTAAATAAGTGAATGAAAGTAAACCCTCTTTCCCCATAGCAGAGGGTAAGATTATCTTTAAGGACAACCGGGGAAGTTGCTGTTGTAGCACTGTTTCATTTCTGGAGTAATTCCCATCCCTCAGGAAGTTGCGTAGGGCCTGATAAGGGTGTTGAAAAGCTATGGATTCTGACAAACATGGCTATCTGAGAGCCATCAGTTCTCCTAGGACAGCGGTCGGCAAACTCATTAGTCAACAGAGCCAAAACAGCAACAGTACAATGATTGAAATTTCTTTTGAGAGCCAAGTTTTTAAAACTTAAACTATAGCCAAAACCGGTTTGGCTCAGTGGATAGAGCGTTGGCCTGCGGACTGAAAGGTCCCGGGTTCGATTCCGGTCAAGGGCATGTTGGTTGCCGGCACATCCCCAGTGGGGAGTGTGCAGAAGGCAACTGGTCGATGATTCTCTCTCATTGATGTTTCTAACTATCTATCCCTCTCAATTCCTCTCTGTGTAAAATCAATAAAATATATATTTTTAAAACCCCAGCAAGTTATTTAAAAAAATAAAAATAAATAAAACTTAAACTATATAGGTTAGGTACATTGTTATTAACTTAATTAGGGTGCTCCTAAGCTGGCCTGCAAAGGGGCCAAAGAGCTGCATGTGGCTCGCGAGCCGCAGTTTGCCGACCCCTGTCCTACTCGGTCCATGCTATGAAAAGACAATGAAGTAGGAGGGAGATTTATTTAATAACTTTCTAATTCACGTCTCTAGATCAGAACCTAGAGAAGCCAAATGATTTTGAACCTCCTATAAGAAATCTCAGAAGAGTATCAGGGGGGACTCTTTCAACTACATTACTTGACTTTTTTTTTTAATATATAATTTTGGCTTGCTTTCCAGGATAAGGTCTGATTAGACTGATTTGTATTTCATCAGAGTTCAAAATAATTCTTTAGTTAATAGGCCCCCTGCCACGATTCCCTTATCAGGAGATATCTATTATATTCCCTCCGAGGAAGTAATTCCCTTTGAGAAGAACTGAGTCAGAATAGTCTGTCTCACCTAAACAAGTGGTACATCTTAATCTTTTTAAAATATATATATTTTTTATTGATTTTTTACAGAGAGGAAGGGAGAGGGATAGAGAGTTAGAAACATCGATGAGAGAGAATCATCGATCAGCTGCCTCTTGCACACCCCCTACCAGGGATATGCCCGCAACCAAGGTACATGCCCTTGACCGGAATTGAACCTGGGACCTTTCAGTCCACAGGCTGACGCTCTATCCTCTGAGCCAAACCGGTTCTGGCACATTTTTATCTTTTAAGAAATATATTTTTATTTATTCCAGAGAGAAAGAGAGAGGGAGAGAGAGATAGAAACATCAACGATGAGAAAGAATTATTGATCAACTGCCTCCTGCAAGCCCCACACTGGGGATAGAGCCACAACCTGAGCATGCGCCCTGACTGGCAATCATACCATGACCTTCTGGTTCGTAGGTCAACATTCAACCACTGAGCCACACCAGCTGAGCAGTCAGTCTTCCTTCCTTCCTTCCTTCCTTCCTTCCTTCCTTCCTTTCTTTCTTTCTTTCTTTCTTTCTTTCTTTCTTTCTTTCTTTGGAGAGCTATGAAACTTATTCATGGTATTTTGTTTGACATCAAGTTTCTCGAAGCTAAGTATTATAACTGATTCCTGTAGCTTTTCTCAGTCTAGTCTAGCTCTACATATCCATGAGAAATATGTAGGAGCCTCATTATCTAGTTAACTTCATCTTATTGTGACATCACATCCCTTCACATTAATCAGGGCATGTATTCATACCGAAAATGTTAAGCCACTGGGTGCTGTAAGACCTCAGAGGCCCAAGGATGAAGGCAGTGTAGAGTTCTTCTCTTGTATCTTTTTTTTTTTTTTTTTTTAGATAAATTGAATTCTGATTAAACCTCAAAGAAGAAACCAGAAAGGCCTCCACTTACCCCTCCGAGGACCATAAACGTCGTGGTTTCCGGTATCAGCGCCAACACAGATATGACTATCATGAACATGGATGCTACCAGTGAGTTGATAATATCCTGAAAACGCAGAATAGAAAGATCAGCTTTACATGAAGATTTTACACACACACACACACACACACACACACACACACACACAGTAGGAAGACAGACTATGAGCTCCCCAAAGATCTACACATAGTTCCATTTTATTAAAACAAATTACTTAGTGTTTATCTTTTTAGGAAATCAGGCTGCTATAGGAAAATGACACCTATATTGTGTGTGGTCTTCTGTCTAGTAGTCCGCTTAACCTGGCGTACACCAATCACCGATTTCCTTAACAGGCTTATGTATTTTTTTTACTTAAACGTGGTTGGAGGGGAACTCCTCTGGTTAGGAGCAGATGAGGTCTGAGGCAGAATGGTGCATTGGGAAGTCAGGATGCCCGAGTGTAACAATATGGGAAGGGTAAAGTAGGCGACACCTGTCCATCAGACCACGTGACACTGTGACCGAAAGGCAGTTAGTGAAACTAAAAGCAGTGCACTCTTAGGAGAAGGCGGTAATCTCCGGGAAGCAGCCCCCACATCTCTGTGCAATGGCCGGCCAATTACGCTGTCGTTTCTGAGGATGTGTAAGCTCCTTCGAGACTTCTTGAAGCGAAGCGCTCTCCCTCTGAACCGTGGCTGAATGGGGTGCAGCTTACTTTCTGAATGGAGGACCGTGTGGGCAAGGCAAGGTGTCTTTGTTCTGGAATCGTTCACGCATGCGTACAGACCGCTGGGGACAGGAAGGAACTGACACAGGAATAGCAAACTTCAAAACCCCTGGTAGCTCAAAAAAAAAAAAGTAGTGATTCAGCCGAAACCGGTTTGGCTCAGTGGATAGAGAGCGTCGGCCTGCGGACTGAAGGATCCCAGGTTCGATTCCGGTCAAGGGCATGTACCTTGGTTGAGGGCACATCCCCAATAGGTGGTGTGCAGGAGGCAGCTGATCGATGTCTCTCTCTCATCGATGTTTCTGACTCTCTATCCCTCTACCTTCCTCTCTGTAAAAAAATCAATAAAATATATATATTTTTTTAAAAAGTAGTGATTCAAAAGAAAATAGGGCAGAAAGAGGGTCAGTGGGGACAGGTTGCGATCAGGTATGCTTAGGGGGAAAGAACTTCTCATTTGCAGGAGATCCTAGGACCACCCGCCCCAGGTCACCGTCCCAGGTCAGTGCCCCCGGGAGCTGGACGTGATGCTCTGCTTTAAGGCCATAGACCACCTCCGCTTCAGACAGGCAGCCTGCTTCCTGTGAGTGACGTAGGCACGTGTGTAGGAAAGGCTTTGGAGAAAAAGGCTTTAGCGTTCTAGATCCTGCAGAGTACCCCCAGGATCAGGAAGGGTGCACCTGCCCGGGACTTGGGGTCTCTCCCTTGGGTCCTCTCTGGTCTTCCTCTGGCCACTCCTTTCTCTCTCTCACCCCAGATGTTGGTATTTCCCAGTTTTGCCTTCAGCTTCCTCTACCCGCTCTGAGCCGCTTAGGCCGGCCTCCGGGCTGATTTCCATCTCAAGGGAGTGTGATGACGCTCAGAGCCGCAGCTCCAACTCCTCTCTCCTTGGCTTCAGCTCCGTCCTGAACGTTTCCAGCTGAATAGCCCACGTGCAACAACAACAACAACAACAAAACCTCGTATTTCTCAAACGAAACTCACCCCCTGCCACCCTGCTTGGTCCTTCCTCAAACCAGTTCTTCCTGCTGTACTGCCTACCGCATTTCCCTCCGAAGACAGTTATTAAAGGGCAGGCACCCTCGATTCTCCTTGGTTACTCAGTCCTACCCGTTCTACCCCGTTAACACCCCCTTTCTCTCCGGCTGTTATCAGTGTCGTGCCTGGATTGTGGTAACAGGCTTCTGTGTGATCTCTCAGGCCCGCCTCCAGTTTTGTTCTATTTCAAGCCAGTATGGACCCTGTCGCGAGTGCCATCTCCTAAAATGGGAGCTGATCACGTCACTCTGCTACTTCATCTTTCTTTTTCTTTCTTTAAAAAAAAAATATATTTTATCGATTTTTTTACAGAGATGAAGAGAGAGGGATAGAGAGTTAGAAACATCAATGAAAGAGAATCATCCATCAGCTGCCTCCTGCACAACCCCTACTGGGGATGTGCCCACAACCAAGGTACATGCCCTTGACCAGAATCGAACCCGGGACCTTTCAGTCTGCAGGCCGACTCCTCTATCCATTGCGCCAAACCGGTTTCGGCTACTTCATCTTTCTTAAAAAAATTTTTTTTAATTGATTTCAGAGACGAAGGAAGAGGGAGAGAGAGATAGAAATATCAATGAGGAGAGAGAATCATCGATTAGCTGCCTCCTGCACACCCCCTCCTGGGGATGGAGCCCGCCACCTGGGCATGTGCCCTGACTGGGACTCCGAACTGTGACCTCCCGGTTCATAGGTCAATGCTCAACCGCTGAGCAAAATCGGCCGGGCTGATACCTAATCTTTCAAAAGCGCCCCCTGGCCTTTGGGTTAAAACCCAGGCATACAAAGCCCTGCCCTGCGTGCTCTGACCTCCACTCTCTCCCTCCCTCTTCTTTCTTTCTTTCTTTCTTTCTTTTTAAAAAAATATATTTTATTGATTTTTTTACAGAGAGGAAGGGAGAGAGAGAGAGAGCTAGAAACATTGATGAGATAGAAACATCGACCAGCTGCCTCCTGCACACCCCCTACTGGGGATGTGCTCGCAACCAATGTACATGCCCTTGACCGGAATCGAACCTGGGACTCTTCAGTCCACAGGCAGATTGCTCTACCACTGAGCCAAACCGGTTTTGGCTCCCTCTTCTTTCTTTTTTAAATAAAAAAAATATATTTTATTGATATTTTACAGAGAGGAAGGGAGAGAGATAGAGAGCTAGAAACATCGATGAGAGGGGGATGTGCCCGCAACCAAGGTACATGCCCTTGACCGGAATCGAACCCGGGACCTTTCAGTCCGCAGACCGATGCCCTACCACTGAGCCAAACCGGTTTCGGCTCCCTCCCTCTTCTTTCCAGCTCAGCACTCCAGCCATTCGGAGCTACCCGTAGGCCTTTGGGGGGTCATGCTCTTTCTCCCCCTGCGCCCTCGGATACATGGCTCCCTCTCCAGGGAAAGCCCTTCCGTCCCCGTGTCAGTCTGTTAACTACTTTTCAGCCACTGAAAGTTTCTCACATCTGAAGATTTGTGTTGTGTCTCTCCTTAAAGAACCCATCACAGAACCTGGGATGAGCAGAGACTTCATCTTTAGTGAATAAATGATTTCTTTAGATCAAGAGCAGAGAGGCATCTGGGTATCCTACTGGAGCGATAGCGTCGTTGGCCACATTGCACCGTTTTGAAGAGATTACAGTGTCAGCAAAAGGTGTGATCCTCGGGGACTTAGAGAACCCCTTTCAGTGAGCTGCACACCGTCCTCCCTCCCCCTCGGTGCGTCCTGTTCAACGTAGGGCTCCAAGTTTATTACCCGGAAGAAGCTCCAGGGAATTATTAATTGGGAGAAAAATAGATGCTAACAGGCGTTAAGTCTTGATAGCTCTGGAAAGGCAGAATATGAAGAGCAGCTATCCAACTTTTCGAGCACAAGAGTAAAAGTCCTTGGGATCATTTAGCGTAGGCCTTTCTGCCGCTAGAGGATGTTATGTACTCTGAGGATCAACGGATGAAGGCTTTTAAATATAATTTTTCTTTATTTTTTATTTTTATTATTATTATTTTTTTACAGAGAGGAGGGGAGGGGGACAGAGAGTTAGAAACATGGATGAGAGAGATACCGATCCAGCTGCCTCCTGCACTCCTCCCACTGGGGATGTGCCCGCAACCAAGGTACATGCCCTTGACCTTGAAATCGAACCCGGGACCCTTCAGTCCGAAGGCCGACGCTCTACCCCCCTGAGCCAAACTGGTTAGGGCATGATGAAAGCTTTTAATCTCTTCTCCTAGGCCTCCCTCGAGACAGGTCCGATGAAGGAGGGTTTTTGTTTTTTGGTTTTTTAAAAAAATATATTTTATTGATTTCTTACAGAGAGGAAGAGAGAGGGATAGAGAGTTAGAAACATCGACGAGAGAGAATCATTGATAAGCTGCCTCTTGCACACCCCCAACTGGGGATGTGCCCACAACCAAGGTACATGCCCTTGACCGGAATCGAACCCGGGACCTTTCAGTCCCCAGGCTGACGCTCTATCCATTGAGCCAAACCGGTTTCGGCTGAAGGAGGGTCTTGAGGACGGAGGACGAAGGAGGAGTTTGGGGGGGGGGGAAGCTGTGAAGGTCCTATCTAGTTCCAAGATTTGCCCCTTTTGGGATTTCTCAGCTTGTGATTAGCCTGAAACCATCATCGCTGGCCTTAGAAGGTGGTTTCAGGAGGTACCACGTTAAGGCACGCTTCTGGCTTGAGAATAGCTCTCAAGCCCTCTTTTCAAAATAGGGGTTATCAGCTTGGAGGCCACTCGAGGAGAGGAGGAGACAGGTGCCGCAGAGGGTCTTTGATAGATCCTCCCTTCCCCCAGTTGATTGACAGATGCAAACCCCACCTATGGCCAGACATACCTGAGCTCTGAACCACCAATCAGTGTGCGCTGAGTACCCTAAGCCCCATCCCCTATCTTCCCCTTAAAAGCAGACACCCGGGTGTTTTACGTTCTCTTCCAGTTTCTTCCACTCTCTCCCTCTGGAAGCAGCCGGCGGGGGTCCCACCCATCTCCCATAAAAGCCTATGTCCTGGTCTCCCAGTCTCAGCTACCTTCTTTAATTAATCTATCAGTCTTAGGAGGGAGGCCTCCGGAGATCGGACACTGGGGATAAGACCTGAGAGAGGAGGCAGAGCTGAAGTCATTCCTTTTCTCCCAGAGCCAGCTTAGAGTCCAGACTGCAGGGCCCTACGCGCCTTAACGAATGTCTCCCACGGGCCTGTTTTGACGATGTCTAGACCGACGTGGACACTCCGCTGGGCAGTTACTCCTGACGTTACGAATGTGGCAGGTGAAGTCCATATGCTGCTAAATAAGGCTCGACAAGATGCGTTAAGGACCGCAGACTTTTATAAAATAAGATAATTTTGTGCTTCACTGAGCCTCCCAGATTATTTTGATTTTCCATTTAGTGATCAGGAATGTGTACGATATAGACACTGTGTCTTTACCTCCATCTCTACTCCCCCCCCTTCCCAGCCCCCCAATTTTGAGGACAAAGCAGCATGCATTTAAAAGGAAGATAAAGGTTAAGAATGTGCCCTAACCCGTTTGGCTCAGTGGATAGAGTGCCGGCCTGCGACACTGAAGGGTCCCGGGTTTGATTCCGGTCGAGGGCATGCATGTACCTTGGTTGCAGGCACATCCCCAGGAGGGGGTGTGCAGGAGGCAGCTGATGGATTTTTCTCTCTCGTCGATGTTTCTAACTCTTTGTCCCTCTCCCTTCCTCTCTGTAAAAAAAAAAAAAAAATCGATAAAGTATATTTTTTTTCTAAAAAAGATTAAGAATGTTCTAGAATCTAGACTCAACCATGACCTTTAGTTTACACTTAGCTGAATTCTCCTGAGAGAAGGGTCAGCCACATCTACTTTGGACGGAGTTCGAAGGGGGATTCCTGTGCTGTGACTCCCCCTGTTCCCTGAGGATCTCTCCCCAGGGACAACCCAGAACACCTCAGCAGTGGGCAGCGTTCCTCCTTCCTAAGGGTATCGGAGATTTCCTTTACAGGCTTAAGAGAATGAAAGGATGGGGTTCCTTAAAATGTCTCACCAGGGCAGGGAGAAAAAAAAAAGTAGTTAAGTTTAACGACGAAACGGAACACTTACAAGCAAAGGCCAAAATAAAAAGGTAACTATGCGATCAAGTCTGAGAATATATAAAAGTATGAAAGCGAAAATAATTGTGACTTCAAATCCAGTGATAACGATGTAGGGCTCAGGGGCTTGTGAGATGATGAAGAAGGTCATAGACGTCCCGGTGAGGGCCTGTGGGGAGAAAGCACAGACACGGTTTATAGGAGGTTATTGAATACAAGGGTCAGCTGCTAAAGGGATCATTCCTAAAAAAATTTTTTAAAAAATACCTAAATATAAACCAGTTTCTGCCATCCACACATCTAGAAGGCACGACTGAAATGCCTGGATGTGTGTATACGGCAGAAACCACTTATTTCAGTGGTTCTTCAATCTTTCTCATGCCTGGACCCTTTCACACGGTCCCCATGTAAATATCTTGTGTTTTCCGTTGCGACCCACAGGTTGAGAACCGCTAGCAGGGTCGCCTAAGACCATCGGGAAACACAGATATAGCGAAGTTGCCGTTATGAAGCAGCAATGAAAATAATTTCACGGCAACAGAAAGGTTGAGAACCACTGATTTGTTTAGCGATTCACAACGTTCACTGTAGCTCCCTGTTGTTTGCTAGAACATAACTCACCAAGCGCTCATCTATGCCCGGTTGCCTTTGCTTTCTGGGGACGCACTTCCTTCCCCAGGGGCCGTGTCATGTTGGGAACTTTCCCCGACATAAAACTCTTCCTCCTCCTCCTCGTCTTGGGCAGAACTGGTTCCCTGTAACTCTGCACTACTCCCACCCCATCTCTCCTCTACGTACATCACTTCTTTAAAATTAAAAATTCCCCCCTTCCCTCTTTTCTCCTGGAACTCCTTCCGCCTGGTCTCCCACGGCAGTGGCCGCTTCTCTAACGGGCCGGGCCGGGCCGCCTTCCTCCACAGGATGGCTCTTTCTCTCTGCACGTCTGTTCAGAGCTGACTGCAGTGCTCCGGCGGGCCCCCCACACCCCGGGCTCTGGGCCCAACGAGCCCTGACCTGGGTCCCATCAAACTTCTGACCGACAGCAAACAATCAGCACCCACCACCGAACCCCCTGGGTCTTCTTCTTCTTTCTTTCTTTTTTTTTTTTAAATAAATCTTTATTACTCAGATTATTACAATTGTTTCTCCTTTTTCTCCCCCAAAGCTCCCTACCACCCAGTTCCCTTCCCACCCTCTGCCCTTACCCCCTCCTCTCCCAATTGTCTTCATCCATTGGTTATACGATTTCAATCCAGTCTCTCACTGCTTCCCCACCCCCTTATCCTCCTAATAACTATCAGCCCACTCCCCTTCTCTGCCCCTGATTCTACTATATTCACCACTTTATTCTGTTCTTCAGATTTTTTATTTTCCTTCTCTTTTCCTTTTTTCCCCCGTATATGAATTTCAGGTGGGACACTCTCTCTCATTTGTTTTTGTAGGGAAATACAACAGAGTGTTCTGTAGCTAATGGCTGCAGACTGTCCAAATGTCTCAGGACCACACGAATAGAATCCGCTCCTCTGGTTCACACACACTCCCCACATCCCAGTCCCACCGCTCCCCCAGGGCACACAGCTCTCCCGGGGCACACAGCCCCCCTGGGGCCCCTGAGTCTTCTTATCTCGCTGGCTTCTGAGTGGGTCCAGGGGCAGCTGCCTCAACCTGGGGACCTGGACACCTGATTTGAGGTCCAAGTGGAGGCCACCCCGGCAAATAAATAGGCTGACTTTGCTTTTTGAGTGTGGGAAGCGCCCCCGGGGGAGGACAGAGCCTTCTCTCTCTCTCCTTCCTCTGGGATGCCTGGCCTCCAGGGCGGCCTTGACAAAGACCAGGCTGGCAGGGAAGCCCGGGCATTCTGCTTCCTCCTCTCCACCCTCCGCGCCGCCCTGAGCTCCTTGCACGCCGCCCGCCCCCCTGCCCCGCCCCGCAGCCCTCACCATCCGCAGCATCTTCACGTGGCCCTTCACGCTCAGGCAGAAAGGGCGATGCTTCGGATTCATGGTGCCCGCAGACCGGGCAGCAGCCCTGGCCCTTCAGCCCCGCCTCCACGGGGCCTCCTGCGGGGACCCGCAACGGCAGCAGCCGCCTCGCACCCCCTGCCCCCTACCCGCCCCTCCAGGCCGGGGGTCCCCTTCCCGCCCTCACGCGCGTGCACGTGTCTGCCCAGCCCGCACCACTGCGCATGCGCCCTAGCCTGTTCTCCGGCAAGCTGCATTTTTTGCAAAAAATGAGCCCCGCTGGCCAGGCCCCTGTGAGCAAGCACATGAGCACCACCCCGCCCTGGCAGGCACCAGTGGCAACCGCTTCTCAGCTTTCCACACGGGGGTGGTGGGCAGGCAAGGAAGGGGGTCCAGGAATGTGTGTCCTGCCACCCCATACCTTGGATGGACATCACAAATGCCATTGTCTGAAGTGGACACTGTCACCCTCTCCTCATGGCATTTATCATCAGCTGATATTGTAGATATCTTTAAAGGATATTTCTTATTGCCCAAACCGGTTTGGCTCAGTGGTAGAGCGTCGGCCTGCGGACTGAAGGGTCCCGGGTTCGATTCCGGTCAAGGGCATGAACCTTGGTTGTGGGCACATCCCCAGGAGGGGGGTGTGCAGGAGGCAGCTGGTCGATGTTTCTCTCTCATCGATTGTTTCTAGCTCTCTGTGTCCCTCTCTGTAAAAAAATCAATAAAATATATATTTTTAAAAAAGAATATTTTTATTGATTTCAGAGAGGAAGGGAGAGAGACAGAAACATCGGCTGCCTGCTGCGTGCACCACACTGGGGATCGACCGTGGCCGGTGTGGTTCAGTGGTTGAGCATAGACCTATGAACCAGGAGGGCCCCGGTTCTTAATAATATAAATTGCACAAAAGCCGGGACCTGCCAGTCTGCTTCTCTCCCTGCAGGGTCCCCGGGATCTGGCCTGTGGTGACACAGAATGTGTGTTGTCTGAACCAACGGCCTGGGCCTCCTGCCCTCTCCTGGCCCCCAGGGAATCACCATCTGGTGTGTGAGCTTGTTTGCTCTGTATATTTTTATTTTGGCCTCTCACACACTGGTGCATGTTCTGCCCCCAAACAGCCTGAAGCCCTTCAGATACTCGGTTCAATTTGTTTTTATATATTTTATTGATTTTTTTTTTTTTACAGAGAGTAAGGGAGAGGGATAGAGAGTCAGAAACATCGATGAGAGAGAATCATCGACCAGCTGCCTCTTGCACACCCCCTACTGGGGATGTGCCCGCAACCAAGGTACATGCCCTTGACCGTAATCGAACCTGGGCCCTTCGAGTCTGCAGGCCGCCGCCCTATCCACTGAGCAAAACCGATTTCGGCTCATTGTGGTTTTGATGTGTATTTCCCTGGTATTGAAGAGACTGTCTTTCCCCATTTTATATTCTTGCCTCCTTTGTCGTAGATTAATTGGCCACATATGCGTGCGTTTATTTCTGGGCTCTCTATTCTATTCCATTGATCTATGTGTCTGTTTTCATGCCAGCACCACACTGTTTTGATTACCATAGCTTTGTGGTACAGTTTGAAATCAAGGAGTTTTGTTCTTTCTCTAGATTGCTTTGGCTATTCAGAGGTTTTTGTTGTTGTTGTTGTTGTTGTTGTTGTTCAGAGGTTTTTGTTGTTGTTGTTGTTTTTTGTAGTTCCATACAAATTTTAGGACTCTGTTGTTGTCTTGGTGTGTGTGTGTGTGTGTGTGTGTGTGTGTTTCCTTTTGTCTTTTAAAACATTTTCCTGAGGGATGGAGTGCATTTACAATCCAGACACTGGACATGTCAAGAGTTCGGAGCAGAGAGTGCAGGCTGTGACGCAGCGCAGATGGACTTGCATTCCACCTCCACTCGGTGATGCATGCTTACGATCATTTAAACAAGGTGCCTAAGTTTCTGAGGATCATCAGCCCAGCTGGGGAAATGGGAGTGACAACAGCCAATTGCAGGATTCTTGGGAAGAATAACTGACACAGTGTGTGTGTGTGTGTGTGCCACGTGCCTGCCTGGAACAGGCGGCTCCGTCAAGTGATCCCCGACCATTGTTAACCAGTCAGTGGCTGGTGTCATTGGCCACCCATCCTCCGGGCTTGCCAGGCCGCGGGTTCATCCTGCCAGCGTCCCCTTAGCGCGAAGGTTTCTTTTCTGCCTGCAAAAAGCGGCGGCGACCTCCGCGGCGCCCCGGGCGGCTTCCGCCGTCGGAGGCGGGAAAAGGGACGGGGCCCCTTTAAGGGCCGCGCCACCGCGGGCGCCCCGCCAGCCGGCGCGGGAGGGATGGAGGCTGCGCGCGCGGCGCCGCCCGCTCGGCCCCGGAAGGACGCGGGCCGCCGGAGCCGCGGAGCCGCGGGGCCATGCTCCTGCGGCCGCTGCGGGGCTGGGCCTGCGGGGCGCTGCGCCGGGCGCGGCCGGGGAGCCCCGCCTGGAGCCCGGGGCGGCGGGGGGCCCAGCGCCGGGCCTGGCCTCGGGGTAACGCGTCTCTCTGGGCGCCGAGCCTTCGCGCCCGGCGGAGGGCCGCCCCGCTCCCCCCCCTCCGCCCGCTCGCGGGGACCCAACTGAACCCCAACTCCCGGTTGGAGGCGCGGGGGGTCCAGGGAGGAAGGGGCGGGGCAGCCGCTGGCACCCGCCCCGGACGCCGGCCGGATGCGTCCGAGGGGCGCGGGCCCGGTCTCCGGTTCGGAGTTGGGGGGCCCTCGAAAGAGCAGAAAGAACCCCACTCCTCATGGCGAAAGCTGCTCAGTCCCCTGCCCACCTCCTGGGGCCCAGGGGGAGGCGGAGGCTGTGGGAGCTGCAGACAGACAGACAGACAGACAGCCCCCCACGAGCTAATGACCAGGCTCCTCGCCCTCCCTGGGCCCCGGCTGCCGGGTGACACCCCAGAACCACCCGTGAGGGGGTGCGGTGGGCCTCGATGCCAGCCCTGGGCCTAGAAGGGAAACCCCAGTCCTGGGCGGGAAACCTAGGGCCACGGCCAACTCTTAACCTGTTGCGTGCAAGTGGGGCCCACCACGCTGTGTGTTCATTTCACCGGAATGACGAGGAGCAGCTGTGAGGACCAGCGATAGTAAATGTGTGGAAAGGGGAAAGCCAGATGTTATAATAGCGAAGTGAGAACGCTGGCGCGGTTGGGGCGCAGGCGTGCCTACAGGCCCCGGGTGGCAGGGGCACGGGGTCAGGCAGGTAGACGGGGGGCCGTGGGTCTGCCTCCCCCCGGCCACGGAGGCCTCAGGCGTCACTGGAAGATATTTGTAGGGCAGGGAGCAGGCGTAAAAAGTCCTGTTTTTGTGGTGGTTTAGCAAACTAGGTCAAAGAAGAGCGCGCGACTGACCACTGAGCTTACAGACGGATTTCCTTTCTTTTGTAGATAAAGAAAACGAGAAAGAGAAGAAGTCAGTGGTAAGTCCCTCCTTGATGTGCACTCTCCATGTACATAATTTGTGTTGAGGAGGGGAGTGAAGCGATAGACACACAGTAAAAAAAAAAACAAACAGAAATGGCCGAAACCTGTTTGGCCCAGTGGATGGAGCTGATCGGTCTGGCTTTATCCCTGGGTCTCAGACCCCCCCCTCCCCAGCTTATATGATGAAATATTATTCACCCATTCAGAATCCTGTTTTTGAAAAATAATGACCTGGAAAGGTACTCATTATGTAAGAGATGAAAAAAACAACAACAAACCATCAAGGATACAAATCTATGATGTAGGAATAAAATGAAATAATATATAAACCTTCCATTGGAAAACCCCTCCCGGAAAAAAGTACAGTATTAGGAACTATTGCATAATTGTCAGTCTGGTTAAGGCAGAATTGGGGAGCGTTAACAGTGGGTTTGAATGAGAGGGAGAGAGAATTTGGGGGGGGGGGTAAGGAGTCTCCCTTTAGTTATTTGACTGTTAATTCACTTATTTGACAGGGTTCCTTTAAAAACAAACACACACACATACACACACACAACCCACAGCAACACAGCTGTCGTGAGTTTAATTTAAATACCCCCAAATTCACCAATTTTAAGTGTACAATTCAGTGAATTTTAGTAATTTTACAGACTTGTGCAACATTGCCGCAGTCTAATTTTAGAATATTTCTATCACTAGGAAAAGAAACCTCCTGCCCCCTCCCAGTCACTCCCCCAGCCTCAGGCACCCACTCATCTACTTCCTTTAGATTTGCTTTTCTGAACATCATACCTATATAATCTGTATATCTGTATATATAAAAGGCTCATAAGCTGAGTGCCCCACCATCCGCCCAGTCTCTATGGCACGCACTGACCACCAGGGGACAAGCGCTCAGTGCAGGCGCTGCCGAGCTGCAGGGACTTGGCAGCGGCATTTCCTGGGTGACGCACCCCGAAACCAGAGAGGAAGGAGCCCGATTCCAGCTTCAGCAGTGGGTTATGTTGTTGCTGGGGCACTGCCGGCCCGAATCTGCTTTGCTGCACACTTGCATTTGCGTCGCACACCCTGTACGGCAGCAACTTGGCAGGGTGTGCCCCGTTGCACTCTGGGACCCCTTGGGGGATGTCGGAGAGCCGGTTTTTGGGCCTGAGCCCTGCAGGCCAGGTTGAGGGACCTCAGTCCCCAGGTGCTGGGGAGGGGACCGAGGGAGGTTAACGCTAGCGCGTGTCCAGCCTGCCTTGCCCCGTCCCGCCCAGCCGGCCACCTTCTAATTAATTTCCTTTCAATGTGCCTGAATCTGTGCACTGGTTCACTAGTTTCTGATAAAAGGGAATCAGATCGCATTCAGTCTTGTGGGTATTCCTTCTTTCACTTAACTTGTGTTTTTTTAAAAATATATTTTATAGATTTTTTTTACAGAGAGGAAGAGAGAGGGATAGAGAGTTAGAAACATCGATGAGAGAGAATCATCCATCAGCTGCCTCTTGCACACCCCCTTCTGGGGATGTGCCCGCAGCCAAGATACATGCCCTTGACCGGAATCGAACCCGGGATCTTTCAGTCCACAGGCCAACGCTCTATCCACTGAGCTGAGCCAAACCGATTTTGGCCACTTAGCTTGTTTTGAGGCACATCCACCTTGTAGCATGTATCACTGCTTCATTCCTTTTTGCTGCCAAATAGTATCCGATGGTGTGGATGGCTGTACCACACTTTATCTGATTACCAGTTGCTGGACATTTGGGCAGGTTTCCTTTTTTCCTGCCTATTTCTCAGGGTCTTTTGGTCCCGGTGGGGGCTTGGAAGCCCGAGCCTGTTTGCCTCTGGAGAGCTGGGTGCGGATTAAACGTCGGAATGGCCGTTACCTCTGGAAGCATGAGTGGTGTTTATTTTCTCCTTTCGGTTCTCAGTTTTTCTCGCTGCAAGAATGCTTACCTTCTATTCAGGGAAGATTCAGTGTTGTCATTTAAAAATTAGGCTGGGCGGTGCATCGCGGGGTTGACGGTAACCACAGGAAGTTGGAATTTGACAAGGAACACGCACACGTAGGCGCACGGAAGAGAGGCGGGCCAGGCGGGCCACATCCTCCCCCAGCATGGCAAACCTCTGTTCTTGTAATCTCTCTTCATCTGCTGTTACTTGCCTTCCATCTCCACACTCACCGTGTGCTGTGGGGTGCTGGACTGGCTCCTGGGCCCACAGTGCTTGGCACATACTAGGAGGTCCTCAGTGAGCAGTTGAAAGGCTCTCAAAGATGAGAAACGTGTGTAGACACTCATCCAGGCTGAAGCATGCTGAAATGTAATAATGTTCATCTCTCAGTAGTGGAGGGTAGGCGGTATTTTTCTCCTTTGTGAAGTGTTTCTGTTTTCTTCAACCGGCTTTTAGATACGACTTTGAAGAAAAATTAAAGACTTCCTCTGCTCGGTTCCTCTTTCTTTGCTCGGTGACAGGAGAACTTTCTGGGATTCTTCGTGCCTTGCATGCTCTGTTATTAATCGAAGGCCTTAGATTTACCAACTTTTAGGATTTCATGGTGGGAGTTAGAACAAGTATTTTTAGAAGAAAGTTTCATCTGAACAACATGTTCTTTGTAGAAAGAAATAATGTCTTTATAGATCAGCCGTGGGCAAACTATGGCCCGCGGGCCGGATCCGGCCCGTTCGGCTGTTCTATCTGGCCCGCGGAGCCGGAAGAGCGGAGGGTTCTCTTGCTCTCCCCTCCGCTCCTTCACCAGCAGCCCAAGATGAGAGTGCCAGCATGGTCAGATTGCTTTTGTTTCGGCCCTCCGGTCCAGTTTAAGAACCCATTGTGGCCCTCGAGTCAAAAAGTTTGCCCACCCCTGGTATAGACTGGTGTTTGGCTGAGCTCTTTTTAAATACTTAGGAAGAAGAAAAGTTGTTTCCTAGAAAAAACAATAAGCCCTGGCTGATGTTTGTCAGTGGTTAGCGTGCCAGCCTGTGCACCAGAAGACTGTGGATTGGATTCCCAGTCAGTGGCACATACCTGGGTTGCAGGTTCGATCCCTGGCCCCTGCTGGGGCGCATGCAGGAGGCAGCCCAATGGTGTGTTTCTCTCACATGGATGCTTTTCTCTCCCTTCCACTCTCTCTAAAAATCCATAGAAAAAATGTCCTCGGTAAGGATTAACAAACAAAAGAAAAAGCACAATGAAAAGTCAAGTCCGCCAGCGCCCTAATGGAATCTCTCTTTTGCACACTCCCTGGGGTTCATTTACTTTATAGTTCCAGCTCTCTTGGATACATTTGAGGATCAAGGCAGGAGGCAACCTTTGCTGACTGACAGCGTGTACAGGAGGTGGGGCAAGTTATGGCCCGTGTTTTCTGTAGGGTGTGACTGACACTCCACTGGGGTCATGAGAAGGGGTCCGCCAGGCCTGGGTGTGAGTTCCCACTCTTTCCCCTGCTAGGCCTGGGACCTCGGGCAAGTCACTGATGTGGCCCACATTCCTCTGGATGCCTCCAGCCCAAGGGTAAAGGTCGTTGTGCCGCAGGATGGGTCCTTGACCGACTGTGCCCCAGGGATGTTCTCAAGGGCCAGTGTGTCTTCTTTCGTAGGCGGGGCGCCCATTTCCTCTTGTGATCTGCCGGACCCAGAGTCCCCAGCGGTGTCTGCCTTCCAGGCCGTGACTGAGCACTTTTTGCATGACTGAGCACATTTTCCGGCACCAATCAGCAAATTAGGCTCTAGATAACATATGCATGCTTTCTAATCTCAAAGCCATCGAAAGATAGGGCGGCAGCAAATTTAGGCCTAAAATCTACTGGTCTGAGGGACTGAGCTAGGGAAGGGCTGAGCTAAGGCAGCAGAGGGCAAGTTGTGGATGGTCTAGAGCAGGGGTGGGCAAACTTTTTGACTCGAGGGCCACAATGGGTTCTTAAACTGGACCAGAGCGCCGGGACAAAAGCATGGATGGAGTGTTTGTGTGAACTAATATAAATTCAAAGTAAACATCATTACATAAAAGGGTACGGCCCGCTCTTTTGACTCCGCACGAGAGCCGGATAGAACAGCCGAACAGGCCAGATCCGGCCTGCGGGCCGTAGTTTGCCCACGGCTGGTCTAGAGTCTAGGGCAGCCGTGGGCAAACTATAGCCCGGGGGCTGGATCCAGCCCATTCAGCTATTCTATCCGGCCCTCGGAGCTGAAAGAGCAGAGGGTTCTCTTGCTCTCCCCTCCGCTCCTTCACCAGCAGCCCAAGATGAGAGTGCCAGCATGGTCAGGTTGCTTTTGTTCCGGCCCTCCGGTCCAGTTCAAGAACCCATTGTGGGCCTCGAGTCAAAAAGTTTGCCCACCCCTGGTCTAGGGGTTGACATAGGGCGGGTCTGCCCTGGAGGGCCATGGTCCGGGGGGCCCCAAGCGGTGGGCGTGGAGCGGAGCCCAGAAGGGGAGGATCAGTTTATTTATCACTGACAGCGGGCTTTGGGGGTTCTTGTGGAGGGGTTTCTGTGTACACGTTGAGGTCTTGGACTAAACCATCGTGCTGTTTACCCGAGCCCCTCTGTAGACATTCTCCCCGCCATTCTCCCAGAGGCTTGACTTCTGGTTCTAACAGGCATTTGTCTTCTGCCAGGTCTGTGTTGAGGGCAATATAGCCAGTGGGAAGACGACGTGCCTGGAGTTCTTCGCCAACACTACAGACATCGAGGTACGCCTCCAGGCAGGCTCCTGAGCTTGGCAGTGATTTATAGGGGGTGCAGCAGCCCTGCCCAGTAGAGACATAATGCGAGCCACAACTGCAGGCCACATGTAGAACGTAAAATTCATAAATAGCCTTGCTAAAAAAAAAAAAAAAAACACCCAAAAAATACCCCCCGAAACCAAAAGAATATTGTATTTAACATTACATATTCCAGATGTTACCACACCAACAGGTAATCAGTATAAATATCATCAACGAGCTATTTTGCATTTTTACCTTTCCTACTAAGTCTTTGAAGTCTGGAATGTATTTTATATTTCTAGCATATCCCAATTTGAACTAACCCATTCCAGCCTTTTCTTTTTAAAATAGGTTTTTATTGGTTTTTTAGAGAGAGGACGGGAGAGGGATAGAGAGATAGAAACATCAGTAAAGATGTCCCCTACTGGGGACTGAGTCTCAACCTGGGCATGTGCCCTGACCAGGAATTGAACCGGTGACCTCTTGGTTCCTGGGTTGACGCTCACGGCTGAGCCACACCAGCTGGACCCATTCCAACTTTTTAACGGCTGCATTGACTCGCGGCCACTGTGTTGGACAGTGCAGGTGCAGAGCTCCCCACAGTCTGGTTAGGAAGAGTTTACATGAGAAAGAAGGCAAACTATTGAGTGTGGCTGGGATATTACAGAGTACGTGAGTGTGCAGGGAGTATTACCATGCACATAGCCAGCTAACACACTTTCTCGTTTATTTACAGCTCAGTCACTAAGAATAATCTCTACACCGAGACCCTGACCTGACCCTTTTTCCTTGTAGATGTTAGTGGTGTAATATTCTGTGTATGGCTCCCCCCCCTTTTCTTTTACTGCAGACCCTATAATTTTCAAACCTTCGGGTCATTTGCTTTCCCCTTTCCTTTTCTCGGTGATGGGGCGTTGACCTATGAAGAAACAAGATTCTTAGCTATCCGTGTGCTCAGTGCAGAGGTCAGAGGGCGGAAATGGGGGCAGAGCAAGTGGCCAAGGTCGCGGGAGAGTGCCCACGCTGGAAGTTGGGCTTCGGTTCGCAGCTGGAGTGTCTGAAGCAGCCTCTCTCCCTTCTCTGCCAGCCGGGCACGCCGGCAGGGAGGGCTGGGGTGGAGCACACGGAGGAGGGATTGGGAGCACCTCCCTTGCCCTCAACCTGGGCATGTGCTCCAAGGCCGCCAGAGGCACCATGCGCCTGCACCTTGTGTGCAGGGGTGGGTAGTGTTGTCCTGAGCCATTTCGGGAAGTCACGCGAGGAAGGCTTGCTTAGACGGGAGTTATGGCCGCGCTCAGAGGGTTGCTCAGCCTGGACGCCCAGGTCTTCGTTTCGTCTCCCCCCCCACACTTGCGTGGTTTCACTTCAGACCGGAGGAGCCGAGGCCCTTTGATGTTTTCTTTCCCTGCAGGTGTTTCCGGAGCCCGTGCTCAAGTGGAGAAATGTCCGTGGCCACAACCCTCTGGTGAGTGTGTTGTTCTGCGTGCGCCACCAGCTGCTTCCTGAGTGGATGGCGGTGCCTGTACGTGCTCCCTGCCCATTAGCCGGGCTGGAGGCGGAGGAGGAGGGGACAAATGGAAAGTGGCTGCGTGCGTGCGTGCAGGGTATTCGGAGCTCAGGGATCTTGGCTGGGCAGGTACAGAGCGCAGGGACCTCCTGTCAGTGATCCCAGAAGATCTCAGGTCGATACGGGCGGGTGGGGGAGGGGTGTCTGCCTCCTGCTGCTCCTTCTCCGCCCACCCTCTCCCAGAAGAAACCCATTAGAAACCAGGTCTCCTCAGGCCTAGCCTCCCCAGGACCCATCACCTCTACCCAGCTAGCTCCCTTAGTAAACCCCTGGTTTGGATTTGCACTTGGCAATGTCCCGGGGCTGCCTCAGGCTCACCCTGAGGCTTCCCGTCTGCTCTCCCAAGGGTGAACCCAGCACGCGGGGGCTCTAGTGTGCGTGTGCCCCTTGTTCTCCCGCCCCATTCTTAAGGCTCTGCTCTGGCTGCGTGGACGTGCAGGCTGAAGTCTTGTCCTGTAAGAGGGAGCTTATGGAAGGGCTGCTGGTCTGGGAGCCTGCCCCACGATGTAGGGATGACCAGCTTCCTTGTTCAGGAAGTGCATTGCCCAAGGTCGCACACTGGTAAATGATAGATGTGGTTTCAACCTTGGACGAGAGGGGAGTCTCTGTAGTCCCCTCGCTTCTAGCAACACAGTTGGGCTCTCCTGGTGTGGGTCTTAGACTCTTGGGTTCCACTGGGGGCGGGGACTGTGTCTGTTTTGGCTCACTGTTGTTTGCTAGAACATACCACCCTGCTGAGCGCTTAGTAGGTGCTTGTTCTGTTATTCATTCAACCACTAGTTGTTGCCTGCGCCTGCTCTCCTGGCCCCAATATTCTGGTGTGGGGAGGCAGAAGACAGTTAAATGTATGAAGTGGCGGGTAGTGGATTGAGCTATGAAGCAATCTAAAGCAGGTAAAAGGATGTTATTTAAACAAGGCAGAAACTCTCAGAGTCTTTGAATAAAGAATCCCAGAGACATAAACAGACCTCACCTCTGTGCATGTGGGAGAAGACAGAATGCCAGTCTCTCTCTCTGGGCATCACAGAAAAGCCTCAGAAACATTATCATTCTCTAGGAAACTGGGAGGATCCAGGGCTGGGTTATTAAGACAACTAGAGTTTGCAGACTTGAGAGGTTATGGTGATATATCATAGGGCACAGTGCCAGTCTCGGAACTCGGAGTGTCCTTGATTCACAGAGCATTTCCAATGACAGTTTTGTAATAACAAATGAAACAGAATTAAGATATTTTTGCATAAGTTTCCACTTGGTGGGGGAAGGTCAAGATTGGTAGTTTGGTGAAAAGTCTCCGTCCATCACTATCGGAAGTGGCTTTCTGATACAGAAAGTGTTTGTTCCTGCAGCCGGCAGACAAGAGGGAGTGCTCCCCCAACCTTTCTGAGATTTTCTTTTACCTGAAGTTAGGAGCCTGAGGTTTTCTTTTAAAAATATATTTTTATTGATTTCAGAGAGGAAGGGGAAGAGAGAGAGGGAGAGGGAGAGGGGGAGAGAGAGAGAGAGAGAGAGAGAGAGAGAGAGAGAGAGAATGAATCATTGATTGGCCGCCTCCTGCATGCCCCCTACTGGGGATCAAGCTTGTAACCTAGTCGTGTGCCCTGACCGGAACCAAAAGGTGACCTCCTGGTTCATAGAAGCCTGCAGTTCTTTTTTTTTTTTGAGTTTTATTTTTAAGCCTGCAATTCTGAACGCAGAGTTGGAGTTTTATTAGTTAACGTCAAGAAAACAAACGAATAGACGTGGAAGAGTAAGACCGTTAGCAAGTGGCGTATGGAACAGGAGAGGATAGACGCCAGGGGCTCGTGAACATTGTTGAGTGACTGCGTGAATGTTCCCGGGGGCTCCGTATAGGCTCCCTTAGTGCTGTGGCTGGGCTGCCCTGTAAGTACCCCGGCGTCTGTCTCTGTCCACTCTGGGTTCACGTCTGGCCCCACTTCAGCCCACGTAGGTATGACGGGGTGGCTCTCAGTGACCAAAATGGCCGGAGTCCCGTAGGTAGAGCGCGTTGAGGTAAGTCGCTGCGTTCTCCCTTCCGCAGGGCCTGATGTACCGCGATGCCTCTCGATGGGGCCTCACGCTGCAGACGTACGTGCAGCTCACCATGCTGGAACAGCACACTCGGCCGCAGGTACCTTCAGATGCGTGGGCTCAGCCTCTGTGACACTGTCTTCTGCTGAGGGCCCTGTGGTCGCCAGGAAGGGAACCCTGGCAAGGAGGCCTCACTCCCGGGCCTTCGGTGCTGCTCAGCCTTCTCTGTCCTGGGCCAAGGTCTCTACTCTGCAGCTCTCTGAGGACCGCCTCCCTCCCTCCTCCCTCCCTCCCTCCTCCCCCGCCCCAGCGGCCCCAGCTCGTCAGGAAGTGGCTCTGCTACCACTGTGAGCCCGAGTCTTCACGACCCAACCAGGACTGGGCCCCCCACCAGTTAACTCAGTTCCTCTCAAGGTGTGGTCCCCGGGCCCGGAGCAGCAGCACCTTGTCCGGCCCCATCCTGGACCTGCTAAGTGAGCCGCTCTGGAGAGGAGGCCCAGCAATCTGTATCTCATCAAGCTCGCCGGGTGATTTTAATGCATGCTTTGTTTGTTGGCATGTTTGAGGACCACGCTCTAACCGTCACAAGGTCTGGCTCCTGGTTCAAAGTCTTGAGAGGAAAAAAAATCTGATTGGCTCAGTGAGGGTCAGGTGCCCAGCCGCGGGCCAATCAGGTGTTGGGAAAGCCATGGCGCGCAAACCGGCTTCTTGGGCCTCCTCCATCCGCCGGGGTGTGAAGAGGGGCAGCGTCTCTTAGAATAGAAGCAGGGCCTGCCTGGGAGACCCTGACTGGCACCTGTGGTTCAAAACTGCATGTACAGCCGAGAAGAGCGGCTTTGGAGGCTCTCCAAGGAGGAGATCAAGCAGCCAGCTACACGGGTGCAGCCCCTTGGCTGGGTGGTTTGATCAAGGCTTTGGCCATTGCAGCTATAACTTATCGATCCTCTACAGATCCACGTAGATTATGAGCAGAACGGTTTGAACTTCTATGCCCCTCAGATGTCTGTCTCAATGCTGCAGGTTAGAGGATCTGCGGTTGGCACTTGTCCTTTGCTCACCCCACTTTCCTGAGTGGTAGTCAGGAAACCTGAAAAGTCTCTGTCCTTTGTGACTATAACGGGACACACCACGGAGGCGGCCTGGGCCAGACGAACAGGAAGAGAGATGGATGCGTGGGGAATTAGCAGAAGGTGGTGGTGGAGCGTGATAAGGAAGGAGAGGGCAGGAAAACAGCAGGGAAGACGGACAGATAGATGCACAGGGGGAGGGAGTTAGGAAATCCCTGGGTCGTGGTTTTGAGTCTCACCCTGATCTGCTGGTTCAGGTCCCATCGGTGCTTGAGTCCCATGCTGCCCTGGGGGACACTGTGGGCAAAGGGAGGGGTCTCCTGGGGACAGTGTGAGCAGCCTGCCATGGGCGGGCAGTCGGTGCGCCCTCCTCCCTGCTGGGCACAGTCCTTCCCCGCTTCCAAAGGCGGCCGTGGCCTCCACGCAGCCCTGAGGGGAAGGGGAGAAGTTGCAGGCCTCGCTGCCTGTGGGGCTCCAGAGAGCCAGACCCTGAAGCGCTGCTGGCACAGTCCCCATAATGTCACCCGAGCCCCTCTCGGGGCCCTGCCTTAGGCATTCAGGTCCCTCTGCTTAAGCAAAGGCACCGCCACCCCGTTCCGGTCCGTAGTAATCCCCACACTTTGCACTCACACCGCTTTGTTGACCAGCACTTGGCAGTTTTTCTGGCGCTTCCCCAAACCCCCAGTCCCGGCGAGGCTCTCCGCTCCTGGGTAAGACGCTGCTGCCGACCAGCCCTGGCCCCAGCGGTGCTGCCCCAACCACTGAGCTTCCTGGTCTGGGGAGAGTGCAGGCCGAGCCTGTGCGAGCTTCTCCGTTCTTGTGTTCAGCACAGACCACAGTCGGGGAGCACAGGCATTCCTCAAGCCCTCCTGACCTCTTCCTCTTTGCCTGTGTTAGTGAATCACCTTTTGTTTTGTTTTAGACGACACCTGTTCGGTTAATGGAGCGGTCGATTCACAGCGCAAGATACATTTTTGTAGAAAACCTGTATAGAAGGTATCATAGCTTGCACTATTGATATTGCATTAATTTGTTCAAAATGAGCTTGGAACTTGCTTACCCCAACGACAGATGTTGCGTACCTGCTGCGTTGTACCAGTTCTCTGTTGCCATAGTAATGCCGTGTAACGAACAACCGCAAAACCTCAGTGGCAGGCAGCTGTCTGCACTGACTGCTCAGTCATGGGGGGTGGTTGGCCAGGCGGCTCTGCTGACCTTGGCTGCACTCCCTGATGTGTCTGGGGAATGGCTGGTCTAGGAGAGCCCTGGGAAGGGTGTGGAGGTGACTCATCTCTCTCTCTCTCTCTCTCTCTCTCTTTAATTTCTCTATTGATTAAGGTATCACATTTTTATCCTCAACCCCCGATTCCAATCCCCCACCCCTCCCCACTCATGCCCCCACACCCCCTATTGTCCTTGACCACTGGTTAGGCTCATATGTGTGCACACAAGTCCTTTGATTGATCTCTCCCTTCTATCCCCGCCCTCCCTCTGAAGCCCAACAGTCTGACCCAGGGCTCCTTGTCTCTGGGTCTGCTCTTATTCATCAGTCTGTGTTGTTCACCATTTCCCCTGGATGAGTGAGATCATGTGCTCCTGGAATCATCTCTCTTTCTCTTGCCTCTTGCCTTCCTTCTGGGACCAGCGAGCGAGCCTGGGCATTCATTCCCTGCGGGGGAGGCAGCAGCACCGGCGGAAATGCATGCTTGCTTTCTCAGGCCTCAGCCTCACATTTGCCAACACCCCATTGGTCAGAGCTGGTCACCCAGCTGACCCAGCCCGAGAGGTGGGAGGGCCTTTGTGCGTTAAGCGGCAGAGTGGGAGGACATAGGGAGGCGAAGACTGGGAGCGCCTAGAACAATCAGTCCCGCGCAGGGTGCATGATCTTTGTGGGGGATGTAGGGGAAGGCTGTAGTGTTTAATCTTTGGGGCAATTTCATCCACATTTATTCTTCCGCTGCCCCGCCAGGACGCCTGGCATCTGTGATTAGGATTTCCCTGGGACAAAGAACCATGGGAGAAACATACAGAGTCCTCATTTCTGTCCTTGGAATCTAATGCTTTTAAGCTCATGTGGCCCCCAGAGGGCATGGGTTCCCTGAAGACCTGGCTGGGACCTCAGGCAAGACCAGTTGTGGTCTCACTTGACGAGGCCGGAGGCTGTGGGTCGGGGTGTGGGCTCCAGAGGCTGCTGGCAGCACCATGCACCGTGCACCGGGGCGGGCCGGGCCATCCGCCACCGTGGCTTCAGGGAGATGTGAGAAGGTTGTGCTCCTCAAGCCCTTTCCCCGAGTCCTCAAAGGGCAGAGGAGGATCCCGCAGGCCCCCCACTCCCCCTGTCCTCCCAAAGCGGGCTGCTAACAAACCGGGCCTTTCTGTGACATCTCCTCTTTACGTTAGAAAGCCATTGGAGCTGAAACCGGTTTGGCTCAGTGGTAGAGCGTCGGTCTGCGGACTGAAAGGTCCCGGGTTCAATTCCAGTCAAGGGCATGTACATTGGTTGCGGGCACATCCCCAGTAGGGGGTGTGCAAGAGGCAGCTGGTCAATGTTTCCCTCTCATCGACATTTCTAGCTCTCTATCCCTCTCTCTTCCTCTCTGTAAAATATCAATAAAATATATTAAAAAAAAAAAAAAAGAAAGTCATTGGATGTTGCATTCGAGCCCACAGCATGCTCTCTGGTTTGTATCTGTAACACACATCCTGCTTAGCATGTGGCTTGGAGCACCCCCGCTTTTAGCCACACACTCCAGAGTCCGCGGGTTCGGGAGGCGGAGAGCGAGGGGTGCAGCGCCGAGAAGCACGTCGCTGGTGCGGGGCTCACGTGGGACCTGGACCCGCTCTTCTGTCTCGCCCGGAAATGGGGGCAAATATTCAGTTGGCCGAGGGGCAGAGCTGGGACCCTGGGCAGGAGCTACATTACGTCTCCTTCTCCTGCCCTTCCCCTCAGCACGCTCCAGACCGCCCTGTCGGCAGGCCAGGAGTTGAGATGGGGTTGGGAAGCAGTTCTCCTTCCTGATTGGTTGGGGGAACTGTCCTGCACCTGCTGGGAGGGCGGCAGGCATGAGGGAGTGGGGAGGGACATCTGGGTTCCCCTCGTTAATAAAGTGCTGGGTCAGGGAGCCAGGCCTGGCCGTCAGCATTGCCCACAGATCACCGTGCCTCCGGTCAGCATGCAGGCGCTGCTTCGTCGTCCAGGGTGGGGCCCGAGAGCCGGCATGTCTAACGCCGGGCAGGCATCGTCCCACTGGTTGGAGGGGCAGGGCCTCAGAGGAACCAGGTGGCCTTCAAGGGACCCTTGTCCCAACACGTGGCCCCTTTCCTCCGGAGTTTCGCCCTGGAGCTGCCTCTTGGCCTTGGGTCCTAAAAGCAGGAGCCGCCCCGCGGGGGAGGCGTTCGGGGGCTCCGTCCCTGGGCTCCGGGCCGCCGGCTCTTCCTTCCACGTGTGTTGCCTCAGGTTGTGGTTGTGGTTGTGGTTGTGGGGGTTTTGTTGTGTTACCTCTGTTTCAGGCTCCGAGTTATCCTAGCTCAGGACTGGGGCAGCCAGAGGTTTGCTTTTAGGAGGCGAAGTGAAGAGTGCTTTTAGCCCACTAAGGCGACATGGAAGGAAGGCCTGGCCGTGGCTTCCTTCAGCCCCTCCTCCCACCTGCAGCTTCCCCCGAGGCGGGGGTCACGCACCGTGACGTGTGGCTGAGAAAGAGGTTTTGAGAGGTGTCTGCCCTCCAAATACAGATTGCTTTTGGGTTGAGCCTAGTCCCGATGGGGCTCGGAGCTGGCGTGGGCTGGACCCTGTGCCTGCGCCTGGAGGAGGCTGTGCTGGCTCCCACCCGGGCGCTGGTGGGGGACAGTCCTTTCCCAAGGCAGGAGCTAGTGGCCGCTGCCCTGGGCATTGGGTTGATCTTCTCTCTCTCAGAAGCTCTTGCAGCCTCGGCTTGGAATCGGGGGGGGTCCTGGCCTTGCTGCCTGCGGTGAAAAGCCCACAGACGAATTCTGCCTCCACCAAAGCAGACCTTCTGGAAGGGTAGTCTTGCCTGTTGGGTCTCAGACAAGTGAGCCGTTCTCCTAGGGAGAGGCCCCCTCTGCCAGCCCCTCCCCCCCCCCCTTAGGGGTGGGCAGAATATCAGTGCAACCTCCCCCGGGGCTTGTGTGACACCCTGAGGAGGAAGATGTGTGTGTCTCTCCCACGGATGTTTCTCTCTTTCTCCCCCCCCCCACTTTAACACATCAGTGGGGGTACTTCCCTGGAGGTACCCTGATCAGGAAGGCGGTTTCCCAGGACGAGGCTTATCCGTTGCACCCCGGTGTGCTGACCCCTGCGACTCCCCCAAGTGGGGGACACGCGGCTACAGGATTTGTGGTGGGGACTGCATTCGCACTCTCCCCTGGAGAGAAAGAACATCAATGGGGAGCATATCCTCCTGTGAGGATGACCAACAGGCGGGTGTTCAGGAGGGGAATGCCTCCCCTGGGCCGTGGGGGGGGGGGGTCACCCAGCTGCGGAGGTCTGTGTCTCCCCCGCCGCCATTCTCCCGATTTCCTGTTGGCTTCCTCCGCCGCTGCGGAAATCCGGAAATCCGCAGGAGCCAGCTGGACCCCAGGCCTCTGCACCTCGGCTCCTCCTTCCTTCCCTTCTTCTCCCCTTCCTTCCTTTCCTGTTTGCACTGTAAGCACGTGGCAGTCTCCCCGACTCCCACTCTTGAGAATTCGTTGTTAAATTTTGGAAAATACAGCAAAGTATAAAGAAAAAAATAGTCTCACCGAGTCCCACAGGCCAGAGAAAAGCACTTTCAGCATTTTGGTGTTTCTCTTTGCAGTCTTTTTTCAAACTTTGTGGACGAATACTTTAAAAAATTTGGTTGGTTCATGCACAGTTTTGTTTTTTGTTGTTTTTGCTTCTATTCAAAACTTTATTCAGATCACACACAGTTTTGTATCCTGCTGTTTTCATTGAATTATGAGCATGTGAATGAATGTCATTGGATATTATTTTACAGCATCATCTTTCAATTACTGCATGGTTTTCTGTTTTTATAAATGTATCAAGGTTCAGTTTTTTTAAAATATGTTTTTATTGATTTCAGAGAGAGGAAGGGAGAGGTAGAGATAGAAACATCCATGATGAGAGAGAATCATCGATTGGCTGCCTCCCACACACTTCCACATGGGGGATTGAACCTGTAACTCAGGCTTGTGTCCTGACGGGGAACTGAACCGTGACCTCCTGGTTCAAAGGTCAGTGCTCAACCACTGAGCCACGCCGACCAGGCCCAAGGTTTAGTTTTTCAACATTTAAAAATATATATATATATTTTATTGACTTTTTACAGAGAGGAAGAGAGAGGGATAGAGAGTTAGAAACATCGATGAGAGAGAATCATCAATCAGCTGTCTCTTGCACACCCCCTACTGGGGATGTGCCTGCAACCAAGGTACATGCCCTTGGCTGGAATCAAACCCGGGACCCTTCAGTCCCCAGACTGACGCTGTCTCCACTGAGCCACACCGGTTTCGGCAGTTTTTCACCATTTTAAACAGTGCTACGTGGACATCCGTGATCAGTGCCACAGAATGCACTTCTAGAGGTGAAGTTGGCTTGCCGTGCCACCTCCTACCCCGAGCCCGTCCCTGTTCTCAGGGGAGAGGCTTCGGAGCCTCTTTCTCCGCTTGGAGCTCGAATTCGCAGTGGGTTCCTCACCGGGCAGTGCCCCGACTCAGAGGCCGGGGGTGTGGTCACACTGTGGTGCCCTTGGCAGCGCCCTCCCACCGAGGCCATCGCAGTTACTTTGGGGGAATGGCACCTCCCAGGAACCGCCCTGTGGGTAAGCAGAGCCCTCCCCCTCATTGCAGCGGGAAGATGCCCGAGGTGGACTACGTGATTTTGTCGGAGTGGTTTGACTGGATCGTGAGGAACATCGATGTGTCTGTGGATTTGATAGGTGAGACTGCCCTCCTGGCCCCCCTCCCCTGGGCCCGGTGGGGATGAGCGTGTCCAGGTTCCCAACCAGCCGGCAGCCGGGGGGGTGGGGGGAGGGCGGGGGCCCCTTACTTTGGTGCTTCTTTCGCCACGTCAATTCAGCCTTGTGCCCAAGGGCAGACGCAATTGGGGGGGCTCCTGAGCCCTCCTGGAGAAGCACCAGGCCTTTGTTTCTCAAAGCTGTTCTCCCTGTGGCTTGGTGGGTCCCTGTGATTTGGCGTTTGGTTCTTGTTTTAGTTTGTGAGGGAGGGAGGAGATGACAAAACCCAGACATCAGCTGAGACCCACTGCGGCTGGCTGGGCCCTGTGCTAAGCCCTGTGTCTCCTGGAGCCTTACTGAGCCTCACAGGCACCCGTGGGCTCATGCCCTGAGAGGGAATGGAGGTCAGGGTGGGTCAGGGTGCCTGTCGGGTCTCATGGCTGCTGGCGGAGGAGCTGTGCGCCGACCTCGGTCTGCGTCTCCTGCTCGGAGATGCTGCCAGATGTTCCTCCCCGGGCCTCGCCCACATGCCTGCCTTCCCCTTCTCCTTGGCTTTCGCTTCCACGCCATGAACAGTCATTCGAGCCACGTGTGTTTTTTAAATCTCAGTGTATCTCCGGACCACGCCTGAGACCTGCTACCGGAGGTTAAAGATGAGATGCAGGGACGAGGAGAAGGTCATCCCGGTGGTAAGAGCCCTTTGACCTGGTTAGAGACGAACGGGGGGCCGCCAGCACCCCGCCCGGCCCCGCCCGCCCGCCGGCTGGGCGGTCCTGTGCTGCGGTCACCCGGAGGGAAAGGGGAACTGAGGGTATCAGAGGGGGAACTCGGACTTCCTCTGGCTGGAGACCCCAGGCCAGATCTGCTTCACTTCCTGTGTCCTGACTCAGCAGTCGGCACCCTCCCCGTCCCTGCCCAGGCATCACCGGGCTTGTCGGGCCTTTTCCTAAGGGCAGCTTGCCTCCGTGCCCTCTGGATGCCTTCTAGAACATGCCCTCCTGCTCCCTGCTGCATCCCCCGTGCTTAGAGCTGTGCCCGGCTCGGGGGCCACACTCACGGGGGTGCTGACCGCTTCACCCTCCCGGGCCTGGCTCAGGCCACGGTGACTGGCTGGGTTTGCTGGACCTGCTCTCCTTGTCCTGGTCCCCTCTGCCCGCATCTGCCTCTGAGTCCGGCCCCTCGCTGCTGCCGGGTGATGTCTCCAGTGCAGGGACCGCGTGTGCGGCGTCCCAGCCCGAACCCTCACCGCGGCTTAGGCCAGGGGCGGGCACCGTCCGGCTCAGGATGGGGCCCGAGAATCCAGGGCATTAGGGGGGAGTCGATTAGATGTTTGGCCAAACAGAGCAGGCTAACTTTTAAGTCGATAATTACGTATGACCCACACGATGTTATAAACATCCACATGGCCCTTGGCAGAAAAAAGGTTCCCCACCCCACGTCTGAGCATCCGCAGGTTAAGGCAGTGGGAGCGGGGCTCCCGGGCCAGTGAGGGTCACATTCCTCTTGGGGGGAGGGAGAGGCTCAGGCAGCCCAGGGCTGGGTGCCTGGCCGTGGCGTGGCCATGGGTCCCCGCCCCCAAGGGAGCTGGTGGCTCTGCTGCTAAAAAAAGAAAAGGGCAGTAAACGGGAGAATCCCAGGGGGAGGGATGTGGAAAGCCCCAGCCGCGTGCACTGGAGGGCAGGGCGGCGTGAGCAGCTGCGTGTTTCACTGTCCACTGAGCCGGGTTGGTTGTCGTGGGCTTTGTCCAGGCCGCTGCCCGTGGTCATGACACTGACCCTACCTGCCCGGCCCTGGTGGGGAGTGTGCTCGCCCCCTCGTGTTTCAGCAGCCCGCGTGTCTGTGTGTGTGTGTTTCCCGGCAGGAGTACCTGGATGCTATTCACCACTGCTACGAGGAGTGGCTCATCACAGGGGGCCTTTTCCCCGCGGTGGCCCCTGTTCTGGTAAGTCCTGACAGGGCGGGAGACCTTTCTAGAAGGAAGAGTGAGCAGGGAGTGGCGGCCACTCTGCAGTTGGGGAAGGGCCGAGCCCTGCAGCGCTCGGGAATGTGGAGGAAGAAGCGGAGGGTGGGCGGGTCGCTGTCGCTCTCCCAGCCCCACTGTGGGCGAGTCCCAGGGACTTGGGCAGACCCGAGAGAAGGCGATTTGACTCAGCGTCAGTATACCCGTGGCCACAGTAGCATCTCACTGATCCAGCACGGTCAGCGAAGGAATGTTCTAGGTGGCGGAAGCCTCTAGACCCGGGGTTCTGGCCTTAACCATCTGGGATGGTGGTCTTTCTGATGCGACAGTCCCCTCTCCAGTGGATGGCAGCTCGGAGCCTCACTGCACCTTTCCTTGGTGACTCGGGCATCCGAAGGAACGTCATCTGCTCTTCGGGGCGGGCTCACAGTGACGCCCTTAGGAGGTGTGAGGTGTGTAGCTGTGTGTGCCCCGGCTTGCTCATACCGCCGAGTTCCTGGTTTCGCTTTTGACGGCAACCCTTCTTGCCCCTCCAACACTCGCCGTTTCTAACTCGAGTGCTGTGTCTTCCCCACCCGTGATTCCTTGCTTCTCCGTCCCCTGGCTTTTGATTTGCTGCTGCTGAATCTCTGCCGGCGTGGACCTGCCGAGGGCCGTGCCCGACTCTGCGCCTGGCCCTGGGGACGTCTCCGGGGGCCGCTCAGACACTTCCTCCCCTGGCTCTTCCGGGCAGTGAGGTTGCTGGGAAGTGAGATATGCCTATTCTGGGCTTTAAAGGAAGTAGAGTACAGTTTCCCCTCATTGTAGGAAATTAGGCGGGATAAAATGATGAGGAAAAGTGAAAATAGAGCCGAGAATTTAGATTGACCTAGAGCGGGCGCTGTTTGGCTTTAACTGCCTCCCCCTGCCTCCTCCTGCCTCCCGCTCTCTCTCTTCACCTGTGAAGGGAGTAGGGTGCTGAAGCGAGTGCAGGCTGTGACTGTGTGTTTGATTTTCAGGTGCTTGAGGCTGACCACGACAAGCAGAAGATGTCAGAGCTCTTTGAACAAAACCGGGACCGGATACTAACTCCAGGGCGCCAGACACATGGCCCGTAGGACAGGAAAGACCGGGCCAGAGAAATGCCCTCGGCTGCCACCTTAGCCCTCGGGAGCGATGTGGAAAATCTCCTCTCGGGCGGGCTTTGGGTCTGGCCAGATTGGTTTCCCAATGGTCTTTCTCCTGCGCGGGTGCCTCTGTCCCGGGGTGCTGGCCCCGAGGGTAAGTGACGGACGGGAGCAGTGGGTTTGCCGTGCCCTTCGGTGTTCGCAGCCTTGCTGGGCCCCTCCATGCGGCGCTTAGGAAGGGCTGGCTGACCTCGTGCTGGTTCCTGGCCTCACCCCTCAGGCCACACAGGAGGGAGACAGTGGTCTTACATCCCAGGGTGGGAGGTTGAAGCTCAGAGAGGCGGAGGGATTCCCCGAGGTGACGCAGCCAGGGAGTCGGCACCGTCAGCCTTTTGGCACTTCCAGAAATGCTCCCCTGCCCCTCGCTGCCTCGTCCTGAGAGCCCGTGGGCCCCGGCTGGAGACCCTCACTTCTGCATGGCGAGAGCCCGCAGGGCACGGGCAAACGCCATCCTTTCTTTATGACTTTAGCAGCTCTCAGGACAATCAGCATTTCTAGACGTCCACACAATCGTACAGAGCGTGGGCCACGGCCAGCGTTCGGAGGTTTCTCAGCACAGGCCACCGTGGCATTTGCACCGGGCCCCTGGGCTCCCATCCACGGGAGAACTCCGCGTTGGCTCTGAATGGTGGTTGGTGTGCGGATCAAGGTCACGCCGCCAGCTCGCTCTCAGGGAGCCCAGTGCCGAGTCCAGCAAGGGGCCTCCAGCCCTGGCTCCCGAGGCCCCCTCACCCCAAAGTGGCCTTATGTGCCACTGAGAGTTTGTTCCCGGGCAGGGAGATGCAAGGGGCCTTAGATCTTCCGATCCAAGGGGATCCCTTCAGCCCTACAGCGTGAGGCATCTTTATTGTTCAGAGAAGGGCTTCGCGTGGCTCAGCTGTAACTGCGTTGAAGCACAGCTGTCTCCTGGGTCACGCGGAACAAGAGGGAGGAAGCATGCTCTCGGAGGCGGCCTGGGTGGGAAAGCGGGCTGGCAGGCAGAGGCTCTCGGGGCTCTGGTGGGTGGAGGGGAGCCGAGGCCCCAGAGCAATGGTTGTAAACACGGGAGGGGCAGTTGTGAACTCGGGGGGAGACAGGCCTGGACCCCTGAGAAGGGGTTGGTGTAAACGAAGGTCGGGAGGCCTCGTTCTGGCCTCTGTGGGTGTGGCACCCGGCACCAAATGGGTGGCAGAGGGAGGCTAAGGGGCAAGCACGCTGGCTTTTAGCCCTTCCTGTCTGGCCTGCTTCTCGGGCTGTGTGGGCGGGAGGAAGGGCCACCGCTACCAGGACCCTTGGCGTGCGGGCCATCTTTGAGAATTTGTATGTGATGGTCCACTGTTTCCCCACAGCTCAGTCTGAGCCTCTGTTCTGGGGAAATGTGATTTTTTTTTTTTAAATCCTTCTCTGCAGTAGCCAATAAATCCTTCATCTAAAAGCTGATGTTCACTCTGGAGCGCTTCCATGCCGGCGGAGGTAGCCTCCTGCAGCATCCCATTGCCATAAGCTAGCAGCGCGTTGTTTTTTAACCCACATCTTCTGGGATGTGGGTCCAGAAGAGCTGGCCGCGCTCCCCCCGGCACCGTGGGAAGGACGCCGCAGGGACCCGCAGAGGCCAGGGCTGGCCACAGAAATCGCCCACGACGGTGCTGGAGCCCAGCTTGCATGAGGGTTGCCTTCCCGGGTGGCAGCAGGGCCGGTGGTGGCAGGTCGGAGCAGGTATTAACACAGCTGGGAGCCAGGGCAGGAAGCAAGCGGACGAGGGCCCAGCTCTCAGACCGGAGGGAGGCAGTCCCAGGGATCCAAGGAGCAGCGAATGGCTGGCTTCACTAAGTTCTTAGGGGGCTTCCGCCCGTGCACCCAGAGCGGAGAGATAGAAGTATCAATGATGACAGAATCATTAATTGGCTGCCTCCTGCACGCTCCCTACTAGGGACTGAGCCTGCAACCCAGGCGTGTGCCCTGACCGGGAATCGAACGGCAACGTCTTGGTTCATAGGTCAATGCTCAACCACTGAGCCACCCCAGCTGGGCAAGCTTTTCTTGTCAAAAAGTTCCCATTTCTAATGGACCCTGGAGCCTGACCCGCCGTCCTGTGGTATGAGGGGTGGGCTGGGAGGGGCCCAGCTGCCTCTCAGGCTGTGGGAACCGACACCTCTTCTTGTGGCCGCTCAGCCGTGCAGCTCCTCACACCCACGCTGATGGTTTTCTAGTCTGTGGTCTCAGTCTGGGCGGACCTTCTCCCTGGGCCCGGCTGGCCCCCCACCCTCCTGCTCCCTCCTGCTCAGCCTGGATTCGTCCGTAGCCGGGGATGGGAGGTCTTGGCAGCTCCTGGCTCCTCTCTGGAAGGGCCCAGAAAAGCAAGCAGTGATCAGTTGCTAAGTTTTGATTGAATCTGACCTTCTGGGATCCACTGAGCTTGGGGTTTGGGTTCAGAACACGGACTAGGATCCCCGTTTCCCTAGTTACTGACTGCAGGGCCTTGGGCAGGTCCCCTCGCTTCTGCGGTCCCGTGGTTTCCTCCTGGACACGGGGCTCTATTTCCCTCACTGGGAGGGGCTGCACAGATCAGGAAGGGATGGGTTGGTTACGTGGGGATGACCAGAGCGGGTACTTCCTGCTCCTTCCCAGTCCGCCCACCTCTCTCTCCTTGGCTGAGAGGTGACCAGACTTCCTTGTTCTTTCACTGGCAAGGTTCCTGGAGGTGAAGCTGTTGGTGGGCTGCTCCCAGCCAGGGCGGCGGGCGGAGATCTTGGGTTTCCGTTAACACGTGCTTCTCCGTCAGGACCCTGGCCAGCCATTTGCTCACCCAGGAGTCCCCGCGATCTGTAAGCAGGCCCTTGGTCTCTCCCTGCCTTCTCACCGCCCTTCCCGTGCACCGGCCCCGTGCCAGGCCTGCGCTGGTGAACAGGACAGACACGGGCCACCCACGCCTGAAACGTTAGCTCATTGTCGCTGCTTTCACCCGGAGATGTCCCCAGAAAACCCACCCGGAGGCAGGAGGCACCAGCAGCCTCCCCCCAGGGCAGTAATCTGTTCCAAAGCATGAATGACAACCGGTACACACAATAGGGTTTCAGGGAAGGAGGGGGTACGAAATTAACATGTACACACCGTCCACAGAGGACATGGGGGTGGTGAAGATCCCACGCACAGTGTTAACATAGGAGATTAAATACTTTGGAATAACTTTGGCAAGAAATGTGCAAAACTATACAAGAACCATGTTAAAGGCAGCGGGCAGGGCTTGAACAGTCCATTCTCGGATGGCAGGACTCCGCGTGATACAGATGCCAGTTCCCCCAAGTTAATTTGCACACTCACCGCAATCCCACTGGAAACCTCGTAGGCTATTTTATGAAGTTAATCACAGTTGACCAAAGTTCGTGTAAAAAAAAACACCCCACAAACCTGTGGAAATAATCAGGAAACCACTGAGAAAGAAAAGCGATGATGGAGGATTCGCCGTATCCCACATTCAGACACTAACACCTCTGTAGTTAGACCTGTGATCCTGAGGCAGGAAGAGACACAGACCAGGATAGAATAGAGAGCCGGGAGAGGGACCCACGTACCTCTAGACACAGCACCTGATGAAGGTGCCTCCTCATGCCATTGGGTTCGAGATGGGCTTTGTAATCAATAGCACTGAGATGATGGAGCTGCATCCCACACCGTTCCTAGGAACCCCTGGTTAGGGATCTGAGTGTAAATATCAAAACCATACAAGTACTAGCAGGAAATGTGGGTGCATTCTGTTTTAAAACCATGATGTGGGGAAAGCTTTCTGCCTGAGGGTCAAAATTCAGGGGCAATAAAAGATGAGTACATGTGAGTTAATAATCTAAAAATTCATGTTTCAAAAGCACACACACCATAATCAAAGTCAAACTTGAAGCATAATCACAACATACATCACGAAGGGCTAATATCCCTAAATTTCTACGAAGATTCCTTAAAAAAATGGAGGACAATGGATAAAAAATCCAATGGGCAAATGAGAAAAAGATGTGAACAATTTACAAAAATGGCCCTTAAACATGAGAAACACTCAGATTGACTCAATTAGAGGAATGCAAGTACTGTGGTCTGAATGTTATGTTTCCCCCTCCCCCCAAGTTCACACGCTGAAACCCTAAGGCACTCGGTGATGCCATTGGGAGGTGAGTCAGCCATGAGGGTGGGGCCCTCATGAGTGGGATTAGTGCTCTTTTAAGCAACCCCAGAGCCCTGTCCACCACGTGAGGACACGGTGAGAAGTCGGCAGCCTGCAGCCGGAAGAGGGTCTTCAGAACCCGCTGTGCTGGCACCACCACCTCGGACTCCAGCCTCCAGGACTGGGAAACAAATTTCTGTTGTTTGTAAGCTACCCAGCGGGTGGGATTTTGTTAACAGCAGTTCGGACAGAAGAAGTAAGCAAATTAAAATTGAGGTTCCACTTCTCACCTACCACCTGGCAAAAACAAATCGACCTCAAAAACCCAATGACCAACCCCCCCCCCCCCCACACACACACACGTTCTGTTGGTGAAAGGCCATGGGAAAACAAGCACTCTCAAATTGTGTGTAAATTTGTACAACCCTCTGGAGAGAAATGTGATAGTATCTAACAAATGGAATATCTTGGATTATGACCCAGCAGTCCCTTTTCTAGGATCTAATATGCTTTTCTATAACAAGAAAATATACATACACACATTTATTGCAGCATTTTTGTAAAATGCAAAAATACTGGAAGCAACCTAAAGTCCCATGCATGCACACCAGAGTGGTTACATCCACACAGTGGAGTGGTATGCAGCTGTGAAAAAGGACGAGGAAGATCTTTGTGAACAGAAAATGTGATTTCCGGGACACACTACCAAGTGAAAAGGAAGTGACGTCCAAACAAGCATCTGGAGTATGCTTCCCTTTGGTAAACAGGAAGAGGCCTGAGAAAGAGGTGCGTGGGGGGTGCTGGAAGGATCGCCAGGAACTGCGGAGCAGGGTGCAGAGAACAGGTGGCTGAGAAGGGAATAGCACTTCTGCAAACGCATCTTGTGCATGACCAGGATTCCTAGAGCCACAGTAACGGTTTCACGTTACCCCCTCCCCCAGATGCACAATTAGGATCACGTAGGAGGGACTGAGAGTGGGATATAGACACACTGCCATGCCAGAACAGTTTCACAAAGGGAATGGCAACCAGACTGGGACAGAAAAGGAGAGAATGGTTATGGGAGATCGTTAGTTGCAGGGGAAGGAACAAAAGGGAATTCTTTGTACTATTTTGAATGCTTTATGTAAGTCTCAAGTGAGTTAAAAAATAACTCCATGAGGAAAAAAAAGCAGAATGCAACACTATAAATGTTAAAATTCCACAATTTAAATGTATGTACATGTAGGGGGGAAAAAGGCTGAAGGAAAGGCACCAACACCATAATATTGGGTATCTCCAGCGGTGGACATTGTAGTGAGTTTTTTTTTGCTTTTGCTGCCATTCATCTGTATTTTATTTTCTAAGTTTTTGACTCCTTTGACGGTTTTATCTGATGGGTCCTGGGAAACAGTGGTGAACAAGACTATCACATGGAGCTTACATTTTAGTGGGGGAGGTGGAAAATGAGTGAATACAGCGAACCGGTTTGGCTCAGTGGATAGAGCGTCTGCCTGCGGACTGAAAGGTCCTGGGTTTGATTCCGGTCAAGGGCATGTACCTTGGTTGCGGGCACATCTCCAGTGTGTGTGTGTGTGTGGGTGTGTACAAGAGGCAGCTGATGGATGATTCTCTCCCATCGATGTTTCTAACTCTCTATTCCTCTCTCTTCCTCTCTGTAAAAAAATCAATAAAATATATGTTTTTTAAAAAAGAAAATGAGTGAATACATTTAAAATAGCTTTTGGAGAAAATTCACTTAAGTTAATGTGATGGAGATATTGGTGGCCAGGAAGGCCTCTCCCAGAAGGGACATTTAAGGTGAGAGGTGAGGAACCAGGAAGAGAGCGGCTGGGGTGTGGAGTGGGAGGGGCAGAGGGAACCTGGGCAGGGGCTGCGGGGTTGGGGTGGCTGAGCTCCTTCAGGCCTGGAAGAAGCCAGGTGGGCCGGGGGAAGGGGCACGGATAAGCCCGGAAGGATGGTGAGGGGCTGAGTGTGGGGCCTGGTGTGGCCTTGGGAGCCCCTGGAGGGGATTGAGCATATGAGTTTTTTTGTTTTGTTTTTTAAGTTGACTCCAGAGAGAGGAAGGAGGAGGGAGAGAGAGAGAAACACCCGTAACGAGGGGCAGCCAGCAGCCCATGGTGTCCACGGCCATTGCTCCTGTGTGGGAACGAAGGCAGGGCAGGCCGCAGAACCGACAGCCAGCCCACCTGCCCGTGCCCTCCGCGCCTGAGGCTGGAATGATCACGTGGACAACTCGGACCCCTGAGCCCATACACAGCCCTTCTTGTTTAAGGTGGGTTTCTGCCTCTTGAGATTGACTCACAGGCTCAGAGCTTGTCAGTGAGTGGAGGGGCTCCCATTTCCTGGGCTGTGTACCCCCTTCCACCCTGTAGTTCAGGTGCCAGCTTTGCAGAAGGTGGGGCAGAGCTGGGAGGCCTTGGAGAGGCGCTGAGTAGGCACAGCTGGGCTGCAGCCTGTGGGCAGAGGCAGGCCCCGCCCCCAACCAGGCCCCTCCCCCAGCCAGGCCCCGCCCCCAGCCAGGCTATTGGTCCCCATAGACTCACGTGGGCTTGTGGAGGTGCCACGTGAGGTCACGCCTTTAGGTCAAGTCGAGAGGTGAAGCCGTGAGGTAAGCCGTGAGGTCACGCCGTGAGGTCAAGACGTGAGGTCAAGTCGAGAGGTGAAGCCGTGAGGTAAGCCGTGAGGTCAAGTCGAGACGTCAAGTCGAGAGGTCTTGACGTGAGGTCAAGTCGTGAGGTCAAGTGGAGAGGTCAAGCCGTGAGGTGAAGCCGTTAGGTCAATCCACGAGGTCAAGCCGAGAGGTCAAGCCGTGAGGTCCAGCGAAGCAGAGCCCAGGAAGGAAGACTCATCTCCCACCAGGACGCTGCGGGTCCTTCCATTGCTCACAGCCAGAGCCTGGTCAGGCATCATCAGGTCAGTCCCCTGAGGGGAGAGTGGGGGGCCTGGGAGTGTATGTGGGACCTCGGAGTCCGAGGGGCGCTCATGTGTGTGTGTGTGTGCGCATGCGCACCAAAGCCGCCTAAGCAGACGCGCACAAAACCGCCATGCTGCCTTCAGTGCGTGTCAGGGTGACCCAGGAGCAGGTGGGGGACCCCACGTGTGGACGTGCAGGGGGCTTGGCCACTGCAAGCCGTGGGCGGCCGTACTTTGTACCAACCCTCGTTCCTCCTCCTCTCGCGAGATTTCTGCCGCTCGTGTGGCGTGCCGCCGGTGCCCCGTCCAGAGACCTGGGAACGCGCCGTGTCCGCTCCCGCCGGCCCATTGCGACAGCCTCATATGCCGTCGGTCGCAGCTCCCCTTTCTGAAGACTCTGGCGAGAGCAGGCCGCCCAGCCTGCACAGGGGCCCTCCCCCGCCCCACCGCACCCGTCAGACCCCTGGCAGAGAGAGGGCAGCCTTGTTTGCAGAAGGACCTTGAATGCGGTGCCCTATGTGGTCCAGGGCGGGTCGTGGATAGGGGAGGCAGGAAAGGCCGAGCCCCACCGTCGCCTGTGCCACTGGGACCCTGAGTGTGTGTGTCGTTGGAGGAGAGGGGGGCAGGGGCTGTTCCTGAAAATGGGATTCTTGAATGGGTTCGACCTCACGGAACATCCCAAGGGCGGAAGGCAAGTTTCGTCTGCAACTCTGCGTGACCTTGGACGGTGGGTTTGAAGGTGGGGCAAGGGAATTTGCTAGTTCTTCAGGGGTAGGCTCATTAGCTTTGAACAGTGGCAGCCGGTGGCCAGCAGGCGGCAGTGTGGGCTTGGAGGGGGACTGATGGAAGCAGGACTCTTAAGTCCCTGAGCTACACACATACTCAACATTCCGTCCAACAGGAAAAGGACGAGGTAATGCGTTTTCAGTTTGATGTTGATTCCCGTTTCCTTTCCTTAGACGTTTCAGATGGCACAGGCCCCCTTAGATACAATGTTACTTTTCTATTTTGACATTTTTATTTTTTTATTTTAACATGAAAACATTTATTAAACTTTTATTATATGCCAGACACTGTGCCAGCTACTTCCATGTACATTTTCTCCTGCAAATGGAGCCGAAATTTTATTTTTATTATTTTATTATTTTATTTTATTTTATTTGGGTATTATATGTGTACATAGCTTACCATTGCCCCTGCCCCCACATCCCATTCATGCCCTCCCTCCCCAGAGTTCTGTGTTCGTTGGTTGCACCCATATTCATGCATAGCAGACCTTCGGTTGTTCTCCCATCTCCCCCCAGGTCTCCTTCCCCTCCCCGCTGTCATTTGACAATCTGTTTGTTTTATGGTGACCCTCTTAGGACCCCATGAATAGAATCCGCTCCTCATTTGGCAGACTGCTTGTTTTGTGGTGACTATCTCAGGAATAGAGTCCGCTCCTCCTCCGGTTCTCGCCACCCCTTCCCACGGGTCCCACTGCTTCCCCTGGGACACCAAGCTCACCCGGGGCACACGGCCCTCAGGGACACTTGGCTCACCCGGGGCACACGGCCCCCGGATACACTCTGCTTACCCGGGACACCCTTCCCCTTTGGGGGATACGACTCACCCGGGGCACACGGCCCCCTGGGACACACGGCTCACCCGGGGCACACGGCCCCCTGGGACACTCAGCTCACCCAGTACACCCTTCCCCTTTGGGGGGATACGGCTCACCCGGGGCACACGGCCCCCTGGGACCAACGGCTCACCCGGGGCACACGGCCCCCTGGGACACTCAGCTCACCCAGGACACCCTTCCCCTTTGGGGGATACGGCTCACCCGGGGCACAAGGCCCCCTGGGACACACGGCTCACCCGGGGCACACGGCCCCTGAGACTCTCGGACCACCCGGGGCACACGGCCCCCTGGGACACTCGGTGGAGCCGAGATTTTAAAATAAATCTTGTTGAAAGTATTCATATACTCTCCCTGCATTGAGCTCTTCCTGCCCACCCCGCCTCAGTTACTCCTTGCAACACTTTTATTGAGATGATGTATTTATTTCGAACACAGAAAAGATACACAGTTGCTTAAATAGCGCTTAATCCAGGAGCAAGAAAAGCTGTTCACCTTCCAACATGGATGAGTACATAGGGGGTGCCCCTGGTTCCCCCCTTACAGCACTTTTAAGGTTTGCAGAAGCAGGATGTGTTTCACCCCTGGAGTGCGTGTAAAGCTACACAGTGCAGCGGACAGATATATAAATATTTTTGCCTGAAAAAACACACAAAACACAACAAAACAGTACAAGTAAGCCGCAGGTGACAGAACTGCTTGTAAACAAGGTCCCCACTCCACGTGGAGCCAGGGGCTCCAGGGGCCGCCGAACCTTTGACCGGATTCCTTTCAGTCCTGCGCGGACAAACACACGAGTTCTATACAAAATAAAATTCACAATCGCCATTCTTGCTAGCCCTGTTCTTAAGGAAGGTGCATGTGGGGAGGGGTAATGAGTTGCTTTAGCCCTTTGTGGGGTGGGGGAGAAGATGGAGAAGGGGTGTGGGTGTTTAAGGACGGGCCAGGGAGGCAGAGTGGGTTGAGTGAGGCCTCTGCTCCCTGCCGCTGGTGATGCTGGTGGGAGCCGCCTCAGAGATTCCCTGCTGCCCCCTCGCCCCGGCAGGCTGGGCGTTCAGGAGTCCGCTCGGCAACCTGCCAGGGCTCTGAGGGCAACTGCTGGGTCTCATGCGCCAAGACCGGGGACACTAGCCCTCGCGCGTCCTTCTGCGGCGCCCCGCATCACGGCCGAGATGCAACCGCTGGTCCCCGCAGCGGCGTGAGGGGCTCGCGTTGCCCTATATTGTCTCTGCAGACACCCCAGGGGGCAGTACCAGAGCATGCCAGCTCGATTCCCAAAGGAGCAGCCTCCCCAGAGGGCAGTGCCAGCTGCCGGGGCCTGGCTCCAGCCCATGTGAGCTCGGGCCGCCCGGGCCCATCCCCGGCGTGGGCCGCTCCTGCGTCTCTCTCAGAGCCCTTATGTTCCTTGAAGACGCTCAGGCCTGGGAAGTGGCTGGACTGGTGGGGGCAGCTGCGACCCCTCACCCCCGGGCACCCTCCCCAGGAGCCGTCCGTCCCTGTGGGTCAGGCTGAGGGCACTCGGGTGGGTGAGGGCGGAGCGGGCCGTGAGGGCCTCCAGGGCTGCCTGAGCCCCGCAGGCCCGTGTCCGCACCTCGTAAGTGGCAGAGGGTGATGTGGGTGGCTGCCCCGGACGTGGTGGAGAGGTTCCGTGGGCAGCCGAGTCCCACTGAGACCTGCCCCCCAGCCAGGGGACAGGCAGCCCTTGGAGGGGGCGGGGAAGGCAGCTGACCGGGGTGGTCAGGCTGTTTCCGGGGACAGAATGGGAGTGTGGGCGCCGCCCGCCAGGCCAGGGCAGGGCACACAGCCCGGGAGAGGCGGGCTCGGGCCTCGGGCCTCGGGCCCTTCTGCACCTCTCTCCTCCCGTGCTGTCTGAAAGTGATGACCGGCAGGCTGGGGAGGGACGCGAGGGAGGGAGAGCTTCCTTTTGAATGGAACCTTCACGGATGAGTTTGCATGGTGCGTGTCTTCACATGTGTGAGGCATGTTTGGATGTGTATGTACACATGGGTATTTAGTGTGTATTTGTGTGTGTGTTTATACGTTGTATTATATGTGTGCATGTAGGAGTGCTGTGTGTGTGCAAGAGTGTATGTGCATGCATGAGTTTGCGTTTGTATGTCTGTGTGTGCATGAGTTTGAACTTATGTGTGCATGTGTCTATGTGTGCATGAGTTTGTGTGCGTGCGTGTGATTCTGTGTGTGTGCATGAGTTTGTGTCTGTGTGCATATGTGTGTGTGTCTGTGTGTGCATGCGTTTGTGTGTGTCTCTCTCAGTGTGTGTGTATGAGTGTGTATGTGTGCGTGCACGCGCTCCCCTGTGTTCCCGAAGGTCTTCCTCAGCCCCTCGGGCCCGGCAGGCCGTGGCCTGCTGCATTCACACGATCATCTCTGGGCCGCAAGCCCGGCTCCCCGTTGGGGTCGGGGGGCCCCGGAGGCTGCTGGGCCCCGGCTCTGCGCCCGGCAGTGGCAGCCAGCTGGGAGGAGGGCGAGGCCCCCCGCACACCGCCTCGTAAGGGGGCGGGGCATCCCCGGAGACCGTGTGCAGGTCGCCCTCGCTGCCCATCCGTGAGTAGGGTGGCGGCGCCTCCGTGGGGAGGTACAGCTGAGTGGCCCCCGGCCCCGTGCACTCTTCGTAGCTGCGAGAGAAGGAAGGGCTCCCTCAGGGCCTGGGGCCTGGCTCCCGGGCGGGTGTGGGTCCTGCCCCAGAGCCGGGAGCCTGCGCTCAGACTGGCCAGGCCTTTGTCATGGCGGCTCCAGGGACACCTCTCCCCCCACAGAACCACGGAGACCGAGACTCTGGGCCTCACTCCGCCGCCGCGTGTTCCGTGTGAACTCGGGGAGCAGGTCTGAAGCCCCAGGACGCAGGCGGCTCAGAGCAGCAGGGTGCTGGGGACCTGCGTGTGGGCGGAGCCGCCTGCAGCACCCTCAGGCACCCCTGGTCTGAAGTCACTTCCAAGGGGCCCTCTGAGCCTGAGGAGCGGGCTGAACAGCGCCCTCTGGCCGAGGGCACGTGCACTGCCCTCCCCGAGCCTGGGAGCAGAGGGAGAAGGGGAGGCTGGAGGCCAGGAGAAAAGTGAAGCTTCAAGTAGGAGCCAGAGGGCGGCTGCCGGAGGGTGACCTGCCGGGGGGTGGCTGCCGGGGGGTGACCTGCCGGGGGGTGACCTGCCGGAGGGTGGCTGCCGGAGGGTGACCTGCCGGAGGGTGGCTGCCGGAGGGTGGCTGCAGGAGGGTGGCTGCGGGAGAGGACCCAGTGGCCCCCAGGAGAATTCGCCAGTGGGACAGGGCTGCCCGATGGCCCTGCATGCAGTCTGGATGCACTGACCCCCGTCCAGCGGATGGGATTTGGGCGTTTGGGCTTTGGGGGCACAAACGAGGGGACTGGGGCCCAGCCCCTCCAGCCCACCCCTTCACCCCCGCCCGAAGGGGCTGACTTTTCTCTTCCCTCTTGAGTGTCTCCTGGTGGCATCTGAGTCAGACCCCGCCTCCCTGGGACCTGCTTGGCCAGGAGGGTGAGAGTTTCTGCATCTCTGCCCCTTGGCGAGGTGTGGCTGTTTCCCATGGGGGGGGCATTGTGCCCAGAGCCCCTCCCTCTCCCCGTCCCCCCAGGAGACCGCCTACCTTGGTGGAAAGCAGCCCCAGGGTGCGAACCCGTCTCCCCTGATGCCGCAGGTGCAGTGCATCCCGCTGCAGCAGCTGGAGCGCTCCTGGGAGTCTGCGGGAACAGACATCCGGCCCGGGCCTCAGGCTGGCGCAGGGAGGGTCCCCCAGCGCCCCCTCTCCTCCCCCCAATGTGACAGCCCAATACTGTGCAGTATGTGATGAGCCCTGAGGCTGTGGGAACCAAGCAGGCCTGACCCGGCCTGCGGTCAGGGGGGCTTCCTGGAGGAGGTGTTCCCAGAGCTGAGACTTGTCTAGGGTTTAGCCAGGGAGGTGGGACTGGCTGGGCAGAGTGAACAAAACAGCGTGAGCCACGGAGGAAAAGGAGAAGACGAGTGAGGTGTGATGAGCAGGAAGCTCGGAGCGGTGGAGAGGGTCTGGGGCATGCTGAGTGGGCGAGAGGTTGTCCGGAACGAGGGCTCCCGAGGTCTCCGGGGTCAGGCCTTCCTGCTCCCTGCGCCCAGCCACACACTGTTCCCGTAAGACGGTGGTAGGCAAACTCATGCGTCCACAGAGCCAAATCATCACTAGTACAAGATTGAAATTTCTTTTGAGAGACACATTTTTTTAAACATCTTCTAACGCCACGTCTTGAAAATAGACTCGCCCAGGCCGTGGTGTTTTGTGGAAGAGCCACACTCAGGGGGCCACAGAGTCGCATGTGACTCAAAGAGCCGCGGTTTGCTGACCACAGCCTTAAGCTATCCCAGGGAGCAAGGGTCTTCTGTGATGAATGCTAGTGGCTCAGTATGCCGCTTTCTCTTCTGGGTATGCATGTATGGATGCCTTACTTTTTAAAATAATTTCTTATTGTTGAAAGTATTTCTTCTGGGGTTTGAGCACAGGGAGGAAGGAGGAAGGGCCGGACACTCTCCCAAAAAGGAGGGAGCATTTGAGCCGGGCCTGGAAGGACAAGCCAGCTTTTGTCGCGGGGGGGAGTGTGGGGAGCGGCTTCGCGGTCGGAGGGAAGGGCATGTGCAGAGGAGCACGGCGGGCAGGGCTGGAAGGAGGCGCTGCTTCTGTCCTGCAGGAGGGGAGGCCTCTGGCCCTCCTGGCCCTGCAGCCTCCAGGCACTGCCTCTGCTGTGTGAATGCGCCCCCGGGCCAGAGCGCCCCAGGCCAGCTCTTCCCGGCCCAGGGGAGCCCCGCAGGCCGCAGGGCAGGCTGTGTCCCGCCCCTGAAGGCCACCTGAGAGTTCAATGCCCTGGGGGTCCTTCCCCTGCTTTTAAACCCCTTTAAAAAACCTGCTTTTTCCACCCCTCCACTCACACATCCTACCCAACCACGCCTATATCCGCATCCAGCCAGCCATCTACCTCTCCAGTCACCCATCCTGCCATCCTCCCTTTCAGCTATCCAGCCCTCATCCCAGCCCTCGTCCCTTTCTCCAACAATCCATGGATCCATCCACTCACTCGCCGCCCCCCCACACACACCTCCAGCACCTGCCAGCCCCCTACCGGATGACCCTCCCACCCCACTCACCTGTGCCTTTCTCCACCCGCCCCTCCATCCTGGCACCATCGGGACCAGCTGTCAGTACCGCCCGGACCAGCAGGGGGCGGGGCTGGGGAACAGCCACCTGCCTTCCCCCTGACTGGCAGCCCCACCCTGGGCAGACAGCCAGCTCCTCTGGCCTTTGAGGACTTCATGGTGAGCATCTGTGAGCTCTTCTGGATCACCTAAGACCTCAGGATGCCTTCCCTGTCCCCCTCCCCTGACCCCATGGCGGAGCAGCCGCCTCCTTGATGCGTCCTGGGTTGCAGTCGCAGTTGGACGGGAGGGAGGCCCCGAGAAGGGCAGCAGCTCACCTTGGCTGTCCTGGGAGTCTGCGCGGTAGAGGCGGCTGCGTAGGCGGGGGGGCGGGGTCAAGGGCTTCTTGAGGTACACTTTGACCACGACGATGAAGACGCAGGAGATGGTGATGATGAACCCTATGACAATACTTGCCAACATTATCGGAGACAGGGACACGCTGTGATCCTTCGAGTGCTTCACGACCGCGTAGTAGTGGATGGTTTCGTTGCGCCAGTCTATGGGGAGCAAAGAGAGAGGAGCCTGAGCCGGGCACAGACCTGACCTCACATTCCTTCCCCCACCGTCCCGCTGCCCGGGAGGAACTCGTCCCCGGCTCCTCGGAGGAGGCTGCGGTGGGTCAGCACCAGACACGGTCTCCTGGCTGCTTTTCCTGGGAGGAGGGGCGCGGAGCTCCGAAGGAGCCTTTGGTAGCAAAATCTGACCTCCCCTCCGCTCCTCTGAAGTCTCTGGCTCAGGACCGTGGTCGGCAAACCGTGGCTCATGAGCCACATGCCACTCCTGGGGCCCCTTGGGTGTGGCTCTTCCACAAAACACCACGGCCTGGGCCGAGTCTGATTTGAAGAAGTGGCATTAGAAGGAGTTTAAGTTTAAAAAAATGTGGCGCGAGCTCTCTCTCTCTCTCTTTCTCTTCCTCTCTCTCTCTCTCTCTCTCTCTCTCTCCCGAAACTGATTTGGCTCAGTGGATAGCTCATCAGCCTGCGGACTGAAAGGTTCTGGGTTTGATTCCGGTCAAGGGCATGTACCTTGGTTGCGGGCACATCCCTGGTAGGGGGTGCGCAAGAGGCAGCTGATTGATGTTTCTAACTCTCTATCCCTCTCTCTTCCTCTCTGCAAAATATCAATAAAATATATTTAAAAAAATAAAAATAAAAACAAAAAATGTGGCTCTCAAAAGACAGTTCAATCGTTGTACGCTTGATATTGGGCTCTGTTGGCGAATGAGTTTGCCGACCACGGGCCTAGGAGCTCAACTAGCACAGGGATCGGAAAAGGGAAGCCCAGAGAGGGCGATGGGCTCGCCCAGGGTCACACAGTGAGTGAGTGACCCCAAGACTCAGTACTAGACGAGGACTGTCCTCCCCGAGACACAAGGTTAAAGGTCAGCAGGTCTTCACCAAGGCCGTGGGAAGGGCTGGGGGACGCGCAGGAAGGTGGGGAATGAGGACCAGCTCTGCTGGCCTCCAACCATGGCCTTCTGCCTCGGGGGTGACACCTACCCAGGGACTCCGGGGCAGCCAGACAGGCCTTGGCTGTGGGCCACAACTGCCCCGGTTGCGGCGCTGGGAGGTTGGGTCAGATCAGGGAAGGCTTCCCGGAGGAAGTGAAGCCGGGAGGCAATCTGGGCAGGGGGAGATTGGGACCAAGGCCCAGAAGGGGGAGAGGGGACTCCTGGGACGGGGTGTGGCGTGGTGGGAGCCTGGAACAGTTCCTCCGCGTGTTATTCACGCACCATGGATCCCTGAAGACATTACGGGGTGTTTGGGAACGAGCCCTTTACTTCCGAAACCTCCCAGATGCCTTAGAAGCCCTGAGTTGTCTTGGGACCCAAACCAGCCTCCGTCCAGGTCTTTTAATCACCAACATCCGTATCCTGAGAAGGTGGAGGGCCCCAGGGTCATCCGGAGAGGAGGGTCCCTCCTTGGCCACCTTCCTTTGGGGAGACCCCAGAGCTCCCCATCAGAGCTGACCTGCACCTTAGGCCACAGATGGTCCTGGATTCAAACCCTAGCCCGCCCTCCAGCAGGTGGCGCCCTCTGCGTAATTCACATTTCGGAACCTCTATCACTTTGGTTCCTAATGTAGAATGGGAGCAGAGATCTCTGCTATGAATGAATGGAAAGCACCCTGGCCAGCAGGATGTCTGTACACAGTCGGTGCTCAATGCATAACAGTCAGAGCTGCAGATCATGCCGAGAGACCTCAGTGCAAAAGGCAGACGGTGAAGCTTTACGACCTCAGGTGTCTTAAACCGGACCCAGAGGTGCCAGCCAGGAGCCCTAGGAAGGTCTGGGAGAAGGCTTTCTAAATGTACCAGCAGCCTTTCCACGTCCGTGAAGGCTGCTTCCCAGGGAGGGTCTGTCTGCCCAGCGTCTGGCACTGGTTCGGGGATCCCAACTCGCCAAAGGGTCCTTCGCCACTTGCCTGTGCAGTCACCCATTTTTCTCCGCTAGCTGCCTCGCGCTAATAGGGCTGCTCTTTTGGGGGGAAACCCAGGAGGGCAGCCGCACCATCCATTACCGCCGCTCACTGGCACACGGTGTTCCCGGAGCACCACGTGCCTGGGGGGGATGCGGGAAGTGAACTCTGAAACCCAGCCCTCCTGGTGAAGGCGGGGACCTCGACCAGCCTTTCCTCACAGGAGAGACGAGGAGCAGGCCCTGCAGCTGACAGGCGGTGTGCGGTGTCTGCCCAGCTGCCTTCTCGCCAGGACCCCATCCCCTGACCACCTGCCTTTCGGTGTGAGTGCTGCCCTGGTACTGTCCACCCGCAGAGACTTTTGCAGACGAAGAAGTATCGTGCTTGGCGACTGGATGAAACTTAGAAACAGACCCTCGTTCTGGTTCTTTTTTTTCCTTCTTTCTTTTTCCCTTTTTCTTTTTAAACTAGCTTGTTGCATTCTACTCTAAATCAAAGCCGGCGTGAGACGGAGGGGAACTGATTGCGTGTGCCTTTCTCTTCAGGCACATTGCACCAGCTTGCCGCCCCCAGCGCTCCTGTGACAGACAAGACGCAGGTCTCGAGCGGGGCCGCTCATCGGTCCACGTGCACTTAAAAACACCCGACTGCGAGAGGGTGTGCCGAGACCGAGCAGAAACCGGCCCCGTTTAACCCAGCCACGGGAGTTCAGCCGCAGCTACGGTGGCTATAGAAGTGAGCGCGGAGTCTTTGTTTAATACTCATTGTAATTCACAATTTTAAATAATTCCAAGGACACGCCGCAGGTTTCTGAATCTGCCGGTTCCGCTCCGCCCTGCTGTCTGGGAAGTAGATGGCCGTGCTGTTGTAAATAGTTGGGTTTCACGCGTGGCGTGAATGCCAGTGTGCTGGTGTCAGGCAGGTACGACTGGCCGCTCTGCTCCTTCGCAGGGGGTAGCGGTGCCACAGAGCTGCCGTTTTCAGTGTGCGTTGGAGAGTGTGGTGACATGCTGTGCGCGGACAGCCACGGGTGCTGTGAGAGTCAAACTATTGAGATCGTTGTTGATTATTTTAAAGCGTGGGAGGTACCTTTCTGACTTGGAAAAAAAAATAGTAGATTTTTGGAAAATGTTTAAAGTATTTTATGAGTAATCCTTTAGATCTCATTGAACCTGGAACCTTAAATTTCAACCACAGACAAGACCTCTTTAGCAAGGCTGCTTCCCGCGGGGCAGGCACCCAGCTTGGCTGTCATCGTTATAAAATTTTTAAAAAATATATTTTTATTGATTTTTCACAGAGAGGAAGGCCGAGGGATAGAGAGTTAGAACTATTGATGAGAGCGAATCATCAACCAGCTGCCTCTTGCACACCCCCCACTGGGGATGTGCCGACAACCAAGGTACATGCCCTTGACCGGAATCGAACCTGGGACCCTTCAGTCCGCAGGCTGACGCTCTATCCACTGAACCTAACCGGTTTCGGCCTTTATAAAATTTTAATTGTGGAGAAATAGTAAAGCCCTCGTTCTTAGGAACTACAAGAGAGTGTTCCGTAATCTTACTTTCTGCATTAATTTTCCGGAAAGGGTTTGGGTTAAATGTGAATAAAGTAAATAATGATACATAACACTTGATAAATGTTATGTCTGAACACTTAAGAATATCTGTTAGTCCACAGATACATTATGGGAGTGAAAAGGCAATCCAAAAAGAGGGAGACGTTTTCCACAGTAACGCATCCAACAGAGGACTTTCATTCAGAACATAGAAAGAAAGAATTTCTATAGATCAGTAATAATAAGGTCTAACAGGAAAACGGGCAAGAGAGTCAAACCATGGCTTCACAAAAGAGGACAGCCAAGGTGCTAATCTGTATTTAATCTCCAGGGGGATTCAAATGAGAGCCCCAGGGCGATATCTCTACCACCCACCAGAATGGCTAAAGTGAGAAAATCCAGACAATACCAAGTGTTGGCAGAATGTAGATAAGCAACTAGAGCTCTCAGACATGGCTGGTGGGGATATGAATTGGCACAGTTACTCTGGAAAACTGTTTAACTCTAGCTATTAAAGCCAAACACACACACACACACACACACACACACACACACACACACACACTCATTTCTGGGTTAGAAATATACAACCCAGAAATTGTACTCCTCAATGGATGCATTCTCCAACAGAAATGCACCCATATATTCACCAGAAGCCGTGTCCTAAACCTGTGCAGTTCAGTATGGTAGCCACTAGCCACCTGTATCTAGTAGCATTCATTAAAATAAAATAAAATTTAAAATTCAGTTGCACTGGCCACATATCAAGTGCGCAGTCGCCACACATGCAGGCGGAGGCCATCATATCGGACAGTGAAGACACGGAACGTTCTCATTATCATAGAAAGCTCTGTGGCACAGCACCGTCCTAGGACATTCACAGCCGCACTAACCCATTCGCAGCCCCAAACCGAAGACTGTGCCAGTGCCCATGAAAGTAGAATGGATACGTGGTTTGTGGGATACTCACACGATGGAATACTACATGGTGATGAGAATGAATGGTCCACAGTTACGTTCAGCGGTATGGGTGGATCTCATAATGGAATGCTGAGCAAGGAAGCTGTGAGTTTAGTTTGGTCAGTACACCGATGACTTGGGCACCTTTCAGAAAAAAGAAAAAAAAAAAAGGAAGGAAAAGAAATCCCTGATTTGTAGTGTTTGTCAATAACCCTGGTGTAAATACTCCCACCATGGCGGACTTCATGCTGACTACCAAGGGTTTAACAACAGCTCAGGAAACTCCTAAATATTTAACTGTCGAATCTCGTGAGATGGTATTTCTAGTAAACAAACAAACAAACATACAAACAAAACAACTCCAGAGAATCCCCAGTAAAGGAACTCCTCAGTCCTCTCTGCACATGTCCAGAGAGTTGTCCCGGTGCCCTGGGACCCGGAGCGGGTGAGATTGCAGCAGGCAGGAGGGGAAAGGTTTGCTGGCCTGACTGTCCACTGCCTCCACGTGAGCCTAGGGGGCCGTTGTGACAACTTTCTTCTCGGGTTAACATTTTCCATGTCAAACGAGGGCCGATCCTTCCCTGAGAACAGTGGGCCCCGTGTGGAACCAGCACTTGATGTGGCATCAGGTTGGGTGCTTCCGCGAGTGTTGGCCACAAACGTGTTACGTGACCTGGTCGGTCCCATCCTGCATCTGAGTGTCTGCGTCTGGTGTTGGGGTGGAGAGTCCCAGGGCAGATCCCAGAGGGCCAGCAGGGGACCTCTTCTCTCCCATCCTGTGCCCATGCTGAGGTCTGACCAAAGGCTGGCACTGCTGAGAACCTTCCGCACGCGGCCTCGCAGTGCCTGGCAGCAAGCTCCAGTCTCTCTGTGGTAGGTCAAACCCGCATCAAACGGAAAGGCTGGCATGACTTTCCATTTTACAGATGGGCACACGGAGGTTTCTGGATGTTCGGTAGCTTGCTTCAGATTCCGCAGCCGGTGTCAGTGCCAGGGTGTACTTGAACCCAAGCGCTGCCTCCTACGCCGCAAGGGAGACCGAAGCCCGCCCACCCGCTCTGCCAGGCTGCGGTGGTTGCCAACCTGTGGATAGTCTGGGAGCTGCCCCTTTCTTGCCCCTGGCTTCCTGAGCTCCCACCCTAATCGTTGGTGCTTGTTTTTCCTTCTGGGGACTTTTCCCTCTGCCCCTCCCGATGGGCAGGGGGTCTGGCTGTGGACACGCAGAGAGCCCTGCCCTGAGTCTGCCAGGTTTGAACGGAGACCTTGGTGGCTTCGAGTGTACCGCTCGGGATCATCTGTGAGCTGAGAAAGTTCAGGCGATTCCCCGTTCGGCGTCTAAATTCCCAGAGCAGGCCCCGGTCCGGCAGGGAGGCGTGAAAGAGCCCGCTGCCGTGAGTCCATTCAGAAACGTGCGAGGCCGTGCGCTGCCTCTCGAATCATTCGCTGTCGGTGGTCCAGTAAGCTCGTGTCGAGGCAGCGATTTCCCGGTCGGGTCTGAAGAGAGGGCCCGGACTGGGCCGAGGTCAGAAATGCTAACCTGGTGACCCAATTCGGAAACCCCAGGATTTCCTCGGGCAGTTGGCCGGGCTGGGTGTGTCGGGAAGAGAATTGAGGGCCATCCCAAGGTTTCTAGCCCGAGAGACTGAAATGTCTGGTGTCCTCAACCAGGACAGTGAAATCAAGCAACAGTGGCTTGGAGGGGAAGACAAAGACTTCTGTGTGGGACAGGCTGAACTTGAGGTGGGGGTGGGGGTGGGGACTTCTCAGGGGAGACAGGCCAAGGACGGAATCAGAAACTCAGGCAGAAGCTGGGGTGCGGGTGGAGGGGAGAGGGGGTGGAAGCTGCCATTAAAGCAGTGAGGATGAGGAGGTCTGAGTGAGTGAGTGAGAAGGCCAGGGGCCACGTTCGAGCCCTGGAGGCAGGTGCAGAGGGGCCATGAATGAATGGTCAGAGCCCAGGCGGCCAGAGGAGAGCCCTGGGGGCTCAGAGTCAAGAAAACATTGAGCCGAAACCGGTTTGGCTCAGCGGTAGAGCGTTGGTCTGAGGACTGAAAGGTCCCCGGTTCGATTCAGGTCAAGGTCATGTACCTTGGTTGTGGGCACATCCCAGCAGGGGGCGTGCAAGAGGCAATTGGTCAATGTTTCTCATCAACATTTCAGGCTCTCTATTTCTCTCACTTTCTCTTTGTGAAAATATCCATAAAATATATTAAAAAGAAAAAAAGACAACGTTGAAGTGGCCAGCAGGGTCACAGGTGGCCAAGATCTGAAAGTGCTGGGAGGAACTGGGCGGCAGCAATCAATGATGTGTTGTGTGTGTGTGTGTGTGTGTGGGGGGGGTGTGCCGGAAGTGCGCGCGGTGAGCACTGCGTGTACAAGTCCGGAGCAAAGGGAAGGCGTTGGGTCAGACAACGTGGGAAGAGTTGGGCAGAAGCGGAGAGAGATGACGGAGGAAAGGGTGGTCCCAAAGCCCCCCACAGCGGGCCTGCCATTGCCTGGGACCTGCTGCCGATGACACCTGAGCGGACCCCCACCTGCAGGCAGATGGGAGCAGAACTGCTCTTGCTGAAGCAATGGGGGTGCAGGGCCTAGGCTCTGCCCACCTGGGCCTCCCCTCCCCTCCAAGGAGTGCCACCACAGCCCTGGAGCCCTCCAGACGTGGGCATGCAGAGGGCTGTGGGGCCTCTACGAGTGCAGACGGGCAGGGCTCTGAAGGGCCTGGATTGACCCCAGAAGGTTCCGGGAAGCCCTCCACACTCGCCCAGCTCCCCTCCCAGCGGCTCACAGGGGCGAGGACATGACCCCCTCAAGCTCTCTGTGGGCGGGTGTCCGTGGGCTCTGCCGTGCCCCTGAGTGGCAGCCTTTCCATGGCATGGGGCTTGGACTTGGATTTCCCGAAAGGCTCCACAGCCTCGGTGACAACAGTAACAAGAATGCATTGAGTTCGTACTGTGTATCAGCAACGATCTTCTTAGCTCTTGACTCGAGCCTTCCTTGGGCTCCCTGGGTGGCCAGCATCCAGACTGGGCATCCCTACCTCCCCAAGTACCCCTCTTTGCACAGTGACCCCACTGCCACCTTATTCCCCTGGGGCATGGGCCTTGTGATCCCCTACCCCTGACTGCTACAGCCCCTTGATGTTCAAAGATGGAATAATTAGGGTTTCGACCCTTTGGAAGAAAGACCACAACCCCAAGCAGCAGGACATGTACCCAGCGGTAGGAATTTGAATAGACAGTGGCGAGTGGGGGTGAACCTCGGGGGGAGGGGAATGATGGCAGGCAGATAAGTGGGGCGAAGGTGGGGTCCCTGATTCCACCCAGACTCACAGTCCCAACTCACGCTGGAGAAGGGACGGGAGGGCGTGCTTCATCAGAAGAAATGTTCTAGGAGATGAGGCCTCCCTGTGGGGACGCGCCAGGGAGGGTTTGCTTAGGACAGTGAATACCAAGGAGCATGCTCTGTGCCGCCCCAGTCCCGAGAGAAGTTCCTTGTGGTCAGTGACATTGGGGAAGACCACTGGGCCTGCTCATTCCTATGGACGCCTTACAACACACATCACCACATGAAAGGCTCTGAAAGTCCAGCCATAGCAAAACCTTCTTGTATCACCCAGCATTTCCCATGCTCATTTGCTTATGGAAATTTTTATATGTATTTACCAGAGTCCTGGGGCTCGGATTCGTGCACCAGTGGGGTCCCCTGGCTTGGCCTGTACCCTCTGGCAACCCAGCACCCCTCAGGGGATGTCAGGTTCCTGGTTTTGGCCCAATCCCCGCAGATATTTTGTTAATCTCTTCTTTCCCTTTCCATCTGAGATTCATCAGTCTGTTCCATGTTTCTATGCCTTTGCATTGAGCATCTGCCTCCTGGTGGTCAGTGTGCGTCATTGCTATTGGTCGAACAGTTGAATGGTTGAACGGTTGAATGGTCGATCTGTTGCTTAGGCTTTTATATAGAGAGATTTTTATTAATTTCGGAGAAGAAGGGAGAGGGATGGAGAGATAGAAACATCAATGATGAGAGAGAACCACTGATTGGCTGCCTCCTGCACACCCTACACTGGGGATTGAGCCTGTAACTTGGGCATGTGCCCCAACCGGGAATCAAACTGTGACCTCCTGGTTCATAGGTTGATGCTCCACCACTGAGCAACGTTGGCCAGGCAGCCTTGGAAAACTTTTTTTTTCCAATTTTTTTTTTATTAAGGGATTATATGTGTACATATCTTACCATTGCCCCCCCCACTCCCATTCATGCCATCCCTCCCAGAGTTCTGTGTTCGTTGGTTGTATTCATGCATACCAGTCCTTCGGTTGTTCTCTTATCTCCTCCCAGGTCTCCTGACCCTCCCCGCTGTCATTTGACAATCTGCTTGTTTTATGGTGACTATCTCAGGATCACATGAATAGAATCTGCTCCTCATTTGGCAGTCTGCTTGTTTTATGGTGACTATCTCAGGACCACACAAATAGAATGCGCTCCTCCTCTGGTTCTCACCACCCCTCCCCCTGGGTCCCACTGCTTCCCAGGGGCACAGGGCTCTCCTGGAGCACATGTCTCCCTGGGGCACACGGCTCTCCCGGGACACACGGTCCTTCTGGGGCACCCGGCTCACCCGGGGAACACAGCATGGAAAACTTTCTAAAGTAACCTCGTTACTGTTTCTCAGAGGACCCCTGATCCACATGTTGGGAAGTAATGATACAGACAAACTGATAAAAATGAGATGCCTCTTACAGACATCAGGGGTCTTATGCCTGGTCCGCTCTGTGCCCATCCTGCCACATCCACCCCTGGAGCTCTCTGGCCAAACACTCTAGCACTGTTCTGTAACCCCGACTCCAATGTCTGCCCTCGCCTGGCCATGAGCCACAGAAGGACGCAGAAGGAAACTTACTGTTGCAGCCACTTCTGAGAGACATCTTGGTGCAGAAGGGTGAATAGATCTGCCCACACGGCTCTCACTCTTCACCTGCAGAGACAGAAACAGACAGATGTCGGGGTGACACACAGCACCCCCCGGCCTTGCAGGCTGTATGCTCATGTCCCTGGGCTGTCAGCCTCAGGGGAGAGGATGGTGACTTTGAGAGCACGTGTCCATTCTGGCTGGGGACCGGGAGAGCTCTGGGCTGCAGAGTATGGGGTGCTAGGGCAGGGATAAGTCAAATTTGTGCTGGGGTCTGTCTCCATGGTGGGTGAACTCTCTCTCCTGGGTGGACCCTTGATTGGGAATAGATGTCATGGGGATTGAGTCCTCCTGACTCATGAACCTGTGAGATCCCACTGTCTCAGCCAACTGCAGCAGCCCATGGCATCCCGGGCATCTTATGGCTGTTGGGTCTACATGGACCCTTAAAGACCGGCCCAATGCCCTCATTTTTAAAAATTTAATTTAAAACAATTTTTAGAATTATTTTTATTTTTATTTATTTTTATTTTTATTTTTTAATATTTTTATTAAGGTATTATCTGTGTACATAGCTTATCATTGCCCCCCCCCCCCTTATAGGTGCCCTCCCTCTCCAGAGTTTTGTGTTCATTGGTTGTTCTTATATGCAAGCATACCAGTCCTTCGGTTGATCTCTTATCTCCCCCAGATCTCCCTCCCCTCCCCCCCCCCCCCCCGCTGTCATTTGGCAGTCTGCCTGTTGTTTTACTGTCACTATATCTATCTTTCTGTTCATTCGTTTATAATGTTCTTTAATATCCATAAATGAGTGAGGTCATGTAGTGTTTCTCTTTCATTGACTGGCTTATTTCACTCAGCATGATGCTCTCCAATTCCATCCAGGTTACTGCAAATGATGAGAATTCCTTCCTTTTTATGGCAGCATAGTATTCCATGGTGTAGATGTACCATAGTTTTCTGATCCATTCATCTGCTGACGGGCACCTAGGCTGTTTCCAAGTCCTAGCTATTGTAAATTGTGCTGCTGAATTATTTTTATTTTTTAAAATATATTTGATTTTTTTTCTTTTTACAGAAAGGAAGGGTGAGGGATAGAGAGTTAGAAACATTGATGAGAGAGAAACATCGATCAGCTGCCTCCTGCACACCCCCTCCTGGGGATGTGCCCGCAACTAAGGTACATGCCCTTGACCGGAATTGAACCTGGGACCCTTCAGTTTGCAAGCCAACACTGTATCCAGTGAGTCAAACCAGCCTGGTCTAGAATGATTTTTAAATCTTTATTGTTAAAAGTTTTATATATTTCCCCTTTTCCTCCCCATTGATTCCCCTTCCCCTCCCACCCCCTCTGCCCCAGGCCTTCAGCACCCTGTCTGTGTCCATGGGTTATGCATTCAAGGGCTTTGGTTGATTACCACTCACCACCCTTCCCGCCTTCCCTCTGAGATTCCACACACTGTTCCATGCTTCCATGTCTCTGGGTCCATTCCGTTCATCATCTTGTTTTAAAAATAATAATCATATATATATATATTTTTTTTTTTATTTAATTTTTTTTTTTTTTTTTTTTTTACAGAGAGTAAGAGAGAGGGATAGAGAGTTAGAAACGTCGATGAGAGAGAATCATGGATCAGCTGCCTCCTGCACACCCCCTACTGGGGATGTGCCCACAATTAAGGTACATGCTCTTGACCGGAATTGAACCTGGGACTTTTCAATCCGCAGGCCTGACGCTCTATCCACTGAGCGAAACCGGCCTCAGAGCATTTTTTTTTTTTTAGATGTCTCTTTGTCTTCTGTATGCCTTTTTTGGAGAAGTGTCGATTCAGGTAATTAGAACTATCATTAAAATATATATATATATATATTGTTGATTTTTTACAGAGAGGAAGAGAGAGGGATAGAGAGTTAGAAACATCGATGAGAGAGAATCATCGATCAGCTACCCCCTGCACACCTCCCACTGGGGATGTGCCCTTGATTGGAATCAAACCTGGGACTTTTTAGTCCGCAGGCCAACGCTCTGTCTACTGAGCCAAACTGATTTGGGCAGAAGTATCATTTTTTTAAATTGGATTATCTGTCTTCTTTTTGGTAAGTCCATATATATATACACACACGGACTGCTAAAGTGGTTTGGCTCAGTGGTAAAGCCTTAGTCTGCGGACTGAAAGTCCCGGGTTCGATTCCGATTAAGGGCATGTACATTGGTTGCGGCACATCCGCAGTGGGGGATGTGCAGGAGGCAGCTGGTGGATATTTCTCTCTCATCGACGTTTCTGGCTCTCTATCTCTCTCTCTTTCTCTTTGTGAAATATCAATAAAATATATTTTTTTAAAAAAACACCGATGAGAAACCAGATATCTTCAGAAACCTGGGGATGCTCTGAGCTCAGGCAGTCGTGTATATTTTCGGGGGTATTCGCTGCTGGTGCATTTCATTTGGGCGGCGGATGCACTATGACGCGTTCGGTGGCTGCGTGTTCCGGGCTGGGCGTTTGGGCAGCTGGCGTGTTCGCAGCTGCGCGTCTGCAGTTCGGGGCTGGGCATTCGCAGAGCTGGGAGTTCGCATCCCGGCTCATTGCATCCTGGCGCATTGCAGTGACTGCCAATGTGGCCTGGGGGCGGCGCTAGGTCCTAGGAGGGCGTGGTTGGTGTTTCTGTGGCGTCCACCCCCGCTCTGGCGCGCATGTGCATATCCGGGCTTTTTGTCTTACAGGCTGGACAGCGCGAGGGTGCAGAAGAGATGAGCTGTGGGAAACACCGTTTTTTTAAAAAAATTATTTCCATTACATTGACTTTTTAATATATATTTTATTGTTTTTTTTGTTTTTTTTTTGCAGAGGGAAAGAGAGAGAGGGATAGTTAGAAACATCGATGAGAGAGAAATATCGACCAGCTTCCTCCTGCACATCCCCCCACTAGGGACGTGCCCGCAACCGAGGTACATGCCCTGGACCGCAATCGAACCCGGGACCCTTCAGTGCAGCGTACGTCCGTGTTCTATGCACCAACCACGGGTGTTTGAATGATATTATGGTAGCCTCTGTATCAGCATCTGGAAAGTGGGAACACTTTCATTATCTATAAATCAGAGGGCCCGTCTCAGAATGCAGTGGAAATGCTTATATTTGGAAACCTGTGTGTGAGGCATGATCTGACCATGCCACGTTCCTTCCCCTCCACTTTGCGAAGGCTTGTATTAAACGCTACACCACTTTTAGGAGAAGTCTTTTAACGCAAGCACCTGTTTTATTTTGTTTGTTTGTTTTGTTTTGTTTTTTTTTTTTTTGCTAACGGTAAAAATCCGGAGGTTCCCGCTTTTACGACAAAAGTTGAAAAACTAGCCAACAGCGGTTGTTTTGCGACAGCCGTAAAGGAGGCGAGGCGGTGTGCACGCCTGGCAGGGCCTTCCCGGGGCCGAGACACTCCGCATGGAGGAGCATCGGTGCCTTCGCTGGTTTATGTCCTGCAAGACTCGGGTCTCAAGGCTTCAGGGTACACCGTTTAGGCTGACGGGGGGAGTTTTCGCGGGGGAGCACTGCTCAGGCCGGGAATCTGTATATTCCTGGAGTTCTCGTTACTATTCGGGGAGGTGGAAATATGGTTCCCATTTTCAAGAGGACACGCAGGCTCCGAAAGGTAAATCTGCCCAGAACCACACTATCGAGTCCATTTCCGGAAGCCCTGCAGATCTGAGTGTCTCCTTTCAGGAGGCAGAAAGCACATCTTGACCTTTTTGCGTCCACCCCCTCTCCCCCCCCTCCGTACCGTGAGCTCAGAGCATGCCCAGGTTTCTGAAGGCGTCTGGTTTCTCCCGAAGACGGAGGGGGAAGCACAGAGCCCACGACCTTTCCAGCGTGGTACCAGGAGGGCCGGGTCCTGCGTGAGCCAGGCTCCAGCCCCAGGAAGGCCTGGGGGGAGGGGGATGCCCCCGTGGGCCCGCGAGGGGGTGGGGTGGGCAGCTCTGTGGTTTGGTGTTGCCTCCTCTCCCACCCTTGGTACTGAGACACAGGTTGCAGGCACAGAAGCGGGGAGGATGGGGGAGGCGGGAGGGGAGGAAAGGGAAGGGAGAGCTTGGCCTGGGTGACCCACAAGTCCTCAGAGGGTTAATCTTCCTGGGTCCAGAGTGGGGAGTGGGTTCTATTTTCAAACTCCACAAAGCCCGGCACCTTTCCTCTTCCACCCGGACCCAAAGTGCACCCTCGTTCTCCCTTCTGGAGAGATGTTAAGGGATCCTCTCTCCAGGAGATGACCCCAAGGTCCAGGGAGGCTGGCTTATGCCCCTAACGCGGGGTGGACGCTCCTCTGGGACACAGGCAGACAGACCCCTTCCCTCCCCGCGGCCCGGTGGCCGGTCCGGCTGGCCTGCACGGGGGGCGCCGGCCCGGAGTCTGGGATCCTCGGGGATCGCGTTCACGCGGGGCGCGTGCTTCGGCTTCACTCAGACCCGGTTCCCGCCCTCCTATCACTGAACTACCAAAGGGGTTTTTAGGGGCGCGGGGCCCCTGCAAACGGGGATGGGGGGAGGGGGAGTGAAGAGGGGGCCGGGACCCCCTCCTGGGGACTCACGCTTCTTACTCGCCTGCCTTGCTGGCTTCAGCTGGGATTCCCGCTCTGGTTCCCACGGACAGGCTCCTGCGCTGTGGCTGTGCCCTGGACACGGGGCTCCTTGGCCAGAAGGAGAGCAGGGGCGGGACTGAGGCGGGGCCAAGCGCTGGGGACCAGCTGCCTCCCACCGTGCCCCCAGTCTCTTAGCCTCCCCCTGCCCCCCTCCGCCAAATGGCTGTGCACCTCCCAGCCTCCCAGCGGGCTTCAGCGGCTGCTGCGCTGCCACCCACCCAAGAGATGTGCGAGGCCAGCGAGCCAGCCAGATGTGTGAGGACAGACAGACGCGTGCAGAGAATGACATGCAGACTGCAGAGAGCAGAGGACACACACACAGATCTGTGCAGAGAGAGGCAGAGAAATCATACTGAAGCGGGGAGGGGGAAGGAGGGAAGGCCACAGGGCCTCTCAGGTTCCCTATTCAAGACTCTGAGAGATGTTTGCTGTTATTCTGGCCCCATCCCTGGCACGCATACCGCACCCCCCTTCCCCACTCCCCCATGAGAGCCCCAGATGGAGCTGGAATTCCCGGCCTGAGGCCCTACCATACAGGTCCCTCTGCCTCCGCCCAGGGAAGCCCAGGCAGCTGACTGGCAGAGCTGCGGTGCCTGAGGTTTGTTTCCTCCCCCAGAGCCGCAGGAGGCAGCTGGTGGATATTTCTCTCATCGACGTTTCTGGCTCTCTATCTCTCTCCCTTTCTCTTTGTGAAATATCAATAAAATATATATTTTTTAAAAAAAACACCGATGAGAAACCAGATGCCTTCAGAAACCTGGGGATGCTCTGAGCTCAGCAGTCGTGTATATTTTCGGCGGTATTCTCTGCCGGTGCATTTCATTTGGGCGACTGATGCGCTATGACGCGTTCTGTGGCTGCGTGTTCCGGGCTGGGCGTGTGGGCAGCTGGCGTGTTCGCAGCTGCGCGTCTGCAGTTCGGGGCTGGGCATTCGCAGAGCTGGGAGTTCGCATCCCGGCTCTTTGCATCCTGGCGCATTGCAGTGACTGCCTGGGGCCTGGGGGCGGCGCTAGCTCCCAGGAGGGCGTGGTTGGTGTTTCTGTGGTGCCGCCCCCGCCCTGGCGCGCATGTGCATCTCCTGGCTTTTTGTCTTACAGGCTGGACAGCGCAAGGCTGCAGAAGAGGTTAGCGGTGGGAAGCACCTTTTTTTTTTGTTAAATTATTTCTATTACATTGACTCTTTAAAATATATTTTATTGCTTTTTTTTTTTTTTTTTTTTTTTTTTTTTTTTTTTTTTTTTTGCAGATGGAAAGAGAGAGAGGGATAGAGTTAGAAACATCGATGAGAGAGAAATATGGACCAGCTCCCTCCTGCACACTCCCCCACTGGGGATGTGCCCGCAACCAAGGTACATGCCCTGGACCGCAATCGAACCCGGACCCTTCAGTGCAGCGTACGCCCATGTTCTATCCACCAGCCACGGGTGTTTGAATGATATTATAGTAGCCTCTGTATCAGCATCTGGAAAGTGGGAACACTTTCATTATCTATAAATCAGAGGGCCCGTCTCAGAATGCAGTGGAAATGCTTGTATTTGGAAACCTGTGTGTGAGGCATGATCTGACCATGCCACGTTCCTTCCCCTCCACTTTGCGAAGGCTTGCATTAAAAACTACACCACTTTTAGGAGAAGTCTTTTAACGCAAGCACCTGTTTTGTTTTGTTTGTTTTTTTGGTTTTTTTTTGTTTTTTTTTTGCTAACGGTAAAAATCGGGAGGTTCCCGCTTTTACGACAAAAGTCGAAAAACTACCGAACAGCGCTAGCTTTGCGGCAGCCGTAAGGGAGGCGAGGCGGTGTGCACGCCTGGCCGGGCATTTCCGGGGCGGCGACCCTCCGCATGGAGGAGCATCGGTGCCTTGGCTGGTTTATGTCCTGCAAGACTCGGGTCTCAAGGCTTCAGGCTACACCGTTTAGGCTGACGGGGGGAGTTTTCGCGGGGGAGCACTGCTCAGGCCAGGAATCTGTATATTTCTGGAGTTCTCGTTACTATTCGGGGAGGTGGAAATATGGTTCCCATTTTCAAGAGGACACAGAGGCTCCGAAAGGTAAAACTGCCCAGAATCACACGATCGAGTCCATTTTCGGAGGCCCTGCAGGTCTGAGTGTCTCCCTTCAGGAGGCAGAAAGCACATCTTGACCTTTTTGTGTCCACCCTCCTCTCCCCTCCCCCACCCCCTCGTACCCTGAGCTCAGAGCATCCCCAGGTTTCTGAAGGCGTCTGGTTTCTCCCGAACACGGAGGGGGAAGCACAGAGCCCATGACCTTTCCAGCGTGGTACCAGGAGGGCCGGGTCCTGCGTGAGCCAGGCTCCAACCCCAGGAGGGCCTGGGGGGAGGGGGTGGGATGTGCAGCTCTGTGGTTTGCTGTTGCCCCCATCCCACCCTTGGTACTGAGACACAGGTTGCAGGCACAGAAGCGGGGAGGATGGGGGAGGAGGGAGGGGAGGAAAGGGAAGGGAGAGCTTGGCCTGGGTGACCCACTCGTTCTCAGAGGGTTAATCTTCCTGGGTCCAGAGTGGGGAGTGGGTTTTAGTTTCAAACTCCACAAAGCCCGGCCCCTTTTCTTCTCTTCCACCCGGACCCAAAGTGCACCCTCGTTCTCCCTTCCTGGAGAGATGTTAAGGGATCCTCTTTCCAGGCGATGACCCCAAGGTCCAGGGAGGCTGGCTTATGCCCCTAACTCGGGTGGATGCTCCTCTGGGACTCAGGCAGACAGACCCCTTCCCTCCCCGCTGCCAATGGCGGGTCCGGGCGGCCTGGACGGGGGCGCCGGCCCGGAGTCTGGGATCCTCGGGGATCGCGTTCACGCGGGGCGTGTGCTTCTGCTTCAATCAGACCTGGTTCCTGCCCCCAGAGTGCTGAACTACCCCAGGGGTTTTTAGGGGTGCGGGGCCCCTGCAAACGGGGATGGGGGGAGGGGGAGTTAAGAGGGGGTCGGGATCCCCCTCTTGGGGACTCACGCTTCTTAGTGGCTTCAGCTGGGATTCCCGCTCTGGTTCCCACGGACAGGCTCCTGCGCTGTGGCTGTGCCCTGGACACGGGGCTCCTTGGCCAGAAGGAGAGCAGGGGCGGGACTGAGGCGGGGCCAAGCGCTGGGGACCAGCTGCCTCCCACCGTGCCCCCAGGCTCTTAGCCTCCCCCTGCCCCCCTCCGCCAAATGGCTGTGCACCTCCCAGCCTCCCAGCGGGCTTCAGCGGCTGCTGCGCTGCCAGCCACCCAAGAGATGTGCGAGGCCAGCGAGCCCGCCAGATGTGTGAGGACAGACAGACGCGTGCAGAGAATGACATGCAGACTGCAGAGAGCAGAGGACACACACACAGATCTGTGCAGAGAGAGGCAGAGAAATCATACTGAAGCGGGGAGGGGGGAAGGCCACAGGGCCTCTCAGGTTCCCTATTCAAGACTCTGAGAGATGTTTGCTGTTATTCTGGCCCCATCCCTGGCACGCATACCGCACCCCCCCTTCCCCACTCCCCCATGAGAGCCCCAGATGGAGCTGGAATTCTGGCCTGAGGCCCTACCATACAGGTCCCTCTGCCTCCGCCCAGGAAGCCCAGGCAGCTGACTGGCAGAGCTGCGGTGCCTGAGGTTTGTTTCCTCCCCCAGAGCCGCAGGAGGCAGCTGGTGGATATTTCTCTCTCATCGACGTTTCTGGCTCTCTATCTCTCTCCCTTTCTCTTTGTGAAATATCAATAAAATATATATTTTTAAAAAACACCGATGAGAAACCAGATGCCTTCAGAAACCTGGGGATGCTCTGAGCTCAGCAGTCGTGTATATTTTCGGCGGTATTCGCTGCCGGTGCATTTCATTTGGGCGGCGGATGCGCTATGACGCGCTATGACGTGCGCTTTGATCGCTGTGACGCGTTCGGTGGCTGCGTGTTCCGGGCTGGGCGTGTGGGCAGCTGGCGTGTTCGCAGCTGCGCGTCTGCAGTTCGGGGCTGGGCATTCCCAGAGCTGGGAGTTCGCATCCCGGCGCATTGCATCCTGGCGCATTGCAGTGACTGCCAATGTGGCGTGGGGGCGGCGCTAGCTCCCAGGAGGGCGTGGTTGGTGTTTCTGTGGTGCCGCCCCCGCCCTGGCGCGCATGTGCATCTCCTGGCTTTTGTCTTACAGGCTGGACAGCGCAAGGCTGCAGAAGAGGTGAGCGGTGGGAAGCACCTTTTTTTTTTTTTAATTATTTCTATTACATTGACATTTTAAAATATATTTTATTGTTTTTTTTGTTGTTTTTTTTTTTCAGAGGGAAAGAGAGAGAGGGATAGAGTTAGAAACATCGATGAGAGAGAAATATGGACCAGCTCCCTCCTGCACACTCCCCCACTGGGGATGTGCCCGCAACCAAGGTGCATGCCCTGGACCGCAATTGAACCCGGGACCCTTCAGTGCAGCGTACGCCCATGTTCTATCCACCAGCCACGGGTGTTTGAATGATATTATGGTAGCCTCTGTATCAGCATCTGGAAAGTGGGAACACTTTCATTATCTATAAATCAGAGGGCCCGTCTCAGAATGCAGTGGAAATGTTATATTTGGAAACCTGTGTGTGTGAGGCATGATCTGACCATGCCACGTTCCTTCCCCTCCACTTTGCGAAGGCTTGCATGAAAAGCTACACCACTTTTAGGGGAAGTCTTATAACACATGCACCTGTTTTGTTTTGTTTGTTTTTTTGGTTTTGTATTGTTTTTTTTGCTAACGGTAAAAATCGGGAGGTTCCCGCTTTTCCGACAAAAGTCGAAAAACTACCAAACAGCGGTTGTTTTGCGACAGCCGTAAGGGAGGCGAGGCGGTGTGCACGCCTGGCCGGGCATTTCCGGGGCCGAGACACTCCGCATGGAGGAGCATCCGTGTCTTCGCTGGTTTATGTCCTGCAAGACTCGGGTCTCAAGGCTTCAGGCTACACCGTTTAGGCTGACGGGGGAGTTTTCGCGGGGGAGCACTGCTCAGGCCGGGAATCTGTATATTTCTGGAGTTCTGGTTACTATTCGGGGAGGTGGAAATATGGTTCCCATTTTCAAGAGGACACGCAGGCTCTGAAAGGTAAATCTGCCCAGAATCACACGATCGAGTCCATTTCCGGAGGCCCTGCAGGTCTGAGTGTCTCCCTTCAGGAGCCAGAAAGCACATCTTGACCTTTTTGCGTCCACCCCCTTCTCCCCCCCTTCCGTACCCTGAGCTCAGAGCATCCCCAGGTTTCTGAAGGCGTCTGGTTTCTCCCGAAGACGGAGGGGGAAGCACAGAGCCCATGACCTTTCCAGCGTGGTACCAGCAGGGCCGGGTCCTGTGTGAGCCAGGCTCCAGCCCCAGGAAGGCCTGGGGGGAGGGGGATGCCCCCGTGGGCCCGCGAGGGGGTGGGATGTGCAGCTCTCTGGTTTGGTGATGCCCCCTGCCCCACCCTTGGTACTGAGACACAGGTTGCAGGCACAGAAGCGGGGAGGATGGGGGAGGAGGGAGGGGAGGAAAGGGAAGGGAGAGCTTGGCCTGGGTGACCCACTCGTCCTCAGAGGGTTAATCTTCCTGAGTCCAGAGTGGGGAGTGGGTTCTATTTTCAAACTCCACAAAGCCCGGCCCCCTTTTCTTCTCTTCCACCCCGACCCAAAGTGCACCCTCGTTCTCCCTTCCTGGATAGATGTTAAGGGATCCTCTTTCCAGGCGATGACCCCAAGGTCCAGGGAGGCTGGCTTATGCCCCTAACGCGGGGTGGATGCTCCTCTGGGACTCAGGCAGACAGACCCCTTCCCTCCCCGCGGCCGATGGCGGGTCCGGGCGGCCTGGACGGGGGCGCCGGCCCGGAGTCTGGGATCCTCGGGGATCGCGTTCACGCGGGGCGTGTGCTTCTGCTTCAATCAGACCTGGTTCCTGCCCCCAGAGTGCTGAACTGCCCCAGGGGTTTTTAGGGGCGCGGGGCCGCTGCAAACGGGGATGGGGGGGAGGGGGAGTGAAGAGGGGGCCGGGACCCCCTCCTGGGGACTCACGCTTCTTACTCGCCTGCCTTGCTGGCTTCAGCTGGGATTCCCGCTCTGGTTCCCACGCACAGGCTCCTGCGCTGTGGCTGTGCCGTGGACACGGGGCTCCTTGGCCAGAAGGAGAGCAGGGGCAGGACTGAGGCGGGGCCAAGCGCTGGGGACCAGCTGCCTCCCACCGTGCCCCCAGTCTCTTAGCCTCCCCCTGTCCCCCCTCTGCCAAATGGCTGTGCACCTCCCAGCCTCCCAGCGGGCTTCAGCGGCTGCTGCGCTGCCAGCCACCCAAGAGATGTGCGAGGCCAGCGAGCCAGCCAGATGTGTGAGGACAGACAGACGCGTGCAGAGAATGACATGCAGACTGCAGAGAGCAGAGGACACACACACAGATCTGTGCAGAGAGAGGCAGAGAAATCATACTGAAGCGGGGAGGGGGGAAGGCCACAGGGCCTCTCAGGTTCCCTATTCAAGACTCTGAGAGATGTTTGCTGTTATTCTGGCCCCATCCCTGGCACGCATACCGCACCCCCCCTTCCCCATTCCCCCATGAGAGCCCCAGATGGAGCTGGAATTCCCGGCCTGAGGCCCTACCATGCAGGTCCCTCTGCCTCCGCCCAGGGAAGCCCAGGCAGCTGACTGGCAGAGCTGCGGTGCCTGAGGTTTGTTTCCTCCCCCAGAGCCGCAGGAGGCAGCTGGTGGATATTTCTCTCTCATCGACGTTTCTGGCTCTCTATCTCTCTCCCTTTCTCTTTGTGAAATATCAATAAAATATATTTTTTTAAAAAACACCGATGAGAAACCAGATGCCTTCAGAAACCTGGGGATGCTCTGAGCTCAGGCAGTCGTGTATATTTTCGGCGGTATTCGCTGCCGGTGCATTTCATTTGGGCGGCGGATGCGCTATGACGTGCGCTTTGATCGCTGTGACGTGTTCGTGTGGTTGCGTGTTCCGGGCTGGGCGTGTGGGCACCTGGCGTGTTCGCAGCTGCGCGTCTGTAGCTCGGGGCTGGGCATTCGCAGAGCTGGGAGTTCGCATCCGGGCGCCAATGTGGCGTGGGGGCGGCGCTAGCTCCCAGGAGGGGACCCTTCAGTGCAGCGTACGCCCATGTTTTATCCACCCGCCACGGGTGTTTGAATGATATTATGGTAGTCTTTTAACGCAAGCACCTGTTTTATTTTGTTTGTTTGTTTGTTTTTTTTGTTTTTTTTTTGCTAACGGTAAAAATCGGGAGGTTCCCGCTTTTACGACAAAAGTTGAAAAACTAGCGAACAGCGGTTGTTTTGCGACAGCCGTAAAGGAGGCGAGGCGGTGTGCACGCCTGGCAGGGCCTTCCCGGGGCCGAGACACTCCGCATGGAGGAGCATCGGTGCCTTGGCTGGTTTATGTCCTGCAAGACTCGGGTCTCTGGGCTTCAGGGTACACCGTTTAGACTGACGGGGGGAGTTTTCGCGGGGGAGCACTGCTCAGGCCGGGAATCTGTATATTTCTGGAGTTCTCGTTACTATTCGGGGAGGTGGAAATATGGTTCCCATTTTCAAGAGGACACGGAGGCTCCGAAAGGTAAATCTGCCCAGAACCACACGATGGAGTCCATTTCCGGAAGCCCTCCAGGTCTGAGTGTCTCCCTTCAGGAGGCAGAAAGCACATCTTGACCTTTTTGCCCCCCCCTCCGTACCCTGAGCTCAGAGCATGCCCAGGTTTCTGAAGGCGTCTGGTTTCTCCCGAAGACGGAGGGGGAAGCACAGAGCCCCTGACCTTTCCAGCGTGGTACCAGCAGGGCCGGGTCCTGTGTGAGCCAGGCTCCAGCCCCAGGAAGGCCTGGGGGGAGGGGGATGCCCCCGTGGGCCCGCGAGGGGGTGGGGTGGGCAGCTCTGTGGTTTGGTGTTGCGCCCTCTCCCACCCTTGGTACTGAGACACAGGTTGCAGAACAGAAGCGGGGAGGATGGGGGAGGAGGGAGGGGAGGAAAGGGAAGGGAGAGCTTGGCCTGGGTGACCCACTCGTCCTCAGAGCGTTAATCTTCCCGGCTCCAGAGTGGGGAGTGGGTTTTAGTTTCAAACTCCACAAAGCCCGGCCCCCTTTCCTCTTCCACCCCGACCCAAAGTGCACCCTCGTTCTCCCTTCCTGGAGAGATGTTAAGGGATCCTCTCTCCAGGCGATGACCCAAGGGGCCAGGGAGGCTGGCTTATGCCCCTAACTCGGGTGGATGCTCCTCTGGGACTCAGGCAGACAGACCCCTTCCCTCCCCGCGGCCGATGGCGGGTCCGGGCGGCCTGCACGGGGGCGCCGGCCCGGAGTCTGGGATCCTCCGGGATCGCGTTCACGCGGGGCGCGCGCTTCGCCTTCACTCAGACCCGGTTCCCGCCCTCCGAGCGCTGAACTTCCCCAGGGGTTTTTAGGGGCTCGGGGCCCCTGCAAACGGGGATGGGGGGGAGGGGGAGTGAAGAGGGGGCCGGGACCCCCTCCTGGGGACTCACGCTTCTTACTCGACTGCCTTGCTGGCTTCAGCTGGGATTCCCGCTCTGGTTCCCACGCACAGGCTCCTGCGCTGTGGCTGTGCGGTGGACACGGGGCTCCTTGGCCAGCTGGAGAGCAGGGGCGGGACTGAGGCGGGGCCAAGCGCTGGGGACCAGCTGCCTCCCACCGTGCCCCCAGTCTCTTAGCCTCCCCCTGTCCCCCCTCCGCCACATGGCTGTGCACCTCCCAGCCTCCCAGCGGGCTTCAGCCTCTGCTGCGCTGCCAGCCACCCAAGAGATGTGCGAGGCCAGCGAGCCAGCCAGATGTGTGAGGACAGACAGACGCGTGCAGAGAATGACATGCAGACTGCAGAGAGCAGAGGACACACACCACACAGATCTGTGCAGAGAGAGGCAGAGAAATCATACTGAAGCGGGGAGGAGGGAAGGAAGGGAGGCCACAGGGCCTCTCAGGTTCCCTATTCAAGACTCTGAGAGATGTTTTCTGTTATTCTGGCCCCATCCCTGGCACGCATACCGCACCCCCCCTTCCCCACTCCCCCATGAGAGCCCCAGATGGAGCTGGAATTCCCGGCCTGAGGCCCTACCATGCAGGTCCCTCTGCCTCCGCCCAGGAAGCCCAGGCAGCTGACTGGCAGAGCTGCGGTGCCTGAGGTTTGTTTCCTCCCCCAAGCCGCAGGAGGCAGCTGGTGGATATTTCTCTCTCATCGACGTTTCTGGCTCTCTATCTCTCTCCCTTTCTCTTTGTGAAATATCAATAATATATATTTTTAAAAAAAACACCGATGAGAAACCTGATGCCTTCTGAAACCTGGGGATGCTCTGAGCTCAGCAGTCGTGTATATTTTCGGCGGTATTCGCTGCTGGTGCATTTCATTTGGGCGGCGGATACGCTATGAAGTGCGCTTTGATCGCTGTGACGTGTTCGCGTGGCTGCGTGTTCCGGGCTGGGCGTGTGGGCAGCTGGCGTGTTCGTAGCTGCGCGTCTGCAGTTCGGGGCTGGGCATTCCCAGAGCTGGGAGTTCGCATCCGGGCGCTTTGCATCGTGGCGCATTGCAGTGACTGCCAATGTGGCGTGGGGGCGGCGCTAGCTCCCAGGAGGGCGTGGTTGGTGTTTCTGTGGTGCCGCCCCCGCCCTGGCGAGCAAGTGCATCTCCTGGCTTTTGTCTTACAGGCTGGACAGCGAAAGGCTGCAGAAGAGGTGAGCGGTGGGAAGCACCTTTTTTTTTTTTTTTAAAAAAATTATTTCTATTACATTGACTTTTTAAAATACATTTTTTTTATTTTTATTTTTTAATTTTTTTTTTTTTTTGCATAGGGAAAGAGAGAGAGGGATAGAGTTAGAAACATCCATGAGAGAGAAATATGGACCAGCTGCCTCCTGCACACTCCCCAAGTGGGGATGTGCCCCCAACCAAGGTGCATGCCATCTTGACCGCAATTGAACCCGGACCCTTCAGTGCAGTGTATGCCCACGTTCTATCCACCCGCCACGGGTGTTTTAATTATATTATCGTAGCCTCTGTATCAGCATCTGGAAAGTGGGAACACTTTCATTATCTATAAATCAGAGGGCCCGTCTCAGAATGCAGTGGAAATGTTATATTTGTAAACCTGTGTGTGTGAGGCATGATCTGACCATGCCACGTTCCTTCCCCTCCACTTTGCGAAGGCTTGCATTAAAAGCTACATCACTTTTAGGAGAAGTCTTTTAACACAAGCACCTGTTTTGTTTTGTTTTTGTTTTTGTTTGTTTTGTTTTTTTGCTAACGGTAAAAATTGGGAGGTTCCCGCTTTTACGACAAAAGTCGAAAACCTACTAAACAGCGCTTGTTTTGCGACAGCCGTAAGGGAGGCGAGGCGGTGTGCACGCCTGGCCGGGCATTTCCGGGGCGGCGACACTCCGCATGGAGGAGCATCGGTGCCTTGGCTGGTTTATGTCCTGCAAGACTCGGGTCTCAAGGCTTCAGGGTACACCGTTTAGGCTGACGGGGGGAGTTTTCTCGGGGGAGCACTGCTCAGGCCGGGAATCTGTATATTCCTGGAGTTCTCATTACTATTCGGGGAGGTGGAAATATGGTTCCCATTTTCAAGAGGACACGGAGGCTCCGAAAGGTAAATCTGCCCAGAATCACACGATCGAGTCCATTTCCGGAGGCCCTGCAGGTCTGAGTGTCTCCCTTCAGGAGGCAGAAAGCAGATCTTGACCTTTTTGCGCCTCCCCCCCAAACCCCCTACCCCTCCGGAAAACCCTGAGCTCAGAGCATCCCCAGGTTTCTGAAGGCGTCTGGTTTCTCCCGAAGACGGAGGGGGAAGCACAGAGCCCATGACCTTTCCAGCGTGGTACCAGGAGGGCCGGGTCCTGTGTGAGCCAGGCTCCAGTCCCAGGAAGGCCTGGGGGGAGGGGGATGCCCCCGTGGGCCCGCAAGGGGGTGGGGTGGGCAGCTCTGTGGTTTGGTGTTGCGCCCTCTCCCACCCTTGGTACTGTGAACGAAAACAGCCACTTGCTGACCTGATGAGCTCAGGGAAGGCCTGCGTGGCAGTCTTGCAGACTGAGAGACCTGAAGTAACCACAAAGGATGGTTTGAAAATTAAATATCTAACTACAAACAGGTTATAGTGGGCAGTCATTTTCTAGGCCAATGTTTCCCAGACAAAGATCAGCTTGTTCTTTACTGAGCCCCTCTGCCTTCCTGCCTCTAAGATAACCTGTCTGTGAGATGTATGAGTAACTTGTAACTTCCCTTTTTCTGGAGCCCCTGGGGTACAACCAAATGTGTTGGGCACCAGAACAGATGCCTTAAATTCCTTCGTTATCATGTTAATTATTCCTGCACTCACCTAAGTAAGCCTCCATCATTTTACTTTTTATCCAATCCCAGGGCTTTCCCACAGGCTTGCTTTCTCCCGCCTCCTTACTCCATCACCAATGAATTTCATGTAACCCACCTATGTCCCTCCTTTGATTTCTATGTATAAAGACAGAAATGTAACCCGCCATTCTTCGGAGCATTATCTCAATCCGTTGAGGTTCTGCTTCCTGGCAATTGTCGACAGTTTGGCTCAAATAAACTCACAAAAAATTCCTTTACAGGTTTCAATGGTTTTTTTCCCCGTTAACATTAATTGGCGTAGTCGGCAGGATTCCAAAGAAAACTCACCAGCGATCATCCTTTGGACTTGGACTCGGAGCTAGGATCCAGCCAAGGGCCCCTTGAGCCCGCCGGTTCTCCGCCCATTGGGTGAGCGTGGGTGAGTTGTCTCTTGGATCTGGGACCTTCCCTGGTTTTGGTAGAAGGTTTGACTTTATTTGAGCTGTGTTAAAATCCTCGAGGTGGAACCAGGATTGACAGAACCCCAGGTTAAGGGTTGGCAGACCCAGGCTAAGGCGGAACTGGAGGAGAAAAATGGGTGGCTGGTTTTGATTTTGGCTTTTCAATTGGAATTGCTGAGAGTCTGAGCAAAATAACCTTCGCCATATAAATGAGCTGAACTCATTCAGCTTCTAAGATAAAGGGGCAATTTGTTTTTAAAGAAAAGTCCAATTCCGAGGTTCTTAGGTGACTAAGAATTTTGTGGAGATGTCAGAAATCAGGAGCCCCATCTAGAATTCCCGATGCAACAGTTAATTAAAAGGCTTATTTGGGGGCAACCATAAGGCTTGGTCTTCCCGTTCCCCGAAACTTTCCTGTGGTTTTAGACAGCCAGGAGAGAAAACTGAGGCCACATTTGACCCACTACATAACATATCTAAAGTTTGCTCAGACTTCAGATAAATAAATAAATAAATAAATAAAATTAACATGGGAAATTGTGCCTCCAAGGCTAGAAGCTCCCAAGACCCCAGCCCTCATTTAATACTCCTGATAAGAAGCCTTTACTTGCAAGTACTTTACAGAAATGAAAAGATTTAACTAGAAAATATTAACTGAGAAATGAATGGCCAAAAATGCGGTTTGTTTGTGGTACCTATGTTAATATCTTGCATGCAGAAATTAGAAAATGCCGGCTCAGAAATTAAACTTTGAGTATATGGGAAACGTATCTTGATTTGGAAACTAGAAGCTTCTAAGGAAAAGCATAGAAAAAAATTTTTTCCTTTTAATAAGATGGCTAATAAACTAATAAAAATTTTTAGAGACTGTCTCAGAACTATTCTGAAGTTAATAAATGTATACACCCTGTTTTTCCCTGTAGGAAGCAGGCCTCTGATTTAGAGGCAACAAGAAAAGACCCCAACCCATTTTTAAATAGTCCATTGGGAATATATTGAAATTCTAGAGAGGGGCAATTCCCGAACTAGGTACAAAAGACATTGCTTATGAAACTTGAATGCTGGACATTCTCTGGTGTAAACTTTTAGTGTGTTCTGTGCGCTTGTATAAGAGTGTTGATGTTTTGTGTCTCTTTGTTGTTGTTTAATTTGTTGAAAGAAGAGAAAAGTCCCACTCTGGAAGCTTAGTTGTGCGTGGTGGGGTTGAAAGCTTGAGAGAGGTTGCAAGAATGTCCCAGTGAAAAACGCAACCCCCCCCCCTGCCTCACCTAGCAGTGAGGAAGCTGGAATTTCTCATTGGCATGTGGCCTGTGGCTGCCCTGAGCTGTTCAAAGAATAAACATCTTTTTAAGAAGGCTGTCTGTCTTATCTCAACTCCCAAGGTCCCCCGTTAGTGATGGGAACATAGCTCTTAAAACCGCTCAAGGCAATAGCCCCAATTAGTGCTCTGAGAGTTATAGCCCCTGAACAGTGCTCTGATAGATAAGATTACCAGGTGGGACTGTTGACTAAGTGTAGACCCTCTCATGAAACAAGTAATTAACGAGCCCAGCTCCCCTTTTTGAAATTCCTTTGTTCCCTTCTTCCCCCTCCATGTGTAACCCCTCCTATGCGTGACTTTTGCCTATATATGCTTGTAAAATTTTCTATTCGGCTGCTAGACTCCTCTGCTCCTGTTTGAGTACGAGTCAAGCCCCAGTGCGCTGGAATAAAGCCTCTTGCGGTTTGCATCAAGTGACGCCTCCTGCGGTTGATTGGGTCGCCGTCGATCCTTGGGACAGAGTGAGGGTCTCCTTCTGGGGGTCTTACATTTGGGGGCTCGCCCGGGATTTGACGACCACCCCTCATCCGCGGAGTCGACCTTGGAGGTAAGAAAGGGTACCCTGAGGTTGTCTGTCTTTGTCTTGTGTTTTGTTAGTTGGTCTGGTCCTGTGTGCGCACTTTCGGTCTGGCAGCCATTCGGTGACTCGTGAGAGTGGCCGGAACAGTGGTCGGTAGACGTGCCTGGAGGGCACTCTTGGTCTTTGCAGCCGTTCAGAGGTTTGTGAGAACAGCTGGACAGTGGTCGGTAGACGTGCCTGGAGGGCACTTCTGGTTTTTGCAGCCGTTCGGAGGCTCGTGAGAGCTGCCGGACAGTGGTCGGTAGACGTGCCTGGAGGGCCACAGGCTGCAGCCCTGGGGGACGCCCCAAGGGTGGAGGAGAGCCAGGGACGCCTGGTAGTCTCCTGCTGTAAGGGCGCTGATGGGGACAGAGATTGTCAAGATTGCGCCCGTCTGATCTGTCTGATTCTGTTGGGTGTTTGTGGAGGACAAAATGGGATAGGAGGGTCCTCGTGTCTGTGGCATTTTTGTTATTTGTGTTTCTAACAACATGCGGACTGATGATGGGACAGATTGTGATGTTAATGGCTTTGATTTGGCCACACTTTTTCCCAGGTCAATGCCGGTTTGGGGGACGGCTTTCCCCTCATGGTTCCTAGAGTGTTAATCTTATTTCCTTTGTCCAACATGAGTGCCATTTCTGTTTTGCTGAAACACTATAATATAACTTATTTATTGAAAGGGTATAAATACAGATATTTGTTTGATATTTTGTTTGTCTGCTTGGGTATAATTATTTATTCATGTAAGTGTAAAAATCTATGAAAAACAAAAAAAGAAAAAAGAAAGAAACTTTTAATTTGTTTAAAACTAAGTGCTCTGACGGCTAGCAAACCGCCCCAAATGGCCAAGGGGAACTTCTTTTTTCCCCAGGGGTGCTTGCTTTCTGCCAGAGGGAAAACGGCCGGCCTAACAAAAGTTCTATGTATGTTTATTAATTTGAAGGTATGTGTTAGGTTTGAAGGGAAACGGGAAACAGAACAACAGGGAGTTTTAAAGAGAGTTTATTCCCCGGTGATGGGCGGGACCCATCACTGAGGTAAAGAGATCAGAATTAAAGGGAGATGGGACAGGAAATCGGACCCCACTGGGCTAATGGAGGCCCCCCTCCAAAAGGCGACACATGTCTCGCTTAGGGTCCTTCTTAAAGGACGGAAAGGGAGGGGGTTGGGCCCAGGGTGGAACAGAAAGGGATGGGCCCCAAGGGCACTTTGGCCCATGCTAATTGGTGGTTCACTGTCTTGGAGATGTCCCTGTGGCAGGTGCCAGTCATGTGTTAGCTCCACCCACCAGTTTGGGAAGGGGAAAACCTTTCAGTATAAAATTATTACAATTAAGGTACAAAAAGTTAAAAGCAGATACCAAATCCTTAAGTTAACTATTTACAAGAAGAAAGATTGTGCTGGCAAAGTCACCAAGTCTGCCCAGCAAGCTCAAAAACTAAATGAATCTTATTTCAAACACCTGCCGCCACCCAATTATCATCAGTGGTGGAGGAATGGTTTCAGAACTATTTGTCTCAATTGGTCATTTAAGTTTGATATGATTAATGATTACAGTACATTATAAAATCTTTAAAAGGAAAGAGAAATATTTTGAGGACAACTTGGTCCTGGTATATGTGTGTCAACTCTTAAGTTATGGTTTTAAAATTGATAATATTAATAGAAACACAGTTGAGCAGAGGAACTTTTCAAAACATTCAGGAAGTCTGATCGCAATGTGGAGGTCACCAGTTCCCCTGTGCTTCAGGAGGCAAGGGATTTTCCCAGTGGGCCGCCAGAAAAAAATGCCTCTGTGGAAGCAGCGCCTTCACCACCTGGGACCTGCGTCGCCCCCTGTCTCCACCCTCCCGGGGTTGTTTAGAGTAGCTGGAGGGGGCGGCTGACTAGGAGGGAAATTCTTTTGTGACCCCCCCTGTACCCCAATGAGACTGCTTGGACGCTTTTCACCGTGTTCTGTTAGGGGGCTTCAGGAGCTTAAAAGTGCAGTTAGAAATTCCCCCATTCCTCTTTTCAGGCTTATCAGGAACTGAGATCCTAATCTGTAGGAAAAATGTGTCACTTTAAATTTCAAGCGGCTGGAGGCCGGGGAACAGGGGGCTGAGCCTGCTCTCTCTTCCCTCTCTCCTTTTCTAAATATTTTTAAATAATAAAAGATTTAAGGCATGGTTTTGCGTTTTTGAAAGACATAAAGAGAAGGTTTGAAGGCTAATTTAAAATAGTAAAGATTTTTATGAAAGTCATACATATGATGAGAAGGAGAACAAAAAAAGATTGAAAGGAGGAAAAGGCCAGCAGTAAATAGGAAGGAATTAATATGCCTATTGTAAGAAACCAAGGCACTACAAGGGAGAATGTCCTAGCAGATTGGCTAGAGAGGCAAGAAAGGGAGACTTAGACTTCAGGAGTTTTTTTTAACATAGAGGAAGAGGACTAACAGGACCGGGGCTCCTTTCCATTAAGCCCCCATGGGTAACCTTACAAGTGAGAGGCAAACCTATTAACTTACTGGTGAACACTGGGACAGTTTATTCAGTCTTGACAGAGCCAATGGGACCTCTAAGAAGATATCAGTCCAGGGAGCCACCAGACAAACTGCCTGTTTTCCTGGGACATCGAGAAGGACCATAGACCTGGGAAGAAACACGCACTGGGGGATACAGCTGCTGAACTGGACCAGAGTGGAACAACTGGCCTCTGAGGAGCTAAAGAAGGCTCTCATCTCAGCACCTGCCCTAGCCTTGCCAGATGTTACCAAGGGACTGAGGTAAGGGGCATTGCCAAAGGGGTTCTCACTCAGACTCTAGGTCCCTGGAAGAGACCTGATGCCTATCTGTCTAAGCTAGACCCTGTGGCAGCAGAGTGGCCAGTGTGCCCTGGGCAGCGGCCACTACAGCATTGCTGGTGAAGGAGGCAAATAAGCAGACTCTGGGCCAGGAGCTAGCCCTGACAACACCCCATGCCATTGAGGCCCTCTTTGAGTGATCCAGAGAGATGGATGTCAAACACCAGAATCACCCAGTGCCAAGCTCTTCTCCTGGACCAGCCCTGTGTCCGGTTCCATAAGACACTGGCCATCAACCCTGCCAGCCTGCTTCCAGATGATCCAGAAGAACCCATTCATGACTGCATAGAGGTAACAGACGCAGTACTGACAGATGTCCTGCCATCATCAGACGAGGTACTGTTCATGGATGGGAGCAGTTACGTTCAGGATGGGATCTGATAAACAGGGGCAGCAGTAGTCACCCTGGACCACACCATTTGGGCGCAGTTACTAATCTCTTGGCCTTAATCTAGGCCCTTTGATGGGGACACAGTGCCATCCCCCGGGAAAGAGAGTTACCAACTCCAGCCAGAAAGGACATTATTTTAGCATTATTTGAGGCCATCTAACTCCCAAAGGCAGTTGCAATAGTGCACTGCAAAAGACATCAGAAAGGGGAGACAATTAAAGCCAGAGGAAATAGAGCCGCAGCCCAAACTGCTAAGGAAGATGCCCAAAAACCAGTGGGGCCGTTACAAGTCTTAGTAACCCTGCCGGACCCCGAGCTACACCAAGCAAAAAGAGGAATTGGCTGAACAGAAGCAAGTCATCAAAGGACCAGATGGTTGGTGGACTCTACCAGATGACAGACTGTTGGTCCCAGAAGCTTCAGGTCAGACATTAGTTGCCCAGTTACACCAGGTTACCCACTTAGGTGTCACCATGTCTTCTGAACTTCTGTAAGACAGGTGCTACCAAACTTAGATAAGGTAATTAAAAGCATAATCACTAGAAGTACTATTTGTGCACAGGTAAATACTAAGCAAGGTAAGAGGGTCCCCCTGGGAATTCAAGCCCCAAGGAGATTCCCCAGGAGAGCATTGGGAGGTGGATTTCACAGAGATTAAGCCACCAACATTAAGGTATAAGTACATGCTAATTCTTTTGTTTTTTTGTTTTTATTTTTTATAAACACCTCAGGTCAGGTTGAAGCATACCCCACTAGGACAGAAACTGCCTCTAGGTTTGGGCTGCCAGTAATCATAGGATCAAATAACAGCCCAGCCTTTGTAGCAAGGTATCTCAAAATATAGCTCAAGCCTTAGGACAGGCATGAACAGGACTCTAAAAAGTTTAATTAAACTTGTCCTAGAAACCGGTGAAAATTGGACCAACCCCCTGCCCTTCTCCCTCTTATGGACCAGATGTGTGCCCTCTACTGGGATGGGTTCCCCCTTTTTGAAATCATGTATGGTAAACCTCCTCTCCATCCTTCCCAGGGTGAGGGAGAAACTAAAAAAGCTAAAATTTGTAACTGTTCCCTTGCTCAAGTCCTTACAGGCTCTGCAGTTTACCCAGAGAGACACCCATAAGCTTATTGCAGATGCACTGCCAGTGCCCACCATGGACCCTGTACACCCCTTCCGGCCCGGAGACTCTGTGTGGGTAAAGAAATTCACTGCCCAAAGACTAACCCCAACCTGAAAAGGACGCTACACTGTTATCCTGAGCACGCCCCCGCCCATGGCTATTGAAGTAGAAGGCATCCAGACCTGACTACACCACTCCCTGCTCCTGCACAGAAAACGGCCTGGATCCTGACAACCAGCAGCCTCACCCGTGAGATCCCTCGGCTGAGCTCCACACGGGCCAGGAGGAGACTTGATGCCGGCAGGAGGGGAATTGGACTTCAATGAGGACAGTACTAATAAAAACTCTGGTACTGTGATAAAAATATTTTTACTAGCCAATGAAAAAGTCTAAAGCTTAGTAAAACTAAATATGCGAGCAAAAATTAAGTCAACAAATAGACCAGGATTTAAGTACCCTGGAGAAATCTATAGGCGAATTAGAAAAATCTGTTGGGTCCCTAGCAGAGGTAGTACTACAGAATAGGCGAGGCTTAAATCTCCTATTCCTCAAGGATGGTAGGTTATGTGTTGCCCTGAAAGAGGAGTGTTGTTTTTACATAGACCACTCTGGGGTAATAAAAGATTCCATGTCCAAACTTAGAGAAAGATTAAAAACAAGACAACGAGATCAGGAAGCATATCAAGGGTGGTTTGAAAGTTGGTACAGCCGGTCCCCTTGGTTCACCACCCTCATATCCACCCTGATGGGTCCCCTTATTATACTGCTTTTAATTCTTACTTTTGGGCCCTACATCTTAAATCGCCTAGCCACCTTCATCAGGGAAAGAATAAGTGCTGTACAGGTACTAATGCTCAGGCAGCACTACCAGTCCCTCCGTCAGGGAAACAGCCTCGGAGAAGAATATGAAGTTCCATGATTAGAACTTACCAAAAAGAAAATGGGGGAATGAAAAACGCAACCCCCCCCCCTGCCTCACCTAGCAGTGAGGAAGCTGGAATTTCTCATTGGCATGTGGCCTGTGGCTGCCCTGAGCTGTTCAAAGAATAAACATCTTTTTAAGAAGGCTGTCTGTCTTATCTCAACTCCCAAGGTCCCCCGTTAGTGATGGGAACATAGCTCTTAAAACCGCTCAAGGCAATAGCCCCAATTAGTGCTCTGAGAGTTATAGCCCCTGAACAGTGCTCTGATAGATAAGATTACCAGGTGGGACTGTTGACTAAGTGTAGACCCTCTCATGAAACAAGTAATTAACGAGCCCAGCTCCCCTTTTTGAAATTCCTTTGTTCCCTTCTTCCCCCTCCATGTGTAACCCCTCCTATGCGTGACTTTTGCCTATATATGCTTGTAAAATTTTCTATTCGGCTGCTAGACTCCTCTGCTCCTGTTTGAGTACGAGTCAAGCCCCAGTGCGCTGGAATAAAGCCTCTTGCGGTTTGCATCAAGTGACGCCTCCTGCGGTTGATTGGGTCGCCGTCGATCCTTGGGACAGAGTGAGGGTCTCCTTCTGGGGGTCTTACACCAGCAGCTGCCAAGAGTTCTTTATCTTGGGGGCTCTTCTTGCTCTCCCTCTCAGGGTTCAGCCTCCAGAAATAGTGAGATTTCTGTCTGTTTGTCTGCAATATAATTGTGCCTGTCTATCTTTTAGAAATTTGGTTTTTGCTCTTTCCTTATTTATTGTGAGAATAGACAAAATCACCTTTTCTGTCCATGAACAGTTTAGACAGCCTCCATTTTTGGATTGTAACTCGGGTAGCCGCCATGACCGCATGGCTTGGCTGCTCCCATAGAAAAAGCAAGGGCCACCGGTTGTACTCCAATCAAGAAGAAGAAGAAAAAAAAACAGGTCACGTGCATTGTTAAAGCACTCTGCTTCAGAAGGAACTTGCAAAGATTCTGAGTCAAGTTTAAATGGGAAACTTTAAGAGAGTAGCATGTGTCCAGCCAGGAACACTGGCAAGCCAAGCGTCATGATTCCCTGTGGGGGCTTCTACCAGTGATACTCTGGGTATTTGAGTTTCACATATTGGGAGTTTATTAATTATTTTCAATACTCAAAACACTGCTTGCAATAAGTCATGTGCCTGATTTTAAAATATATATTATTCTTTATATGTTGATATTATAATTGAATCTAAAGGTATACAAATTTATGTTATTCTCTATATAATATTACAGGGACTATTACTTAACAAATTGTTATCTTGAAAATGTTATATTTTATAGAAAAGCAAAGTTTTTAATCAAATCCGTAACCATGCCACTTTAAATTTTTGTCATTTGTGGACAGCTTTATTCTGATGCATTTATAGGTATATATATATATATGTGTGTGTGTCTAGAAAAATTCATGAAAAGGACTCGGACTTATTCTAACTTGCAGGCTTCTAAGCAGGTCATATTTTGAACTGGATGAAGATTTATAGAATTTCAAGGAATAACTGAATACAGAAACTACTGGTCAATAATCAGGATAAACAAAAACAACTATGGGACTAAATGAATTGAGGTTAAGTATTCTTATAATTCTGTTTAAAATATTGTTGACTTTAAAATCTTTTGTTTCCCAAATATAGGGAAAAGTAAAGTGCAGATATTCTGCATTGTTGGAACTAACAAATTGGTAACAGATTCATTTCACAGTGCACTCCTGGGAGACGAAGATTTCAAAGATCACGGCTTAACACCAGGAGATTTGGAGTATTGCAAAAGACATCAAATAAAACTCTCACCAGTTGGAAGGGACCTTACCAGGTATTACTAACTAACCCATGTGCAGCTAAACTTAAAGGAGTTATCTCATGGATTCACATTTCTCGTTTTAAAAAGGCACCTGTCTGTGAATAGACATCTACTCCCATCTCTGATACCATCTCTGTCTGTGGCGGAGATCAAAGACTTTTTAAGGACAAGAAACAACTGAGAACTTTCGAGGATGAGAAGTTGCCGATCACAGAGGCAGACAGCTATCCCAAGATGATGTCAACAAGGCCTGTATGCTCACAAACTGATATTGCTTGCTTTTTATATCATCTGATTATTATTGATTGAATGTATGTAAAATGATTTTCATATTCTTATTATCCTTATGGTTTCCTAGTGGAAACAATATCTGCCTCCCCAGACCTCTTCCTTTATTAGATATGAAAAAGTTAACTTGGATACCTGCTAATCTTTCCCACCTAGTACACAATGATGTTCTGATTATCAGGTATGATAGTGAAGTTAATGCTTTGTTAGCCACACATTGGTCTATCATCATTATAAGCTTTGGTTGTTGTTGTTTTCTGGCTCTATTATGAAGGACCCACCTTAGGCAAACACCCCCAAGAATATCTCCCTGGTAATTCCACTGGTAGAATTATATATATGAATATTATTTGGTTACAGAGATAGATGATGAATAGCTAAGAAAAAAACACCTGGATATGATGGCAAAAGGCTTGTAGCAGTCTGTCCTATCTATCATAGCATATTATGTCCTCGGACTCACCAGCCATGCTCTTATGGTTGGATATCTATGAAATAAGAAAGAAATCAATGGGTCCCCATTTCAGAAATTATTGACATCACTTGGTGGGTAGATAATGTTTATAATTACTCCACCATCCTTGTGTTCTGGACTCTTGAGGAGCACTATGGAATACCCAAACTCTAGCCCATTTGGTAGTTACCTCCCCCAATTTAACTATGGCCTGGGAAACTCAACATTTTTTTGGGTCCACTCAGTATACTCTAATTGCTCCCACACCATAGCTACCCAATGACAACAACATTTCTAAAGGTCCAACAACATTGGTCTCCCTAAAAGAAGAAAAAAGGGAATACTTGGAGGAGAAGGGGCTGGCCTTGGTATTCTGGGACAAGCTGAACTTGTAACAACTGAAGAAAGTCATCCATTAGAAAAGGATTTTTATCTCAAATAGGTCATATAGAGGGAATGCTGTTTCAGGAAGAAGGGAAAGGGAGGGAAGCAGTATGTAAAGATAATAAAGCCTTAGTTCTATGGATAGAACAGACTACAAAAACTAATGCCCAAACCCAACAATGGGAACAGGCCTGTGCCCTAACTCAACTGGGCCTGTTGTCTATGCTAATGCAAATGGAATCTGAAGTGGCTATGAAACAATGGCCAACTATAATGGCTGTAGGAGCCCAGGCCAGACACTTATGGGACTCATATGGTTCCCTAGGAATTTGGAAAATTTTAAATGGAAAATGTGTTCTACGACATTGTGTTTTAAAAGCCCAGGTGCCAGTTAAATCCTAAGCTTAAAATTCCTAGTAGTTCAACTGGCTGGCGTAAGGACCATCCTCAATAATACTAGAATGCTTCCAGAGGGAAGTAGATGGGCCGTATTAAAATAATAATAATAATAATAATAATTAACAATGTGAACCCATCTCACTGTCTGTGAAAATTGGAAAGGTGAATAGTTATGCCTCCAATCCATATGGAATACTGAATTCACCCAGTCCTGTCCTATTGTATGTGTCTCCATGAATAACAACATATGGTCTATGGGAAAGGGGCATTTTTGCTGGGAAGGTTTAACAAAAAACAAACAAACAAACAAACAAACAAAAAACTCTTCTGTTATAATAAGCTATTTTTATTGTAATAATACCAAGTTTAAATAATACTGGGATATGGTGTAATACTGAAATTATAGGCAAAATAACTTTGCCTGAGATTTATAAAACCTGTGATAATATTGATACTGAAAAATCAATGTATTGGGAAATTAAATTTAATCCTCCCCATGAAGCCATTTTTATGGGACCTAACCAGCCAGAAGAAAATTAGAGCTTCTAAATAATGAAATAGTAGAGAGTCTTAATTCATCTGGCCAAACATCATAAGGTACAAATGACTGTGGATGAAGGAGAAAAACATAATTACCTTGATAAAAATTATGATAATACATGTAAAGGATTTTTTGGTTAGCTGGGATGTTTGTTCCCCTTAGACTTTTCCTTGTCTAGTATTAGACATCTTCTGTTCCTAGTCACTGTTATTGGTTTACTATTGTTATTTTTGTCCATGATATGTAAATGTTATATCAGATGCAGAAAGGCAAAATGTAAGACAAACAGCAAAAAGACTCGGATCATGGTGGCTCAAAAATTAGAAATGATCCAGAATATTTTTAAAATACATATAGGATCTGACTGCCTCCTGTTTACCTGCCTCTTAAAAAAAAAAAAAAATATATATATATATATATATATATATATATTTATATATATAATTTTATATATATATATATATATAATTCGACCTTAAATGCCATCTAAGGTTATGGTCTTACCCATCCCCAGTGGTCCACCGGTTCAGCAAGACATGCTGACACTGAGACATCCTAGGAATGAGCTTTCCTAGCGCCGTGGGACTCCATTATCCAACCAAAAGGTTGGTCATCAATGCATCCTTTGGATCGAATAATGACCAAGTGGGGGATGTCTCAACGAAAACAGCCACTTGCTGACCTGATGAGCTCAGGGAAGGCCTGCGTGGCAGTCTTGCAGACTGAGAGACCTGAAGTAACCACAAAGGATGGTTTGAAAATTAAATATCTAACTACAAACAGGTTATAGTGGGCAGTCATTTTCTAGGCCAATGTTTCCCAGACAAAGATCAGCTTGATCTTTACTGAGCCCATCTGCCTTCCTGCCTCTAAGATAACCTATCTGTGAGATGTCTGAGTAACTTGTAACTTCCCTTTTCTCTGGAGCCCCTGGGTGTAACCAAATGTGTTGGGCGCCAGAACAGATGCCTCAAATTCTTTCGTTATCATGGTTAATTGTTCCTGCACTCACCTAAGTAAGCATCCATCATTTTACTTTTTATCCAATCCCAGGGCTTTCCCACAGGCTTGCTTTCTCCCGCCTCCTTACTCCATCACCAATGAATTTCATGTAACCCACCTATGTCCCTCCTTTGATTTCTATGTATAAATACAGAAATGTAACCCGCCATTCTTCGGAGCATTATCTCAATCCGTTGAGGTTCTGCTTCCTGGCAATTGTCGACAGTTTGGCTCAAATAAACTCACAAAAAATTCCTTTACAGGTTTCAATGGTTTTTTTTCGTTAACATTAATTGGCGTAGTCGGCAGGATTCCAAAGAAAACTCACCAGCGATCATCCTTTGGACTTGGACTCGGAGCTAGGATCCAGCCAAGGGCCCCTTGAGCCCGCCGGTTCTCCGCCCATTGGGTGAGCGTGGGTGAGTTGTCTCTTGGATCTGGGACCTTCCCTGGTTTTGGTAGAAGGTTTGACTTTATTTGAGCTGTGTTAAAATCCTCGAGGTGGAACCAGGGTTGACAGAACCCCAGGTTAAGGGTTGGCAGACCCAGGCTACCCTTGGTACTGAGACACAGGTTGCAGGCACAGAAGCGGGGAGGATGGGGGAGGAGGGAGCGGAGGAAAGGGAAGGGAGAGCTTGGCCTGGGTTACCCATTCTTCCTCAGAGGGTTAATCTTCCTGGCTCAAGTGGGGAGTGTGCCGAAACTGGTTTGGCTCAGTGGTAGAGCTTCGGTCTGCGGACTGAAAGGTCCCAAGTTCGATTCCTGTCAAGGGCATGTACATTGGTTGCGGGCACAGCCCCGGTAGGGGGTGTGCAAGAGGCAGCTGGTCGATGTTTCTCTCTCATTGATGTTTCTAGCTCTCTGTCTCTCTCCCTTCCTCTCTGTAAGATATCAACAAAATATTTAAAAAAATAAAAGAATGGGGAGTGGGTTTTAGTTTCAAACTCCACAAAGCCCGGCCCCCTTTTCTTCTCTTCCACCCCGACCCAAAGTGCACCCTCGTTCTCCCTTCCTGGATAGATGTTAAGGAATCCTCTCTCCAGATGACCCCAAGGGCCAGGGAGGCTGGCTTATGCCCCTAACGCGGGTGGATGCTCCTCTGGGACTCAGGCAGACAGACCCCTTCCCTCCCCGCGGCCCGGTGGCCGGTCCGGCTGGCCTGCACGGGGGGCGCCGGCCCGGAGTCTGGGATCCTCGGGATCGCGTTCACGCGGGGCATGCGCTTCGGCTTCACTCAGACCCGGTTCCCGCCCTCCTATCGCTGAACTACCCCAGGGGTTTTTAGGGGCGCGGGGCCCCTGCAATCGGGGATGGGGTGAGAGGGAGTGAAGAGGGCCCGGGACCCCCTCCTGGGGACTCACGCTTCTTACTCGCCTGCCTTGCTGGCTTCAGCTGGGATTCCCGCTCTGGTTCCCACGCACAGGCTCCTGCGCTGTGGCTGTGCCCTGGACACAGGGCTCCTTGGCCAGAAGGAGAGCAGGGGCGGGACTGAGGCGGGGCCAAGCGCTGGGGACCAGCTGCCTCCCACCGTGCCCCCAGTCTCTTAGCCTCCCCCTGCCCCCCCTCCGCCACATGGCTGTGCACCTCCCAGCCTCCCAGCGGGCTTCAGCGGCTGCTGCGCTGCCAGCCACCCAAGAGATGTGCGAGGCCAGCGAGCCAGCCAGATGTGTGAGGACAGACAGACGCGTGCAGAGAATGACATGCAGACTGCAGAGAGCAGAGGACACACACACAGATCTGTGCAGAGAGAGGCAGAGAAATCATACTGAAGCAGATAGGGGGGAAGGAAGGGAAGCCACAGGGCCTCTCAGGTTCCCTATTCAAGACTCTGAGAGATGTTTTCTGTTATTCTGGCCCCATCCCTGGCACGCTATCCCCCAGCCCCCCATGAGAGCCCCAGATGGAGCTGGAATTCCCGGCCTGAGGCCCTACCATACAGGTCCCTCTGCCTCCGCCCAGGAAGCCCAGGCAGCTGACTGGCAGAGCTGCGGTGCCTGAGGTTTGTTTCCTCCCCCAGAGCCGCAGGAGGCAGCTGGTGGATATTTCTCTCTCATCGACGTTTCTGGCTCTCTATCTCTCTCCCTTTCTCTTTGTGAAATATCAATAAAATATATTTTTTAAAAAAACACCGATGAGAAACCAGACGCCTTCAGAAACCTGGGGATGCTCTGAGCTCAGGCAGTCGTGTATATTTTCGGCGGTATTCGCTGCCGGTGCATTTCATTTGGGCGGCGGATACGCTATGAAGTGCGCTTTGACGCGCTGTGACGTGTTCGCGTGGCTGTGTGTTCCGGGCTGGGCGTGTGGGCAGCTGGCGTGTTCGCAGCTGCGCGTCTGCAGTTCGGGGCTGGGCATTCGCAGAGCTGGGAGTTCGCATCCCATTGCATTGCATCCTGGCGCATTGCAGTGACTGCCTACGTGGCGTGGGGGCGGCGCTAGCTCCCAGGAGGGCGTGGTTGGTGTTTCTGTGGTGCCGCCCCCGCCCTGGCGCGCATGTGCATATCCGGGCTTTTTGTCTTACAGGCTGGACAGTGCAAGGCTGCAGAAGAGGTGAGCGGTGGGAAGCACCTTTTTTTTTTGTTAAATTATTTCTATTACATTGACTTTTTAAAATATATTTTATTGCTTTTTTTTTTTTTTTTTTTGCAGGGGGAAAGAGAGAGAGGGATAGAGTTAGAAACATCGATGAGAGAGAAATATGGACCAGCTCCCTCCTGCACACTCCCCCACTGGGGATGTGCCCGCAACCGAGGTACATGCCCTGGACCGCAATCGAACCCGGACCCTTCAGTGCAGCGTACGCCCACGTTCTATCCACCCGCTACGGGTGTTTGAATGATATTATGGTAGCCTCTGTATCAGCATCTGGAAAGTGGGAACACTTTCATTATCTATAAATCAGAGGGCCCGTCTCAGAATGCAGTGGAAATGTTATATTTGGAAACCTGTGTGTGTGAGGCATGATCTGACCATGCCACGTTCCTTCCCCTCCACTTTGCGAAGGCTTGCATTAAACGCTACACCACTTTTAGGAGAAGTCTTTTAACACATGCACCTGTTTTGTTTTGTTTGTTTTTTTGGTTTTGTTTTTTTGTTTTTTTTTTGCTAACGGTAAAAATCGGGAGGTTCCCGCTTTTACGACAAAAGTCGAAAAACTACCGAAGAGCGCTTGCTTTGCGACAGCCGTAAGGGAGGCGAGGCGGTGTGCACGCCTGGCCGGGCATTTCCGGGGCGGCGACACTCCGCATGGAGCAGCATCGGTGCCTTGGCTGGTTTATGTCCTGCAAGACTCGGGTCTCAAGGCTTCAGGCTACACCGTTTAGGCTGACGGGGGGAGTTTTCGCGGGGGAGCACTGCTCAGGCCGGGATTCTGTATATTTCTGGAGTTCTCGTTACTATTCGGGGAGGTGGAAATATGGTTCCCATTTTCAAGAGGACACGGAGGCTCCGAAAGGTAAATCTGCCCAGAACCACAGGATCGAGTCCATTTCCGGAGGCCCTCCAGGCCTGAGTGTCTCCCTTCAGGAGGCAGAAAGCACATCTTGACCTTTCTGCGCCCACTCCCCCCCTTTCTCTTTCCATGCGGGGTGCTGAAAAGGGAGATCTGGCCACATCAGAACCCCACATTCTGGCGCCCAACGGTGGAGCTTGGCCCCGAAAGAGGCAACGAGGTGAGGGGAGGGATCGCTCCCTATAATTGCGCGGGCCACAGATTTAAGGAATTGTATCGTAGAGGGAGTGTATTGTTGGGAAATTGAAAGCAGTTGAGTGACCAATATTCAGAAAGCCCAGAGAAAATTCCTATTCCTACTTTAATTTTTGATTCAGCACAGGAGAGTTTAAGAATGTTTAAGTGGGGTGCAGCCACGACCTTACAGCCTGGAGTGGAAGGGTGCAAATCTTTAAGAATACCATCTGCACTTCCACCGCCTCCACATGTAAACTACTTGTAAGCAAGTAAAAAAGATTAAAGGAATTTCTTAGCAACTGCCAATAATTCTTTATCTTAAAATCTTTTTCTTTCCTTAAAAATAAAAATAAATTAAAATTGAAAAAGTAATAAAATTAAATAAAATAGATAAACTACGCAAAAAAAAAAAGCCACTTTAAGATGCCTCATATTCACCATCTCTTTTTTGCAGCTGATGACAAAGCTTTTACTAATTCATAGTTGCATCAGGGATTTCTGTGCACATGTAAAGGGAGATCCCGCCACATCCAGGACCCCGCACAAGAGGACACGGAGGCTCCGAGAGGTAAATCTCCTGCCCAGAATCACACGATGGAGTCCATTTCCGGAAGCCCTCGAGGTCTGAGTGTCTCCCTTCAGGAGACTGAAAGCAGATCTTGACGTTTCTGCAGCCACTGCCCCCTCCCCCCCCCCCCCCCCCCCCTGTACCCTGAGCTCAGAGCATCCCCAGGTTTCTGAAGGCGTCTAGTTTCTCCCGAAGACGGAGGGGGAAGCACAGAGCCCCTTACCTTTCCAGCGTGGTACCAGGAGGGCCGGGTCCTGCGTGAGCCAGGCTCCAGCCCCAGGAGGGCCTGGGGGGAGGGGGATGCCCCCGTGGGCCCGGGAGGGGGTGGGGTGGGCAGCTCTGTGGTTTGGTGTTGCCCCCTCTCCCACCCTTGGTACTGAGACACAGGTTGCAGGCACAGAAGCGGGGAGGATGGGGGAGGAGGGAGGGGAGGAAAGGGAAGGGAGAGCTTGGCCTGGGTGACCCACTCGTCCTCAGAGGGTTAATCTTCCTGGGTCCAGAGTGGGGAGTGGGTTTTAGTTTCAAACTCCACAAATCCCGGCCCCTTTTCTTCTCTTCCACCCCGACCCAAAGTGCACCCTCGTTCTCCCTTCCTGGAGAGATGTTAAGGGATCCTCTCTCTAGACGACTACAAGGGCCAGGGAGGCTGGCTTATGCCCCTAACTCGGGTGGATGCTCCTCTGGGACTCAGGCAGACAGACCCCTTCCCTCCCCGCGGCCTGGTGGCGGGTCCGGGCGGCCTGCACGGGGGCGCCGGCCCGGAGTCTGGAATCCTCGGGAATCGCGTTCACGCGGGGCGCGCGCTTCGGCTTCACTCAGACCCGGTTCCCGCCCTCCTATCGCTGAACTACCCCAGGGGTTTTTAGGGGCGCGGGGCCCCTGCAAACGGGGATGGGGGTGGAGGGGGAGGGAAGAGGGGGCCGGGACCCCCCTCCTGGGGCTTCCACAGCGCCACCCCGGGCCTCACGCTTCTTACTCGCCTGCTGTGCTGGCTTCAGCTGGGATTCCCGCTCTGCTTCCTGCGCAGATGCTCCTGCGCTGTGGCTCTGCGGTGCCTCCTGCGTTCTGGTGGTGCTGGGAATGGGGATCCTTGGGCAGCTTGGCGTGCAGGGGCGGGACCGAGGCGGGGCCAGGCGCAGGGGACCAGCTGCCTGTGAGCTTTCCTGGCTGGCCCTGTCCTGCTGCAGCCTCGCCCGCAACGCCCACAGCCTCGACCAGTCGCCCCCTCCCCCCGCCCCCGCAGCTCTCCAAATGGCTGTGCACCTCCCAGCCTCCCAGCGGGCTTCTGCCTCTGCTGCGCTACCACCCACCCAAGAGATGTGCGAGGCCAGCGAGCCAGCCAGATGTGTGAGGACAGACAGACGCGTGCAGAGAATGACATGCAGACTGCAGAGAGCAGAGGACACACACACACAGATCTGTGCAGAGAGAGGCAGAGAAATCATACTGAAGCGGGGAGGGGGGAAGGAAGGGAGGCCACAGGGCCTCTCAGGTTCCCTATTCAAGACTCTGAGAGATGTTTTCTGTTATTCTGGCCCCATCCCTGGCACGCATACCCCCCAAGCCCCCATGAGAGCCCCAGATGGAGTTGGAATTCCCGGCCTGAGGCCCTACCATACAGGTCCCTCTGCACACCCTCCACCCACTTCCTGCAGGGCCCATCAGCTACAGGACAGTATTTGTTGTAAAGATTCTTGGCCCGGGAGGTGCCTGGACCCAGGGCGAGTCGGGATGGCAGCGTTCAATGCTCCAGGACTGGCGAGGCAGAAGCAGGGCGGGGCGGGGTAGCAGAGCCGGGCTTGGATGCTGAGGCTGGGGCCCTTGCAGCCAGGAGGGATTATGGGGCAGATTGTGACCCTCAGGAGCTCCAGGATATGGAAGCCAGGGCCAGCTGCTCCTGTGATTGGGCTTGAGGCCTGGGAGTCTTCTAGCAAGAGGAGGGGGGTGATGACCTATCTCATGGATCCCAAGGGTTAGACAACTGTGAGTACAGGGAGCAGGCCCTTCAGACAGGAAATCTGAGCTCAGAAACCAGATGAGGGGGTTCCATTAGCAGGCACGGTGCAGAATAAAGAAACCCTCTCTTCCATAAAAGCAATGAGGACAGTGGAAAAACTGTCAGAATCACATTTTCAGAACCTTGGAATTAACTGAGGATGTAACCACAATGTGGGGAGTGTCTATTAGGAAAATGGCTAAATCTTGGTATGCACAGTGAACTTGGGTGTGTTTCAAATTACCCTAGTCTCACCCAGCCGGCATGAATCAGGAAGGAGGTCACAGTTCAATTCCTGGTCAGGACACATGCCCGGGTTGCAGGCTTGATCCCCAGTAGGGGCCATGCAGAAAGGCAGCCGATCAATGATTCTCTTTCATCATTGAGGTTTCTCTCTCTCTCTCCCTCTCCTTACCTCACTGAAGTCAAGAAAAGTATTTTAAAAATTACCCTAGTCTCATTTCCCTTTCTCCAACTCGGTGGTGTTCTTGAAACTCAATGGCCTCACAATCGCAGTGAACATAAGCAGCCTACGAACTATCAGAAGGGGAGACCAAAGCCCAATGCCCAGATAATTTTCTTAGAAGACCTCATTTTATTATATTTATTTGTTTTTAAAATACATGTTATTGGTGTTTGTTTTTTTTCTACAGAGAGGAAGGGGAAGGGATAGAGGGGTAAGAGACACACCAGGATAGAATAGAGAGCCGGGAGAGGGACCCACGTACCTGTAGACACAGCACCCGATGAAGGTGCCTCCTCAGGCCATTGGGTTGGAGATGGGCTTTGTAATCAATGGCACTGAGATGATGGAGCTGCATCCCACACCGTTCCTAGGAACCCTCGTTAGGGATCTGAGTGTAAATATCAAAACCATACAAGTACTAGCAGGAAATGTGGGTGCATTCTGTTTTAAAACCATGATTTGGGGAATGCTTTCTACCTGAGGGTCAAAATTCAGGGGCAATGAAAGATGAGTACATTTGAGTAAATAATAATCTAAAAGTTCATGTGTCAAAATCACACACTACATAAAGTCAAACTTGAAGCATAATCACAACATACATTGCAAAGGGCTAATATCCCTAAATATCCATGAAGATTATTTAAAAAATAAAGGATAAAAAATCCAATGGACAAATGAGAAAAAGACGTGAACGATTTACAAAAATGGCCCTTAAACATGAGAAACACTCAGATTGACTCAATTAGAGGAATGCAAGTACTGTGGTCTGAATGTTATGTTTCCCCCTCCCCACAAGTTCACACGCTGAAACCCTAAGGCACTCGGTGATGCCTTTGGGAGGTGAGTCAGCCATGAGGGTGGGGCCCTCATGAGTGGGATTAGTGCTCTTTTAAGCAACCCCAGAGCCCTGTCCACCACGTGAGGACACCGTGAGAAGTCGGCAGCCTGCAGCCCGGAAGAGGGTCTTCAGAACCCGCTGTGCTGGCACCACCACCTCGGACTGCCAGCCTCCAGGACTGGGAAACAAATTTCTGTTGTTTGTAAGCTGCCCAGCCTGTGGGATTTTGTTACAGCAGTCAGGACAGAAGAAGTTGGCAAATTAAAACTGAGATTCCACTTCTCACATACCAGCTGGCAAAAACAACAAGTCCACCCCAAAAACCCAATGACCACTCCCCTCCCCCCACACACACGTTCTGTTGGTGAGAGGCCATGGGAAAACAAGCACTCTCAAATTGTAAGTTTGTACAACCCTCTGGAGAGAAATGTGATAGTATCTAACAAGTGGCATATATATGCTTGCATTATGACCCAGCAATCCCTTTTCTAGGATCTAATATGCTTTTCTATAACAAGAAAAAAAAATATATATACACACATTTATTCCAGCATTTTTGTAAATGCAAAATACTGGAAGCAACCTAAAGTCCCATGCATGCACACCAGAGTGGTTACATCCACACAGTGGAGAGGTATGCAGCTGTAAAAAAGGACGAGGAAGATCTTTGTGAACAGAAAATGTGATTTCCGGGACACACTACCAAGTAAAAAGGAAGCGACGTCCAAACAAGCATCTGGAGTATGCTTCCCTTTGGTAAACAGGAAGAGGCCTGAGAAAGAGGTGCGTGGGGGGTGCTGGAAGGATCGCCAGGAACTGCGGAGCAGGGTGCAGAGAACAGGTGGCTGAGAAGGGAATAGCACTTCTGCAAATGCATCTTGTGCATGACTGCTGATTCCTAGAGCCACAGTAACGGTTTCACATTACCCCCTCCCCCAGATGCACAATTAGGATCATGTAGGAGGGACGGAGAATGGGATATAGACACATTGCCAAGCCAGAACAGTTTCCCACAGGGAATGGCAGCCACACTGGCTGGGACAGAAAAGGAGAGAATGGTTATGGGAGATCGTTAGTTGCAGGGGAAGGAACAAAAGGGAATTCTTTGTACTATTTTGGATGCTTTATGTAAGTCTCAAATAAGTTAAAAATAACTCCATGAGGAAAAAAAAGCAGAATGCAACACTATAAATGTTAAAATTCCACATTTTAAATGTATGTACATGTAAGGGAAAAAAGGCTGAAGGAACGATACCAACACCATAATATTGGGTATCTCCAGCGGTGGACATTGTAGTGATTTTTTTTTTTGCTTTTGCTGCCATTCATCTGTATTTTATTTTCTGAGTTTTTGACTCCTTTGACGGTTTTATCTGATGGGTCCTGGGAAACAGTGGTGAACAAGACAAAGTATCTCATGGAGCTTACATTTTAGTGGGGGAGGTGGAAAATGAGTGAATACAGCCGAACCGGTTTGGCTCAGTGGATAGAGCGTCTGCCTGCGGACTGAAAGGTCCTGGGTTTGATTTCAGTCAAGGGCATGTACCTTGGTTGCGGGCACATCTCCAGTGTGTGTGTGTGTGTGTGTGTGTGTGTGTGCAAGAGGCAGCTGATGGATGATTCTCTCCCATTGATGTTTCTAACTCTCTATTCCTCTCTCTTCCTCTCTGTAAAAAAATCAATAAAATATGTTTTTAAAAAAGAAAATGAGTGAATACATTTAAAATAGCTTTTACGGAAACTTCACCGAAGTTGATGTGATGGAGATATTGGTGGCCAGGAAGGCCTCTCGCAGAAGGGACATTTAAGGTGAGAGGTGAGGAACCAGGAAGAGAGCGGCTGGGGTGTGGAGTGGGAGCGGCAGAGGGAGCCTGGGCAGGGGCTGTGAGGTCGGGGTGGCTGAGCTCCTTCAGGCCTGGAAGAAGCCAGGTGGGCCGGGGGAAGGGGCACGGATAAGCCCGGAAGGATGGTGAGGGGCTGAGTGTGGCCTTGGGAGCCCCTGGAGGGGATTGAGCATATGAGTTTTTTTGTTTTGTTTTTTAAATTGATTCCAGAGAGAGGAAGGAGGAGGGAGAGAGAGAGAAACATCCGTGACGATGGCCAGCCAGCAGCCCATGGTGTCCACGGCCATTGCTCCTGTGTGGGAACGAAGGCAGGGCAGGCCGCAGAACCGACAGCCAGCACACCTGCCCGTGCCCTCCGCGCCTGAGGCTGGAAGGATCACGTGGACAACTCAGGCCCCTGAGCCCATACACAGCCCTTCTTGTTTAAGGTGGGTTTCTGCCTCTTGAGATTGACTCACAGACTCAGAGCCTGTCAGTGAGTGGAGGGGCCCCCCATTTCCTGGGCTGTGTACCCCCCTCCACCCTGTAGTTCAGGTGCCAGCTTTGCAGAAGGTGGGGCAGAGCTGGGAGGCCTTGGAGAGGCGCAGAGCAGGCACAGCTGGGCAGCAGCCTGTGGGCAGTTGAAGGCCCCGCCCCCAGGCCCCGCCCCCGCCAGGCTATTGGTCCCCATAGACTCACGTGGGCTGACTCACGTGGGCTTGGGGAGGTGCCACGTGAGGTTACGCCGTTAGGTCATGTCGAGAGGTCAAGACGTGAGGTGATCAAGCCGTGAGGTCAAGTGGAGAGGTGAAGCCGTGAGGCAAAGCTGTGAGGTCAAGCCGTGAGGTCAAGCCGTGAGGTAAGCCGTGAGGTCAAGACGTGAGGTCAAGCCGTGAGGTGAAGCCGTTAGGTCAATCCACGAGGTCAAGCCGAGAGGTCACGCCGTGAGGTCCAGCGAAGCGGAGCCCAGGAAGGAAGACTCATCTCTCACGAGGACGCTGCGGGTCCTTCCATTGCTCACAGCCAGAACCTGGCCAGGCATCATCAGGTCAGTCCCCTGAGGGGAGAGTGGGGGGCCTGGGAGTGTATGTGGGACCTCGGAGTCCGAGGGGCGCTCATGTGTGTATGTGTGTGCGCGTGCGCACCGAAGCCGCCTAAGCAGACGCGCACCAAACCGCCGGTGCTGTGGGCTGAGCCATTCTGCCTTCAGTGCGTGTCAGGGTGCCCCAGGAGCAGGTGGGGGACCCCACGTGTGGACGTGCAGGGGGCTTGGCCAGTGCAAGCCGTGGCCGGCCGTACTTTGTACCAACCCGCCTTCCTCCTCCTCTCGCGAGATTTCTGCCGCTCGTGTGGCGTGCCGCCGGTGCCCCGTCCAGAGACCTGGGAACGCGCCGGGTCCGCTCCCGCCGGCCCATTGCGACAGCCTCATACGCCGTCCGTCGGTCGCAGCTCCCCTTTCTGAAGACTCTGGCGAGAGCAGGCCACCCAGCCTGCACAAGGGTCCCTCCCCCGCCCCACCCCACCCGTCAGGCCCCTGGCAGAGAGAGGGCAGCCTTGTTTGCGGAAGGACCTTGAATGCGGTGCCCTATGTGGTCCAGGGCGGGTCGTGGATAGGGGAGGCAGGAAAGGCCGAGCCCCACCGTCGCCTGTGCCACTGGGACCCTGAGTGTGTGTGTGGTTGGGACGGGGTGTCAGTGTAGGGTGGTGATGCCACTGCTACGAAGGCTGCTACAGTCCTTCCCAGGAGGAGGGGCCCCAGAACGCGGAGGGGGCCCCTGAGCCATGCACACTGGCGTTTAGGACAGAGGAGTGATGGCATCGCATGCAGAGATGCGGCTTAGGCGGCAGGCTGTGCCCAGAGGGAGACGCTGGGGAGGAGAGGGGGGCAGGGGCTGTTCCTGAAAATGGGATTCTTGAATGGGTTCGACCTCACGGAACATCCCAAGGGCAGAAAGCAAGTTTCGTCTGCAACTCTGCGTGACCTTGGACGGTGGGTTTGAAGGTGGGGCAAGGGAATTTGCTAGTTCTTCAGGGGTAGGCTCATTAGCTTTGAACAGTGGCAGCCGGTGGCCAGCAGGCGGCAGTGTGGGCTTGGAGGGGGACTGATGGAAGCAGGACTCTTAAGTCCCTGAGCTACACACATACTCAACATTCCGTCCAACAGGAAAAGGACGAGGCCTCGGGGGGCGCTCATGGGGAGAGAAGTAATGCGTTTTCAGTTTGATGTTGATTCCCGTTTCCTTTCCTTAGACCTTTCAGATGGCACAGGCCCCCTTAGATACAATGTTACTTTTCTATTTTGACATTTTTATTTTTTATTTTAACATGAAAACATTTATTAAACTTTTATTATATGCCAGACACTGTGCCAGCTACTTCCATGTACATTTTCTCCTGCAAATGGAGCTGAAATTTTATTTTTATTTTTATTTTTTTATTTTATTTTATTTTATTTGGGTATTATATGTGTACATAGCTTACCATTGCCCCCGCCCCCACCTCCCATTCATGCCCTCCTCCCCAGAGTTCTGTGTTCGTTGGTTGCACCCATATTCATGCATAGCAGACCTTCGGTTATTCTCCTATCTCCCCCCAGGTCTCCTTCCCCTCCCCGCTGTCATTTGACAATCTGTTTGTTTTATGGTGACTATCTCAGGACCACATGAATAGAATCCGTTGCTCATTTGGCAGACTGCTTGTTTTGTGGTGACTTTCTCAGGAATAGAGTCCGCCCCTCCTCTGGTTCTCGCCACGCCTTCCCCCGGGTCCCACTGCTTCCCCTGGGACACCTGGCTCACCCGGGGTACACGGTCCCCAGGGACACTTGGTTCTCCCGGGGCACACGGCCCCCTGGGACACTCGGCTCACCCCGGGCACACGGCCCCCTGGGACACTCGGCTCACCCGGGGCACACGGCCCCCTGGGACACTCGGATCACCCGGGGTACACGGCCCCCTGGGACACTCGGGGGAGCCGATATTTTAAAATAAATCTTGTTGAAAGTATTCATATACTCTCCCTGCATTCAGCTCTTCCTGCCCACCCCGCCTCAGTTACTCCTTGCAACACTTTTATTGAGATGATGTATTTATTTCGAACACAGAAAAGATACACAGTTGCTTAAATAGCGCTTAATCCAGGAGCAAGAAAAGCTGTTCACCTTCCAACATGGATGAGTACATAGGGGGTGCCCCTGGTTCCCCCCTTACAGCACTTTTAAGGTTTGCAGAAGCAGGATGTGTTTCACCCCTGGAGTGCGTGTAAAGCTACACAGTGCAGCGGACAGATATATAAATATTTTTGCCTGAAAAAACACACAAAACACAGCAAAACAGTACAAGTAAGCCGCAGGTGACAGAACTGCTTGTAAACAAGGTCCCCACTCCACGTGGAGCCAGGGGCTCCAGCGGCCGCCGAACCTTTGACCGGATTCCTTTCAGTCCTGCGCGGACAAACACACGAGTTCTATACAAAATAAAATTCACAATCGCCATTCTTGCTAGCCCTGTTCTTAAGGAAGGTGCATGTGGGGAGGGGTAGTGAGTTGCTTTAGCCCTTTGTGGGGTGGGGGAGAAGATGGAGAAGGGGTGTGGGTGTTTAAGGACGGGCGAGGGAGGCAGAGTGGGTTGAGTGAGGCCTCTGCTCCCTGCCGCTGGTGATGCTGGTGGGAGCCGCCTCAGAGATTCCCTGCTGCCCCCTCCCCCCGGCAGGCTGGGCGTTCAGGAGTCCGCTCGGCAACCTGCCAGGGCTCTGAGGGCAACTGCTGGGTGTCATGCGCCAAGACCGGGGACACTAGCCCTCGCGCGTCCTTCTGCGGCGCCCCGCATCACGGCCGAGATGCAACCGCTGGTCCCCGCAGCGGCGTGAGGGGCTCGCGTTGCCCTATATTGTCTCTGCAGACACCCCAGGGGGCAGTACCAGAGCATGCCAGCTCGATTCCCAAAGGAGCAGCCTCCCCAGAGGGCAGTGCCAGCTGCCGGGGCCTGGCTCCAGCCCATGTGAGCTCGGGCCGCTCCTGCGTCTCTCTCAGAGCCCTTATGTTCCTTGTAGACGCTCAGGCCTGGGAAGTGGCTGGACTGGTGGGGGCAGCTGCGACCCCTCACCCCGGGCACCCTCCCCAGGAGCCGTCCATCACTGTGGGTCAGGCTGAGGGCACTCGGGTGGGTGAGGGCGGAGCGGGCCGTGAGGGCCTCCAGGGCTGCCCGAGCCCCGCAGGCCCGTGTCCGCACCTCGTAAGTGGCAGAGGGTGATGTGGGTGGCTGCCCCGGACGTGGTGGAGAGGTTCCGTGGGCAGCCGAGTCCCACTGAGACCTGCCCCCCAGCCAGGGGACAGGCAGCCCTTGGAGGGGGCGGGGCAGGCAGCTGACCGGGGTGGTCAGGCTGTTTCCGGGGACAGAATCGGAGTGTGGGCGCCGCCCGCCAGGCCAGGGCAGGACACACAGGCCCGGGAGAGGCGGGAGCGGGCCTCGGGCCCTTCTGCACCTCTCTCCTCCCGTGCTGTCTGTAAGTGATGACCGGCAGGCTGGGGAGGGACGGGAGGGAGGGAGAGCTTCCTTTTGAATGGAACCTTCACGGATGAGTTTGCATGGTGCGTGTCTTCACATGTGTGAGGCATGTTTGGATGTGTATGTACACATGGGTATTTAGTGTGTATTTGTGTGTGTGTTTATACGTTGTATTGTATGTGTGCATGTAGGAGTGCTGTGTGTGCGCAAGAGTATATGTGCATGCATGAGTTGCGTTTGTATGTCTATGTGTGCATGAGTTTGAACTTATGTGTGCATGTGTCTATATGTGCATGAGTTTGTGTGCGTTTGTGTGATTCTGTGTGTGTGCATGAGTTTGTGTCTGTGTGCATATGTGTGTCTGTGTGTGCATGCGTTTGTGTGTGTCTCTCTCAGTGTGTGTGTATGAGTGTGTATGTGTGTGTGCACGCGCTCCCCTGTGTTCCCGAAGGTCTTCCTCAGCCCCTCGGGCCCGGCAGGCCGTGGCCTGCTGCATTCACACGATCATCTCTGGGCCGCAAGCCCGGCTCCCCGTTGGGGTCGGGGGGCCCCGGAGGCTGCTGGGCCCCGGCTCTGCGCCGGGCAGTGGCAGCCAGCTGGGAGGAGGGCGAGGCCCCCCACACACCGCCTCGTAAGGGGGCGGGGCATCCGCGGAGACCGTGTGGAGGTCGCTGTCGCTGCCCATCCGTGAGTAGGGTGGCGGCGCCTCCGTGGGGAGGTACAGCTGAGTGGCCCCCGGCCCCGTGCACTCTTCGTAGCTGCGAGAGAAGGAAGGGCTCCCTCAGGGCCTGGGGCCTGGCTCCCGGGCGGGTGTGGGTCCTTCCCCAGAGCTGGGAGCCTGCGCTCGGACCGGCCAGGCCTTTGTCATGGCGGCTCCAGGGACACCTCTCCCCCCACAGAACCACGGAGACCGAGACTCTGGGCCTCACTCCGCCGCCGCGTGTTCCGTGTGAACTCGGGGAGCAGGTCTGAAGCCCCAGGACGCAGGCGGCTCAGAGCAGCAGGGTGCTGGGGACCTGCGTGTGGGCGGAGCCGCCTGCAGCACCCTCAGGCACCCCTGGTCTGAAGTCACTTCCAAGGGGCCCTCTGAGCCTGAGGAGCGGGCTGAACAGCGCCCTCTGGCCGAGGGCACGTGCACTGCCCTCCCCGAGCCTGGGAGCAGAGGGAGAAGGGGAGGCCTGAGGCCAGGAGAAAAGTGAAGCTTCAAGTAGGAGCCGGAGGGTGGCTGCTGGAGGGTGGCTGCCGGAGGGTGGCTGCCGGAGGGTGGCTGCCGGAGGGTGGCTGCCGGAGGGTGGCTGCCGGAGGGTGACCTGCCGGAGGGTGGCTGCCGGAGGGTGACCTGCCGGAGGGTGGCTGCTGGAGAGGACCCAGCGGCCCCCAGGAGAATTCGCCAGTGGGACAAGGCCGCCCGATGGCCCTGCGTGCAGTCTGGATGCACTGACCCCCGTCCAGCGGATGGCGTTTGGGCTTTGGGGGCACAAACGAGGGGACTGGGGCCCAGCCCCTCCAGCCCACCCCTTCACCCCCGCCCGAAGGGGCTGACTTTTCTCTTCCCTCTTGAGTGTCTTCTGGTGGCATCTGAGTCAGACCCCGCCTCCCTGGGACCTGCTTGGCTAGGAGGGTGAGAGTTTCTGCATCTCTGCCCCTTGGCGAGGTGTGGCTGTTTCCCATGGGGGGGGGGGCATTGTGCCCAGAGCCCCTCCCTCTCCCCGTCCCCCCAGGAGACCGCCTACCTTGGTGGAGAATAGCCCGAGGGTGCGAGCCCGTCTCCCCTGAGGCCGCAGGTGCAGCGCCTCCCTCTGCAGCAGCTGGAGCGCTCCTGGGAGTCTGCGGGAACAGACATCCGGCCCGGGCCTCAGGCTGGCGCAGGGAGGGTCCCCCAGCGCCCCTTCTCCCTCCCCCCAATGTGACAGCCCAGTACTGAGCAGTGTGTGATGAGCCCTGAGGCTGTGTGAACCGAGCAGGCCTGACCCGGCCTGCGGTCAGGGGGGCTTCCTGGAGGAGGTGTTCCCAGAGCTGAGACTTGTCTAGGGTTTAGCCAGGGAGGTGGGACTGGCTGGGCAGAGCGAACAAAACGGCGTGAGCCACGGAGGAAAAGGAGAAGACGAGTGAGGTGTGATGAGCAGGAAGCTCGGAGCGGTGGAGAGGGTCTGGGGCATGCCGAGGGGGCGAGAGGCTGTCCGGAACGAGGGCTCCCGAGGTCTCCGGGGTCAGGCCTTCCCGCTCCCTGCGCCCAGCCACACACTGTTCCCGTAAGACGGTGGTAGGCAAACTCATGCGTCCACAGAGCCAAATCATCACTAGTACAAGATTGAAATTTCTTTTGAGAGACACATTTTTTTAAACCTCTTTTAACGCCACTTCTTCAAAATAGACGCGCCCAGGCCGTGGTGTTTTGTGGAAGAGCCACACTCAGGGGGCCACAGAGTCGCATGTGACTCAAAGAGCCGCAGTTTGCCGACCACAGCCTTAAGCTATCCCAGGGAGCAAGGGTCTTCTGTGATGAATGCTAGTGGCTCAGTATGCCGCTTTCTCTTCTGGGTATGCATGTATGGATGCCTTACTTTTTAAAATAATTTCTTATTGTTGAAAGTATTTCTTCTGGGGTTTGAGCACAGGGAGGAAGGAGGAAGGGCCGGACACTCTCCCAAAAAGGAGGGAGCATTTGAGCCGGGCCTGGAAGGACAAGCCAGCTTTTGTCGCGTGGGGGAGTGTGGGGAGCGGCTTCGCGGTCGGAGGGAAGGGCATGTGCAGAGGAGCACGGCGGGCAGGGCTGGCAGGAGGCGCTGCTTCTGTCCTGCAGGAGGAGAGGCCTCTGGCCCTCCTGGCCCTGCAGCCTCCAGGCACTGCCTCTGCTGTGTGAATGCGCCCCCGGGCCAGAGCGCCCCAGGCCAGCTCTTCCCGGCTCAGGGGCGCCCCACAGGCCGCAGGGCAGGCTGTGTCCCGCCCCTGAATGATACTGTGGGGGTCCTTCCCCTGCTTTCAAACCCCTGGCTGCTTCCGAGGAGAGGGAGAGAGCGGGGGGTGGGGGGCTGCATTCTGTAAAAGGTTGGGGCGCACTAGGCACTTCGGGACTGGGCAGCCCAAGAGTTTCCCACCAGCTCTGCTGTGCAGGTTACCGTGTGCCGGGGACGGTCTCTAGTCCATTCCACTTGCACTTTGCATGCTGGTCGTTGATTCCCTCGTCATTCAGCCCCTGCATTTATCCATTCCCTTACTCATTCACCTACTCCCCCACCTGACACCCCACCTTGTCACTCCCCTGTCCTCCTATCCGTCTTTCCCTCCATCCACCCACCCACCCCTCCACTCACACATCCCACCCAACCCACGCCTATACCCGCATCCAGCCAGCCATCTACCTCTCCAGTCACCCATCCTGCCATCCTCCCTTTCAGCTATCCAGCCCTCATCCCAGCCCTCGTCCCTTTCTCCAACAATCCATGGATCCATCCACTCACTCGCCGCCCCCCCACACACACCTCCAGCACCTGCCAGCCCCCTACCGGATGACCCTCCCACCCCACTCACCTGTGCCTTTCTCCACCCGCCCCTCCGTCCTGGCACCATCGGGACCAGCTGTCAGTACCGCCCGGACCAGCAGGGGGCGGGCCTGGGGAACAGCCACCTGCCTTCCCCCTGACTGGCAGCCCCACCCTGGGCAGACAGCCAGCTCCTCTGGCCTTTGAGGACTTCATGGTGAGCATCTGTGAGCTCTTCCCGATCACCTAAGACCTCAGGATGCCTTCCCTGTTCCCCTCCCCTGACCCCACGGCGGAGCAGCCGCCTCCTTGATGCGTCCGGGGTTGCAGTCGCAGTTGGACGGGAGGGAGGCCCCGAGAAGGGCGGCAGCTCACCTTGGCTGTCCTGGGAGTCTGGGCGGTAGCGGCGGCGGGGGATGCTGCGGCGGAGGCGGCGGGGAGGCGGGGCCAAAGGCTTCTTGAGGGCCAAGAAGATGATCAAGATGATGAAGACGCAGGAGAAGAGGATGATGGCCAGTAAGGGGACAATTGCCAACATTATCAGTAGCAGCAGGGGCTCGCTTTGATCCTCCGAGTGCTTCACGACAGCGTAGTAGTGGATGGTTTCGTTGTACCAGTCTATGGGGAGCAAAGAGAGAGGAGCCTGAGCCGGGCACAGACCTGGCCTCACACACCTTCCCCCACCGTCCCGCTGCCCGGGAGGAACTCGTCCCCGGCTCCGCGGAGGAGGCTGCGGTGGGTCAGCACCGGACACGGTCTCCTGGCTGCTTTTCCTGGGAGGAGGGGCGCGGAGCCCCGAAGGAGCCTTTGGTAGCAAAATCTGACCTCCCCTCCGCTCCTCTGAAGTCTCTGGCCTAGGACTGTGGTCGGCAAACCGTGGCTCACGAGCCACATGCGGCTCTTGGGGCCCCTTGGGTGTGGCTCTTCCACAAAACACCACGGCCTGGGCCGAGTCTGCTTTGAAGAAGTGGCGTTTGAAGGAGTTTAAGTTTAAAAAATGTGGCTCTCGCTCTCTCTTTCTCTCTCTCTCTCTCTCTCTCTCTCTCTCTCTCGCGTGCGCGCGCACCGAAACCGGTTTGGCTCAGTGGATAGAGCATCAGCCTGCGGACTGAACGGTGTTTTCCACAGCTCACCTCCTCTTGTGCAGCCTTGCGCTGTCCAGCCTGTAAGACAAAAGCCAGGAGATTCACATGCGCGCCAGGGCGGGGGCGGCACCACAGAAACACCAACCACGCCCTCCTGGGAGCTAGCGCCGCCCCCAGCCACGCGCCAGGATGCTAATGCCCAGCTCTGCGAATGCCCAGCCCCGAACTCCAGCCGCGCAGCTGCCCACACGCCCAGCCCGGAACACGCAGCCACGGGAACGGGTCACAGCGCGTCAAAGCGCAGGTCACCTCGAGCCAGTCACCCAAATGAAATGCACCGGCAGCGAATTCCCCCGAAAATATAAACGGACTGCCAAACCAGTTTGGCTCAGTAGATAGGGCGTCAGCCTGCCAATTGAAAGGTCCTGGGTTTGATTCCGGTCAAGGGCATGTACCTTGGTTGCGGGCACATCCCCAGTGGGGTGGGTGATGTGTGTGCAAGAGGCAGCTGATTGATGTTTCTAACTCTCTAACCCTCTCTATTTCTCTCTGTAAAAAATAAATAAAATATATTTTAAACATTGTGGCTCTCGAAAGACAGTTCAATCGTTGTACGCTTGATATTGGGCTCTGTTGGCGAATGAGTTTGCCTACCACTGGCCTAGGAGCTCAACTAGCGCAGGGATCGGAAAAGGGAAGCCCAGAGAGGGCTCTCTCTGAGAGTGAGCCCAAGACTCAGTACTAGACGAGGACTGTCCTCCCCGAGACACAAGGTTAAAGGTCAGCAGGTCTTCACCAAGGCCGTGGGAAGGGCTGGGGGACGCGCAGGAAGGTGGGGAATGAGGACCAGCTCTGCTGGCCTCCAACCATGGCCTTCTGCCTCGGGGGTGACACCTACCCAGGGACTCCGGGGCAGCCAGACAGGCCTTGGCTGTGGGCCACAACTGCCCCGGTTGGGGCGCTGGGAGGTTGGGTCAGATCAGGGAAGGCTTCCCGGAGGAAGTGAAGCCGGGAGGCATTCTGGGCAGGGGGAGATTGGGACCAAGGCCCAGAAGGGGGAGAGGGGACTCCTGGGACGGGGTGTGGCGTGGTGGGAGCGTGGAACAGTTCCTCCGCGTGTCATTCCCGGACCATGGATCCCTGAAGACATTACGGGGTGTTTGGGAACGAGCCCTTTACCTCCGAAACCTCCCAGATGCCTTAGAAGCCCCGAGTTGTCTTGGGACCCAAACCAGCCTCCGTCCAGGTCTTTTAATCACCAACATCCGTATCCTGAGAAGGTGGAGGGCCCCAGAGTCCTCTGGAGAGGCGGGTCCCTCCTTGGCCACCTTCCTTTAGGGAGACCCCAGAGCTCCCCATCAGAGCTGACCTGCACCTTAGGCCACAGATGGTCCTGGATTCAAACCCTAGCCCTCCCTCCAGCAGGTGGCGCCCTCTGCATAATTCACATTTCGGAACCTCTATCACTTTGGTTCCAAATGTAGAATGGGAGCAGAGATCTCTGCTATGAACGGGTGAAAGCACCCTGGCCAGCAGGAAGTCTGTATGCCGTAGGTGCTCAATGCATAACAGTCAGAGCTGCAGATCATGCCGAGAGACCTCAGTGCGAAAGGCAGACGGTGAAGCTTTACGACCTCAGGTGTCTTAAACTGGAACCAGAGGTGCCAGCCAGGAGCCCTAGGAAGGTCTGGGAGAAGGCTTTCTAAATGTACCTGCAGCCTTTCCACGTCCGTGAAGGCTGCTTCCCAGGGAGGGGTCTGTCTGCCCAGCGTCTGGCACTGGTTCGGGGATCCCAACTCGCCAAAGGGTCCTTCGCCACTTGCCTGTGCAGTCACCCATTTTTCTCCGCTAGCTGCATCACGCTAATAGGGCTGCTCTTTTGGGGGGAAACCCAGGAGGGCAGCCGCACCATCCATTACCGCCGCTCACTGGCACACGGTGTTCCCGGAGCACCACGTGCCTGGGGGGGATGCGGGAAGTGAACTCTGAAACCCAGCCCTCCTGGTGAAGGCGGGGACCTCGACCAGCCTTTCCTCACATGAGAGACGAGGAGCAGGCCCTGCAGCTGACAGGCGGTGTGCGGTGTCTGCCCAGCTGTCTTCTCGCCAGGACCCCATCCCCTGACCACCTGCCGTTCGGTGTGAGTGCTGCCCTGGTACTGTCCACCCGCAGAGACTTTTGCAGACGAAGAAGTATCGCGCTTGGCGACTGGATGAAACTTAGAAACAGACCCTAGTTCTGGTTCTTTTCCTTTCTTTTCTTTTTAAACCAGGTTTTTGCATTCTACTCTAAAAGCCGGCGTGAGACGGAGGGGAACTGATTGCGTGTGCCTTTCTCTTCAGGCACATTGCACCAGCTTGCCGCCCCCAGCGCTCCTGTGACAGACAAGCCGGGGGTCTCGAGCGGGGCCGCTCATCGGTCCACGTGCACTTAAAAACACCCGACTGCGAGAGGGTGTGCCGAGACCGAGCAGAAACCGGCCCCGTTTAACCCAGCCACTGGAGTTCAGCCGCAGCTACGGTGGCTATAGAAGTGAGCGAGGAGTCTTCGTTTAACGCTCGATGTAATTCACAATGTAAAAGAATTCCAAGTGAACACTCTGCAGGTTTCTGAATCTGCCGGTTCCCCTCCGCCCTGCCTGCTGTCTGGGAAGTGGATGGCCGGGCTGTTGTAAATAGTTGGGTTTCACGCGTGGCGTGAATGCCAGTGTGCTGGTGTCCGGCAGGTACGACTGGCCGCTCTGCTCCTTCGCAGGGGGTAGCGGTGCCACAGAGCTGCCGTTTTCATTGTGCGTTGGAGAGTGTGGTGACTTGCTGTGCGCGGACAGCCACGGGTGCTGTGAGAGTCAAACTATTGAGATCGTTGTTGATTAGTTTAAAGCGTGGGAGGTAACTTTCTGACTTGGAAAAAAAAATAGGAGATTTTTTGCAAACGTTTAAAGTATTTTATGAGCAATCCGTTAAAGCTCATTTAACCGGGAGCATGAAATTTCAATAACAGACAAGACCTCTTTAGCAAGGTTACCATCCGCTGAAACCGGTTTGGCTCAGTGGATAGAGGGCCGTCCTGTGGACTAAAAGGTCCTGGATTCTATCCCGGTCAGGGGCATGTACCTTGGTTGCGGGCACATCCCCAGTGTGGGGTGTGCAGGAGGCAGCTGATCAATAATTCTCTCTCATTGATGTTTCTAACTCTCTATCCCTCTCTCTTCTTCTCTGTGAAAAATCAATTAAAATATATTAAAACAAAAACAAACAACAAAAAAAGGCTGCCATCCCACTGGACAGGGGCCAGCTTGGCTGCCATCGTTATAAAACTTTAATCTCGGAGGAGCAGTAGGAAAGCCCTGGTTCTTAGGAACTGCAGGAGAATGACCCGTAACCTTACCTTCTGCATTATTTTGCCTGTAAGGTTGAAGGTTAAATAATGATACATAACACTTGATAAATGTTATGTCTGAACACTCAAGAACATCTGTTAGTCCACAGATACCATCATGAGAGTGAAAAGGCAATCCAAAAAGAGGGAGACGTTTTGCACAGTAATGCATCCAACAGAGGACTTCCATTCACAACATAGAAAGAATTCCTATAGATCAGTAATAATAAGATCTAATAGAAAAACGGGCAAGAGCCGAAGCTAAGTGGATAGAGCATCGGCCTTCGGACTGAAAGGTCCCAGGTTCGATTCCGGTCAAGGGCATGTACCTTGGTTGCGGGTACATCCCCGGCAGGGGGTATACTCGGGGCAGCTGATAGATGTTTCTGGCTTTCTATCCCTCTCTCTTCCTCACTGTAAAAACTCAATATAATACGTTTTTTAAAAAGAAGAGAGATAGAAACGGGCAAGAGAGTCAAACCATGGCTTCACAAAGGAGGACAGCCAAGGTGCTAATCTGTATTTAATCTCCAGGGGAATTCAAATGAGAGCCCCAGGGCGATATCTCTACCACCCACCAGAATGGCTAAAATGATAAAATCCAGACAATACCAAGTGTTGGCAGAATGTAGATAAGCAACTAGAGCTCTCAGACATGGCTGGTGGGGATATGAATTGGCACAGTTACTCTGGAAAACTGTTTAACTCTAGCTATTAAAGCCAAGCACACACACACACACACACACACACACACACACACACTCATTTCTGGGTTAGAAATATACAACCCAGAAATTGTACTCCTCAATGGATGCATTCTCCAACAGAAATGCACCCATATATTCACCAGAAGCCGTGTCCTAAACCTGTGCAGTTCAGTATGGTAGCCACTAGCCACCTGTATCTAGTAGCATTCATTAAAATAAAATAAAATTTAAAATTCAGTTGCACTGGCCACATATCAAGTGCGCAGTCGCCACACATGCAGGCGGAGGGCCATCATATCGGACAGTGAAGACACGGAACGTTCTCATTATCATAGAAAGCTCTGTGGCACAGCACCGTCCTAGGACATTCACAGCCGCACTAACCCATTCGCAGCCCCAAACCGAAGACTGTGCCAGTGCCCATGAAAGTAGAATGGATACGTGGTTTGTGGGATACTCACACGATGGAATACTACATGGTGATGAGAATGAATGGTCCACAGTTACGTTCAGCGGTATGGGTGGATCTCATAATGGAATGCTGAGCAAGGAAGCTGTGAGTTTAGTTTGGTCAGTACACCGATGACTTGGGCACCTTTCAGAAAAAAAGAAAAAAAAAAGGAAGGAAAAGAAATCCCTGATTTGTAGTGTTTGTCAATACCCCTGGTGTAAATACTCCCACCATGGCAGACTTCATGCTGGTCCCCAAGGGTTTAACAACAGCTCAGGAAACTCCTAAATATTTAACTGTCGAATCTCGTGAGCTGGTATTTCTAGTAAACAAACAAACAAACAAACATACAAAACAACTCCAGAGAATCCCCAGTAAAGGAACTCCTCAGTCCTCTCTGCACATGTCCAGAGAGTGGCCTGGTGCCCTGGGACCCGGAGCGGGTGAGATTGCAGCAGGCAGGAGGGGAAAGGTTTGCTGGCCTGACTGTCCACTGCCTCCACGTGTGCCTAGGGGGCCGTTGTGACAACTTTCTTCTCGGGTTAACAGTTTCCATGTCAAACGAGGGCCGATCCTTCCCCGAGAACAGTGGGCCCCGTGTGGAACCAGCACTTGATGTGGCATCAGGCTGGGTGCTTCCGCGAGTGTTGGCCACAAACGTGTTGTGTGACCTGGTCGGTCCCATCCTGCATCTGAGTGTCTGCGTCTGGTGTTGGGGTGGAGAGTCCCAGGGCAGATCCCAGAGGGCCAGCAGGGGACCTCTTCTCTCCCATCCTGTGCCCGTGCTGAGGTCTGACCAAAGGCTGGCACTGCTGAGAACCTGCCGCACGCGGCCTCGCAGTGCCTGGCAGCAAGCTCCAGTCTCTCTGTGGTAGGTCAAACCCGCATCAAACGGAAAGGCTGGCATGACTGTTTCCATTTTACAGATGGGCACACGGAGGTATCTGGATGTTCGGTAGCTTGCTTCAGATTCCGCAGCCGGTGTCAGTGCCAGGGTGTACTTGAACCCAAGCGCTGCCTCCCACGCCGCAAGGGAGACCCAAGCCCGCCCACCCGCTCTGCCAGGCTGCGGTGGTTGCCAACCTGTGGATAGTCTGGGAGCTGCCCCTTTCTTGCCCCTGGCTTCCTGAGCTCCCAACCTAATCGTTGGTGCTTGCTTTTCCTTCTGGGGACTTTTCCCTCTGCCCCTCCCGATGGGCAGGGGGTCTGGCTGTGGACACGCAGAGAGCCCTGCCCCGAGTCTGCCAGGTTTGAACGGAGACCTTGGTGGCTTCGAGTGTACCGCTCCGGATCATCTGTGAGCTGAGAAAGTTCAGGCGATTCCCCGTTCGGCGTCTAAATTCCCAGAGCAGGCCCCGGTCCGGCAGGGAGGCGTGCAAGAGCCCGCTGCCGTGAGTCCATTCAGAAACGTGCGAGGCCGTGCGCTGCCTCTCGAATCATTCGCTGTCGGTGGTCCAGTAAGCTCGTGTCGAGGCAGCGATTTCCCGGTCGGGTCTGAAGAGAGGGCCGGACTGGGCCGAGGTCAGAAATGCCAACCTGGTGACCCAATTCGGAAACCCCAGGATTTCCTCGGGCAGTTGGCCGGGCTGGGTGTGTCGGGAAGAGAATTGAGGGCCATCCCAAGGTTTCTGGCCCGAGAGACTGAAATGTCTGGTGTCCTCAACCAGGACAGTGAAATCAAGCAACAGTGGCTTGGAGGGGAAGACAAAGACTTCTGTGTGGGACAGGCTGAACTTGAGGTGGGGGTGGGGGTGGGGGCTTCTCAGGGGAGACAGGCCAAGGACGGAATCAGAAACTCAGGCAGAAGCTGGGGTGCGGGTGGAGGGGAGAGGGAGGTGGAAGCTGCCATTAAAGCAGTGAGGATGAGGAGGTCTGAGTGAGTGAGTGAGAAGGCCAGGGGCCACGTTCGAGCCCTGGAGGCAGGTGCAGAGGGGCCATGAATGAATGGTCAGAGCCCAGACGGCCAGAGGAGAGCCCTGGGGGCTCAGAGTCAAGAAAACATTGAGCCGAAACCGGTTTGGCTCAGTGGTAGAGCGTTGGTCTGAGGACTGAAAGGTCCCAGGTTCGATTCAGGTCAAGGTCATGTACCTTGGTTGTGGGCACATCCCCAGTAGGGGGCGTGCAAGAGGCAGTTGGTCAATGTTTCTCATCAACATTTCAGGCTCTCTATTTCTCTCACTTTCTCTTTGTGAAAATATCAATAAAATATATTAAAAAGAAAAAAAGACAATGTTGAAGTGGCCAGCAGGGTCACAGGTGGCCAAGAACTGAAAGTGCTGGGAGGAACTGGGCGGCAGCAATCAATGATGTGTTGTGTGTGTGTGTGTGTGTGGGGGGGGGGTGCCGGAAGTGCGCGCGGTGAGCACTGCGTGTACAAGTCCGGAGCAAAGGGAAGGCGTTGGGTCAGACAACGTGGGAAGAGTTGGGCAGAAGCGGAGAGAGATGACGGAGGAAAGGGTGGTCCCAAAGCCCCCCACAGCGGGCCTGCCATTGCCTGGGACCTGCTGCCGATGACACCTGAGCGGACCCCCACCTGCAGGCAGATGGGAGCAGAACTGCTCTTGCTGAAGCAATGGGGGTGCAGGGCCTAGGCTCTGCCCACCTGGGCCTCCCCTCCCCTCCAAGGAGTGCCACCACAGCCCTGGAGCCCTCCAGAGGTGGGCATGCAGAGGGCTGTGGGGCCTCTACGAGTGCAGACGGGCAGGGCTCTGAAGGGCCTGGCTTGACCCCAGAAGGTTCCGGGAAGCCCTCCACACTCTGCCCAGCTCCCCTCCCAGCGGCTCACAGGGGCGAGGACATGACCCCCTCAAGCTCTCTGTGGGCGGGTGTCCGTGGGCTCTGCCGTGCCCCTGAGTGGCAGCCTTTCCATGGCATGGGGCTTGGACTTGGATTTCCCGAAAGGCTCCACAGCCTCGGTGACAACAGTAACAAGAATGCATTGAGTTCGTACTGTGTATCAGCAACGATCTTCTTAGCTCTTGACTCGAGCCTTCCTTGGGCTCCCTGGGTGGCCAGCATCCAGACTGGGCATCCCTACCTCCCCAAGTACCCCTCTTTGCACAGTGACCCCACTGCCACCTTATTCCCCTGGGGCATGGGCCTGGTGATCCCCTACCCCTGACTGCTACAGCCCCTTGATGTTCAAAGATGGAATAATTAGGGTTTCGACCCTTTGGAAGAAAGACCACAACCCCAAGCAGCGGGACATGTACCCAGCGGTAGGAATTTGAATAGACAGTGGCGAGTGGGGGTGAACCTCGGGGGGAGAGGAATGATGGCAGGCAGATAAGTGGGGCGAAGGTGGGGTCCCTGATTCCACCCAGACTCACAGTCCCAACTCACGCTGGAGAAGGGACGGGAGGGCGTGCTTCATCAGAAGAAATGTTCTAGGAGATGAGGCCTCCCCGTGGGGACGCGCCAGGGAGGGTTTGCTTAGGACAGTGAATACCAAGGAGCATGCTCTGTGCCGCCCCAGTCCCGAGAGAAGTTCCTTGTGGTCAGTGACATTGGGGAAGACCACTGGGCCCGCTCATTCCTATGGACGCCTTACAACACACATTACCACATGAAAGGCTCTGAAAGTCCAGCCATAGCAAAACCTTCTTGTATCACCCAGCATTTCCCATGCTCATTTGCTTATGGAAATTTTTATATGTATTTACCAGAGTCTTGGGGCTCGGATTCGTGCACCGGTGGGGTCCCTTGGCCTGGCCTGCACCCTCTGGCAACCCAGGACCCCTCAGAGGATGTCAGGTTCCTGGTTTTGGCCCAATCCCCGCAGGCCAGGCCGAGGGACCACAGTGGTATATGAATCAATGCACCGGACCTCTAATATGCATATAGGATATTTTGTTAATCTCTTCTTCCCCTTTCCATCTGAGATTCATCAGTCTGTTCCATGTTTCTATGCCTTTGCATTGAGCATCTGCTTCCTGGTGGTCAGTGTGCGTCATTGCTATTGGTTGAACAGTTGAACGGTTGAACGGTTGAATGGTCCATCTGTTGCTTAGGCTTTTATATAGAGAGATTTTTATTGATTTCAGAGAAGAAGGGAGAAGGATGGAGAGATAGAAACATCAATGATGAGAGAGAACCACTGATCGGTTGCCTCCTGCACACCCTACACTGGGGATTGAGCCTGTAACTTGGGCATTGTGCCCCAACCTGGAATCAAACTGTGACCTCCTGGTTCATAGGTTGATGCTCCACCACTGAGCAACGTTGGCCAGGCAGCCATGGAAAACTTTTTTTTAAAAAAAATAAATCTTTATTACTCAGATTATTACAATTGTTTCTCCTTTTTCTCCCCCAAAGCTCCCTACCACCCAGTTCCCTTCCCACCCTCTGCCCTTATCCCTTCTCCCCCCAATTGTCTTCATCCATTGGTTATACCATTTCAATCCAGTCTCTCACTGCTTCCCCACCCCCTTATCCTCCTGATAATTATCAGTCCACTCCCCTTCTTTGCCCCTGATTCTACTATATTCACCACTTATTCTGTTCCTCAGATTTTTTTTTCCCTTCTCTTTTCCTTTTTTCGTATATGAATTTAAAGTGGGACACTCTCTCTTACTTGTTTTTGTAGGGAAATACAACAGAGTGTTATATAGCTAATGGCTGCAGACTGTCCAAATGTCTCAGGACCATATGAATAGAATCCGCTCTCCTTCCCCCTGGGTCCCACCGCTTCCCCAGGGCACATGGCTCTCCCAGTGTACACGGCTTCCCGGGTCCCACCGAACCCCTTGGGCCCATGGCTCCCCTGGGGCACAAGGCTCTCCCGGGGCACAAGGCATGGAAAAATTTTTTTTAATTTATTAAGGTATTATATGTGTATATAGCTTACTATTGCGCCCCCTCGCCCCCCACCTCCCATTCATGCCCTCCCTCCCTAGAGTTCTGGGTTCGTTGGTTGTACTTATATGTATATATTCCAGTCCTTCAGTTCTCTTACCTCCCCCCAGGTCTCCTGACCCTCCCTGTTGTCATTTGACAATCTGCTTGTTTTATGGTGACTATCTCAGGACCACATGAATAGAATGCGCTCCTCCTCTGGTTCTCACCGCCCCTCCCCCCGGGTCCCACTGCTTCCCAGGGGCACACGGCTCTCCTGGAGCACATGTCTCCCTGGGGCACACGGCTCTCCCGGGACACACGGTCCCCCTGGGACACCCGGCTCACCTGGGGCACACAGCATGGAAAACTTTCTAAAGTAACCTCGTTACTGTTTCTCAGAGGACCCTGATCCACATGTTGGGAAGTAATGATACAGACAAACTGACAAAAATGAGATGCCTCTTACAGACGTCAGGGGTCTTATGCCTGGTCCTCTCTGTGCCCATCCTACCACATCCACCCCTGAAGCTCTCTGGCCAAACACCCTAGCACCGTTCTCTGTAACCCCGACTCCAATGTCTGCCCTCACCTGGCCATGAGCCACAGAAGGACGCAGAAGGAAACTTACTGTTGCAGCCACTTCTGAGAGACATCTTGGTGCAGAAGGGTGAATAGATCTGCCCACACGGCTCTTAGTTTTCACCTGCAGAGACAGAAACAGACAGATGACGGGGTGACACACAGCACCCCCCGGCCTTGCAGGCTGTATGCTCATGTCCCTGGGCTGTCAGCCTCAGGGGAGAGGATGGTGACTTTGAGAGCACGTGTCCATTCTGGCTGGGGACCGGGAGAGCTCTGGGCTGCAGAGTATGGGGTGCTAGGGCAGGGATAAGGCAAATTTGTGCTGGGGTCTGTCTCCATGGTGGGTGAACTCTCTCCTGGGTGGACCCTTGATTGGGAATAGATGTCATGGGGATTGAGTCCTCCTGACTCATGAACCTGTGAGATCCCACTGTCTCAGCCAACTGCAGCAGCCCATGGCATCCCGGGCATCTTATGGCTGTTGGGTCTACATGGACCCTTAAAGACCGGCCCAATGCCCTCATTTTTAAAAATTTAATTTAAAACAATTTTTAGAATTATTTTTATTTTTAAAAATATATTTGATTTTTTTCTTTTTACAGAAAGGAAGGGTGAGGGATAGAGAGTTAGAAACATTGATGAGAGAGAAACATCGATCAGCTGCCTCCTGCACACCCCCTACTGGGGATGTGCCCGCAACTAAGGTACATGCCCTTGACCGGAATTGAACCTGGGACCCTTCAGTCTGCAAGCCAACACTGTATCCAGTGAGTCAAACCAGCCTGGTTTAGAATGATTTTTAAATCTTTATTGTTAAAAGTTTTACATATGTCCCCTTTTCCTCCCGATTGACTTCCTCTAGCCAGGCTCCCCCCCCCCCCCCCCGCCTCTGCCCCAGGCCTTCAGCACGCTGTCTGTGTCCATGGTTTATGCATTCAGGGTCTTTGGTTGATTACCTCTCACCACCCTTCCCGCCTTCCCTCTGAGATTCCACACACTGCTCCATGCTTCCATGTCTCTGGGTCCATTCCGTTCATCATCTTGTTTTAAAAATAATAATCATATATATATATATATATATTTTTTTTTAATTATTATTTTTTTTTTTACAGAGAGTAAGAGAATCATGGATCAGCTGCCTCTTGCACACCCCCTACAGGGGATGTGCCCACAATTAAGGTACTTGCTCTTGACCAGAATTGAACCTGGGACTTTTCAATCCGCAGGCCTGACGCTCTATCCACTGAGCAAAACCGGCCTCAGAGCATTTTTTTTTTTTTTAGATGTCTCTTTGTCTTCTGTATGCCTTTTTTGGAGAAGTGTCGATTCAGGTAATTAGAACTATCATTAAAAAAAAATATATATATATATATATATATATATATATATATATATATATTGTTGATTTTTTACAGAGAGGAAGAGAGAGGGATAGAGAGTTAGAAACATCGATGAGAGAGAATCATCGATCAGCTACCCCCTGCACACCTCCCACTGGGGATGTGCCCTTGATTGGAATCAAACCTGGGACTTTTTAGTCCGCAGGCCAACGCTCTGTCTACTGAGCCAAACTGATTTGGGCAGAAGTATCATTTTTTTAAATTGGATTATCTGTCTTCTTTTTGGTAAGTCCATATATATATATACACACACGGACTGCTAAAGCGGTTTGGCTCAGTGGTAAAGCCTTAGTCTGCGGACTGAAAGTCCCGGGTTCGATTCCGATCAAGGGCATGTACATTGGTTGCGGCACATCCGCAGTGGGGGATGTGCAGGAGGCAGCTGGTGGATATTTCTCTCTCATCAACGTTTCTGGCTCTCTATCTCTCTCCCTTTCTCTTTGTGAAATATCAATAAAATATATTTTTTTAAAAAACACCGATGAGAAACCAGATGCCTTCAGAAACCTGGGGATGCTCTGAGCTCAGCAGTCGTGTATATTTTTGGCGGTATTCGCTGCCGGTGCATTTCATTTGGGCGGCGGATGCGCTATGATGTGCGCTTTGATCGCTGTGACGCGTTCTCGTGGCTGCGTGTTCCGGGCTAGGCGTGTGGGCAGCTGGCGTGTTCGCAGTTGCGCGTCTGCAGTTCGGGGCTGGGCATTCGCAGAGCTGGGAGTTCGCATCCCGGCTCATTGCATCCTGGCGCATTGCAGTGACTGCCTACGTGGCCTGGGGGCGGCGCTAGCTCCCAGGAGGGCGTGGTTGGTGTTTCTGTGGTGCCGCCCCCGCCCTGGCGCGCATGTGCATCTCCTGGCTTTTGTCTTACAGGCAGGACAGCGCAAGGCTGCAGAAGAGGTGAGCGGTGGGAAGCAACTTTCTTTAAAAAAAAAATTATTTCCATTACATTGACTTTTTAAAACATATCTTATTGCTTTTTTTTTTTTTTTTCAGCGGGAAAGAGAGAGAGGGATAGAGTTAGAAACATCCATGAGAGAGAAATATTGACCAGCTGCCTCCTGCACACTTCCCCACTGGGGACATGCCCGCAACCAAGGTACATGCCCAGGACCGCAATCGAACCCGGACCCTTCAGTGCAGCGTACGCCCATGTTCTATCCACCCGCCACGGGTGTTTGAATGATATTATGGTAGCCTCTGTATCAGCATCTGGAAAGTGGGAACACTTTCATTATCTATAAATCAGAGGGCCCGTCTCAGAATGCAGTACAAATGCTTATATTTGGAAACCTGTGTGTGAGGCATGATCTGACCATGCCACGTTCCTTCCCCTCCACTTTGCGAAGGCTTGCATGAAACGCTACACCACTTTTAGGAGAAGTCTTTTAACACAAGCACCTATTTTTATTTATTTATTTATTTATTTATTTATTGCTAACGGTTAAAATCCGTAGGTTCCCGCTTTTACGACAAAAGTCGAAAAATTAGCGAAGAGCGCTTGTTTTGCGACAGCCGTAAGGGGGGCGAGGCGGTGTGCACGCCTGGCCGGGCATTTCCGGGGCGGCGACACTCCGCATGGAGGAGCATCGGTGCCTTGGCTGGTTTATGTCCTGCAAGACTCGGGTCTCAAGGCTTCAGGGTACACTGTTTAGGCTGACGGGGGAGTTTTCGCGGGGGAGCACTGCTCAGGCCGGGAATCTGTATATTTCTGGAGTTCTCATTACTATTCGGGGAGGTGGAAATATGGTTCCCATTATCAAGACACCGAGGCTCCAAAAGGTAAATCTGCCCAGAATCACACTATCGAGTCCATTTCCGGAAGCCCTCCAGGTCTGAGTGTCTCCTTTCAGGAGGCAGAAAGCAGATCTTGACCTTTCTGCGTCCACCCCCCTCCCCCCTCCCCCCCCCCCCTACCCTGAGCTCAGAGCATCCCCAGGTTTCTGAAGGCGTCTGGTTTCTCCCGAAGACGGAGGGGGAAGCACAGAGCCCATGACCTTTCCAGCGTGGTACCAGGAGGGCCGGGTCCTGCGTGAGCCAGGCTCCAGCCCCAGGAAGGCCTGGGGGGAGGGGGATGCCCCCGTGGGCCCGCGAGGGGGTGGGGTGGGCAGCTCTGTGGTTTGGTGTTGCCCCCCTCCCACCCTTGGTACTGAGACACAGGTTGCAGGCACAGAAGCCGGGAGGATGGGGGAGGAGGGAGGGGAGGAAAGGGAAGGGAGAGCTTGGCCTGGGTGACCCACTCGTCCTCAGAGCGTTAATCTTCCTGGGTCCAGAGTGGGGAGTGGGTTTTAGTTTCAAACTCCACAAAGCCCGGCCCCTTTCCTCTTCCACCCCGACCCAAAGTGCACCCTCGTTCTCCCTTCCTGGAGAGATGTTAAGGGATCCTCTCTCCAGGCGATGACCCCAAGGGGCCAGGGAGGCTGGCTTATGCCCCTAACGCGGGTGGACGCTCCTCTGGGACTCAGGCAGACAGACCCCTTCCCTCCCCGCGGCCCGGTGGCGGGTCCGGGAGGCCTGCACGGGGGGCGCCGGCCTGGAGTCTGGGATCCTCGGGATCGCGTTCACGCGGGGCGCGCGCTTCGGCTTCACTCAGACCCGGTTCCTGCCTTCGGAGAGCTGAACTACCCCAGGGGTTTTTAGGGGCGCGGGGCCCCTGCAAACGGGGATGGGTGGGGGAGTTAAGAGGGGGTCGGGATCCCCCTCTTGGGGACTCACGCTTCTTAGTGGCTTCAGCTGGGATTCCCGCTCTGGTTCCCACGCACAGGCTCCTGCGCTGTGGCTGTGCCCTGGACACGGGGCTCCTTGGCCAGAAGGAGAGCAGGGGCGGGACTGAGGCGGGGCCAAGCGCTGGGGACCAGCTGCCTCCCACCGTGCCCCCAGTCTCTTTGCCTCCCCCTGTCCCCCCTCCGCCAAATGGCTGTGCACCTCCCAGCCTCCCAGCGGGCTTCAGCGGCTGCTGCGCTGCCAGCCACCCAAGAGATGTGCGAGGCCAGCGAGCCAGCCAGATGTGTGAGGACAGACAGACGCGTGCAGAGAATGACATGCAGACTGCAGAGAGCAGAGGACACACACACAGATCTGTGCAGAGAGAGGCAGAGAAATCATACTGAAGCGGGGAGGGGGGAAGGCCACAGGGCCTCTCAGGTTCCCTATTCAAGACTCTGAGAGATGTTTTCTGTTATTCTGGCCCCATCCCTGGCACGCATACCGCACCCCCCCTTCCCCACTCCCCCATGAGAGCCCCAGATGGAGCTGGAATTCCCGGCCTGAGGCCCTACCATGCAGGTCCCTCTGCCTCCGCCCAGGAAGCCCAGGCAGCTGACTGGCAGAGCTGCGGTGCCTGAGGTTTGTTTTCTCCCCCAGAGCCGCAGGAGGCAGCTGGTGGATATTTCTCTCTCATCGACGTTTCTGGCTCTCTATCTCTCTCCCTTTCTCTTTGTGAAATATCAATAAAATATATTTTTTTAAAAAACACCGATGAGAAACCAGATGCCTTCAGAAACCTGGGGATGCTCTGAGCTCAGCAGTCGTGTATATTTTTGGCGGTATTCGCTGCCTGTGCATTTCATTTGGGCGGCGGATGCGCTATGATGTGCGCTTTGATCGCTATGACGCGTTCTCGTGGCTGCGTGTTCCGGGCTAGGCGTGTGGGCAGCTGGCGTGTTCGCAGTTGCGCGTCTGCAGTTCGGGGCTGGGCATTCGCAGAGCTGGGAGTTCGCATCCCGGCTCATTGCATCCTGGCGCATTGCAGTGACTGCCTACGTGGCGTGGGGGCGGCGCTAGCTCCCAGGAGGGCGTGGTTGGTGTTTCTGTGGTGCCGCCCCCGCCCTGGCGCGCATGTGCATCTCCTGGCTTTTGTCTTACAGGCAGGACAGCGCAAGGCTGCAGAAGAGGTGAGCGGTGGGAAGCAACTTTCTTTAAAAAAAAAATTATTTCCATTACATTGACTTTTTAAAACATATCTTATTGCTTTTTTTTTTTTTTTTCAGCGGGAAAGAGAGAGAGGGATAGAGTTAGAAACATCCATGAGAGAGAAATATTGACCAGCTGCCTCCTGCACACTTCCCCACTGGGGACATGCCCGCAACCAAGGTACATGCCCAGGACCGCAATCGAACCCGGACCCTTCAGTGCAGCGTACGCCCATGTTCTATCCACCCGCCACGGGTGTTTGAATGATATTATGGTAGCCTCTGTATCAGCATCTGGAAAGTGGGAACACTTTCATTATCTATAAATCAGAGGGCCCGTCTCAGAATGCAGTGGAAATGTTATATTTGGAAACTTGTGTGTGTGAGGCATGATCTCACCATGCCACGTTCCTTCCCCTCCACTTTGCGAAGGCTTGCATTAAAAACTACACCACTTTTAGGAGAAGTCTTTTAACACATGCACCTGTTATGTTTTGTTTGTTTTTTTGTTGGGTTTTTTTTTTTTTTTTTTTGCTAAAGGTTAAAATCTGTAGGTTCCCGCTTTTACGACAAAAGTGGAAAAACTACCGAACAGCACTTGCTTTGCGGCAGCCGTAAGGGAGGCGAGGCGGTGCGCACGCCTGGCCGGGCATTTCCGGGGCGGCGACCCTCCGCATGGAGGAGCATCGGTGCCTTGGCTGGTTTATGTCCTGCAAGACTCGGGTCTCAAGGCTTCAGGGTACACCGTTTAGGCTGACGGGGGGAGTTTTCGCGGGGGAGCACTGCTCAGGCCGGGAATCTGTATATTCCTGGAGTTCTCGTTACTATTCGGGGAGGTGGAAATATGGTTCCCATTATCAAGACACGGAGGCTCCAAAAGGTAAATCTGCCCAGAATCACACTATCGAGTCCATTTCCGGAAGCCCTCCAGGCCTGAGTGTCTCCCTTCAGGAGGCAGAAAGCACATCTTGATCTTTTTGCGTCCACCCCCCTCTCCCCCCTTCCGTGCCCTGAGCTCAGAGCATGCCCAGGTTTCTGAAGGCGTCTGGTTTCTCCCGAAGACGGAGGGGGAAGCACAGAGCCCACGACCTTTCCAGCGTGGTACCAGGAGGGCCGGGTCCTGCGTGAGCCAGGCTCCAGCCCCAGGAAGGCCTGGGGGGAGGGGGATGCCCCCGTGGGCCCGGGAGGGGGTGGGGTGGGCAGCTCTGTGGTTTGGTGTTGCCCCCTCTCCCACCCTTGTTACTGAGACACAGGTTGCAGAACAGAAGCGGGGAGGATGGGGGAGGGGGGAGGGGAGGAAAGGGAAGGGAGAGCTTGGCCTGGGTGACCCACTGGTCCTCAGAGGGTTAATCTTCCTGGGTCCAGAGTGGGGAGTGGGTTTTATTTTCAAACTCCACAAAGCCCGGCCCCTTTTGTTTTCTTCCACCCCGACCCAAAGTGCACCCTCGTCCTCCCTTCCTGGAGAGATGTTAAGGAATCCTCTTTCCAGGCGATGACCCCAAGGGCCAGGGAGGCTGGCTTATGCCCCTAACGCGGGGTGGATGCTCCTCTGGGACTCCGGCAGACAGACCCCTTCCCTCCCCGCGGCCCGGTGGCGGGTCCGGGCGGCCTGCACGGGGGGCGCCGGCCCGGAGTCTGGGATCCTCGGGATCGCGTTCACGCGGGGCGTGCGCTTCGGCTTCACTCAGACCCGGATCCCGCCCTCCTATCGCTGAACTACCCCAGGGGTTTTTAGGGGCGCGGGGCCCCTGCAATCGGGGATGGGGTGAGAGGGAGTGAAGAGGGCCCGGGACCCCCTCCTGGGGACTCACGCTTCTTACTCGCCTGCCTTGCTGGCTTCAGCTGGGATTCCCGCTCTGGTTCCCACGCACAGGCTCCTGGGCTGTGGCTGTGCGGTGGGCACGGGGCTCCTTGGCCAGAAGGAGAGCAGGGGCGGGACTGAGGCGGGGCCAAGCGCTGGGGACCAGCTGCCTCCCACCGTGCCCCCAGTCTTTTAGCCTCCCTCTGCCCCCCCACCCCCTCCGCCAAATGGCTGTGCACCTCCCAGCCTCCCAGCGGGCTTCAGCGGCTGCTGCGCTGCCACCCACCCAAGAGATGTGCGAGGCCAGCGAGCCAGCCAGATGTGTGAGGACAGACAGACGCGTGCAGAGAATGACATGCAGACTGCAGAGAGCAGAGGACACACACACAGATCTGTGCAGAGAGAGGCAGAGAAATCATACTGAAGCGGGGAGGGGGGAAGGCCACAGGGCCTCTCAGGTTCCCTATTCAAGACTCTGAGAGATGTTTGCTGTTATTCTGGACCCATCCCTGGCACGCATATCCCCCAACCCCCCATGAGAGCCCCAGATGGAGCTGGAATTCCCGGCCTGAGGCCCTACCATGCAGGTCCCTCTGCCTCCGCCCAGGAAGCCCAGGCAGCTGACTGGCAGAGCTGCGGTGCCTGAGGTTTGTTTCCTCCCCCAGAGCCGCAGGAGGCAGCTGGTGGATATTTCTCTCGCATCGACGTTTCTGGCTCTCTATCTCTCTCCCTTTCTCTTTGTGAAATATCAATAAAATATATATTTTTAAAAAACACCGATGAGAAACCAGTTGCCTTCAGAAACCTGGGGATGCTCTGAGCTCAGCAGTCGTGTATATTTTCGGCGGTATTCGCTGCTGGTGCATTTCATTTGGGCGGCGGATGCGCTATGACGTGCGCTTTGACGCGCTGTGACGCGCTGTGACGTGTTCGCGTGGCTGCGTGTTCCGGGCTGGGCGTTTGGGCAGCTGGCGTGTTCGCAGCTGCGCGTCTGCAGTTCGGGGCTGGGCATTCGCAGAGCTGGGAGTTCGCATCCCATTGCATTGCATCCTGGCGCATTGCAGTGACTTCCTACGTGGCCTGGGGGCGGCGCTAGCTCCCAGGAGGGCGTGGTTGGTGTTTCTGTGGTGCCGCCCCCGCCCTGGCGCGCATGTGCATATCCGGGCTTTTTGTCTTACAGGCTGTACAGCTCGAGGCTGCAGAAGAGGTGAGCTGTGGGAAGCACCTTTTTTTAAAAAAAAATTATTTCTATTACATTGACTTTTTAAAATATATTTTATTGCTTTTTTTTTTTTGCAGAGGGAAAGAGAGAGAGGGATAGAGTTAGAAACATCCATGAGAGAGAAATATGGACCAGCTGCCTCCTGCACACTCCCCCAGTGGGGATTGCCAGCAACCAAGGTGCATGCCCTGGACCGCAACCGAACCGGGGACCCTTCAGTGCAGCGTACGCCCATGTTCTATCCACCAGCCACGGGTGTTTGAATTATATTATGGTAGCCTCTGTATCAGCATCTGGAAATAGGGAACACTTTCATTATCTATAAATCAGAGGGCCCGTCTCAGAATGCAGTGGAAATGTTATATTTGGAAACTTGTGTGTGTGAGGCATGATCTCACCATGCCACGTTCCTTCCCCTCCACTTTGCGAAGGCTTGCATTAAAAACTACACCACTTTTAGGAGAAGTCTTTTAACACATGCACCTGTTATGTTTTGTTTGTTTTTTTGTTGGTTTTTTTTTTTTTTTTTTTTTGCTAAAGGTTAAAATCTGTAGGTTCCCGCTTTTACGACAAAAGTTGAAAAACTACCGAACAGCACTTGCTTTGCGGCAGCCGTAAGGGAGGCGAGGCGGTGTGCACGCCTGGCCGGGCATTTCCGGGGCGGCGACCCTCCGCATGGAGGAGCATCGGTGCCTTGGCTGGTTTATGTCCTGCAAGACTCGGGTCTCAAGGCTTCAGGGTACACCGTTTAGGCTGACGGGGGGAGTTTTCGCGGGGGAGCACTGCTCAGGCCGGGAATCTGTATATTCCTGGAGTTCTCATTACTATTCGGGGAGGTGGAAATATGGTTCCCATTTTCAAGAGGACACGGAGGCTCCGAAAGGTAAATCTGCCCAGAATCACACGATCGAGTCCATTTCCGGAGGCCCTGCAGATCTGAGTGTCTCCCTTCAGGAGGCCGAAAGCACATCTTGACCTTTTTGCGTCCACCCCCCTCTCCCCCCTTCCGTGCCCTGAGCTCAGAGCATCCACAGGTTTCTGAAGGCGTCTGGTTTCTCCCGAAGACGGAGGGGGAAGCACAGAGCCCATGACCTTTCCAGCGTGGTACCAGGAGGGCCGGGTCCTGCGTGAGCCAGGCTCCAGCCCCAGGAAGGCCTGGGGGGAGGGGGATGCCCCCGTGGGCCCGCGAGGGGGTGGGGTGGGCAGCTCTGTGGTTTGGTGTTGCCCCCCTCCCACCCTTGGTACTGAGACACAGGTTGCAGGCACAGAAGCCGGGAGGATGGGGGAGGAGGGAGGGGAGGAAAGGGAAGGGAGAGCTTGGCCTGGGTGACCTACTCGTTCTCAGAGGGTTAATCTTCCTGGGTCCAGAGTGGGGAGTGGGTTCTATTTTCAAACTCCACAAAGCCCGGCCCCCTTTTCTTCTCTTCCACCCCGACCCAAAGTGCACCCTCGTTCTCCCTTCCTGGAGAGATGTTAAGGGATCCTCTTTCCAGGCGATGACCCCAAGTTCCAGGGAGGCTGGCTTATGCCCCTAACGCGGGTGGATGCTCCTCTGGGACTCAGGCAGAGAGACCCCTTCCCTCCCCGCGGCCGATGGCGGGTCCGGGCGGCCTGGACGGGGGCGCCGGCCCGGAGTCTGGGATCCTCGGGGATCGCGTTCACGCGGGGCGTGTGCTTCTGCTTCAATCAGACCTGGTTCCTGCCCCCAGAGTGCTGAACTACCCCAGGGGTTTTTAGGGGCGCGGGGCCCCTGTAAATGGGGATGGGGGGAGGGGGAGTGAAGAGGGGGCCGGGACCCCCTCCTGGGGACTCACGCTTCTTACTCGCCTGCCTTGCTGGCTTCAGCTGGGATTCCCGCTCTGGTTCCCACGCACTGGCTCCTGCGCTGTGGCTGTGCCGTGGACACGGGGCAACTTGGCCAGCTGGAGAGCAGGGGCGGGACTGAGGCGGGGCCAAGCGCTGGGGACCAGCTGCCTCCCACCGTGCCCCCAGTCTCTTAGCCTCCCCCTGCCCCCCCTCCGCCAAATGGCTGTGCACCTCCCAGCCTCCCAGCGGGTTTCAGCGGCTGCTGCGCTGCCACCCACCCAAGAGATGTGCGAGGCCAGCGAGCCAGCCAGATGTGTGAGGACAGACAGACGCGTGCAGAGAATGACATGCAGACTGCAGAGAGCAGAGGACACACACCACACAGATCTGTGCAGAGAGAGGCAGAGAAATCATACTGAAGCGGGGAGGGGGGAAGGCCACAGGGCCTCTCAGGTTCCCTATTCAAGACTCTGAGAGATGTTTTCTGTTATTCTGGCCCATGCCTGGCACGCATACCCCCCAAGCCCCCATGAGAGCCCCAGATGGAGCTGGAATTCCCGGCCTGAGGCCCTACCATGCAGGTCCCTCTGCCACCGCCCAGGGAAGCCCAGGCAGCTGACTGGCAGAGCTGCGGTGCCTGAGGTTTGTTTCCTCCCCCAGAGCCGCAGGAGGCAGCTGGTGGATATTTCTCTCTCATCAACGTTTCTGGCTCTCTATCTCTCTCCCTTTCTCTTTGTGAAATATCAATAAAATATATATATTTTTAAAAACACCGATGAGAAACCAGATGCCTTCAGAAACCTGGGGAATCTCTGAGCTCAGGCAGTCGTGTATATCTTCGGCGGTATTCGCTGCTGGTGCATTTCATTTGGGCGGCGGATGCGCTATGCTGTGCGCTTTGATCGCTGTGACGTGTTCGCGTGGCTGCGTGTTCCGGGCTGGGCGTGTGGGCAGCTGGCGTGTTCGCAGCTGCGCGTCTGCAGTTCGGGGCTGGGCATTCGCAGAGCTGGGAGTTCGCCTCCGGGCGCCAATGTGGCGTGGGGGCGGCGCTAGCTCCCAGGAGGGGACCCTTCAGTGCAGCGTACACCCATGTTCTATCCACCCGCCACGGGTGTTTGAATGATATTATGGTAGTCTTTTAACGCAAGCACCTGTTTTATTTTGTTTTTAGGCGTTGTTTTTTTTTTTTTTTTTTTTTTTTTTTTGCTAACGGTAAAAATCGGGAGGTTCCCGCTTTTACGACAAAAGTCGAAAAACTACCGAACAGCGGTTGTTTTGCGACAGCCGTAAGGGAGGCGAGGCGGTGTGCACGCCTGGCTGGGCATTTCCGGGGCGGCGACCCTCCGCATGGAGGAGCATCGGTGCCTTGGCTGGTTTATGTCCTGCAAGACTCGGGTCTCTGGGCTTCAGGGTACACCGTTTAGGCTGACGGGGAGTTTTCGCGGGGGAGCACTGCTCAGGCCGGGAATCTGTATATTCCTGGAGTTCTCGTTACTATTCGGGGAGGTGGAAATATGGTTCCCATTTTCAAGAGGACACGGAGGCTCCGAAAGGTAAATCTGCCCAGAATCACACTATCGAGTCCATTTCCGGAGGCCCTGCAGGCCTGAGTGTCTCCCTTCAGGAGGCAGAAAGCACATCTTGACCTTTTTGCCCCCCCCTCCGTACCCTGAGCTCAGAGCATGCCCAGGTTTCTGAAGGCGTCTGGTTTCTCCCGAAGACGGAGGGGGAAGCACAGAGCCCATGACCTTTCCAGCGTGGTACCAGGAGGGCCGGGTCCTGCGTGAGCCAGGCTCCAGCCCCAGGAAGGCCTGGGGGGAGGGGGATGCCCCCGTGGGCCCGCGAGGGGGTGGGGTGGGCAGCTCTGTGGTTTGGTGTTGCCCCCCTCCCACCCTTGGTACTGAGACACAGGTTGCATGCACAGAAGCCGGGAGGATGGGGGAGGGGGGAGGGGAGGAAAGGGAAGGGAGAGCTTGGCCTGGGTGACCCACTCGTCCTCAGAGCGTTAATCTTCCTGGGTCCAGAGTGGGGAGTGGGTTTTAGTTTCAAACTCCACAAAGCCCAGGCCCCCTTTTCTTCTCTTCCACCCCGACCCAAAGTGCACCCTCGTTCTCCCTTCCTGGAGAGATGTTAAGGGATCCTCTCTCCAGGCGATGACCCCAAGGGGCCAGGGAGGCTGGCTTATGCCCCTAACGCGGGTGGACGCTCCTCTGGGACTCAGGCAGACAGACCCCTTCCCTCCCCGCGGCCCGGTGGCGGGTCCGGGAGGCCTGCACGGGGGCGCCGGCCCGGAGTCTGGGATCCTCGGGATCGCGTTCACGCGGGGCGCGCGCTTCGGCTTCACTCAGACCCGGTTCCTGCCTTCGGAGAGCTGAACTACCCCAGGGGTTTTTAGGGGCGCGGGGCCCCTGCAAACGGGGATGGGTGGGGGAGTTAAGAGGGGGTCGGGATCCCCCTCTTGGGGACTCACGCTTCTTAGTGGCTTCAGCTGGGATTCCCGCTCTGGTTCCCACGCACAGGCTCCTGCGCTGTGGCTGTGCCCTGGACACGGGGCTCCTTGGCCAGAAGGAGAGCAGGGGCGGGACTGAGGCGGGGCCAAGCGCTGGGGACCAGCTGCCTCCCACCGTGCCCCCAGTCTCTTTGCCTCCCCCTGTCCCCCCCTCCACCAAATGGCTGTGCACCTCCCAGCCTCCCAGCGGGCTTCAGCGGCTGCTGCGCTGCCAGCCACCCAAGAGATGTGCGAGGCCAGCGAGCCAGCCAGATGTGTGAGGACAGACAGACGCGTGCAGAGAATGACATGCAGACTGCAGAGAGCAGAGGACACACACACAGATCTGTGCAGAGAGAGGCAGAGAAATCATACTGAAGCGGGGAGGGGGGAAGGCCACAGGGCCTCTCAGGTTCCCTATTCAAGACTCTGAGAGATGTTTTCTGTTATTCTGGCCCCATCCCTGGCACGCATACCGCACCCCCCCTTCCCCACTCCCCCATGAGAGCTCCAGATGGAGCTGGAATTCCCGGCCTGAGGCCCTACCATGCAGGTCCCTCTGCCTCCGCCCAGGAAGCCCAGGCAGCTGACTGGCAGAGCTGCGGTGCCTGAGGTTTGTTTCCTCCCCCAGAGCCGCAGGAGGCAGCTGGTGGATATTTCTCTCTCATCGACGTTTCTGGCTCTCTATCTCTCTCCCTTTCTCTTTGTGAAATATCAATAAAATATATTTTTTTAAAAAACACCGATGAGAAACCAGATGCCTTCAGAAACCTGGGGATGCTCTGAGCTCAGCAGTCGTGTATATTTTTGGCGGTATTCGCTGCCGGTGCATTTCATTTGGGCGGCGGATGCGCTATGATGTGCGCTTTGATCGCTGTGACGCGTTCTCGTGGCTGCGTGTTCCGGGCTAGGCGTGTGGGCAGCTGGCGTGTTCGCAGTTGCGCGTCTGCAGTTCGGGGCTGGGCATTCGCAGAGCTGGGAGTTCGCATCCCGGCTCATTGCATCCTGGCGCATTGCAGTGACTGCCTACGTGGCCTGGGGGCGGCGCTAGCTCCCAGGAGGGCGTGGTTGGTGTTTCTGTGGTGCCGCCCCCGCCCTGGCGCGCATGTGCATCTCCTGGCTTTTGTCTTACAGGCAGGACAGCGCAAGGCTGCAGAAGAGGTGAGCGGTGGGAAGCAACTTTCTTTAAAAAAAAAATTATTTCCATTACATTGACTTTTTAAAACATATCTTATTGCTTTTTTTTTTTTTTTTCAGCGGGAAAGAGAGAGAGGGATAGAGTTAGAAACATCCATGAGAGAGAAATATTGACCAGCTGCCTCCTGCACACTTCCCCACTGGGGACATGCCCGCAACCAAGGTACATGCCCAGGACCGCAATCGAACCCGGACCCTTCAGTGCAGCGTACGCCCATGTTCTATCCACCCGCCACGGGTGTTTGAATGATATTATGGTAGCCTCTGTATCAGCATCTGGAAAGTGGGAACACTTTCATTATCTATAAATCAGAGGCCCCGTCTCAGAATGCAGTGGAAATGTTATATTTGGAAACCTGTGTGTGTGAGGCATGATCTGACCATGCCACGTTCCTTCCCCTCCACTTTGCGAAGGCTTGCATTAAACGCTACACCACTTTTAGGAGAAGTCTTTTAACACAAGCACCTTTTTTTAAAATTTAAATTAAAAATTTTTTTTGCTAATGGTAAAAATCGGGAGGTTCCCGCTTTTACGACAAAAGTCGAAAACGTACCGAACAGCGCTTGTTTTGCGACAGCCGTAAGGGAGGCGAGGCGGTGTGCACGCCTGGCCGGGCATTTCCGGGGCGGCGACCCTCCGCATGGAGGAGCATCGGTGCCTTGGCTGGTTTATGTCCTGCAAGACTCGGGTCTCAAGGCTTCAGGCTACACCGTTTAGGCTGACGGGGGGAGTTTTCGCGGGGGAGCACTGCTCAGGCCGGGAATCTGTATATTTCTGGAGTTCTCGTTACTATTCGGGGAGGTGGAAATATGGTTCCCATTTTCAAGAGGACACGGAGGCTCCGAAAGGTAAATCTGCCCAGAACCACACGATCGAGTCCATTTCCGGAGGCCCTCCAGGTCTGAGTGTCTCCCTTCAGGAGGCAGAAAGCACATCTTGACCTTTTTGCGTCCACCCCCCTCTCCCCCCCTTCTGTACCCTGAGCTCAGAGCATCCCCAGGTTTCTGAAGGCGTCTGGTTTCTCCCGAAGACGGAGGGGGAAGCACAGAGCCCATGACCTTTCCAGCGTGGTACCAGGAGGGCCGGGTCCTGCGTGAGCCAGGCTCCAGCTCCAGGAAGGCCTGGGGGGAGGGGGATGCCCCCGTGGGCCCGCGAGGGGGTGGGGTGGGCAGCTCTGTGGTTTGGTGATGCCCCCTCTCCCACCCTTGGTACTGTGAACGAAAACAGCCACTTGCTGACCTGATGAGCTCAGGGAAGGCCTGCGTGGCAGTCTTGCAGACTGAGAGACCTGAAGTAACCACAAAGGATGGTTTGAAAATTAAATATCTAACTACAAACAGGTTATAGTGGGCAGTCATTTTCTAGGCCAATGTTTCCCAGACAAAGATCAGCTTGTTCTTTACTGAGCCCCTCTGCCTTCCTGCCTCTAAGATAACCTGTCTGTGAGATGTCTGAGTAACTTGTAACTTCCCTTTTTCTGGAGCCCCTGGGCTATAACCAAATGTGTTAGGTGCCAGAACAGATGCCTCAAATTCCTTTGTTATCATGTTAATTGTTCCTGCACTCACCTAAGTAAGCATCCATCATTTTACTTTTTATCCAATCCCAGGGCTTTCCCACAGGCTTGCTTTCTCCCGCCTCCTTACTCCATCACCAATGAATTTCATGTAACCCACCTATGTCCCTCCTTTGATTTCTATGTATAAAGACAGAAATGTAACCCGCCATTCTTCGGAGCATTATCTCAATCCGTTGAGGTTCTGCTTCCTGGCAATTGTCGACAGTTTGGCTCAAATAAACTCACAAAAAATTCCTTTACAGGTTTCAATGGTTTTTTTCGTTAACATTAATTGGCGTAGTCGGCAGGATTCCAAAGAAAACTCAACCAGCGATCATCCTTTGGACTTGGACTCGGAGCTAGGATCCAGCCAAGGGCCCCTTGAGCCCGCCGGTTCTCCGCCCATTGGGTGAGCGTGGGTGAGTTGTCTCTGGATCTGGGACCTTCCCTGGTTTTGGTAGAAGGTTTGACTTTATTTGAGCTGTGTTAAAATCCTCGAGGTGGAACCAGGATTGACAGAACCCCAGGTTAAGGGTTGGCAGACCCAGGCTAAGGCGGAACTGGAGGAGAAAAATGGGTGGCTGGTTTTGATTTTGGCTTTTCAATTGGAATTGCTGAGAGTCTGAGCAAAATAACCTTCGCCATATAAATGAGCTGAACTCATTCAGCTTCTAAGATAAAGGGGCAATTTGTTTTTAAAGAAAAGTCCAATTCCGAGGTTCTTAGGTGACTAAGAATTTTGTGGAGATGTCAGAAATCAGGAGCCCCATCTAGAATTCCCGATGCAACAGTTAATTAAAAGGCTTATTTGGGGGCAACCATAAGGCTTGGTCTTCCCGTGCCCTGAAACTTTCCTGTGGTTTTAGACAGCCAGGAGAGAAAACTGAGGCCACATTTGACCCACTACATAACATATCTAAAGTTTGCTCAGACTACAGATAAATAAATAAATAAATAAATAAATAAATAAAATTAACATGGGAAATTGTGCCTCCAAGGCTAGAAGCTCCCAAGACCCCAGCCCTCATTTAATACTCCTGATAAGAAGCCTTTACTTGCAAGTACTTTACAGAAATGAAAAGATTTAACTAGAAAATATTAACTGAGAAATGAATGGCCAAAAATGCGGTTTGTTTGTGGTACCTATGTTAATATCTTGCATGCAGAAATTAGAAAATGCCGGCTCAGAAATTAAACTTTGAGTATATGGGAAACGTATCTTGATTTGGAAACTAGAAGCTTCTAAGGAAAAGCATAGAAAAAAAAGTTTTTCCTTTTAATAAGATGGCAACTAATAAAAATTTTTAGAGACTGTCTCAGAACTATTCTGAAGTTAATAAATGTATACACCCTGTTTTTCCCTGTAGGAAGCAGGCCTCTGATTTAGAGGCAACAAGAAAAGACCCCAACCCATTTTTAAATAGTCCATTGGGAATATATTAAAATTCTAGAGAGGGGCAATTCCCGAACTAGGTACAAAAGACATTGCTTATGAAACTTGAATGCTGGACATTCTCTGGTGTAAACTTTTAGTGTGTTCTGTGCGCTTGTATAAGAGTGTTGATGTTTTGTGTCTCTTTGTTGTTGTTTAATTTGTTGAAAGAAGAGAAAAGTCCCACTCTGGAAGCTTAGTTGTGCGTGGTGGGGTTGAAAGCTTGAGAGGTTGCAAGAATGTCCCAGCAGCTGCCAAGAGTTCTTTATCTTGGGGGCTCTTCTTGCTCTCCCTCTCAGGGTTCAGCCTCCAGAAATAGTGAGATTTCTGTCTGTTTGTCTGCAATATAATTGTGCCTGTCTATCTTTTAGAAATTTGGTTTTTGCTCTTTCCTTATTTATTGTGAGAATAGACAAAATCACCTTTTCTGTCCATGAACAGTTTAGACAGCCTCCATTTTTGGATTGTAACTCGGGTAGCCGCCATGACCGCATGGCTTGGCTGCTCCCATAGAAAAAGCAAGGGCCACCGGTTGTACTCCAATCAAGAAGAAGAAAAAAAAAACAGGTCACGTGCATTGTTAAAGCACTCTGCTTCAGAAGGAACTTGCAAAGATTCTGAGTCAAGTTTAAATGGGAAACTTTAAGAGAGTAGCATGTGTCCAGCCAGGAACACTGGCAAGCCAAGCGTCATGATTCCCTGTGGGGGCTTCTACCAGTGATACTCTGGGTATTTGAGTTTCACATATTGGGAGTTTATCAATTATTTTCAATACTCAAAACACTGCTTGCAATAAGTCATGTGCCTGATTTTAAAATATATATTATTCTTTATATGTTGATATTATAATTGAATCTAAAGGTATACAAATTTATGTTATTCTCTATATAATATTACAGGGACTATTACTTAACAAATTGTTATCTTGAAAATGTTATATTTTATAGAAAAGCAAAGTTTTTAATCAAATCCGTAACCATGCCACTTTAAATTTTTGTCATTTGTGGACAGCTTTATTCTGATGCATTTATAGGTATATATATATATGTGTGTGTGTCTAGAAAAATTCATGAAAAGGACTCGGACTTATTCTAACTTGCAGGCTTCTAAGCAGGTCATATTTTGAACTGGATGAAGATTTATAGAATTTCAAGGAATAACTGAATACAGAAACTACTGGTCAATAATCAGGATAAACAAAAACAACTATGGGACTAAATGAATTGAGGTTAAGTATTCTTATAATTCTGTTTAAAATATTGTTGACTTTAAAATCTTTTGTTTCCCAAATATAGGGAAAAGTAAAGTGCAGATATTCTGCATTGTTGGAACTAACAAATTGGTAACAGATTCATTTCACAGTGCACTCCTGGGAGACAAAGATTTCAAAGATCACGGCTTAACACCAGGAGATTTGGAGTATTGCAAAAGACATCAAATAAAACTCTCACCAGTTGGAAGGGACCTTACCAGGTATTACTAACTAACCCATGTGCAGCTAAACTTAAAGGAGTTAGCTCATGGATTCACATTTCTCGTTTTAAAAAGGCACCTGTCTGTGAATAGACATCTACTCCCATCTCTGATACCATCTCTGTCTGTGGCGGAGATCAAAGACTTTTTAAGGACAAGAAACAACTGAGAACTTTCGAGGATGAGAAGTTGCCGATCACAGAGGCAGACAGCTATCCCAAGATGATGTCAACAAGGCCTGTATGCTCACAAACTGATATTGCTTGCTTTTTATATCATCTGATTATTATTGATTGAATGTATGTAAAATGATTTTCATATTCTTATTATCCTTATGGTTTCCTAGTGGAAACAATATCTGCCTCCCCAGACCTCTTCCTTTATTAGATATGAAAAAGTTAACTTGGATACCTGCTAATCTTTCCCACCTAGTACACAATGATGTTCTGATTATCAGGTATGATAGTGAAGTTAATGCTTTGTTAGCCACACATTGGTCTATCATCATTATAAGCTTTGGTTGTTGTTGTTTTCTGGCTCTATTATGAAGGACCCACCTTAGGCAAACACCCCCAAGAATATCTCCCTGGTAATTCCACTGGTAGAATTATATATATGAATATTATTTGGTTACAGAGATAGATGATGAATAGCTAAGAAAAAAACACCTGGATATGATGGCAAAAGGCTTGTAGCAGTCTGTCCTATCTATCATAGCATATTATGTCCTTGGACTCACCAGCCATGCTCTTATGGTTGGATATCTATGAAATAAGAAAGAAATCAATGGGTCCCCATTTCAGAAATTATTGACATCACTTGGTGGGTAGATAATGTTTATAATTACTCCACCATCCTTGTGTCCTGGACTCTTGAGGAGCACTATGGAATACCCAAACTCTAGCCCATTTGGTAGTTACCTCCCCCAATTTAACTATGGCCTGGGAAACTCAACATTTTTTTGGGTCCACTCAGTATACTCTAATTGCTCCCACACCATAGCTACTCAATGACAACAACATTTCTAAAGGTCCAACAACATTGGTCTCCCTAAAAGAAGAAAAAAGGGAATACTTGGAGGAGAAGGGGCTGGCCTTGGTATTCTGGGACAAGCTGAACTTGTAACAACTGAAGAAAGTCATCCATTAGAAAAGGATTTTTATCTCAAATAGGTCATATAGAGGGAATGCTGTTTCAGGAAGAAGGGAAAGGGAGGGAAGCAGTATGTAAAGATAATAAAGCCTTAGTTCTATGGATAGAACAGACTACAAAAACTAATGCCCAAACCCAACAATGGGAACAGGCCTGTGCCCTAACTCAACTGGGCCTGTTGTCTATGCTAATGCAAATGGAATCTGAAGTGGCTATGAAACAATGGCCAACTATAATGGCTGTAGGAGCCCAGGCCAGACACTTAGGGGACTCATATGGTTCCCTAGGAATATGGAAAATTTTAAATGGAAAATGTGTTCTACGACATTGTGTTTTAAAAGCCCAGGTGCCAGTTAAATCCTAAGCTTAAAATTCCTAGTAGTTCAACTGGCTGGCGTAAGGACCATCCTCAATAATACTAGAATGCTTCCAGAGGGAAGTAGATGGGCCGTATTAAAAAAAAAAATAATAATAATAATTAACAATGTGAACCCATCTCACTGTCTGTGAAAATTGGAAAGGTGAATAGTTATGCCTCCAATCCATATGGAATACTGAATTCACCCAGTCCTGTCCTATTGTATGTGTCCCCATGAATAACAACATATGGTCTATGGGAAAGGGGCATTTTTGCTGGGAAGGTTTAACAAAAAACAAACAAACAAACAAACAAACAAAAAACTCTTCTGTTATAATAAGCTATTTTTATTGTAATAATACCAAGTTTAAATAATACTGGGATATGGTGTAATACTGAAATTATAGGCAAAATAACTTTGCCTGAGATTTATAAAACCTGTGATAATATTGATACTGAAAAATCAATGTATTGGGAAATTAAATTTAATCCTCCCCATGAAGCCATTTTTATGGGACCTAACCAGCCAGAAGAAAATTAGAGCTTCTAAATAATGAAATAGTAGAGAGTCTTAATTCATCTGGCCAAACATCATAAGGTACAAATGACTGTGGATGAAGGAGAAAAACATAATTACCTTGATAAAAATTATGATAATACATGTAAAGGATTTTTTGGTTAGCTGGGATGTTTGTTCCCCTTAGACTTTTCCTTGTCTAGTATTAGACATCTTCTGTTCCTAGTCACTGTTATTGGTTTACTATTGTTATTTTTGTCCATGATATGTAAATGTTATATCAGATGCAGAAAGGCAAAATGTAAGACAAACAGCAAAAAGACTCGGATCATGGTGGCTCAAAAATTAGAAATGATCCAGAATATTTTTAAAATACATATAGGATCTGACTGCCTCCTGTTTACCTGCCTCTTAAAAAAAAAAAAAAAAAATATATATATATATATATATATATATATATATTTATATATATAATTTTATATATATATATTTTTATATATATAATTTTATATATATATATATATATATATATATATATATAATTCGACCTTAAATGCCATCTAAGGTTATGGTCTTACCCATCCCCAGTGGTCCACCGGTTCAGCAAGACATGCTGACACTGAGACATCCTAGGAATGAGCTTTCCTAGCGCCGTGGGACTCCATTATCCAACCAAAAGGTTGGTCATCAATGCATCCTTTGGATCGAATAATGACCAAGTGGGGGATGTCTGAACGAAAACAGCCACTTGCTGACCTGATGAGCTCAGGGAAGGCCTGCGTGGCAGTCTTGCCGACTGAGAGACCTGAAGTAACCACAAAGGATGGTTTGAAAATTAAATATCTAACTACAAACAGGTTATAGTGGGCAGTCATTTTCTAGGCCAATGTTTCCCAGACAAAGATCAGCTTGATCTTTACTGAGCCCATCTGCCTTCCTGCCTCTAAGATAACCTATCTGTGAGATGTCTGAGTAACTTGTAACTTCCCTTTTCTCTGGAGCCCCTGGGTGTAACCAAATGTGTTGGGCGCCAGAACAGATGCCTCAAATTCTTTCGTTATCATGGTTAATTGTTCCTGCACTCACCTAAGTAAGCATCCATCATTTTACTTTTTATCCAATCCCAGGGCTTTCCCACAGGCTTGCTTTCTCCCGCCTCCTTACTCCATCACCAATGAATTTCATGTAACCCACCTATGTCCCTCCTTTGATTTCTATGTATAAATACAGAAATGTAACCCGCCATTCTTCGGAGCATTATCTCAATCCGTTGAGGTTCTGCTTCCTGGCAATTGTCGACAGTTTGGCTCAAATAAACTCACAAAAAATTCCTTTACAGGTTTCAATGGTTTTTTTCGTTAACATTAATTGGCGTAGTCGGCAGGATTCCAAAGAAAACTCAACCAGCGATCATCCTTTGGACTTGGACTCGGAGCTAGGATCCAGCCAAGGGCCCCTTGAGCCCGCCGGTTCTCCGCCCATTGGGTGAGCGTGGGTGAGTTGTCTCGTGGATCTGGGACCTTCCCTGGTTTTGGTAGAAGGTTTGACTTTATTTGAGCTGTGTTAAAATCCTCGAGGTGGAACCAGGGTTGACAGAACCCCAGGTTAAGGGTTGGCAGACCCAGGCTACCCTTGGTACTGAGACACAGGTTGCAGGCACAGAAGCGGGGAGGATGGGGGAGGAGGGAGGGGAGGAAAGGGAAGGGAGAGCTTGGCCTGGGTTACCCACTCTTCCTCAGAGGGTTAATCTTCCTGGCTCAAGTGGGGAGTGAGCCGAAACTGGTTTGGCTCAGTGGTAGAGCTTCGGTCTGCGGACTGAAAGGTCCCAAGTTCGATTCCTGTCAAGGGCATGTACATTGGTTGCGGGCACAGCCCCGGTAGGGGGTGTGCAAGAGGCAGCTGGTCGATGTTTCTCTCTCATTGATGTTTCTAGCTCTCTGTCTCTCTCCCTTCCTCTCTGTAAGATATCAACAAAATATTAAAAAAAAAGAAAAGAGTGGGGAGTGGGTTTTAGTTTCAAACTCCACAAAGCCCGGCCCCCTTTCCTCTTCCACCCGGACCCAAAGTGCACCCTCGTTCTCCCTTCCTGGAGAGATGTTAAGGGATCCTCTCTCCAGGTGATGACCCCAAGGGCCAGGGAGGCTGGCTTATGCCCCTAACGCAGGGTGGATGCTCCTCTGGGACTCACGCAGACAGACCTCTTCCCTCCTCCCGGCCCGGTGGCGGGTCCGGGCGGCCTGCACGGGGGGGCGCTGGCCCGGAGTCTGGGATCCTCGGGATCGCGTTCACGCGGGGCGTGTGCTTCTGCTTCAATCAGACCTGGTTCCCGCCCTCCTATCGCTGAACTACCCCAGAAGGTTTTTAGGGGCGCGGGGCCCCTGCAAACGGGGATGGGGGGAGGGGGAGGGAGTGAAGAGGGGTCGGGATCCCCCTCCTGGGGACTCACGCTTCTTACTCGCCTGCCTTGCTGGCTTCAGCTGGGATTCCCGCTCTGGTTCCCACGCACAGGCTCCTGCGCTGTGGCTGTGCCCTGGACACGGGGCTCCTTGGCCAGCTGGAGAGCAGGGGCGGGACTGAGGCGGGGCCAAGCGCTGGGGACCAGCTGCCTCCCACCGTGCCCCCAGTCTCTTAGCCTCCCCCTGCCCCCCCTCCGCCAAATGGCTGTGCACCTCCCAGCCTCCCAGCGGGCTTCAGCGGCTGCTGCGCTGCCACCCACCCAAGAGATGTGCGAGGCCAGCGAGCCAGCCAGATGTGTGAGGACAGACAGACGCGTGCAGAGAATGACATGCAGACTGCAGAGAGCAGAGGACACACACACAGATCTGTGCAGAGAGAGGCAGAGAAATCATACTGAAGCGGGGAGGGGGGAAGGCCACAGGGCCTCTCAGGTTCCCTATTCAAGACTCTGAGAGATGTTTTCTGTTATTCTGGCCCATCCCTGGCACGCATACCCCCCAAGCCCCCATGAGAGCCCCAGATGGAGCTGGAATTCCCGGCCTGAGGCCCTACCATGCAGGTCCCTCTGCCTCCGCCCAGGAAGCCCAGGCAGCTGACTGGCAGAGCTGCGGTGCCTGAGGTTTGTTTCCTCCCCCAGAGCCGCAGGAGGCAGCTGGTGGATATTTCTCTCTCATCGACGTTTCTGGCTCTCTATCTCTCTCCCTTTCTCTTTGTGAAATATCAATAAAATATATTTTTTTAAAAAACACCGATGAGAAACCAGATGCCTTCAGAAACCTGGGGATGCTCTGAGCTCAGGCAGTCGTGTATATTTTCGGCGGTATTCGCTGCCGGTGCATTTCAGTTGGGCGGCGGATGCGCTATGACGCTCGCTTTGACGCGCTGTGACGTGTTCGCGTGGCTGCGTGTTCCGGGCTGGGCGTTTGGGCAGCTGCGCGTCTGCAGTTCGGGGCTGGGGGTTTGCGGGACTGGGAGTTCGCATCCCGGCGCATTGCATCGTGGCGCATTGCATCCTGGCGCATTGCATCCTGGCGCATTGCAGTGACTGCCAATGTGGCGTGGGGGCGGCGCTAGCTCCCAGGAGGGCGTGGTTGGTGTTTCTGTGGTGCAGCCCCCGCCCTGGCGCGCATGTGCATCTCCTGGCTTTTGTCTTACAGGCTGGACAGCGCAAGGCTGCAGAAGAGGTGAGCGGTGGGAAGCACCTTTTTTTTTTGTTAAATTATTTCTATTACATTGACTTTTTAAAATATATTTTATTGCTTTTTTTTTTTTTTGCAGGGGGAAAGAGAGAGAGGAATAGAGTTAGAAACATCGATGAGAGAGAAATATTGACCAGCTCCCTCCTGCACACTTCCCCCTGGGGATGTGCCCGCAACCGAGGTACATGCCCTGGACCGCAATCGAACCCGGACCCTTCAGTGCAGCGTACGCCCACGTTCTATCCACCCGCCACGGGTTTTTTAATTATATTATGGTAGCCTCTGTATCAGCATCTGGAAAGTGGGAACACTTTCATTATCTATAAATCAGAGGGCCCGTCTCAGAATGCAGTGGAAATGTTATATTTGTAAACCTGTGTGTGTGAGGCATGATCTGACCATGCCACGTTCCTTCCCCTCCACTTTGCGAAGGCTTGCATTAAAAACTATACCTCTTTTAGGAGAAGTCTTTTAACACATGCACCTGTTTTGTTTTGTTTTTTTGTTTTGTTTTGTTTTGTTTTTTGCTAACGGTAAAAATCGGGAGGTTCCCGCTTTTACGACAAAAGTGGAAAAACTACCGAACAGCGCTTGCTTTGCGACAGCCGTAAGGGAGGCGAGGCGGTGCGCACGCCTGGCCGGGCATTTCCGGGGCGGCGACCCTCCGCATGGAGGAGCATCTGTGCCTTGGCTGGTTTATGTCCTGCAAGACTCGGGTCTCAAGGCTTCAGGGTACACTGTTTTGACGGGGGGAGTTTTCGGGGGGGAGCACTGCTCAGGCCGGGAATCTGTATATTTCTGGAGTTCTCATTACTATTCGGGGAGGTGGAAGTATGGTTCCCATTTTCAAGAGGACACGGAGGCTCCGAAAGGTAAATCTGCCCAGAACCACAGGATCGAGTCCATTTCCGGAGGCCCTGCAGATCTGAGTGTCTCCCTTCAGGAGGCAGAAAGCAGATCTTGACCTTTCTGCGCCCACTCCCCCCCTTTCTCTTTCCATGCGGGGTGCTGAAAAGGGAGATCTGGCCACATCAGAACCCCACATTCTGGCGCCCAACGGTGGAGCTTGGCCCCGAAAGAGGCAACGAGGTGAGGGGAGGGATCGCTCCCTATAATTGCGCGGGCCACAGATTTAAGGAATTGTATCGTAGAGGGAGTGTATTGTTGGGAAATTGAAAGCAGTTGAGTGACCAATATTCAGAAAGCCCAGAGAAAATTCCTATTCCTACTTTAATTTTTGATTCAGCACAGGAGAGTTTAAGAATGTTTAAGTGGGGTGCAGCCACGACCTTACAGCCTGGAGTGGAAGGGTGCAAATCTTTAAGAATACCATCTGCACTTCCACCGCCTCCACCTGTAAACTACTTGTAAGCAAGTAAAAAAGATTAAAGGAATTTCTTAGCAACTGCCAATAATTCTTTATCTTAAAATCTTTTTCTTTCCTTAAAAATAAAAATAAATTAAAATTGAAAAGTAATAAAATTAAATAAAATAGATAAACTACGCAAAAAAAAAAAAAGCCACTTTAAGATGCCTCATATTCACCATCTCTTTTTTGCAGCTGATGACAAAGCTTTTACTAATTCATAGTTGCATCAGGGATTTCTGTGCACATGTAAAGGGAGATCCCGCCACATCCAGGACCTCGTACAAGAGGACACGGAGGCTCCGAAAGGTAAATCTCCTGCCCAGGATCACACGATGGAGTACATTTCCGGAAGCCCTCGAGGTCTGAGTGTCTCCCTTCAGGAGACTGAAAGCACATCTTGACTTTTCTGCAGTCACTGCCCCCCCCCTCCCCTGTACCCTGAGCTCAGAGCATGCCCAGGTTTCTGAAGGCTTCTGGTTTCTCCCGAAGACGGAGGGGGAAGCACAGAGCCCATGACCTTTCCAGCGTGGTACCAGGAGGGCCGGGTCCTGCGTGAGCCAGGCTCCAGCCCCAGGAGGGCCTGGGGGGAGGGGGATGCCCCCGTGGGCCCGCGAGGGGGTGGGGTGGGCAGCTCTGTGGTTTGGTGATGCCCCTCTCCCACCCTTGGTACTGAGACACAGGTTGCAGGCAGAGAAGCGGGCAGGATGTGGGAGGAGGGAGGGGAGGAAAGGGAAGGGAGAGCTTGGCCTGGGTGACCCACTCTTCCTCAGAGGGTTAATCTTCCTGGCTCCAGAGTGGGGAGTGGGTTTTATTTTCAAACTCCACAAAGCCCGGCCCCCTTTCCTCTTCCACCCCGACCCAAAGTGCACCCTCGTTCTCCCTTCCTGGAGAGATGTTAAGGGATCCTCTCTCTAGAAGACTACAAGGGCCAGGGAGGCTGGCTTATGCCCCTAACGCGGGGTGGATGCTCCTCTGGGACTCCGGCAGACAGACCCCTTCCCTCCCCGCGGCCCGGTGGCGGGTCCGGGCGGCCTGCACGGGGGGCGCCGGCCCGGAGTCTGCGATCCTCGGGATCGCGTTCACGCGGGGCGCGCGCTTTGGCTTCACTCAGACCCGGTTCCCGCCCTCCTAGCGAGGAACTACCCCAGGGGTTTTTAGGGGTGCGGGGCCCCTGCAAACGGGGATGGGGGTGGAGAGGGAGGGAAGAGGGGGCCGGGACCCCCCTCCAGGGGCCTCCGCAGCGCCACCCCGGGCCTCACGCTTCTTACTTGCCTGCCGTGCTGGCTTCAGCTGGGATTCCCGCTCTGCTTCCTGCGCAGATGCTCCTGCGCTGTGGCTGTGCGGTGCCTCCTCCGTTCTGGTGGTGCTGGGAATGGGGATCCTTGGGCAGCTTGGCGTGCAGGGGCGGGACCGAGGCGGGGCCAGGCGCAGGGGACCAGCTGCCTGTGAGCTTTCCTGGCTGGCCCTGTCCTGCTGCAGCCTCGCCCGCAACGCCCACAGCCTCGACCAGTCGCCCCTCTCTCCCCCCGCCCCCGCCCCCACAGCTCTCCAAATGGCTGTGCACCTCCCAGCCTCCCAGCGGGCTTCAGCCTCTGCTGCGCTGCCAGCGAGCCAGCCAGATGTGTGAGGACAGACAGACGCGTGCAGAGAATGACATGCAGACTGCAGAGAGCAGAGGACACACACACAGATCTGTGCAGAGAGAGGTAGAGAAATCATACTGAAGCGGGGAGGGGGAAGGAGGGAAGGCCACAGGGCCTCTCAGGTTCCCTATTCAAGACTCTGAGAGATGTTTGCTGTTATTCTGGCCCCATCCCTGGCACGCATATCCCCCAGCCCCCCATGAGAGCCCCAGATGGAGCTGGAATTCCCCAGCCTGAGGCCCTACCATACAGGTCCCTTTGCCCACCCCACACCCCCTTCCTGCAGGGCCCATCAGCTATAGGGCAGCAGTATTTGTTGTAAAGATTCTTTGCCCGGGAGGTGCCTGGACCCAGGGCGAGTCGGGATGGCACCGTTCAATGCTCCAGGACTGGGGAGGCAGAAGCAGGGCGGGGCGGGGTAGCAGAGCCGGGCTTGGACGCTGAGGCTGGGGCCCCTGCAGCCAGGAGGGATGATGGGGTAGATTGTGACCCTCAGGAGCTCCAGGATTTGGAAGCCAGGGCCAGCTGCTCCTGTGATTGGGCTTGAGGCCTGGGAGTCTTCTAGCAAGAGGAGGGCGGTGATGACCGATCTCATGGATCCCAAGGGTTAGACAACTGTGAGCACAGGGAGCAGGCCCTTCAGACAGGAAAACTGAGCTCAGAAACCAGGATGAGGGGGTTCCATTAGCAGGAACGACGCAGAATAAAGAAACCCTCTCTTCCATAAAAGCAATGAGGACAGTGGAAAAACTGTCAAAATCACATTTTCAGAACCTTGGAATTAACTGAGGATGTAACCACAATGTGGGGAGTGTCTATTAGGAAAATGGCTAAATCTTGGTATGCACAGTGAACTTGGGTGTGTTTCAAATTACCCTAGTCTCACCCAGCCGGCATGAATCAGGAAGGAGGTCACAGTTCAATTCCTGGTCAGGACACATGCCCGGGTTGCAGGCTTGATCCCCAGTAGGGGCCATGCAGAAAGGCAGCCGATCAATGATTCTCTTTCATCATTGAGGTTTCTCTCTCTCTCTCCCTCTCCTTACCTCACTGAAGTCAAGGAAAGTATTTTAAAAATTACCCTAGTCTCATTTCCCTTTCTCCAACTCGGTGGTGTTCTTGAAACTCAATGGCCTCACAATTGCAGTGAACATAAGCAGCCTACGAACTATCAGAAGGGGAGACCAAAGCCCAATGCCCAGATAATTTTCCTAGAAGACCTCATTTTATTATATTTATTTGTTTTTAAAATACATGTTATTGGTGTTTTTTTTTTTTTCTACAGAGAGGAAGGGGAAGGGATAGAGGGGTAAGAGACACACCAGGATAGAATAGAGAGCCGGGAGAGGGACCCACGTACCTGTAGACACAGCACCCAATGAATGTGCCTCCTCAGGCCATTGGGTTGGAGATGGGCTTTGTAATCAATGGCACTGAGATGATGGAGCTGCATCCCACACCGTTCCTAGGAACCCTCGTTAGGGATCTGAGTGTAAATATCAAAACCATACAAGTACTAGCAGGAAATGTGGGTGCATTCTGTTTTAAAACCATGATTTGGGGAATGCTTTCTACCTGAGGGTCAAAATTCAGGGGCAATAAAAGATGAGTACATTTGAGTAAATAATAATCTAAAAGTTCATGTGTCAAAATCACACACTCCATAAAGTCAAACTTGAAGCATAATCACAGCATACATTGCAAAGGGCTAATATCCCTAAATATCCATGAAGATTATTTAAAAAATAAAGGATAAAAAATCCAATGGACAAATGAGAAAAAGACGTGAACGATTTACAAAAATGGCCCTTAAACATGAGAAACACTCAGATTGACTCAATTAGAGGAATGCAAGTACTGTGGTCTGAATGTTATGTTTCCCGCTCCCCACAAGTTCACACGCTGAAACCCTAAGGCACTCGGTGATGCCTTTGGGAGGTGAGTCAGCCATGAGGGTGGGGCCCTCATGAGTGGGATTAGTGCTCTTTTAAGCAACCCCAGAGCCCTGTCCACCACGTGAGGACACGGTGAGAAGTCGGCAGCCTGCAGCCCGGAAGAGGGTCTTCAGAACCCGCTGTGCTGGCACCACCACCTCGGACTGCCAGCCTCCAGGACTGGGAAACAAATTTCTGTTGTTTGTAAGCTGCCCAGCCTGTGGGATTTTGTTACAGCAGTCAGGACAGAAGAAGTTGGCAAATTAAAACTGAGATTCCACTTCTCACCTACCACCTGGCAAAAACAACAAATCCACCCCAAAAACCCAATGACCACTCCCCTACCCCCGTTCTGTTGGTGAGAGGCCATGGGAAAACAAGCACTCTCAAATTGTGTGTAAGTTTGTACAACCCTCTGGAGAGAAATATGATAGTATCTAACAAGTGGCATATATATGCTTACATTATGACCCAGCAGTCCCTTTTCTAGGATCTAATATGCTTTTCTATAACAAGAAAATATATATATATACACACACATATTTATTCCAGCATTTTTGTAAATGCAAAATACTGGAAGCAACCTAAGTCCCATGCACACCAGAGTGGTTACATCCACACAGTGGAGTGGTATGCAGCTGTAATAAAGGACGAGGAAGATCTATGTGAACAGAAAATGTGATTTCCGGGACACACTACCAAGTGAAAAGGAAGCGACGTCCAAACAAGCATCTGGAGTATGCTTCCCTTTGGTAAACAGGAAGAGGCCTGAGAAAGAGGTGCGTGGGGGGTGCTGGAAGGATCGCCAGGAACTGCGGAGCAGGGTGCAGAGAACAGGTGGCTGAGAAGGGAATAGCACTTCTGCAAACGCATCTTGTGCATGACTGCTGATTCCTAGAGCCACAGTAACGGTTTCACGTTACCCCCTCCCCCAGATGCACAATTAGGATCACGTAGGAGGGGCGGAGAGTGGGATATAGACACACTGCCAAGCCAGAACAGTTTCCCACAGGGAATGGCAACCAGACTGGGACAGAAAAGGAGAGAGTGGTTATGGGAGATCGTTAGTTGCAGGGGAAGGAACGAAAGGGAATTCTTTGTACTATTTTGGATGCTTTATGTAAGTCTCAAATAAGTTAAAAATAACTCCATGAGGAAAAAAAAGCAGAATGCAACACTATAAATGTTAAAATTCCACATTTTAAATGTACCTACATGTAGGGGGAAAAGGCTGAAGGAACGACACCAACACAATAATATTGGGTATCTCCAGCGGTGGACATTGTAGTGATTTTTTTTTTTTTTTTTTTTTTTTTTTTTCTTTTGCTGCCATTCATCTGTATTTTATTTTCTGAGTTTTTGACTCCTTTGACGGTTTTATCTGATGGGTCCTGGGAAACAGTGGTGAACAAGACAAAGTATCTCATGGCGCTTACATTTTAGTCGGGGAGGTGGAAAATGAGAGATACAGCCTAACCGGTTTGGCTCAGTGGATAGAGCGTCTGCCTGCAGACTGAAAGGTCCCGGGTTTGATTCCGGTCAAGGGCATGTACCTTGGTTGCGGGCACATCCCCAGTGCGGGCTGTGTGTGTGTGTGGGTGTGTGCAAGAGGCAGCTGATGGATGATTCTCTCCCATTGATGTTTCTAACTCTCTATTCCTCTCTCTTCCTCTCTGTAAAAAAATCAATAAAATATGTTTTTTAAAAAAGAAAATGAGTGAATACATTTAAAACAGCTTTTACGGAAACTTCACTGAAGTTGATGTGATGGAGATATTGGTGGCCAGAAAAGGCCTCTCGCAGAAGGGACATTTAAGGTGAGAGGTGAGGAACCAGGAAGAGAGCGGCTGGGGTGTGGAGTGGGAGGGGCAGAGGGAGCCTGGGCAGGGGCTGCGAGGTCCGGGTGGCTGAGCTCCTTCAGGCCCGGAAGAAGCCAGGTGGGCCGGGGGAAGGGGCACGGATAAGCCCGGAAGGATGGTGAGGGGCTGAGTGTGGGGCCTGGTGTGGCCTTGGGAGCCCCTGGAGGGGATTGAGCATATGAGTTTTTTTGTTTTGTTTTTTAAATTGACTCCAGAGAGAGGAAGGAGGAGGGAGAGAGAGAGAAACACCCGTAACGAGGGGCAGCCAGCAGCCCATGGTGTCCACCGCCATTGCTCCTGTGTGGGAACGAAGGCAGGGCAGGCCGCAGACCCGACAGCCAGCCCACCTGCCCGTGCCCTCCGCGCCTGAGGCTGGAATGATCACGTGGACAACTCAGGCCCCTGAGCCCATACACAGCCCTTCTTGTTTAAGGTGGGTTTCTGCCTCTTGAGATTGACTCACGTGCTCAGAGCCTGTTAGTGAGTGGAGGGGCCCCCCATTTCCTGGGCTGTGTACCCCCCTCCACCCTGTAGTTCAGGTGCCAGCTTTGCAGAAGGTGGGGCAGAGCTGGGAGGCCTTGGAGAGGCGCTGAGTAGGCACAGCTGGGCAGCAGCCTGTGGGCAGTTGAAGGCCCCGCCCCCAGGCCCCGCCCCCGCCAGGCTATTGGTCCCCATAGACTCACGTGGGCTGACTCACGTGGGCTTGGGGAGGTGCCACGTGAGGTTACGCCGTTAGGTCATGTCGAGAGGTCAAGACGTGAGGTGATCTAGCCGTGAGGTCACGCCGTGAGGTCAAGACGTGAGGTCAAGTCGAAAGGTGAAGTCGTGAGGCAAAGCTGTGAGGTCAAGCCGTTAGGTCAAGCCGTGAGGTGAAGCCGTTAGGTCAATCCACGAGGTCAAGCCGAGAGGTCACGCCGTGAGGTCCAGCGAAGCAGAGCCCAGGAAGGAAGACTCATCTCCCACCAGGACGCTGCGGGTCCTTCCATTGCTCACAGCCAGAACCTGGCCAGGCATCATCAGGTCAGTCCCCTGAGGGGAGAGTGGGGGGCCTGGGAGTGTATGTGGGACCTCGGAGTCCGAGGGGCGCTCATGTGTGTGTGTGTGTGTGTGCGCGTGCGCACCGAAGCCGCCTAAGCAGATGCGCACAAAACCGCCATGCTGCCTTCAGTGCGTGTCAGGGTGCCCCAGGAGCAGGTGGGGGACCCCACGTGTGGACGTGCAGGTCGCTTGGTCAGTGCAAGCCGTGGGCGGCCTTACTTTGTACCAACCCTCGTTCCTCCTCCTCTCGCGAGATTTCTGCCGCTCGTGTGGCGTGCCGCCGGTGCCCCGTCCAGAGACCTGGGAACGCGCCGTGTCCGCTCCCGCCGGCCCATTGCGACAGCCTCATACGCCGTCGGTCGCAGCTCCCCTTTCTGAAGACTCTGGCGAGAGCAGGCCACCCAGCCTGCACAAGGGTCCCTCCCCCGCCCGCACCCCACCCGCCAGGCCCCTGGCAGAGAGAGGGCAGCCTTGTTTGCAGAAGGACCTTGAATGCGGTGTCCTATGTGGTCCAGGGCGGGTCGTGGATAGGGGAGGCAGGAAAGGCCGAGCCCCACCGTCGCCTGTGCCACTGGGACCCTGAGTGCGTGTGTCCTTGGGACGGGGTGTCAGTGTAGGGTGGTGATGCCACTGCTACGAAGGCTGCTACAGTCCTTCCCAGGAGGAGGGGCCCCAGAACGCGGAGGGGGCCCCTGAGCCATGCACACTGGCGTTTAGGACAGAGGAGTGATGGCATCGCATGCAGAGATGCGGCTTAGGCGGCAGGCTGTGCCCAGAGGGAGATGCTGGGGAGGAGAGGGGGGCAGGGGCTGTTCCTGAAAATGGGATTCTTGAATGGGTTCGACCTCATGGAACCTCCCCAGGGCGGAAGGCAAGTTTCGTCTGCAACTCTGCGTGACCTTGGACAGTGGGTTTGAAGGTGGGACAAGGGAATTTGCTAGTTCTTCAGGGGTAGGCTCATTAGCTTTGAACAGTGGCAGCCGGTGACCAGCAGGCGGCAGTGTGGGCGTGGAGGGGGACTGATGGAAGCAGGACTCTTAAGTCCCTGAGCTACACACATACTCAACATTCCGTCCAACAGGAAAAGGACGAGGCCTCATGGGGAGAGAAGAAATGCGTTTTCAGTTTGATGTTGATTCCCTTTTCCTTTCCTTAGATGTTTCAGATGGCACGGCCCCCTTAGATACAATGTTACTTTTCTATTTTGACATTTTTATTTTTTTATTTTAACATGAAAACATTTATTAAACTTTTATTATATGCCAGACACTGTGCCAGCTACTTCCATGTACATTTTCTCCTGCAAATGGAGCCGAAATTTTATTTTTATTTTTTTATTTTTTTATTTTATTTTATTTGGGTATTATATGTGTACATAGCTTACCATTGCCCCCCGCCTCCACCTCCCATTCATGCCCTCCCTCCCCAGAGTTCTGTGTTCGTTGGTTGCACCCATATTCATGCATAGCAGACCTTCGGTTGTTCTCCCAACTCCCCCCAGGTCTCCTTCCCCTCCCCGCTGTCATTTGACAATCTGTTTGTTTTATGGTGACTATCTCAGGACCACACGAATAGAGTCTGCTCCTCATTTGGCAGACTGCTTGTTTTGTGGTGACTATCTCAGGAATAGAGTCCGCTCCTCCTCTGGTTCTCGCCACCCCTTCCCCCGGGTCCCACTGCTTCCCCTGGGACACCCGGCTCACCCGGGGCACACGGCCCCCAGGGACACTTGGCTCACCCGGGGCACACGGCCCCAGGATACACTCTGCTTACCCGGGACACCCTTCCCCTTTGGGGGGATACGGCTCACCCGGGGCACACGGCCCCCTGGGACCAACGGCTCACCCGGGGCACACGGCCCCCTGGGACACTCGGCTCACCCAGGACACCCTTCCCCTTTGGGGGATACGGCTCACCCGGGGCACAAGGCCCCCTGGGACACTCGGCTCACCCGGGGCACAAGGCCCCCTGGGACACTCGGCTCACCCGGGGCATAAGACCCCATGGGACACTCGGCTCACCCGGGGCACAAGGCCCCCTCGGGCACACGGCTCACCCGGGGCACAAGGCCCCCTCGGACACACGGCTCACCCGGGGCACACGGCCCCTGAGACTCTCGGACCACCCGGGGCACACGACCCCTGGGACACTCGGTGGAGCCAATATTTTAAAATAAATCTTGTTGAAAGTATTCATATACTCTCCCTGCATTGAGCTCTTCCTGCCCACCCCGCCTCAGTTACTCCTTGCAACACTTTTATTGAGATGATGTATTTATTTCGAACACAGAAAAGATACACAGTTGCTTAAGTAGCGCTTAATCCAGGAGCAAGAAAAGCTGTTCACCTTCCAACATGGATGAGTACATAGGGGGTGCCCCTGGTCCCCCCCTTACAGCACTTTTAAGGTTTGCAGAAGCAGGATGTGTTTCACCCCTGGAGTGCGTGTAAAGCTACACAGTGCAGCGGACAGATATATAAATATTTTTGCCTGAAAAAACACACAAAACACAACAAAACAGTACAAGTAAGCCGCAGGTGACAGAACTGCTTGTAAACAAGGTCCCCCCTCCACGTGGAGCCAGGGGCTCCAGCGGCCGCCGAACCTTTGACCGGATTCCTTTCAGTCCTGCGCGGACAAACACACGAGTTCTATACAAAATAAAATTCACAATCGCCATTCTTGCTAGCCCTGTTCTTAAGAAAGGTGCATGTGGGGAGGGGTAGTGAGTTGCGTTAGCCCTTTGTGGGGTGGGGGAGAAGATGGAGAAGGGGTGTGGGTGTTTAAGGACGGGCCAGGGAGGCAGAGTGGATTGAGTGAGGCCTCTGCTCCCTGCCGCTGGTGATGCTGGTGGGAGCCGCCTCAGAGATTCCCTGCTGCCCCCTCCCCCCGGGCAGGCTGGGCGTTCAGGAGTCCGCTCGGCAACCTGCCAGGGCTCTGAGGGCAACTGCTGGGTCTCATGCGCCAAGACCGGGGACACTCTAGCCCACGCGCGTCCTTCTGCGGCACCCCGCATCACGGCCGAGATGCAACCGCTGGTCCCGCGGCGGCGTGAGGGGCTCGCGTTGCCCTATATTGTCTCTGCAGACACCCCAGGGGGCAGTACCAGAGCATGCCAGCTCGATTCCCAAAGGAGCAGCCTCCCCAGAGGGCAGTGCCAGCTGCCGGGGCCTGGCTCCAGCCCATGTGAGCTCGGGCCGCCCGGGCCCATCCCCGGCGCGGGCCGCTCCTGCGTTTCTCTCAGAGCCCTTATGTTCCTTGAAGACGCTCAGGCCTGGGAAGTGGCTGGACTGGTGGGGGCAGCTGCGACCCCTCACCCCGGGCACCCTCCCCAGGAGCCGTCCGTCCCTGTGGGTCAGGCTGAGGGCACTCGGGTGGGTGAGGGCGGAGCGGGCCGTGAGGACCTCCAGGGCTGCCCGAGCCCCGCAGGCCCGTGTCCGCACCTCGTAAGTGGCAGAGGGTGATGTGGGTGGCTGCCCCGGACGTGGTGGAGAGGTTCCGTGGGCAGCCGAGTCCCACTGAGACCTGCACCCCAGCCAGGGGACAGGCAGCCCTTGGAGGGGGCGGGGAAGGCAGTTGACCGGGACGGTCAGGCTGTTTCCGGGGACAGAATCGGAGTGTGGGCGCCGCCCGCCAGGCCAGGGCAGGGCACACAGCCCGGGAGAGGCGGGCGCGGGCCTCGGGCCCTTCTGCACCTCTCTCCTCCCGTGCTGTCTGTAAGTGGTGACCGGCAGGCTGGGGAGGGACGCGAGGGAGGGAGAGCTTCCTTTTGAATGGAACCTTCACGGATGAGTTTGCATGGTGCGTGTCTTCACATGTGTGAGGCATGTTTGGATGTGTATGTACACATGGGTATTTAGTGTGTATTTTTTTGTGTGTTTATACGTTGTATGTGTGCATGTAGGAGTGCTGTGTGTGTGCAAGAGTGTATGTGCATGCATGAGTTGGGTTTGTATGTCTATGTGTGCATGAGTTTGAACTTATGTGTGCATGTGTCTATATGTGCATGAGTTTGTGTGCGTTTGTGTGATTCTGTGTGTGCATGAGTTTGTGTCTGTGTGCATATGTGTGTGTGTCTGTGTGTGCATGCATTTGTGTGTGTCTCTCTCAGTGTGCGTGTATGAGTGTGTATGTGTGCGTGCACGCGCTCCCCTGTGTTCCCGAAGGTCTTCCTCAGCCCCTCGGGCCCGGCGGGCCGTGGCCTGCTGCATTCACACGATCATCTCTGGGCCGCAAGCCCGGCTCCCCGTTGGGGTCGGGGGGCCCCGGAGGCTGCTGGGCCCCGGCTCTGCGCCGGGCAGTGGCAGCCAGCTGGGAGGAGGGCGAGGCCCCCCGCACACCGCCTCGTAAGGGGGCGGGGCATCCGCGGAGACCGTGTGCAGGTCGCCTTCGCTGCCCATCCGTGAGTAGGGTGGCGGCGCCTCCGTGGGGAGGTACAGCTGAGTGGCCCCCGGCCCCGTGCACTCTTCGTAGCTGCGAGAGAAGGAAGGGGCTCCCTCAGGGCCTGGGGCCTGGCTCCCGGGCGGGTGTGGGTCCTTCCCCAGAGCCGGGAGCCTGCGCTCAGACGGCCAGGCCTTTGTCATGGCGGCTCCAGGGACACCTGTCCCCCCACAGAACCACGGAGACCGAGACTCCGGGCCTCACTCCGCCGCCGCGTGTTCCGTGTGAACTCGGGGAGCAGGTCTGAAGCCCCAGGACGCAGGCGGCTCAGAGCAGCAGGGTGCTGGGGACCTGCGTGTGGGCGGAGCCGCCTGCAGCACCCTCAGGCACCCCTGGTCTGAAGTCACTTCCAAGGGGCCCTCTGAGCCTGAGGTGCGGGCTGAACAGCGCCCTCTGGCTGAGGGCACGTGCACTGCCCTCCCCGAGCATGGGAGCAGAGGGAGAAGGGGAGGCCCGAGGCCAGGAGAAAAGTGAAGCTTCAAGTAGGAGCCAGAGGGCGGCTGCCGGAGGGTGGCTGCCAGAGGGTGACCTGCCGGAGGGTGACCTGCCGGAGGGTGACCTGCCGGAGGGTGACCTGCCGGAGGGTGACCTGCCGGAGGGTGGTTGCCGGAGGGTGGCTGCTGGAGGGTGGCTGCTGGAGAGGACCCAGCGGCCCCCAGGAGAATTCGCCAGTAGGACAAGGCCGCCCGATGGCCCTGCGTGCAGTCTGGATGCACTGACCCCTGTCCAGCGGATGGGATTTGGGCATTTGGGCTTTGGGGGCACAGACGAGGGGACTGGGGCCCAGCCCCTCCAGCCCACCCCTTCACCCCCGCCCGAAGGGGCTGACTTTTCTCTTCCCTCTTGAGTGTCTTCTGGTGGCATCTGAGTCAGACCCCGCCTCCCTGGGACCTGCTTGGCCAGGAGGGTGAGAGTTTCTGCATCTATGCCCCTTGGGGAGGTGTGGCTGTTTCCCATGGGGGGGGCATTGTGCCCAGAGCCCCTCCCTCTCCCTGTCCCCCCAGGAGACCGCCTACCTTGGTGGAGAATAGCCCGAGGGTGCGAGCCCGTCTCCCCTGAGGCCGCAGGTGCAGCGCCTCCCTCTGCAGCAGCTGGAGCGCTCCTGGGAGTCTGCGGGAACAGACATCCGGCCCGGGCCTCAGGCTGGCGCAGGGAGGGTCCCCCAGCGCCCCTTCTCCCTCCCCCCAATGTGACAGCCCAGTACTGAGCAGTGTGTGATGAGCCCTGAGGCTGTGGGAACCGAGCAGGCCTGACCCGGCCTGCGGTCAGGGGGGCTTCCTGGAGGAGGTGTTCCCAGAGCTGAGACTTGTCTAGGGTTTAGCCAGGGAGGTGGGACTGGCTGGGCAGAGCGAACAAAACGGCGTGAGCCACGGAGGAAAAGGAGAAGACGAGTGAGGTGTGATGAGCAGGAAGCTCGGAGCGGTGGAGAGGGTCTGGGGCATGCTGAGGGGGCGAGAGGCTGTCCGGAACGAGGGCTCCCGAGGTCTCCGGGGTCAGGCCTTCCCGCTCCCTGCGCCCAGCCACACACTGTTCCCGTAAGACGGTGGTAGGCAAACTCATGCGTCCACAGAGCCAAATCATCACTAGTACAAGATTGAAATTTCTTTTGAGAGACACATTTTTTTAAACCTCTTCTAACGCCACTTCTTCAAAATAGACTCGCCCAGGCCGTGGTGTTTTGTGGAAGAGCCACACTCAGGGGGCCAAAGAGTCGCATGTGACTCAAAGAGCCGCGGTTTGCCGACCACAGCCTTTGGCTATCCCAGGGAGCAAGGGTCTTCTGTGATGAATGCTAGTGGCTCAGTATGCCGCTTTCTCTTCTGGGTATGCATGTATGGATGCCTTACTTTTTAAAATAATTTCTTATTGTTGAAAGTATTTCTTCTGGGGTTTGAGCACAGGGAGGAAGGAGGAAGGGCCGCACACTCTCCCAAAAAGGAGGGAGCATTTGAGCCCGGCCTGGAAGGACAAGCCAGCTTTTGTCGCGTGGGGGAGTGTGGGGAGCGGCTTCGCGGTCGGAGGGAAGGGCATGTGCAGAGGAGCACAGTGGGCAGGGCTGGAAGGAGGCGCTGCTTCTGTCCTGCAGGAGGGGAGGCCTCTGGCCCTCCTGGCCCTGCAGCCTCCAGGCACTGCCTCTGCTGTGTGAATGCGCCCCAGGCCAGAGCGCCCCAGGCCAGCTCTTCCCGGCCCAGGGAAGCCCCGCAGGCCACAGGGCAGGCTGTGTCCCTCCCCTGAATGATACTGTGGGGGTCCTTCCCCTGCTTTCAAACCCCTGGCTGCTTCCGAGGAGAGGGAGAGAGCGGGGGGTGGGGGGCTGCATTCTGTAAAAGGTTGGGGCGCACTAGGCACTTCGGGACTGGGCAGCCCAAGAGTTTCCCACCAGCTCTGCTGTGCGGGTTACCCTGTGCCGGGGACGGTCTCTAGTCCATTCCACTTGCACTTTGCATGCTGGTCGTTCATTCCCTCGTCATTCAGCCCCTGCATTTATCCATTCCCTTACTCATTCACCTACTCCCCCACCTGACACCCCACCTTGTCACTCCCCTGTCCTCCTATCCGTCTTTCCCTCCATCCACCCACCCACCGCTCCACTCACACATCCCACCCAACCCACGCCTATACCCGCATCCAGCCAGCCATCTACCTCTCCAGTCACCCATCCTGCCATCCTCCCTTTCAGCTATCCAGCCCTCATCCCAGCCCTCATCCCTTTCTCCAACAATCCATGGATCCATCCACTCACTCGCCGCCCCCCCACACACACCTCCAGCACCTGCCAGCCCCCTACCGGATGACCCTCCCACCCCACTCACCTGTGCCTTTCTCCACCCGCCCCTCCATCCGGGCACCATCTGGACCAGCTGTCAGTACCGCCCGGACCAGCAGGGGGCGGGGCTGGGGAACAGCCACCTGCCTTCCCCCTGACTGGCAGCCCCACCCTGGGCAGACAGCCAGCTCCTCTGGCCTTTGAGGACTTCATGGTGAGCATCTGTGAGCTCTTCCGGATCACCTAAGACCTTAGGATTCCTTCCCTGTCCCCCTCCCCTGACCCCACGGCGGAGCAGCCGCCTCCTTGATGCGTCCGGGGTTGCAGTCGCAGTTGGACGGGAGGGAGGCCCCGAGAAGGGCGGCAGCTCACCTCGGGTATTCTGGGAGTCTGCGCGGTAGCGGCGGCGGGGGATGCTGTGGCGGAGGCGGCGGGGAGGCGGGGCCAAAGGCTTCTTGAGGGCCAAGAAGATGATCAAGATGATGAAGACGCAGGAGAAGAGGATGATGGCCAGTAAGGGGACAATTGCCAACATTATCAGTAGCAGCAGGGGCTCGCTTTGATCCTCCGAGTGCTTCACGACAGCGTAGTAGTGGATGGTTTCGTTGTACCAGTCTATGGGGAGCAAAGAGAGAGGAGCCTGAGCCGGGCACAGACCTGGCCTCACACACCTTCCCCCACCGTCCCGCTGCCCGGGAGGAACTCGTCCCCGGCTCCGCGGAGGAGGCTGCGGTGGGTCAGCACCAGACACGGTCTCCTGGCTGCTTTTCCTGGGAGGAGGGGCACGGAGCCCCGAAGGAGCCTTTGGTAGCAAAATCTGACCTCCCCTCCGCTCCTCTGAAGTCTCTGGCTTAGGACTGTGGTCGGCAAACCGTGGCTCACGAGCCACATGCGGCTCTTGGGGCCCCTTGGGTGTGGCTCTTCCACAAAACACCACGGCCTGGGCAGAGTCTGCTTTGAAGAAGTGGCGTTTGAAGGAGTTTAAGTTTAAAAAATGTGGCTCTCGCTCTCTCTTTCTCTCTCTCTCTCTCTCTCTCTCTCTCTCTCTCTCTCTCGCGTGCGCGCGCACCGAAACCGGTTTGGCTCAGTGGATAGAGCATCAGCCTGCGGACTGAACGGTGTTTTCCACAGCTCACCTCCTCTTGTGCAGCCTTGCGCTGTCCAGCCTGTAAGACAAAAGCCAGGAGATTCACATGCGCACCAGGGCGGGGGCGGCACCACAGAAACACCAACCACGCCCTCCTGGGAGCTAGCGCCGCCCCAGCCACGGGCCAGGATGCCAATGCCCAGCTCTGCGAAAGCCCAGCCCCGAACTCCAGCCGCGAACTGCGAACACGCCAGCTGCCCAACCGCCCAGCCCGGAACACGCAGCCACGGGAACGGGTCACAGCGCGTCAAAGCGCACGTCACCGCGAGCCAGTTGCCCAAAAGAAATGCACCGGCAGCGAATTCCCCCGAAAATATAAACGGACTGCCAAACCAGTTTGGCTCAGTAGATAGGGCGTCAGCCTGCCAATTGAAAGGTCCTGGGTTTGATTCCGGTCAAGGGCATGTACCTTGGTTGCGGGCACATCCCCAGTGGGGTGGGTGATGTGTGTGCAAGAGGCAGCTGATTGATGTTTCTAACTCTCTAACCCTCTCTATTTCTCTCTGTAAAAAATAAATAAAATATATTTTAAACATTGTGGCTCTCGAAAGACAGTTCAATCGTTGTACGCTTGATATTGGGCTCTGTTGGCGAATGAGTTTGCCTACCACTGGCCTAGGAGCTCAACTAGCGCAGGGATCGGAAAAGGGAAGCCCAGAGAGGGCTCTCTCTGAGAGTGAGCCCAAGACTCAGTACTAGACGAGGACTGTCCTCCCCGAGACACAAGGTTAAAGGTCAGCAGGTCTTCACCAAGGCCGTGGGAAGGGCTGGGGGACGCGCAGGAAGGTGGGGAATGAGGACCAGCTCTGCTGGCCTCCAACCATGGCCTTCTGCCTCGGGGGTGACACCTACCCAGGGACTCCGGGGCAGCCAGACAGGCCTTGGCTGTGGGCCACAACTGCCCCGGTTGCGGCGCTGGGAGGTTGGGTCAGATCAGGGAAGGCTTCCCGGGGGAAGTGAAGCCGGGAGGCATTCTGGGCAGGGGGAGATTGGGACCAAGGCCCAGAGGGGGGAGAGGGGACTCCTGGGACGGGGTGTGGCGTGGTGGGAGCGTGGAACAGTTCCTCCGCGTGTCATTCACGGACCATGGATCCCTGAAGACATTACTGGGTGTTTGGGAATGAGCCCTTTACCTCCGAAACCTCCCAGATGCCTTAGAAGCCCCGAGTTGTCTTGGGACCCAAACCAGCCTCCGTCCAGGTCTTTTAATCACCAACATCCGTATCCTGAGAAGGTGGAGGGCCCCAGAGTCCTCTGGAGAGGCGGGTCCCTCCTTGGCCACCTTCCTTTGGGGAGACCCCAGAGCTCCCCATCAGAGCTGACCTGCACCTTAGGCCACAGATGGTCCTGGATTCAAACCCTAGCCCTCCCTCCAGCAGGTGGCGTCCTCTGCATAATTCACATTTCGGAACCTCTATCACTTTGGTTCCAAATGTAGAATGGGAGCAGAGATCTCTGCTATGAACGGGTGAAAGCACCCTGGCCAGCAGGAAGTCTGTATGCCGTAGGTGCTCAATGCATAACAGTCAGAGCTGCAGATCATGCCGAGAGACCTCAGTGCGAAAGGCAGACGGTGAAGCTTTACGACCTCAGGTGTCTTAAACCGGACCCAGAGGTGCCAGCCAGGAGCCCTAGGAAGGTCTGGGAGAAGGCTTTTCTAAATGTACCTGCAGCCTTTCCACGTCCGTGAAGGCTGCTTCCCAGGGAGGGTCTGTCTGCCCAGCGTCTGGCACTGGTTCGGGGATCCCAACTCGCCAAAGGGTCCTTCGCCACTTGCCTGTGCAGTCACCCATTTTTCTCCGCTAGCTGCATCACGCTAATAGGGCTGCTCTTTTGGGGGGAAACCCAGGAGGGCAGCCGCACCATCCATTACCGCCGCTCACTGGCACACGGTGTTCCCGGAGCACCACGTGCCTGGGGGGGATGCGGGAAGTGAACTCTGAAACCCAGCCCTCCTGGTGAAGGCGGGGACCTCGACCAGCCTTTCCTCACATGAGAGACGAGGAGCAGGCCCTGCAGCTGACAGGCGGTGTGCGGTGTCTGCCCAGCTGCCTTCTCGCCAGGACCCCATCCCCTGACCACCTGCCTTTCGGTGTGAGTGCTGCCCTGGTACTGTCCACCCGCAGAGACTTTTGCAGACGAAGAAGTATCGCGCTTGGCGACTGGATGAAACTTAGAAACAGACCCTCGTTCTGGTTCTTTTCCTTTCTTTTCTTTTTAAACCAGGTTTTTGCATTCTACTCTAAAAGCCGGCGTGAGACGGAGGGGAACTGATTGCGTGTGCCTTTCTCTTCAGGCACATTGCACCAGCTTGCCGCCCCCAGCGCTCCTGTGACAGACAAGCCGGGGGTCTCGAGCGGGGCCGCTCATCGGTCCACGTGCACTTAAAAACACCCGACTGCGAGAGGGTGTGCCGAGACCGAGCAGAAACCGGCCCCGTTTAACCCAGCCACTGGAGTTCAGCCGCAGCTACGGTGGCTATAGAAGTGAGCGCAGAGTCTTTGTTTAACGCTCGATGTAATTCACAATGTAAAAGAATTCCAAGTGAACACTCTGCAGGTTTCTGAATCTGCCGGTTCCCCTCCGCCCTGCCTGCTGTCTGGGAAGTGGATGGCCGGGCTGTTGTAAATAGTTGGGTTTCACACGTGGCGTGAATGCCAGTGTGCTGGTGTCCGGCAGGTACGACTGGCCGCTCTGCTCCTTCGCAGGAGGTAGCGGTGCCACAGAGCTGCCGTTTTCATTGTGCGTTGGAGAGTGTGGTGACATGCTGTGCGCGGACAGCCACGGGTGCTGTGAGAGTCAAACTATTGAGATCGTTGTTGATTAGTTTAAAGCGTGGGAGGTACTTTTCTGACTTGGAAAAAAAAATAGGAGATTTTTTGCAAACGTTTAAAGTATTTTATGAGCAATCCGTTAAAGCTCATTTAACCGGGAGCATGAAATTTCAATAACAGACAAGACCTCTTTAGCAAGGTTACCATCCGCTGAAACCGGTTTGGCTCAGTGGATAGAGGGCCGTCCTGCGGACTAAAAGGTCCTGGATTCTATCCCGGTGAGGGGCATGTACCTTGGTTGCGGGCACATCCCCAGTGTGGGGTGTGCAGGAGGCAGCTGATCAATAATTCTCTCTCATTGATGTTTCTAACTCTCTATCCCTCTCTCTTCTTCTCTGTGAAAAATCAATTAAAATATATTAAAACAAAAACAAACAACAAAAAAAGGCTGCCATCCCCCTGGACAGGGGCCAGCTTGGCTGCCATCGTTATAAAACTTGAATCTCGGAGGAGCAGTAGGAAAGCCCTGGTTCTTAGGAACTGCAGGAGAATGACCCGTAACCTTACCTTCTGCATTATTTTGCCTGTAAGGTTGAAGGTTAAATAATGATACATAACACTTGATAAATGTTATGTCTGAACACTCAAGAACATCTGTTAGTCCAGATACCATCATGAGAGTGAAAAGGCAATCCAAAAAGAGGGAGACGTTTTGCACAGTAATGCATCCAACAGAGGACTTCCATTCACAACATAGAAAGAATTCCTATAGATCAGTAATAATAAGATCTAATAGAAAAACGAGCAAGAGCCGAAGCTCAGTGGATAGAGCATCGGCCTTCGGACTGAAAGGTCCCAGGTTCGATTCCGGTCAAGGGCATGTACCTTGGTTGCGGGTACATCCCCAGCAGGGGGTATACTTGGGGCAGCTGATAGATGTTTCTGGCTTTCTATCCCTCTCTCTTCCTCTCTGTAAAAACTCAATATAATACGTTTTTTAAAAAGAAGAGAGATAAAAACGGGCAAGAGAGTCAAACCATGGCTTCACAAAGGAGGACAGCCAAGGTGCTAATCTGTATTTAATCTCCAGGGGGATTCAAATGAGAGCCCCAGGGCGATATCTCTACCACCCACCAGAATGGCTAAAATGATAAAGTCCAGACAATACCAAGTGTTGGCAGAATGTAAATAAGCAACTAGAACTCTCAGACATGGCTGGTGGGGATATGAATTGGCACAGTTACTCTGGAAAACTGTTTAACTCTAGCTATTAAAGCCAACCACACACACACACACACACACACACACACACACACACTCATTTCCGTGTTAGAAATATATACAACCCAGAAATTGTACTCCTCAATGGAGGCATTCTCCAACAGAAATGCACCCATATATTCACCAGAAGCCGTGTCCTAAACCTGTGCAGTTCAGTATGGTAGCCACTAGCCACCTGTATCTAGTAGCATTCATTAAAATAAAATAAAATTTAAAATTCAGTTGCACTGGCCACATATCAAGTGCGTAGTCGCCACACATGCAGGCGGAGGGCCATCATATCGGACAGTGAAGACACGGAGCGTTCTCATTATCATAGAAAGCTCTGTGGCACAGCACTGTCCTAGGACATTCACAGCCGCACTAACCCATTCGCAGCCCCAAACCGAAGACTGTGCCAATGATCATGAAAGTAGAATGGATACGTGGTTTGTGGGATACTCACACGATGGAATACTACATGGTGATGAGAATGAATGGTCCACAGTTATGATCAGCGGTATGGGTGGATCTCATAATGGAATGCTGAGCAAGGAAGCTGTGAGTTTAGTTTGGTCAGTACACCAATGACTTGGGCACCTTTCAGAAAAAAAAAAAAAGAAAAAAAAAAGGAAGGAAAAAAAAATCGCTGATTTGTAGTGTTTGTCAATAACCCTGGTGTAAATACTCCCACCATGGCGGACTTCATGCTGACTACCAATGGCTTAACAACAGCTCAGGAAACTCCTGAATATTTAACTATCTACTCTCGTGAGCTGGTATTTCTTTTTCTTTTTCTTTTTTTTTTTGCTTATGTTTATTCCTCTTTTTTTTGTCCCTTTATTTTTTTTAATTAAGGTATTATATGCGTACATAGCTTATACATTATATACGTACATCATTGCCCCACCCCAAGCTCCCATTCATGCCCTCCCTACCCAGAGTTCTGTGTTCCTTGGTTGTACTTATATGTATACATTCTAGTCCTTCAGTTGTTCTCTTATCTCCCCCCAGGTCTCCTAACCCTCCCCGCTGTCATTTGACAATCTGCTTGTTTTATGGTGACTATCTCAGGACAACACAAAAAGAATGCGCTCCTCCTCTGGTTCTCACCGCCCCTCCCCCCGGGTCCCACTGCTTCCCCGGGGCACACAGCTCTCCTGGAGCACATGTCTCCCTGGGGCACAGGGCTCTCCCAGGACACACGGTCCCCCTGGGGCACCCAGATCACCTGGGGCACACGGCCTCCTGGGACACACGGCTCACCCGGGGCACACGGCATGGAAAACTTTCTAAAGTAACCTCGTTACTGTTTCTCAGAGGACCCCTGATCCACATGTTGGGAAGTAATGATACAGACAAACTGGCAAAAATGAGATGCCTCTTACAGACGTCAGGGGTTTTATGCCTGGTCCTCTCTGTGCCCATCCTACCACATCCACCCCTGGAGCTCTCTGGCCAAACACCCTAGCACCGTTCTCTGTAACCCCGACTCCAACGTCTGCCCTCGCCTGGCCATGAGCCACAGAAGGACGCAGAAGGAAACTTACTGTTGCAGCCACTTCTGAGAGACATCTTGGTGCAGAAGGGTGAATAGATCTGCCCACACGGCTCTCACTCTTCACCTGCAGAGACAGAAACAGACAGATGTCGGGGTGACACACAGCACCCCCCGGCCTTGCAGGCTGTATGCTCATGTCCCTGGGCTGTCAGCCTCAGGGGAGAGGATGGTGACTTTGAGAGCACGTGTCCATTCTGGCTGGGGACCGGGGGAGCTCTGGGCTGCAGAGTATGGGGTGCTAGGGCAGGGATAAGGCAAATTTGTGCTGGGGTCTGTCTCCATGGTGGGTGAACTCTCTCCTGGGTGGACCCTTGATTGGGAATAGATGTCATGGGGATTGAGTCCTCCTGACTCATGAACCTGTGAGATCGCACTGTCTCAGCCAACTGCAGCAGCCCATGGCATCCCGGGCATCTTATGGCTGTTGGGTCTACATGGACCCTTAAAGACAGGCCCAGTGCCCTCATTTTTAAAAATTTAATTTAAAACAATATTTCAAATTATTTTTATTTTAAAAAATATATTTGATTTTTTTTTCTTTTTACAGAAAGGAAGGGTGAGGGATAGAGAGTTAGAAACATTGATGAGAGAGAAACATCGATCAGCTGCCTCCTGCACACCCCTCCTGGGGATGTGCCTGCAACTAAGTTACATGTCCTTGACCGGAATTGAACCTGGGACCCTTCAGTCTGCAAGCCAACACTGTATCCAGTGAGCCAAACCAGCCAGGTCTAGAATTATTTTTAAATCTTTATTGTTAAAAGTTTTACATATTTCCCCTTTTCCTCCCCATTGATTCCCCCCCCCCCCCACCCCCACGCTGCCCCAGGCCTTCAGCACCCTGTGTCCATGGGTTATGCATTCAAGGTCTTTGGTAGATTACCTCTCACCCATCCTTCCCGCCTTCCCTCTGAGATTCCACACACTGTTCCATGCTTCCATGTCTCTGGGTCCATTCCGTTCATCATTTTGCTTTAAAAATAATAATTATATATAAAAATTTATATTAATATATAATATATAATATATAATATATAATATATAATATATAATATATAATATAATATATAATATATAATATATATTATATATTATATAATATATAATATATAATATTAATATAAATATAATATATTTATATTAATTTATATTATTATATATTATTATATATTATTATTATATATATATATATATTTTACAGAGAGTAAGAGAGAGGGATAGAGAGTTAGAAACGATGAGAGAGAATCATTGATCAGCTGCCTCTTGCACACCCCCTACTGGGGATGTGCCCACAACCAAGGTACATGCCCTTGACCAGAATTGAACCTGGACCTTTGAGTTCTCAGACTGATGCTCTATGCACTGAGCCAAACCAGTTTCGGCTCTGTTCATCATTTTGTAACTTAGATTCCACATATGAGTGCAATCATGTGATACCTGTCTTTCTCTGATGGACTATTTCACCTAGCATGCATGATACTCTCCAGGTCCCTCCATGTTGTCTCAAAGGGGAAAAGATTCTTCTTTTTACTGCTGCATAGTATTCCATGATGTAAATGAACTACAGCTTTTCTTATCCACTCATCTACTGATGGGCACTTGGGCTGTTTTGAGATCTTAGATATTGTAAATTGTGTTGCAATGAACATAGGGGTGTATACATTCTTTCTGATTGGTGCTTTGGCTTTCTTAAGGATATATTCCTAGAAGTGGGATCACTGGGTCAACTGGCAGATCCATATTTAATTTTTTGAAGAAACTCCATATTGTTTTCCATAATGGTTGCACCAGTCTGCAATCCCACCAGCAGTTTACTTGAGTTCCCCTTTCTCCACTTCCTCCCCAGCTCTTGTCATTTGTTGATGGTAGGCATTCTGACAGGCGTGAGATGGTACCTCATTGTCATTTTGATTTTTATTTCTCAGATGATTAGTGACTTTGAGCATTTTTTAAAAAAAATGTATTTTATTGATTTTTTTACAGAGAGGAAGGGAGAGGAATAGAGAGTTAAAAACACCAATGAGAGAGAAACATTAATCAGCTGCCTCTTCCACCCCGCCCACTGGCGATATGCCCTCAACCAAGGTACATGACCTTGAGTGGAATCGAACTCGGGATCTTTCAGTCTACAGGCTGATGCCCTATCCACTGAGCCAAACCGGTTTGGCAGACTGTGTATATTTTTTGGGGTATTCACTGCTGGTGCATTTCATTTGGGCGACTGACGCGCTGTGATGCGCACTTTGACGCGCTGTGACGCATTCGCGTGGCTGTGGCTTCCAGGTTGGGCTGTTGGGCTGCTGGCGTGTTCACAGCTGCGTGGCTGGAGTTCGGGGCTGGGCGTTTGCAGAGCTGGTTTGCATCCTGGCGCATTGCAGCGACTGGCGCGGCGGCGCGGGGGCGGCGCTAGCTCCCAGGAGGGCGTGGTTAGTGTTTCTGTGGCGCCCGCCCAGGCGCGCATGTGCAAGTCTTACAGGCTGGACTGCGCAAGGCTGCGGAAGAGCTGAGCTGTGGAAAACACTGTTTGTTTGTTTTTAAAAATTATTTGTATTACATTGACTTTTTAAAATATATTTTATTCCTTTTTTTTTGCAGAGGGAAAGTGAGAGAGGGATAGAGTTAGAAACACCTATGAGAGAGAAACATCAACCAGCTGCCTCCTGCACAGCCCCCCACTGGAGATGTGCCCGCAACCAAGGTACATGCCCATAACCCGAATTGAACCCGGACCCTTCAGTGCAGCGTACGCCCACGTTCTATCCACCCGCCACGGGTGTTTAAATTTTATTATGGTAGCCTCTGTATCAGCATCTGGAAAGTGGGAACACTTTCATTATCTATAAATCAGAGGACCCGTCTCAGAATGCAGAGGAAATGTTATATTTGGAAACCTGTGTGTGTGAGGCATGATCTGACCATGCCACGTTCCTTCCCCTCCACTTTGCGAAGGCTTGCATGAAAAGCTACACCACTTTTAGAAGTCTTTTAACACAAGCACCTGTGTTTTTTTTTTTTTTTTGCTAACGGTAAAAATCGGGAGGTTCCTGCTTTTACGACAAAAGGCGAAAAATTAGCGAAGAGCGCTTGTTTTGCGACAGCCGTAAAGGAGGCGAGGCGGTGCGCACGCCTGGCCGGGCCTTCCCGGGGCGGCGACACTCCGCATGGAGGAGCATCGGTGCCTTGGCTGGTTTATGTCCTGCAAGACTCGGGTCTCTGGGCTTCAGGCTACACCGTTCAGGCTGACGGGGGGAGTTTTCGCGGGGGAGCACTGCTCAGGCCGGGAATCTGTATATTCCTGGAGTTCTCATTACTATTCGGGGAGGTGGAAATATGGTTCCCATTTTCAAGAGGACACGGAGGCTCCGAAAGGTAAATCTGCCCAGAATCACACGATCGAGTCCATTTCCAGAGGCCCTCCAGGCCTGAGTGTCTCCCTTCAGGAGGCGAAAGCAGATCTTCATCTTTCTGCGCCCACCGCCCCCACCCTTACCCTGAGCTCAGAGCATCCCCAGGTTTGTGAAGGCGTCTGGTTTCTCCCGAAGACGGAGGGGGAAGCACAGAGCCCACGACCTTTCCAGCGTGGTACCAGGAGGGCCGGGTCCTGCGTGAGCCAGGCTCCAGCCCCAGGAAGGCCTGGGGGGAGGGGGATGCCCCCGTGGGCCCGCGAGGGGGTGGGGTGGGCAGCTCTGTGGTTTGGTGTTGCCCCCTCTCCCCCCCTTGGTACTGAGACACAGGTTGCAGGCACAGAAGCGGGGAGGATGGGGGAGGAGGGAGGGGAGGAAAGGGAAGGGAGAGCTTGGCCTGGGTGACCCACTGGTCCTCAGAGGGTTAATCTTCCCGGCTCCAGAGTGGGGAGTGGGTTTTATTTTCAAACTCCACAAAGCCCGGCCCCTTTTCTTTTCTTCCACCCCGACCCAAAGTGCACCCTCGTCCTCCCTTCCTGGATAGATGTTAAGGGATCCTCTCTCCAGGCGATGACCCCAAGGGCCAGGGAGGCTGGCTTATGCTCCTAAAGTGGGGGGGGGGGGGGTACACACGCTCCTCTGGGACTCAGGCAGAGAGACCCCTTCCCTCCCCGCGGCCCGATGGCAGGTCCAGGAGCCTGCACGGGGTGCCGGCCCGGAGTCTGGGATCCTCTGGAATCGCGTTCACGCGGGGCAAGTATTTCTGCTTCACTCAGACCCGGTTCCCGCCTTCCGAGCGCTGAACTTCCCCAGGTGTTTGTAGGGGCGCGGGGCCCCTGCAAACGGGGATGGGGGTGGAGGGGGAGGGAAGAGGGGGCCGGGACCCCCCTCCTGGGTACTCCGCAGCGCCACCCGGGCCTCACGCTTCTTACTCGCCTGCCGTGCTGGCTTCAGCTGGGATTCCCGCTCTGGTTCCAGCGCAGATGCTCCTGCGCTGTGGCTGTGCGGTGCCTCCTCCGTTCTGGCAGCGCTGGGCGCGGGGCTCCTGGGCGTGCAGGGGCGGGACGGAGGCGGGGCCAGGCGCAGGGGATCAGCTGCCTGTGAGCTTTCCTGGCTGGCCCTGTCCTGCCGCAGCCTCGCCCAGCCGCCCCCCTCCCCCTGCCCCCCCTCCGCCAAATGGCTGTGCACCTCCCAGCCTCCCAGCGGGCTTCAGCGGCTGCTGCACTGCCAGCCACCCAAGAGATGTGCGAGGCCAGCGAGCCAGCCAGATGTGTGAGGACAGACAGACGCGTGCAGAGAATGACATGCACACTGCAGAGAGCAGAGGACACACACACAGATCTGTGCAGAGAGAGGCAGAGAAATCATACTGAAGCGGGGAGGGGGGAAGGCCACAGGGCCTCTCAGGTTCCCTATTCAAGACTCTGAGAGATGTTTTCTGTTATTCTGGCCCCATCCCTGGCACGCATATCCCCCAGCCCCCCAGATGGAGCTGGAATTCCCGGCCTGAGGCCCTACCATACAGGTCCCTCTGCCTCCGCCCAGGGAAGCCCAGGCAGCTGACTGGCAGAGCTGCGGTGCCTGAGGCTTGTTTTCTCCCCCAGAGCCTGCTCTTCCCCCCCCCCCCCCCGCAGGGCCCATCAGCTATAGGGCAGCAGGATTTGTTGTAAAGATTCTTGGCCCAGGAGGTGCCTGGATCCAGGGTGCGTAGGGATGGCAGCGTTCAATGCTCCAGGACTGGCGAGGCAGAAGCCGGGCTTGGACGCTGAGGCTGGGGCCCCTGAAGCCAGGAGGGATGATGGGGCAGATTGTGACCCTCAGGAGCTCCAGGATATGGAAGCCAGGGCTGAAAGGGTGAGGCTGGAGCCCTGCCTCCTTGTGGGGCAGGGCGGAGCTACCCTCCATTTTGTGGCCAGACCCTAGCCCTCACCCAACCAATCAGGGCCCATATCCCCTAGCCCTAACCTAACCAATCAGGGTCATATCCCTGTATAAAACCCATTGTATAACCCCCCCCTCCCCTGTATAAAACCCATTGTATAACCCCCCCCTCCCCTGTATAAAACCCATTGAGGTGTTACATTCTTTCTCTTTTCCGCCATGCTTACGGCAGGTGAGTGGAACGGAGCCCATGCTAGCATGGAAGAGGCTCTTTTGTCTATTGCATCGGACTCGGCTCCCTGGTGGTCCTTGGGGATCATGAAATCTGGGCATAACAGGGCCAGCTGCTCCTGTGATTGGGCTTGAGGCCTGGGAGTCTTCTTGCAAGAGGAGGGGGTGATGACCGATCTCATGGATCCCAAGGGTTAGACAACTGTGAGTACAAGGAGCAGGCCCTTCAGGCAGGAAAACTGAGCTCAGAAACCAGGATGAGGGGGTTCCATTAGCAGGAACGGCGCAGAATAAAGAAACCCTCTCTTCCATACAAACAATGAGGACAGTGGAAAAAGTGTCAAAATCACATTTTCAGAACCTTGGAATTAATTGAAGACTTAACCACAATGTGGGGAGTGTCTATTAGGAAAATGGCTAAATCTTGGTATGCACAGTGAACTTGGGTGTGTTTCAAATTACCCTAGTCTCACCCAGCCGGCATGAATCAGGAGGTCACAGTTCAATTCCTAGTCAGGATGTTATGGCTGGCAGGACCCTGTTGGGGCAGGGCTCCAGCCCAGGGGAGGAATGATGTAGCATGATGCGCTTTATGTTAGTCATGGGCTGGCTCTGTTTGCAGTCCCCGGCCCCCGGGTATGTCCTGTTCCAAGTTATCGCAAGGCAGCACGAACGGAACAGACCAGGTCAGACAGAAACCGCTTAAACTGAAAATAAGCCCCCCGCCCCAGGTGTTGTGCAAACTTTTAATGGTGTTACTGTACTAGTGGAATTTCTCATAGCTCATAGTGTGATAGGTTATCAGGACCCTAAGACAGGCAAAGAACTCTGCCTGGTCAGCTATATCCCCTCCCACCTTTGCAAAACAACTGCCAGCTGGCCTAAGCCAAGGTCTCAAAACAAACTCCTCAAAGGAGAAAAGCAGGCTTTCCTGTGTGCTTGGGGCTCTCTCTTTCTTTTTCTTGCTGCTGCGACAGTAGGGGGAGAGCCCGGATTCGAATTCGTTAATAAAGGCATACATTTTGATCTGGTGTCTTGGTGGTCTTTTCTGGGGGTCTCTCCATAACAAGGACACATGCCCGGGTTGCAGGCTTGATCCCCAGTAGGGGGCATGCAGAAAGGCAGCCGATCAATGATTCTCTTTCATCATTGAGGTTTCTCTCTCTCTCCCTCTCCTTACCTCTCTGAAGTCAAGAAAAGTATTTTAAAAATTACCCTAGTCTCATTTCCCTTTCTCCAATTTGGTGGTGTTCTTGAAACTCAATGGCCTCACAATCACAGTGAACATAAGCAGCCTACGAACTATCAGAAGGGGAGACCAAAGCCCAATGCCCAGATAATTTTCCTAGAAGACCTCATTTTATTATATTTATTTTTAAAATACATTTTATTGGTGTGTTTTTTTCCTACAGAGGGGAAGGGGAAGGTATAGAGAAGCCTGGACCATGGTCGGCATATGTAGGAGGCAACTGATAGATGCACATCGATGTTTCTCTCTTCCATTCTCTCTAAAAATCAATGGAAAAACATCCTTGGGTCAGGATTAAAAAATGAAAAATTAAAAGAATCAAATATGAATTCTGGAGTTGAAAGTACAATAAGTGAAATAAAAAATTCACTAGAAGAGCTTAAGAGCAGATGCGAGTTCGCTCAAAAAAGGATCAGCAAACTTAAGGATAGGTCAATTGAAATGATCTAATCTGTGGAATAGAAAGAAGAAAAATGAAGAAAATCCATAGTTCCTTAGATACCTGTTGGACATCAGCAAGCATTCTAAAATATGTATAATTTGAGTCCCACCAGAGAGAGAGAGAGAGAGAGAGAGAGAGAGAGAGAGAGAGACACACTCTGAAGAAATAATGCTTCCAAACTTCCCAAGTTTAAAAAAGTATTAATCTACACATCCAGGAAGTTCAGTGAGCTCTAAGTAAAATAAAAATTTACCTTAGAATTTATCCTCCACACATCATATTGAAATGATTGAAAAGCAAAGACAGGGAATATTGGAAAGAGCAAGAAATAAACAATTTTTCACATATAATGCTTCCTCAATAAGATTAGCAGCCATTTCTCCTCAAAAGACTTTCACCATGCTGGAAAAAGCCTATAAACCAAGAAGTTTATATCTGGCAAAACTGTGTTTCAAAAATAAAGGAGAAATAAAGGCATGTACGGATAAACAAAATGGTAGGAATTTCTCACTAGCAGATATTCCTACAAAAATGCTAACGTGAGTCCTTCAGACCAAAATGAAAAGACTCTAGGCAATAGCTTCAATCCACAAAAGAAAGATCAGTAAAGGCAATTGTATAGGTAGATTAAAAAAAAAAAAGACAGTTCAAACAGACATTTTCTTGTTTGTAACTCTTCCCTCCTATATGGGTTAAAAGACAACTTTTAAAGTTGCATAAGGCAATCATTGTAAATCTATGTTGATGGGCATACAGTGTATAAAAAGTGATAGGTATGACAATAGTAGAGCAAAGGAGAGGGTGGTAGTGGAGCTGTCCAGGAGCAAAATTTTATATTAGGCTGGTACAAATTCTAACTATTGCTATGAGTTGAAATTTTAAATAGGATCTTCAAGGGAACCACTAAGAAAATAACTCAAAAGCCAGAATAAAAGATTTGACAAGATAATGAAAATGTTACACTAGGCAATATCTAACATAGAAGAAGGCAGGATTGGGGTAATACAAAAAACACAAGACACAGAAAACAAATAGAAAAACGGCAGACAGAAATCCTATCGTATTGGTAATTATGTTAAAACAGACAAGGATTAAACATTCTAATAGAAAAGCAGATTGGCACCATGGGTAAACTGCCATGACCCAACTATATTTTGTCCACAGAAGACACGCTCTATATTAAAAGACACGAATAGGTTGAAAGTAAAAGATGGAAGAAGATATACCATATAAACAATAACCAAAAGAGACCTGGAATGACTAATGTCAGACAAAATAGATTTTAAAGTAAAAATGGTTCCTAGATACGAGAGGTACATTTTATAATGCTAAAAGGGACAATCTGTCAAAAAGATAAAATCACTTGAACTTATAATCCCCTAACAGCAGACACCAAAAATACTCAAAGCAAAAATGGATAGAATTCAAGGGAAAATAGACAATTCAAGAACAATTGTTGCCCAACCCCTGTGGCTTAGTGGTTGAGCATTGACCTATGAACCAGGAGGTCACGGTTTGATTCCTGTTCAGGGCACATGCCCAGGTTGAGGGCCAGGTACTCAGTGGGGGTGTGTGCAGGAGGCAGCTGATGGATGTTTCTCTCTTGTCATTGATGTTTCTATCTCTTTTCTCCCTCTCTCTTCTTCTCTGAAATTAATAAAAAATTCATAAAGATAGCCCACTCTCTCAGCTCTAGAAATGGAAGAATTTCAAGATCTTTATTTAGATATATTAAAAGAAAATACAGTACATTTCATGCACCAGTGTGGTCAATATTTAGTCAATATCCCTAGAGCAATTATGACAATGATAGGAAACAGAAGGTTACAGGAATTTGTTTATTCAACTAAAAACACCTGGAATAAAATGGTTAATCTAAATAGCAACCTTGTTATGCAAAAAAAAAAAAATAATAATAATAAAAAAAATCTTAATGTTTGTGAGACCTAGACATGTATAAGTATTATTAGTAAAAAATTAAGTAGTTATAAAACAAAAGTAGTTACTGGTTAAAAATAAAGTCAGTGTTATCTACAATCCCCTGATGTGTAAGGGGCCTTCCGAGTGGGGAACAGAGTCACGGCCAAGGGTGAGCTGGTTTGCCTCCACCCCTGCCCCTCCCTTTGAGTGATTCCGCTTCTCCCGGGTGTGTCTGTGCTGGAACGTTCCCCATGTGGCTGAAAGGGGGAGAGGTACAGAGGACGGAGGGGCTTGGATGGAGGGGGGGGGGCCGAGGGGGCGCTTGCCTTCCGCAGGGTGTGCCTGAAGGACAGGGCCCTGCTGGGGTTCCCTGAGATGCGGCAACGGCGAGGTGTGAAGGCAAATAAATGGCTTGGCTCCGTTGTGCAGGCAGAGTTGGGTTTGGACATTGGCCAGAGTTGCCAATGGCTGTGGATCATATCTGAGTGCCTCTGAGTCCAGAGGTAAGAGAGAGGGAGAGAGGGGGAAAGAGACAGCGGGAATGGATGGCCAGGCGAGGCAGAGATGGGAAGAGGTGTTCTGCTCTGGGCCGGTGGTCTGTTCCCACTTCCCAGGCAAAACGAGAGGCTTGTCAGTGAGTCTCAAATTGGGGTCCCGCTCCTCCAGGCCCTCTCTGGAGGGTGGCCCTCTCCCCTCGCCTGTCACACGTGATCTTCAGTGTCCCTCCAGGATGCATTCACAGTTGCTTCACAGTTCAGCCAGCCGCTTCGCTTCCCTGATGCAGGCTGCAGCTCAGCGCGCTCAGTGCAGTCCAGGAACTGGTGTGGCAGGCGCATGAGGGCCCCTGAGGACCCACGTTGATAGCTGCCAAGGGCCCCTTCCTCCCTCTTCACAGGCCTGGGGAGGGGCCTCAGAGTGGGCGGGGCCTGGGGAGAGGGACCTCGGATTGGGCGGGGCCTGGGGAGAGGGACCTTGGAGTGGGCGGGGCCTGTGGAGAGGGACCTCGGGTTGGGCGGGGCCTGGGGAGAGGGACCTCTGAGTGGGCGGGGCCTGGGGAGAGGGACCTCTGAGTGGGCGGGGCCTAGGGAGAGGGACCTCGGATTGGGAGGGGCCTCGGAGTGGGCGGGGACTGGGGAGAGGGACCTCGGATTGGGCAGGGCCTGGGGAGAGGGACCTCGGATTGGGAGGGGCCTCGGAGTGGGTGGGGCCGGGAGAGAGGGACCTCGGAGTGGGCGGGGCCGGGGAGGGTGTGAGGAAGTTGAAGCTGGGCCGTGGCGTGGGTGGTCCTGGGCTCCCTTGGGCCTGGGCTGCGGGGAGTGTCACCCCCAGTCATTCTGTCCTGCCCTTTGCTCCAGGGAGACGGACACGAGGGCCTCCCCAGCCTCCCTGGGGGAGGGGTCAAGAGGGAGGTTAGGGACCTCCGGGGAAGACCTGTCTCAGGTAGTTGACCATCAGCTCTGTGAGGAGCCAGAGAAAAAGTCTCTGCATTGGACTTGTGGTCCTGGTGGCAGGGTGCTGTGGAGGTCCAAGCCCAGACAGACCCCCGCTTGGATTTCCCAGCATTTTTTTGGGGGGGGGGAGGGAAGAAGGGGGGGGGGTAGCCACGGCTGAAATAGGTTCCTGGACATTTCAGGGCCCCTGGCATTTGCTACCCAGGGTGATGAGGTCTCTGGGACCCGCCGGGGAGGGCGGCCGGGCCGGGCCAGGCCGGGCCGGGCCGGGCTGGGGGGCCGGTGCTGTCCTCCCAGGTCAGGCCTGGGGTCCCGCCCCTAATACAGCGGCTCCTCCGCGGAGTCCGTGCGGTACAGCTCGGCCAGCATCTTGAACCGGGGCCCCCAGTCGTTGAGGAAGTCGTAGTCGACGTCCGAGTCGGAGGAGCCGGTGCCCAGGGTGCTGAGGGACTCGGCGATGGACTCGGCGCCCTCGTAGTCGAACAGGTGCAGCGTGTCGTAGGGCAGGCCGCTGCTGTCGAGGTCCGCCTCGTCCTTCTTGGCCTCGATCACGGCGGCCATGTCGCCCAGCTCGCCGGGCCGGGGCGGCGGCAGGTGCCGCGGCGGCTTCTGCACCTGCGCGTAGGCCGCCGAGGGCCGCACGTCCCGCGTGGCGCGCGGGGGCTTGGCCCCGGCCCCGCGGCGCACCGAGTTGAGCACCGACACGTCGTAGCTGGTGGTGTCCATCTCGCCGCCGCCCTCCTCGTCGTAGGCCACGAGCTGCTCGTGGATCTCGGGCACGCTCTTGCCGTGGGCCCGGCCCTGCTTCCGCAGCCGCCGCCGCAGGAAGAGGAGCACGGTGATCACTGGAGCAGAGGGCGTGGGTTAGCGGGGATGGATGGGGTCCCCGGCCCCGGGATGGCCCTCCCCTGCGCGCCCCCCCCCCCTTCCCTGGGACTCCCGGCCACTTCCCGGGGAGACCCCGGCCCCCCACACTGGTTCGCTGGGGTCCAGACACCTGGTGGGACCGAGTCCAGGCCCCACGCTGCCCCCACGGGGTCCCGCCTGGCTGCCAGAGGCGCAGGTAGGGGTGGGAAGGGAGAGGTACAGGGGGGCGGGGCTCCCTCAAGTTCATTCTCTCCTCCAGTGTCAGCCTCATCTGCCCAGTCCCCATGTCCTCCCTCCTCATCCCCCGGTGGCAAATCCTCCGCCACCTTTTCTCTTTTTTTGTTTTGTTTTACAGATTCTCTTTCTTTCTTTCTTTCTTTCTTTAAATATATTTTATTGATTTTTCACAGAGAGGAAGGGAGAGAGATAGATAGAAACGTCGATGAGAGAGATACATCGACCAGCTGCCTCCTGCACACCCCCCACGGGAGATGTGCCACCGCAACCAATGTACATGCCCTTGACTGGAATCGAACCTGGGACCTTTCAGTCCGCAGGCCGACGCTCTATCCACTGAGCCAAACTGGTCTTGGCTCTTTCTTTCTTTCTTTCTTTCTTTCTTTCTTTCTTTCTTTCTTTCTTCCTTCCTTCCTTCCTTCCTTCCTTCCTTCCTTCCTTTCTTTCTTTCTTTTAAAAAAAATTGATTTAAGGGAGAGAGGGGAGAGGAGAGGGAGAGAGGCTGAGAGAAATGCCACTGTGGTTCTTGGGCCCCCTTCCCCTCCCCCCATCCTTAGGCACCCAGGGAGGTGACGTTGGCCGTCCCCTCTCCCTGGGGCGCGGGGTGGACACTGGCTCAGGGCTGTCCTGTGGGCTGGAGGCAGGACTGTCCTGGGTCCCTGGCCTCTCCCTCCCGCGGAGCAGCCCCCCGCGCGCCCCGTCCCGCCTCCGGGCACTGACCTGTGATGGTGAGGATGCACAGGAAGATGGCCACCAGCACGGGGATGATGTTGTAGCCCTGGTAGAGCTTCCCGTTACAGAAGGTGGCCTCGCCGTACTCGTCGCACTTGCACACGGTCACGGTCAGCGTGCTGGTGCCCGTGAGGCTCGGCCTCCCGTTGTCCGAGATGAGCACCGGCAGGTGGTGCACCTTGGTGTGCTCCCGGTCAAAGTGCCCGTACTTGACCGTGACGTTGGCCGTGTTGTCTGGAAGCACCGGGGCCTCAGGGTCAGGCCGTGCAGCCTGGTGCGCCTGTCCCCTGGTCCACCCCGGCCGTGTGGCTCGCCTCCTCCTGGGAGTCCCCCTGGATTGCGCCCGCCCTCCTCCCACCGGGGGTGCCTCTGGGTTCTTTGCGTCCCTGCCTTATGTCTCAGCCTTTTGTTCTTCGTGTTTTGGGCAGCTCCCTTGACTTCTAAGCATGGTTTGGCCAGAATGTAAAACCCCTGTTTTCTGTTTCTGTGGGCAACTGATATGCCCCATCCCTTCCTCCCTACCTCCATGCTTTTTTTTAAAAAAAAATATATATATTTTATTGATTTTTTACAGAGAGGAAGAGAGAGGGATAGAGAGTTAGAAACATCGATGTGAGAGAATCATCCATCAGCTGCCTCTTGCACACCCCCTACCGGGGATGTGCCCGTAACCAAGGTCCATGCCCTTGACTGGAATCGAACCTGGGACCTTTCAGTCTGCAGGCCGATGCTCTATCCACCGAGCCAAACCGGTTAGGGCTGGAGGGGATATCTGACCCCTGTGTAGGGTTGGCCCGCTCAGCAAGCCAGCCGAAAGCAAAGGAGGCCGTATTTTAGATTTCAAACGAAGGCCAGTTCATTTCATTATTAAGTAGCTTTGTCTGTCTATTAATTATACTGGAGAGTACACAGTATGGCCGTTGGCACTGTGGGAGAAGTGAGTGCTTTCTCACCGAACCCGTTTAATATCACAGCAGGACGTCCACGCCCAGTGAATCCAGGACCAACAAGCTTGCCTCCTGGCTGCATGTGGGGGTGCTTTGGGGGAGCACATACGCTTTCTACCCCCTCGCAGACCTCTCTGAGGTGAGATTGAGGGGCTGATGGGTATTTTTGCCACGTTAGTTACTCCTAAAGACAGCTCAACGCTGAGGGGTCTGTCATCGACTGTCAACACGGCACGGCCACCTTCCCCGACCCCCAGAAGGCTGTGGCTGATCCTCTGGGTCTGCCCTCACTCTCAGAGACCCCTTATCCCAACCTTCCTCATCCTGACCTTGCAGTGGCTGTTTCTATACCGGGATCCTCACCAACCACAGTTTTGCCAATCAGGGACGGGCAGGAATGCCACCCCATGCTGGGTGATGCATCACCCTACTTAAATTTAAGGGGGATTTTTATTTTTATTTGTTTTCTGAGGAAGCTGTTGAAGCCACGGAAACCTGTCTGCCAGTGACTGGAGCACAATCAGCTCAGCATGCTCCCACTCCTGGGCCTTACTCATCGGAAGCTCTGATTGGCCACTACTGACATCGCAGGACTCTCTGGGCTGTGATTGGTGGACCAGACCCTGTCCCAGGCCTCTGTGCCGTAAGTAGCTGGTGTAATTAAATTAAGACCAAGTTTTCTGATTCCTTGGCGTTTTGAGATCCACATTTCCGGTTTTGACTTTTTGGAACTGATCCCAAAGTTCCATGTCGCAGAGTAATTTGTAGTTATGCCGAGCTCAGAGATGGCGTGTGAGGGGGGATCCCTGGGCCAGTTTGGGAACCGAACTGGCTGTCTGCACCCCATGTGTATTCTGTACGTCTAGTCTCTTACGGGGAATGGCAGGCTCTGCGGCCTTGACAGTTTGGCCAGGGCACCTCTGACCACTGTATAGGCCAGTGGTCGGCAAACTGCGGCTCTTTGGCCCCTTGAGTGTGGCTCTTCCACAAAATACCACGGCCTGGGCGAGTCTATTTTGAAGAAGTGGCGTTAGAAGAAGTTTAAGTTTAAAAAATTGTGCTCTCAAAAGAAATCTCAGTCGTCATCCTGTTGCTATTTGGCTCCGTTGCCTGGTGAGTTTGCCGACCACTGGGCTAGGCCAGTAAGGTATTTGGCAGAAGTTGCACAAGATACGCCATCGAATGAAAACCCCGTGAGGCCTTTGCCCCCGGTTTGTTGGCTTGAGCCTTGACCCTGGTGCCTCGATACTCACACAGCCTCGCTCCTGACCCTCCTAAGAGCCAGGCTAGCGGCGTTCCCGTGGACGTACCGTGATTATCCGTGAGGGTGAAGTTGCTGTCCTTGGTGTTCAGGGAGAATTTGAACTTCACGTCTTTTGGCGTTACGTCCTCGTCGATGGCAAAGATCTGCACCACCAGCTGGGGTGTGGGAGAAGGGGGGGTGGTCAGCGATGGTGTCGGGCGTGGTCTGGGGTTCAGTGATGGAGACTCTGGGTTTAGACCTGACCGTGGCTTCCACTGACTTAAATGACCTCCACAAGCATACTCTTTGCACCAGCCCCTCCCCGCCGGTCTGCTCTCCACGTATTTCCCCTGAGCCTCCGCTTCTCCACCCGTAAAGGAGGGATAACGGCGCCTTTCCCCAAGGCGGCTGTGGGCACCGCCCTGTCCCCCACCCGGGCCGGACTCACCGTGCCCTTCTCGGCGTTCTCACACACGGTGGGCTCGTAGGGCTTGGCGAACCTTGGCGGGTTGTCGTTGACGTCCAGGACTTCGATGTGGACCTGCACAACGGATTCTTTGCCCGTGGGCTTCCCTGCGGGGGGAAGGACGCGTCACTGCAACGGGCTCGGCTGAGGTGTGGGGGGGACTCCGGAGGGGGTGCCCTTTTCACAGGAGGAGGGGGCGATGGAGGAGAGGCCGGGGGGGGGAGTATTCTGGGTGAAATGAGTGGAAGGGGTGGGGGGGGGGTCAAGCTTCATGCACGAGGAAGCTTATGAAAGAACTGCTTGTAAGAATGGAAAGGTCGTCTCAGGGAATTGAAAAATGGTTTTAGTAAAATTGAGTCAAGTAATCACCAAACGAATCTAAGGATTTAATTAAGTGATTACATCAATTTAAACAAGTATAATCTATTAAATTGGATTACTTCGTGACAAAATGATTTAAAAGGCAAACAATGTAAGTGAGACTGGGTCAATACATTATACCACTCTAAAAGGATGAAGCAGGTGGCCGTTTATGATGCCCGTGCAGATTGCATTTTAAAAATGTAATTTGAAAAACGACGGGTTAGAACAGGCGTGGGCAAACTACGGCCCTCTGTCTGGATCGCTTGTTCTAAAGAATTGAAATAATAAATAAATAAATAAAAAGACCGTACCCTTTTATGTAATGATGTTTACTTTGAGTTTATATTAGTTCACACAAACACTCCATCCATGCTTTTGTTCCGGCCCTCCGGTCCAGTTTAAGAACCCATTGTGGCCCTCGAGTCAAAAAGTTTGCCCACCCCTGGGTTAGAACCACGAGAAAATGGTTCTGAAGTAAGGTTAGTAAGTAAAAATGCAGGATACGATTTTATACAAATATTATAAACTTACTTCTGTAAAAATATGTATAGAAAAAGGACCACAGAAAAGTGCTAACAGTAGCTGTCTATGGCAGGATTATGGGGGGGGGGGGATCATTTTCTTCTCCTAGCTTGTATTTTCCATATTTTAAAGGAAACAACCAATAACTTTTAAGATTTAAGTTACTTTCAAAGTTTAAAAACTTCATGCCTGTACATAGATGGGGAAGAAAGGGCTAAAGATGGATCTGAAAACACAGGAGCTGATCGCAGTCGGCCTGGCTGTCACGTTGGGGATGTGGGTAGACCTGGGTGGCGGGGGCAGGGGTGTGTAGGGGGGAGGGCCTTGGCTAAGTCCCGCTTTCTCCCCCTCTCGGGGTGGGCTCCTGGGTGAGGCGGGAATGTTGATCTTTCTTCGGCAGGGCCGTGCTGCTGATTTTCTTGTAGAGGCAAAGGGTGCAAACTCCAACACTTGCCTTTCCCTTTGGCACCTGTTACACTAATTTCTGGAGAACCTAACCATCTTGGAGTTAGAACAGCCGTGGGCAAACTACGGCCCGCGGGCCGGATCCGGCCCGTTCGGCTGTTCTATCCAGCCCGCGGAGCCGAAAGAGCGGAGGGTTCTCTTGCTCTCCCCTCCGCTCCTTCCCCAGCAGCCCAAGAGGAGAGTGCCAGTGTGGTGGTCAGGTTACTCTTGTTCCGGCCCTCCGGTCCAGTGTAAGGACCCATTGTGGCCCTCGAGTCAAAAAGTTTGCCCACCCCTGAGTTAGAACCTGCTGCGGATTTTGAATTCAACCCCTACCTGGGATATAAAAGAGCCCCCAAACAGCCTTTTCCAGAATCCACGGTAATAAGAATCACACGGCACTTGCCCAATGCATGTTTCTTGGCCCGTTTCTGGCTCACTGGGCCTGCACCTCCAGGGAGGGTCTGAAAACCTCTACGGTAAGAGGCGCCCTCGGTGATGCTTGTCACGGGGACAGTGCTTCATACACCGTACCGTCATGGGCTTCTGATTCAGTCTGGGGTTGGCGCCTGGCACTCGGCCCTTCTGACAAGGACTCAGGGGGTGGGGTGCTGCTGGTCCAGCCACACCCGGGGATGAAGGCTGTCTAGCACCCCAGCCAAGTGGTGCCTCCGTAAGAGCTTTGCGTACCTCCGGAGACCCACCGTGACAGATGCTGCCAACTGTGAGCGGAGGAAGGGAAGGAGCAAAGCCCCCCCATTCCCTGGCAGATGGGGGTACTCACCTCTGGAATCCAGTTCCTTGGCCTCCACAGTCAGGTTGTACCAGGGAGTGACTTCTCTGTCCAGCTCTTTCTCATTGTAAATGTTCCCCTGCTTGCTTATTTGGAAGAAGTGGCCCGGGTCGCTGGGCCTGCGGATGGAGTATCTGCCCGGGGGAGAGAGAGTCGTGGCTTTCTATTGCTCTTTGCTGAGTTCACGTCCCTGGTACGACAGACAAGGCCCTTCGGGGTCTGTCCCTTGCATCCTGCTCCATCCTCTCTCACTGCCCATGGCACCCGACCGCCCAGAGGGGTCCGGAGGAGCGAGGTGGATCCCTTTGTGTTGTCATCTCCGATGTGAGGGTGGTGCCTGAGACTCCATCAGCAGTGCTCAGAGCTGAGGCAGGTGGCACTTTATTTTTTTATTTTTTATTTTTTTAAATATATTTTATTGATTTTTTAGAGAGGAAGGGAGATGGGTAGACAGTTAGAAACATCGATGTGAGAGAAACATTGATCAGCTGCCTCCCACACACTCCCCACTGGGGTTGTGCCCACACCCAAGTACATGCCCTTGACTGGAATCGAACCTGGGACCTTTCAGTTGAGCTAAACTGGTTTCAGCCCTAATGACACTTTTGAATTTCAAGACTATACGGAGAAACTGAAGAGGCCAGTCAGGAAAAAAATTTTTTTTTACAAAGAGAAACCAGATTCACCCCAGGAAGTCCCCATAAATTAAATGCTAGAACACATTGATAGTAGTTTTGGAGTGATGTGTCTATAATCTGAGTATTAGCCAAGCACATCTACATGTTATCAACACAAAGCAAAAGCACTGGTATTTGTGAACATGCAAGAAATCAGAATGATAGCTATTACCCACAAAGATAGGTCCTGAAATTTTTTTTTAAAAACTTCATCTAATTGAAAAATGTCTCAATATAAAGCAAAAACTTGGAAGGAATTAAAATGAAACTATTGATTTATTGTATATAAAAAAGCAATGATGAGAGAGAGGTGGGGGGGGGGAAGAGAGAGATTTTTAACTAGAAAACATAGGTCCTGAGAAATATTTATAATTTTACAGATGGAAGTAAATTTCACTGATAAAAGTAAAAATGAATGTACTGTACCCAAATATCTTGGAGAAAAAAAAATAGATGGGGGAAAAGAAAAAAACCCATTAAGTTTGAGAAATGGGAAATGTAAAACAAGAAAAAGAATAAAATGAAACATGTCATTTATGATGAAAAATATAAATAGGTTTAACACAAAGCATCCCAGTTTAAATGAAAGAGCAAAGCCAACTACATTGTATTTTTGAAAGACAGCTAATGCCACATGACCCAGAAAAATTAAAAGTCGAGTTTGGAAAAATTATATCAGGCAGACAGGAATAACATGAACACAGGGCTGGCAAACTTAACACCAGGCAGCGTGGAGTTGAAGGCAAATGCTTAAGTAAAACAAACTGGGTAAGGTCATAGGATAAAAGTTACAAGTTGTAGTGAAGGTAAAATAGTTATCAACTATTAAAACATTAAAATACATAAAAGCTTCAAGGAAAAAAAAAAGAACACAGGTACAATTATATTGCATCACAAAACAAGTTAAGTCAGAAATACAAAATACCCTATCCCCAGTAAGTGAAAAGAAAACAACAATCTTAAATTCGCCCTTGGGTCGGTGAAGAAGAAAAGTGATCATCACAGACTATTTAGAGCAGAATGGCCATGAAAGTAGTAGTCCCAGAACGCAGGAGACGAGGCCAGAAGGGAGGGATGTGTTTGTCCTTAAGAAGACAATAGCCCTGACTGGTTTGGCTCAGTGGATAGACCTCAGCAGACCATCAGCCGGTGGACTGAGAGGTCCCCGGTTCGATTTCTGTCAAGGGCATGTACCTGGGTTGCGGGCACATCCCCAGTAGGGGGCGTGCAAGAGGCAGCTGGTCGATGTTTCTCTCTCATCGATGTTTCTAACTCTCTATCCCTCTCCCTTCCTCTCTGTAAAAAAAAAAAAAAAAAAAAAAAATCAATAAAATATATTTAAAATAAAAAGCACCAATGACTAGAGGGAATCATTGATTGGCTGCCTCCTGCACACCCCACACTGGGGATCGAGTCTGCAAACCCGGGCATGTGCCCTGAACGTACTATCCTTAAAAGCACATTTTAATACAAATATAAAAGGTGAGCTTTAAATGGATGCCATGAAATGCTATATAAATGGAAGTTTATCATTGTCCCTGCTGAGCCATGACCGGGGTCCGGGGCTGTGCGAGGCGATGGGGTGGGGGGAGAGGACCCCGGGGGCCGGTGGACAGCGTGGCTGCTGGCCCCGTGCCTGCCGTCTCCCCCCGGTGCACGCCGGGAGAGGCGTTCCCTTTTGGGTCCGGGCTCAGCCCGGCCGCCGGAGGGACCTCCATCCAGGCCGGGATGGCCATGGCCGCCCCGCGCTCACGCCCCCCTTACCCAATGGTCCTCCGCGCGGCGTCGGGGTCCACGGCCATCACCGAGCCCACCAGGGGCTTCTTGAGGTTCTCCTGCAGCTGGAAGTGGTAGAAGGGCTGCTGGAAGACCGGCGGCTCGTCCACGTCCGTGACGCGGATGGTGACGCGGGCCTTGTTCCGGCCCGAGGCGCTGCCCGAGTAGCGCAGGTTGATGGTGGGGTCGGTGGCCTCGATGGTGAAGGTGTACTGCTGGATGCGCTCGTAGTCCAGGGGCTGCGGGGGGAAGCGGGGGGGGTGAGCCCCTGTAAGGGCCAGGCACGTGGCCTGTGGTCTTACCAGCGGTCCTGGGATGATACCCATTTTTAAAAATATATATATATTTTATTGATTTTTCACAGAGAGGAAGAGAGAGTTAGAAACATCGATGAGAGAGAATCATCCCTCTCCCCCGCACTGGGGATGTGCCCGCAACCAAGGTACATGCCCTTGACCGGAATCGAACCCGGGACCTTTCAGTCTGCAGGCCGACGCTCTATCCACTGAGCCGAACCGATTTTGGCGGATGATGCCCATTTTACAGAGGAGGGGCTTGAGGCCTAGAGAAGCGATATTATTCCAAGGCCATCAAGAGAGTGGCTGAGTGGATAGAGTGTTGGCCTGCGGACTGAAGGGTCCCGGGTTCGATTCCAGTCAAGGGCATGTACATTGGTTGCGGGCTCATCCCCAGTAGGGGGTGTGCAAGAGGCAGCTGGTTGATGTTTCTCTCTCATCGATGTCTCTAGCTCTCTATCCCTCTCCTTTCCTCTCTATAAAAAAATCAATAAAATATATTAGAGGGGCGGGGGGGAGGAGAGGCTGGGCCGGGCTGTCTGCAGCTGCCCCAACATCACATCCAGCTGCTTCCTTGTCCCACCCTCAAGCCTGGCTCCATGCCTGGCCCTGTTCCCAACACTGGGGACACACAGGGACCAGCCCCGGTTCTGCTCTCGAGGGGATCAAAGACGAGTGGTGCTAGCCCAGGGGTGGGCAAACTTTTTGACTCGAGGGCCACCATGGGTTCTTAACTGGCCCGGAGGGCCGGAACAAAAGCAACCTGACCATGCTGGCACTCTCCTCTTGGGCTGCTGGGGAAGGAGCGGAGGGGAGAGCAAGAGAACCCTCCGCTCTTTCGGCTCCGTGGGCCGGATAGAACAGCCGAACGGGCCGGATCCGGCCCGCGGGCCGTAGTTTGGCCACGGCTGTGCTAGCCACAGCTCCTTAAGGACGAGCCTTTTCTTATGTTTTTGCTCAAGCATCTTCTCCTGCCCTGGCCTGCTTCGTCCTCTCCTTCTCACCCCTCCTGGGCCTTCCTGGGGTCACCTCCCAACTACGCTGTTTACCCCGAATCCTTGCCTCGCGGCGGTCTGCTTCGGGCATCACCCAGCCTAAGGCCCCGTCCCCGGCTGACCCAGAGTGCATCTCCGATGGCCTCTGACCCGGTAGCCGCCAGTTCTGGGCGAGTTCTGGGGGTGCTGGCGGCCCCCAGCCCCACATCTGTCCCCACCGTCCCCCGGCCCGCTCACCTTCGTGGGCTTGAGGACGCCCTTGTTGTGGGCGGGGTCCGTCTGGATGGTGAAGGTGTCCCTGAACTCGCCCTGCACGATGCTGTACTTGGTCATCCGGTTCTGGGGTTCATCGGGGTCCTCAACGAGCAGCGAGCCCAGCGAGGTGCCCACCCGGATGTCCTCGGGCACCGTGAAGACGTAGTCGGCTGAGGCAAACGGGGCGCCCCCGGGGGCACTGGGTTAATGAGACCCACAAGGCAGTTGTCCCTCCTGTCGCCCCGATATACCCTGGCACGGGGAATGGGCACGGGAAGACAATAATAGTCCCGCATAACAACAGCCCAACACGCTAAGTGCCTGACCATCCGCTTGGCCCTTCGACCAGCCGTTATGACGCGCACGGACCACCGGGGGGCGGGCGCTCCCACCAGTAGGCTAGCTTGCTGCCGGGGTCCAGCCAGTTGGGACTGGGTGAGACTGGCCCCCCATAGTACACCAGTAGGGTCCCTCGGCCTGGCCTGCACCCTCTGGCAATCTGGGACCCCTTGGGGGATGTCAGAGAGCCAGTTTCGGCCCGATCCCCGCAGGCCAGACCAGGGGACCCCACCAGTGCACCGATCCCTGCATTGGCCTCTAGTTAATAATAAAAATGCCATTGATATTTTCAGTCTCAAGGCAAAACAGTTCTCCTCTATCCATCCATCCATCTATCCACCCATCCAACTAGTTATTAAGCACCTACTGTATGCCAGGCACTTTGCAAGGGGAGAGTTATGCACTGACAGGAGAGACAAGGAGGCACGTCCCACCTTCCGGGAGCTTCAGCCACGCACAACGAGGCCACTTCAGGGAAACTGGCCTGTCCTCGGGGAGGCCGAGCCCCTCCCTGACTGTGCCGAGCCATCACCTTCCTCCTCACCCCCCCTCCCGGCCCCGGGGCACGTGAAAAGCTCTGGTCAGACATTTTTGGGGACAATCAGTCTGTGGCTGGGCTCCGTGTGCTGAGTCGGGGGGCAGTGTGTGCAGGGATGGGGCGCAGGGCCCCTCTCTTCGCCCGCCCGAGTGGCTTCCCTGAGCCCTGGCCCACCTTGGGGCGGGGTGAGGGGTCGAGCCCCAGGTCACCGAGTCCGAGCCTCCCGGCCGCTGCCCCCTGCCCCCCGCCCGCCCGGGCCCCGGGGGGGGGGGGCTCACTCTGGGTGAAGATGGGGAAGTTGTCGTTGATGTCCTCCAGCCTGATGAGCACGGTGGCCGTGCCCGAGTCCCCGCGGAGGCCCTGGGCGTCCTGGGCCTCCACCACGATCTCGTACCGGGCCTGCGCCTCCCGGTCCAGGGTGCCGACTTTGGTGAAGACCAGACCTGCGGGCAGGGCCCAGCCGGAGCCGTGTGTTACCGGGGAGCTCGGAGACAATGCCGGTGCCCAGGCCCCCTCCAGAGGGCACCCAGGTCATTCTAGGGTGCAGCCAGGGCTGGGGGACACCCCTGCCTCCGCACCCCTGCCTCCACACCCCTGCCTCCACACCCCTGCCTCCGCACCCCTGCCTCCGTACCCCTGCCTCCACACCCTGGCCTCCACACCCCGGCCTCCACACCCCTGCCTCCACACCCCGGCCTCCACATCCCTGCACGCCGAGGCCAGCGCTGCCCAGACAGCTGGCTGCCGGGAGCACTGTGCTGAGAGAGAGCGTGAGCCCCCCCCCCCCCCCCCGCGCCCCCAGGCTCAGCGTGGAGGAGGGCTGTGATGGATCCGTGTGCCCACCTGGCGCCCCACGGGGTGTCCTGGCACCCCACAGGATGTGGTGTGTCTGCTGTGTATTTGCCACCCCTTCAGGCCTATCTTGTTCCAAAGATTCAGTCCTTACAGTTTTGTGTGTTTTTTAAAAATCCTTACCCAAGGATGTATTTTACATCGATTCCCAGAGAGAGTGGAAGGGAGGGAGGTGAGGGGAGAGAGAGAGGGGGGGGGGAGAGAGAGAGAGAGAGAGAGAGAGAGGGAGAGGGAGAGGGAGAGGGAGAGGGAGAGGGAGAGGGAGAAGGAGAGGGAGAGAGAAACATCAACAGGAGAGAGACACATCGATTGGCTGCCTCCCGCACGCACCCATTCTGGAGCCTGGGGAACCTGCCACCAAGGTGCGTGTCCTTGGCCGGGAATCAGACCCACAGCCCTTCGGTTCTCACCCCCGAGCAACTGGCCAGGCGGTCTTTACTGTTCTTTCTTTTTTTTAAAAAAAATATATTTTATTGATTTTTTACAGAGAGGAAGGGAGAGAGATAGAGAGCTAGAAATGTCGATGAGAGAGAAATGGCCAAAACTGGTTTGGCTCAATGGTAGAGCGTCAGCCTGCAGACTGAAAGGTCCCAGGTTCGATTCCGGTCAGGGGCATGTACATTGGTTGCGGGCACATCCCCAGTAGGGGGTGTGCAAGAGGCAGCTGGTCGATGGTTCTCTCTCATCGATGTTTCTAGCTCTCTATCCCTCTCTCTTTCTCTCTATAAAAAAATCAATAAAATATATTTTTTTAAAAAGAGAGAGAGAGAGAGAAACGTTGACCAGCTGCCTCTTGCACACCCCCTACCGGGATGTGCCCGCAACCAGTGTACATGCCCTTGACCGGAATCGAACCCGGGACCTTTCAGTCCGCAGACCGACGCTCTATCACTGAACCAAACCGGTCCCGGCCACACTGAGTGTACACTGCCACGGGCCACGTGCTCTCTGAACCTTACGTCACATTCAGACTTCGCGGCTACCGTGCGGGAGGAAGAGAAGCGTCCCATTCGGGGGGTGGGGACTGGGGCTTGCAGAGGTCAGCGGCCTCCCCGAGGCCCTCAGAGAAGGCGGGCGGGAGAGCGGGGCCCGTCTGAACCTGCACCCAGACCTGCAGCCAGCGTCCACTCCTGCCTCCCGTGTCCCCGCTTCGGTCCTGCTTTTGTCCCCTGGGCTGGACGGAGCCCATGTCTTGGAGCCCCTGCCCGCTCCCCTCTGCCCTCACCAGCCAGCCACCTTGTCTTAACCTGGGACACCAGCCACCCCCTCGGCACAGTGTGGCTCAGTGGCCGGTGACCCCAGGCTGCCGGATTGGGCTTCCCTCAGCGCCCACACCCGGAATGTTACCCCACCCCCCTCCTCCCCCGACACGGGAGGGTCAGTGTCACTGACCGGAGTCGGAAATGCCGAAGTATTCGTCTCCCTTCACGATGTGGTACATGATGGTGGTGTGCTCTGCCACGGTGGGGTCGTCTGCGTCCACCGCGGTCAGCTGGAAGACGGAGGTCCCTGCGGAGCGGGAATCCAGGGGTTTGCCGCCTTGTGACCGCCACCCCCGCCCTGCTCCCAGGTGGGTGTCCCCTGGGCCCACCTCCCCCAGGGCCCCGGGGCGGAAAGAGGAGGCTGCACGGGGCGAAGTGCTGGCAGCAGGGGAGGCCCAGCCCGATCGGCCCAGACGGGGGCGGAGAGAGCAGGCGGCTTCCGTGTACGGGGGACGTGAGGAAGGGCACGTGGTTGGGGTCACGAGGAGAAACCTAGGAGGGTGAGGGGACGCCTCTTTCCTGCCCCGGAAGGTGAAAGGGGAATGGGAAGAGGCCCCCTCGGGGGCGGGGGTTACCGCTCCTTCCCTCCTGGAATGCCAGGATCCCCTCCCCTACCTCAGAGGAAGGTCTGGTCCCAGGGCCGTGGCCAGGCCCCGGACTCATGTGGGAAGCCATCCCAGGCACCTCCTGGAGCTTAGGGTGGAACGGGATGAGCAGTGACCTCTGGAGGCCCTGGTCCAGGCTGGAGACACACCTCGAGGCGAGGCCCCGGTCCTCCCCATCCCCCCCCCCCCCCCCCCCCGCACGGATCCCAGGGAGGACTCGTCTCGCCGGGGTGGCAGAGCTGGCATTAGTCATGTGCAAAAGCTATGCTCTGTGTCAGTCCTCAGGGTCAGAGGGGGGGGAGGGGTTGCTCTGAAAAGTCATTGGACCTGTGTGCCTCTGATGGTGAAGCTCAGTCCATGATCAGGATCAGTCTATGGCTAGGGCCAGGCAGGGTTCAGCCTACGATCAGGATCAGGGCTCAGCCTATGACTAGGGTTAGGGCTCAGTCTATGGCTAGACCAGCCGTGGGCAAACTAGGGCCCACAGGCCAGATCCGGCCCATTCGGCTGTTCTATTCGGCCCGCGGAGCTGAAAGAGCAGAGGGTTCTCTTGCTCTCCCCTCCGCTCCTTCACCAGCAGCCCAAGATGAGAGTGCCAGCATGGTCAGGTTGCTTTTGTTCCGGCCCTCCGGTCCAGTTTCAGAACCCATGGTGGCCCTCCAGTCAAAAAGTTTGCCCACCCCTGGACTAGGGTCAGGGTTCAGTCTATGACTAGGGTCAGGGTTCAGTCTGTGATCAGGATCAGGGCTCAGACTGTGACTAAGGTCAGGGTTCAGTCTTTGATCAGGGCTCAGTCTATGAAGAGGGTCAGGGTTTAGCCTACGACCAGGATCAGGGCTCAGTCTATGACCAGGGTCAGGGTTCAGTCCATGACTAGGGTCAGGTTCCAGTCTGTGATCAGGATCAGGGCTTAGTATGTGACTAAGGTCAGGGTTCAGTCCATGATTAGGATCAGGGCTCAGTCTATGACTAGGGTCAGGGCTCAGTCTAAGGCTAGAGTCAGGGTTCAGTCCATGATCAGGATCAGGGCTCAGTCTGTGACCAGGGTCAGGGTTCAGTCTGTGACTAAGGTCAGGGTTCAATCCATGATCAGGATCAGGGCTCAGTCTATGGCTAGGGTCAGGGTTCAGTCTATGGCTAGGGTCAGGGTTCAGTCTTTGATCAGGATCAGGGCTCAGTATGTGATTAAGGTCAGAGTTCAGTCCATGATCAGGATCAGGGATCAGTCTGTGACCAGGGTCAGGGTGCAGTCCATGATCAGGATCAGGGCTCAGTCTGTAAGGTCAGGGTTCAGTCTGTGATCAGGATCAGGGCTCAGTCTATGACCAGGGTCAGGGTTTAGTCCATGATCAGGATCAGGGCTCAGTCTATGACCAGGGTCAGGGTTCAGTCCATGATCAGGATCAGGGCTCAGTATGTGATTAAGGTCAGAGTTCAGTCCATGATCAGGATCAGGGCTCCGTCTATGGCTAGGGTCAGGGTTCAGTCTGTGATCAGGATCAGGGCTCAGCCTATGACCAGGGTCAGGGTTCAGTCCATGATCAGGATCAGGGCTCAGTCTGTGACTAGGGTCAGGGTTCAGCCTACGATCAGGATCAGGGCTCCGTCTATGGCTAGGGTCATTGCAATCACTGCCCTAAACTCAATGCCGGAACCCGGCCTCAGGCATTGGAGGTGCTGACGGAGAGGCGCCGTCGGGCTGGGGTGGGAGGAGGAGGAGGAGAGCGGGACGGACGGATGGACGGACGGACGGAGGGAGCGCTTACCGGCCGCTGACATCTCGGCCACGGACGCGTTGTAGAACGGGTGCGTGAACACGGGCCAGTTGTCGTTGACGTCGTACACTTTGATGACGAAGTTGGACGGGGGCTCCAGCTCCTTGTTGGTGTTCTTGTCCACTATGAGGGCGGTGAGGTGGTACTGGGCGGTCTTCTCCCGGTCCAGCCTCTCGAAGGCGAACACGTCCCCCGTGACCTCGTTGACCCTGAAGATCTTGTCGGCCGCCTCCCCCCTCAGCACGTACTTGGTGTTCTTGCGGTTCTCGCTCGAGATGATCTAGGAGAGAAGAGGTGCTCTGGGCTGGGAATGGGCAGCGCTGGCTGTGGGTGAGGGGATGCCATCGCGGGGGGGTGGGGGGAGCAATCAGGGGCAGAGCTAGCTGGGGGGAGGGGTCACAGGTGGTTGGCTGGCGGCCCTGCTCCTGATGGGGTAGAGGGGGCCAATCTGGGGTGGGGCTGGGGGGGAGGGAGAGGGGCTGCAGGAGGTTGGCTGCTAGCCCCGCCCCGCCCCCTGATCTGGCCGGTTTGCTGGCCGCAGCGGGCGTCTTAGCGACTGACCAGTGGTTCTGGTCGTTATGGGTTCCGGTGGCCGGCTTTCTATACATACCGATAACCGGAAGTTTGTACCTCCTAGTCCCCCTCACCCTCTTCATTCATTCCTCCCCCGCCCTCCCCCTGGGCAGCCATCGGTTGTTCTGTGTCTGTGAGTGCTTCTTGGTTCGGTGGGACTGGGGTTTTAGATCGCACATGTAAGGGAAATAGCATGGAATTTCTCTCTCTCTCTGACTCCTTTCATTTGGCATTCTGGCCTCAGGGTCGTTGCAGATGGCAAGATTTCCTTCTTTTTTTATTGCTGACTAATGTCCCACTGTATACGTGTGCCACCTCTTCTTTATCCATTCATCTTTGGATGGATATGTGGGCCGCTTCTGTATTATGGCTATTGCAAATAATGCTGCGTGGGGTGTGTGTTGTTTTCAAATGGGTGTTTTTTGTTTTCTTTGGATAATACCGAGAAGTGGAATTGCAGGGTCATATGGTAGTTCTATTTTTAATTAAAAAAATATATTTTATTGATATTTCACAGAGGGAAGGGAGAGAGCTAGAGAGCTAGAAACGTTGACGAGAGAGAAACATCAACCAGCTGCCTCCTGCACATCCCCCACCAGGGAATGTGCCTGCAATCAAGGCACATGCCATTGACTGGAATCGAACCCGGGACCCTTCAGTCTGCAGACCGACGCTCCACCACTGAGCCAAACCGGTTTCGGCTATTTTTAATTTTTTGAGGAACCTCCACGCTCTTTTCCACAGTGGCTGCGTCAATTTATATTCCCACCAACAGCATTGCACGGGGTTTCCTTTCCTCCACATCTTCCCTAACACTTGTGCCTGTTGTCTTTGCGAGAACAGCCGTTCTGACAGGTGTGAGAGGATATGTCGTGTTTTTAATTGGCACCTTCCTTAATGATGTGAAGCATCTTCTCATATGTCTGTTGGCCAAGAAAAAGTCGGTCTCAAACAGAAAAGGGAGCACCAAGAAGGGTGTGGTCAGCCCTGGCTGGTGTGGCTCCGTGGTTGGAGTGTCGGCCTGTGCACCAAAGGGTCACAGGTTCGATTCCTGGTCACAGGCACATATTTCGGTTATGCTCCCCATCCCCAGTTGGGGCGAGGTTGAGAGGCAACTAATGGATGTGTCTCTCTCACCTCAATGTTTCTCTCTCTTTTCTTTCCTTCCCTCCCTTCTACCCTTCCGCCTCCTCCCTCCTTGCTCCTTCTCTCCCTTCCACTGTCTCTATGAAAAGCAATGGAAAACATATCCTTGGGTGAGGAAGAAAGGAAGGAAGGAAGGAAGGAAGGAAGGAAGGAAGGAAGGAACAGAAGGAAGGACGGGCCGAAACCGGTTTGGCTCAGTGGATAGAGCGTTGGCCTGCAGACTGAAAGGTCCCGGGTTCGATTCCAGTCAAGGGCATGTACCTTGGCTGGGGGCACATCCCCAGTAGGGGATGTGCAGGAGGCAGCTGATTGATGATTCTCTCTCATGGATGTTTCTAACTCTCTATCCCTCTATCCCTCTCTTCCTCTCTGTAAAAAAATCAATAAAATATATATTTTTTTAAAAAAAAAGAAGGAAGGAAGGAAGGAAGGAAGGAAGGAAGGAAGGGGTTTAGCAACATGCCGTCATTGGACTTCTGGATGGGAGCGGCATCAAGGGGGTGGTGGGATGAGAAGCCATATCGCAGAGTGCAGAGAAGAGTCTGCAAGGTGAGGACGCGGGGCCGGGAGGGAGGTGGGCGGGAGGGAGAGCGGCAGGGCAGCAGCGGGAGGTGGTAGAGCTGCCCGGAGCAGGGCTGGGTGTGCAGGGGCAGGCAGGGGGGTCCACAAGGAGCTCCTGTGCCCGGCGGCTGAGTCATCTGATGAACAGCGAGGCTCTGTCACCGGTGGCCTGAGGGACGGTCGGGGGCCCCGTGCGAGTCGCTCAGGGTTAGGATCAGTTCCAAACCTGGTTCTGACCGGATGTGCTAGGTCAGACCCACGTGGATAGGATGTGAGGGGGAGTGAGTCAGCTTTGATCTGTTCTATTTGATTTCTGCGTAAGAGCTCATTGGAATATACTCTTCAGTTTTCCTCCCCTCCAGCAGAGCGTGCGCATGCTTCCTGCTCCCAATTTCCTTTGTTATTAACCCTAGAGGCCCAGTGTACAAATTCGTGCATGGTGGGTCCTCGGCCTGGCTGGCAGTCCAGGCCAATCAGTGCCATCTTGCTGGACAGGTAGTGGAGGGTGGGGGGTGGGACCACAGAAGGTTGGCTGTGGGAGTGCCCCGACCAACAGGTGGCAGCTCCCGTGTTGGGCATCTGCCCCCTGGTGGTCAGTGTGCATCACAGTGACCCACTGGACGTCTGGGTGTCTGGTCATAATGAATGGACCGATACTGTTACTTTGCCATTGACCCAAGTACGCAGTTTATGCAGATTTTTAAAGTTTTTACAGAATGCCCCTTTTTTTGTTCTCGGATCCCTCCCAGGGCACCACATCACAGCCAGTCATCAGCTTTCTGTCAGCTCCTCCTGTGTGAGTGTCCCTCAGACTTCCGGTGTTTCTGATGATGCCCCTTTCCTGGTTAGAGATGGCCTGGTGCAGGATGTCCTCCTGTTGGAATTTGCCCGACGTTTCCCCCATGGTTAGACTGAGGGTACAGGTTGTGGGGAGCCCTCCTCTTTAAGCACCACCACGGTAGCCCTGCCCAGTCTGGCTCAGTTGGCTGAGCATTGAGGGATCACAGGTTCAATTCCCGTCAGGGCACTTGCCTGGGTTCCAGGCTCAGTCCCCAGTAGGGGGCATGCAGGAGGCAGTTGATCCATGTTTCTCTCTCTCTCCCTCTCCCTTTCTCCCTTTCTTCTCTTTTTCTCTCTGTAAAATCAATAAAGACATAAAAGAGTCTGTTTACTTAAAATATATTTTTTTAAATGATCAGAAGATTTGGACATTACTTAAAATATATATATTATTTTAGCAGAAACTGGTTTGGTTCAGTGGATAGAGCAGGGGTGGGCAAACTTTTTTGACTCGAGGGCCACCGTGGGTTCTTAAACTGGACCGGAGGGCCGGAACAAAAGCAGCCTGACCATGCTGGCACTCTCATCTTGGGCTGCTGGTGAAGGAGCGGAGGGGAGAGCAAGAGAACCCTCCACTCTCTCGGCTCCACAGGCTGGATAGAACAGCCGAACGGGCCGGATCCAGGCCATGGGCCGTAGTTTGCCCATGTCTGGGATAGAGCATCGGCCTACGTACTGAAAGGTCCCAGGTTCGATTCCGGTCAGGGGCATGTACCTTGGTTGCGGGCACATCCCCAGTATGGGGTGTGCAGGAGGCAGCTGATTGATGTTTCTCTCTCATCGATGTTTCTAACTCTCTATCCCTCTCTCTTCCTCTCTGTAAAAAATCAATACAATATATTTTTAAAAATATATATATATATATTTTAAAATGATCAGAATATTTGGGTATTAATGCCCAACGCCACGCTGATCATATCTGTGGATTCAGAAGTCGGCCAGGCCTCGCCCATTGTCCAGCCAGCCCTGTAAACAAAGGCGTTGTGCTCTGGCCTTAATAAACAGAGACTTCCTTCCCTCAGATGACATCTTTGGGAGTCAGGGGGCGATCCTTGGGGCCCTGTCCCTGTCCCTCCCATGTCCCCTTGCTTCTGCCCGGGGTGGGGGCTGCATTCGGCTCCCCTGCCCCCAGCCCAGGCCCAGGTGCCGAGTGACGCTGATGGCCGATGACGGCGGGCCTGACGCTCTTCCCGCCCCGCAGGGCCCTCGGGTGAGCCGGCCAAGGCCGCGGTGCCCGGCGGTGGCGTGGACACAGGTGCCCCCGGCTCGCTGCTGGCGCTCTCTGACTCACCCCGCAGGTCTCCTTGGAGCCGGCCACTCTCTCCGGTGGCTGACTCATGGCACAGTCACCTCGTTACAAAGGACGTGGGTGGGCTGGTGCTATTTCCCCCGTGACACAGTGTTCACGTCAGGAGCCAGGAGCCAGGAGCCTTCTGCCTTCCAGGGCCTGCGCTCTTTTAGGGCTCTGTCCTGGGCAAGCGTCTTTGTCCCCGACAGTGGCCACACGGAGCGATTTTACACTTGCCAGTCCCTTTTGGGAGCCAGACCGGTCCCTGGGCTCCGTCAGCTGGCTGCTGGCGGGGCCGTGGATGGGTTCCCCCAGCGGCGGTGGCATTTCCGATGGGAGGCCGGACTCCATCCGTCCACGGTCCTCGCCAGTCCGTTTCGCTATACCAGGGGTGGGCAAACTTTTTGACTCGAGGGCCACAGTGGGTTCTTAAACGGGACCGGAGGGCCGGAACAAAAGCAGCCTGACCACGCTGGCACTCTCATCTTGGGCTGCTGGTGAAGGAGCAAGAGAACCCTCCGCTCTTTCGGCTCCGCGGGCCGGATAGAACAGCTGAACGGGCCGGATCCGGCCCGCAGGCCGTAGTTTGCCCACAGCTGTTTATACCCACAGGGTTCCTCTATCAGTGCTGTCTGTGGGGCTCTCTGCCTGCTGTCTGCTATCCCTCGAGACTAGGCTGGGCAAACTGTTTCTGTAAAAGGCCAGCTTTGTAGGTCATAGGGTCTTCATCACAGCAACTCAAATACGCCATCGTAGCATGAAAGCAGCCATGGCAATGTGTCGGTCATGTGACTGTCCCCATAAATCTGTGTGTGCAAAACCATGTGGTGGGCTGGTTCTGCCAGCCCCTGTTTTATTTTTAAATATATTTTATTGATTTTTTTTTTTTACAGAGAGGAAAGGAGAGGGACAGAGAGTTAGAAACATCGATGACAGAGAGACATCGATCAGCTGCCTCCTGCACACCCCCCCCCACTGGGGATGTGCCCGCAACCAAGGTACATGCCCTTGACTGGAATCGAACCTGGGACCTTTCAGTCCGCAGGCCGACGCTCTGTCCCCTGAGCCAAACCGGCTTCAGCTGCCAGCCCCTGTTTTAGACCACGAGCTGCACAAGGATAGGGGCCATGCCATCTCTGCCCACCGTGGTCTCCCCAGAGCCTCGCCCGTGCTTGGCACCATACGTCCTCTCATCAGCGCATTGATCTGGTACTTCTGTGGCCAACCGTGTTTGGATTCCAAGAAACTGACACGGTGAGATGTTATGCACTTGAAAGAAATGCTTTCCTCACTGAACACTCTCAGAATACCTAGTCCATCCACCCGTCCTTGTGTGCGAAATCCACCGCCAGCGCTGTTCTTCTGCATTAGAACGGCGCTGACATCAGGAACAACGTGACACAGGAAGGCAGTTCCGGTCACTCTGAGTTCTAGGAAGGCGACTGGCGATGAGCTCGTTTTAAAGAGGAAGGCGGTGGGGGTTGGAGCCCGGGAGGGCAGGTGTGTGTCCGTCAGGGACCCGGTTGTGGGTGTGCTAGAATCGGGGGAGTGGTGGAGGGTGACACAAAACTAGGTAGGGGTAGTCTGAGAGAAAGGTGTTTTGGAGTAAGTGCAAAGACCTAGGCCAACTGTGGCCTGGATGATTAACACGGTCACCAGCACAGCTTTGTAGAAGGCTGCTCAGGTTTTCCAACCTCTCAGACCGGAAAATGTTGTGGCAGGCTTGGCTGCTTCTGCCCTAAGCCCTGAACTGGTCATCTCAGCCTATACCTGGGGTGGCCCTTCCATCAGTGTTATTTGGTCCGCAGACCAAGGTCTGGGAGGAAATACACCAGAGCGTTCAACACCATTCCCACCACAACCACATCACTAACAACACATCACCACTACCACCATCACTCTCCTGACCACTGTTACTACCACCACCACCACCAACTTCCTCTTCCTCATTATCACCACTCCCACCAACTTCCTCTTCCCCATCATCTCCCCACCACCACCGCCACCACCGCCACCACCATCACCATGATCTTCCTCATGATCCTACCATCACCATCATCACCACCCCAACCACCACCACATCACTGCCATCATCACCTCCATGATCTCCATGATCACCACCAACTTCTTCCCCTTCATCATCACCAGTATCACCACCTCTGCCACCTTCCTCTTCTCCACCCCTATCATTACCGCCATCACCATCACCATTACTACCACCACCACCGTCACCACCACCATCAACATCACCACTGTCATCGCCACATCATCTTTCTCTTCATTATCTCAGCCACCAACACCAATGCTTCTACCATCCCCACCTTCGTCTCTACCACCAGAACCATTACCCTCACAGCTGACACCCCCAACCCCACAACCACCACCTTCCCCACCTGCTGGGAACCAATTCCAGCATGTAATAATTACAGGAGTTTTGCCAAAAGGTTAGTGAAGCTTGGGTGGCTCAACAAGGGTGGGTGAGCCACACACATGTAGTTTACCTGTTGGAAACTGGCTAAGCGGCACTTCCCCCAAACCCGAATAGGATAATAGTCTGTTGCCAGACGGCTCAGGGCGTTTTATCGCTTCCTGTTGGCCAAACACCTGAGCAGCTGTAGGCTGTTCCCCAAACTGACATTGCTTCTGTAAAACTATCCTTTGGTACCTTACCCTTTGAAGTGTATTATCTCCACCTTGCCTTAGGACAGATTGTGTTAAATAAAAAAGCAGGGTCCCGAGTCGAGGAAGGAGTCTTCAGTTCCTTTAGCTGAAGCACCTCTGACCCCCAAGGCTTTTCAAAATTATCTTTTGTCTCCGGACCCTTTAGTCGTCTATGCGCAGCCCCTCTCTCCAGAATGCTGAGCCCTTCGTAAGGCTGGGAAAAGAGCCCCGGCAACCCCCCACCCCTCCTCACTGTGGTCCACGTGCTGCCGAGCCCCTCCCGCTCTGGGCCCGAGCCTTACCTTGCCCACGTGGTGGGGCAGCGAGCTGTTTTTCTCTTCCTGAATGTGCATCTGGTTCCAAATCCAGTGTCTCTTCTGGCGCTGGAGGGTGGGTGGCCTGCCTGGAGTGTCCTCTTGGGCAGGGTGAGTGCCCGTGGCCGCTGCCATCAGCAGGCCGAGGCAGGTGCCCACGGTGGCCAGCAGCACCAGGGGCAAATGCATCTTGGCAGGAGGCACAGACCTGGGGAAAGAGAAGGAGACGCCATCAGGGCCTGTGGGCCATACTCCAGGGAGTGAGCAGCCCCCAGGGATACCCGAACTCCCCTGATCTGTTCACTCCTGCATCCTTTCCCCCCTGCTGACGCCAGCAGACCCGGGCCCCGTGCCTGCCCCAGAGAGCTCCAAGTCTGGGAGGGGAAGGTAGACACAGAAACAATTCCTTATTTAAAAAAAAAAATAAAAAAAATATATATATATATATATATATATATATATATATATATATTGATTTTTTACAGAGAGGAAGAGAGAGGGATAGAGAGTTAGAAACATTGATGAGAGAGAACCATCGACCAGCTGCCTCTTGCACACCCCCTACTGGGGATGTGCCCGCAACCAAGGTACATGCCCTTGACCGGAATCGAACCTGGGACCCTTCAGTCCGCAGGCCGACGCTCTATCCACTGAGCCAAACCGGTTTTGACGAAACAATTCCTATTTAAATGTCACAGGCGCTGGCTGGTGTGGCAGCAAGCACAGGCCACAGGCAGGCCAGGAGGAGGGCTGTCGGGATGGTTTCCTGGGGGAGAAGGTGATGCTGATGCTGACGGCTGCTCCCTAAGCCCCATGCAGTGGGCACCCAGTCACCCTCCCTTTCCCCCGGGGAAATCAACGCACAAAGAAGTGGGGCTCACGTTGGAGCAAGCGGTGGGGCTGGCGGTGGAACCCAGTGCCCAGCACTCTGTATCATCTCATTTAATCCTCCCCGGAGCCCTCGTGGTCGGCATAATTGTTACCCTCAGGTTACAGATGAGCGGAGGAACAGGGGGGGTTAGTAACACTTCTGAGATCACCCCGACTGTAAGCAGCAGAGTCAGGATGTGAACCAGGTCTGTCTGACAACTAAGGTTCATGCTTTTTCCCACTGCTCTCTTTTTAAAAAAAAATATATTTTATTGATTTTTTACAGAGAGGAAGAGAGAGGGATAGAGAGTTAGAAACATCGATGAGAGAGAATTATCTATCAGCTGCCTCTTGCACACCCCCTACCGGGGATGTGCCCGCAACCAATGTACATGCCCTTGACCGGAATCAAACCTGGGACCTTTCAGTCCGTAGACCCACGCTCTACCACTGAGCCAAACCGGTTTTGGCATGCTCTCTTTTTTGTTTATTTTTTCCAATGAACAGTTGACCTACAATGTTATATTAGTTTCAGGTTAACAGTTGATGTGCAGTGTTATATTAGTTTCAGGTGCACAAGCCGGTGATTAGACGTCTATATAACCTATGAAGTGATCACCCCGATGAAAGGACTGCCCATCTGGCACCGCACCCAGTAATTATAACATCATCACCTGGTTTCCCTGGGCTGAGCTTTACATCCCCATGACTGCTCTGTAACCGCCCGTTTGTACCCGGAGGCAAAGGGAGACCCAGCACTTCCTCCTGTGGGGACTTGAAGAAACCCAGAACCCCAAATGGAAAAGACAGATGCATCCCTACGTTCACTGCAGCCTTATTTACAACAGCCGAGACACGGGAGCAGCCGAAGTGTCCAGCAGATGATGGGATAAAGAAGGAGTGGTGCATGTATACAGTGGAGGACAATGCGGCCATAAAAAAAAGAATAAAACCTTGCCATCTGCAGCAACAGGGATGGAACTAGAGCAGCTGTGGGCAAACTACGGCCCGCGGGCCGGATCCAGCTCGTTCGGCTGTTCTGTCCGGCCCGCGGAGCCGAAAGAGCAGAGGGTTCTCTTGCTCTCCCCTCCGCTCCTTTCACCAGCAGCCCAAGATGAGAGTGCCAGCATGGTCAGGTTGCTTTTGTTCCGGCCCTCCGGTCCAGTGTAAGAACCCATTGTGGCCCTCGAGTCACAAAGTTTGCCCACCCCTGAACTAGAGGGTACTGCGCAGAGTGAAACAAGTCAGAGGGAAAGACAAACACCGTATGATGTCCCTTATGTGTGGAGTCCAAAAAGCAAAATAAACAACAAGCAGAACAGAAACAGACTCAGAGATACAGAGAATAGGTTGGCAGTTGACGACAGATGGAGTCAAAAAGGGGGGAGGGGGACGGGAGGTGGGGTTGACAGTCTGGGCTCGCGAGACTGGCTTCACTGTTTTCAGGGCCCAGTGCAAAATTTCAACGTGGGGTTCGACAGTTATTAAGAATTTCAAGACGAAGGTGGGAGGACAGGAAACCAAGTGTAGGGGCTTTAAAAAAAAAAAAATATATATATATATATATATATATATATATATATATATATTAATTATTGAGTTTTTACAGAGAGAAAGAGAGAGGGACAGAGAGTTAGAAACATCAATGAGAGAGAATCATCCATCAGCTGCCTCTTGCACACCCCCTACCGGGGATGTGCCCGCAACCAAGGTACATGCCCCTGACCGGAATCGAACCCGGGACCTTTCAGTCCGCAGGCCGACGCTCTATCCACTGAGCCAAACCGGCTTCGGCTGTGGGGGCTTTTTAAGTGCAGGGCCCCTGCCACTGCCCGGATTGGATGCCCTTGAAGGCAGCCCTCGGATCAGCCTGCCCTGGGATCTGGGGTCACCCATCCGTGGGGGCCCGGCTTCATCCAGACGTCCGGGAAGAGGGGTTTCCCCGCTGCCCCATGGCGGGCGGCGGCTCTGACCTTGGCCCCATCTCTGACCCCATTGGTCCTGCCTGCTGGGCCCCCCGGTCACTGACCTGCAGCCTCCGGGACGATGGTTCGGGGCAGGAAGGCGGGTGGGCAGTCGTGGGGCCAGGGCTCCTGCCCAGAGAGACGCGGGCGTGCGGGGTGCTGGGCAGGAGGCCTCCTGTCTGGGGGAGAGGCTGGGCTCCGCACATCCCAGGAGATGTCCAAACTCCAGTGACATTTCCCCCGAGACACCGGCGGCGCCTCTGGGACTGCTGACCTTAGCACCAAAGCCCCCACCCGGCGCCCGAGCCGCTGGCCTTTGAGGAAGTGGCCGCTGGGGTCGGGGTGGGCGGAGCTGGCCGCAGAATGCGAGTGCCCCGTGCCCGGGGGGCAGGCCCGCCCGCCTCCGCGTCTCACGTCCCACTCTCACGTTTCTCAGTCACGGGCGAGGCGGGTGACGTGGGCGAGGCCAGGTGCCCTTTGATGCCGGATTTGGAAAGGGCAGCCATTCCAGGCAGGAGGCAGGCCGTGAGCAGGGACGAGGGGAGTCCCAGCCAGGAAGCTGGTCCTGACTCAGGGGTGGGGGGGGGGAGGCAGCGGGCATGACCCCTCTCCCACCCTCTCCCCTGCACACAGGCCCGGGGGGAGGGGGGGGAGTCAGTCATTTCCTTCTTTGCCTGGAAAGGAACCACAAGTCTTGGGTGCTCTCTTCCTCCCTCAAATGAGAAATGACTCAAAAGAGGAAAAAGGCAAGCAAACAGAATTGAAAGTGAGAAACGGGGAGCGGTTTCAGGCCCCTGAGCCGGACGTTGCTGGGGGTCGAGCCCCCTGGGGTGCGGCCGTGGGTGAGACAGGTCGGAGCCGCCCCGGGAGCACGCCCTGTGGTGGGAGCATCTGGACGATGAGCGAATGAGGAAAAGCTCGGCCGGGGACGGGAGGTGCCGGGGACCCCCGTGGAGGCTGCAGCAGCGGGGACAGCGGCTGCGCCCGAGAGGCCAGGGACAGGACTCGGAGAGAGGACGCTTGAGACAACATCTGGCCGAAACCGGTTTGGCTCAGTGGTAGAGCGTCGGTCTGCAGACTGAAAGGTCCCGGGTTCGATTCCGGTCAAGGCCATGTATATTGGTTGCGGGCACATCCCCGGTGGGGGATGTGCAGGAGGCAGCTGGTTGATGTTTCTCTCTCATCGACATTTCTAGCTCTCTATCCCTCTCCCTTTCTCTCTGTAAAAAAAAAAAAAAATCAATAAAAATGTATTAAAAAAAAAAAAAGACAATGTCTGAGTGTCAGCCCCGGGAATTGAGGGACGGGAGGAAGTCCCAGGCAGAAGGACCAGCAAGTACAAAGGCCCTGAGGGAGAAAGGCGGACCGTGTGTTTCAAAAGAAGGCCCCTGGGCCCTAGCGGGTCTGGCTCAGTGGATGGAGCGTCGGCCCTGCCACACGGACCTGGTCAAGGGCACGTACCTCGGTCGCAGGCTCCTCCCCCGCCCGGGCTCTGGTCAGGGCAAATGCAGGAGGCAGCCGGTCGATGTGTTTCTCTCACGTTGATATTTCTCTATATCTTTCCCTCTCTCTCCCATTCTCTCTAAAAATATCAATGGAAAAATATCCTCAGGCGAGGATAAAAAAAAATAAAAAAGGCCCCTGGGTGAGATAGAGATGAACAGTGAGGAAGGGGAAGGGGTGGGGGCACAAGAGGAGGCGGCCAGGCCAGTGTGACGGTCCCTCCCCCCAAAGATGTCCACGCGCCCTCATCCCTGGAACCTGCGCCTGACAGCAGGGCCGTCAGCTGGTGGTGACCAAGTTAAGGATCTGGAGACAGAGAGATTGGGCTGGATGGTGTGGGTGGGCCCCCGAAGGAGGGGAGAGAATCAGGCCACGGAGACGCGGCCACAGAAGCGGGCTGGAACTCGGTGGGCTTCGGGCGGTGTGGGCGCCTGCAGAAGCCGGGCGGGGCAGCGCCTGGGTCCTCCCGGGAGCCGCCGGAGGAGCCGCCAGAGGAGCCGCAGCCCCGACGTTAGCCCACGAGACCCCTTCCAGATGCCCCGTTCCCGGAATTACAAGTTAACAAAGAAGTGGACTTGTGTGGGTGTCAGGCCACCACGTTTGGGGCGCTCTGTGAGCTCTGACAGCCACTGGAGCAAGTGGATGCCATTGGGGCATGCAGTTGGCCACGGGGCAGGAGGGCCTGGCTGAGGGAGGGGAGGTGAGCGGGAGGCAGCCATTGCTGCAAGTGAGAGTCGGTGATGTCTCAGGCCAGGTTTAGGAGGGGATGGCCACCGGGTATGTGTTTTTGTTGTTAATCCTCACCGGAGGATTTATTTATTTCCATTCAGTTATTTTATATTTTATTGATTTTTTTTTTTTTTTTTTTTTTTTTTTACAGAGAGGAAGGGAGAGGGATAGGGAGCTAGAAACATCGATGAGAGAGAAACATCGATCAGCTGCCTCCTGCACACCCCCCACCGGGGATGTGCCCACAACCAAGGCATGTGCCCTTGACCGGAATCGAACCTGGGACCCTTCAGTCCGCAGGCCGACGCTCTATCCACCGAGCCAAGCCGGTTTCGGCTCCATTCAGTTATTTTAAAGAGAGTGGAAGGAGGAGTAGAGACAGAGAGAAACACTGATGTGAGAGAGACACGTTGGTTGGCTGCTTCCCGCACATGCCCCAACAGGGGTCAGGGATCGAGCCTGCGACCGAGGTACATGCCCCTGACCGGAATTGAGCGGGTGACCCTTCCGTCCTGGGGCCGATGCTCTGGCTGGTGGACCAGGCCTGAGACACTCGTGAGGCGGGGTTAGCGGGACTCGCCGAGGGGGTGAGGAACGGAAAGGGTCCAGGAAACTCCCCGCATCTGGCCTGCACAGTTGGGGAGCAGGGCCTTTGCTGAGATTTGGGAAACTGGGGGGATGTGTCGGGGGTGTCGGGGGCAACACGGTTGGAGGGGAGGAAACGGGAATGGCCTGCGGGATTCTGGGGGAGGACTCGGGCCCGGAGCAGCTGGCGGAGGGCTGCAGTGCGTGGACGGCACTAACCTGCCCGCCTGGTGCGGGGAGGAGAGCAGGCGGGTGGAGAAGGGGGTGGCCCCGGACCGGTGCCCCCTCTCCGAGTTGAGTCTCCCCCCTACACTCCCATTGTCACCGCGGGCCGACACACAAGACTCTCCACCTCTCTGAGCCTCAGTTTCACCCTCTGAACAGGGAACACTGCATCTGCCCCTCGGGGTTGTTTCCAGGCGGAATTAGAAAACATCGGCAACGCGGCCAGTGAGCTGACGATGGAGCATACCCGTGTGAATCCTCACGCCTCCTGGCGCTGCCCACCCAGCCAGCAATCCCCATAATTAAAAAAAAAATAGTTTTATTGATTTTTTTACAGAGTGGAAGGGAGAGGGATAGAGAGCTAGAAACTTTGATGAGAAACATCGATCAGCTGCCTCGTGCACACCCCCTACTGGGGATGTGCCTGGAACCAATGTACATGCCATTGACTAGAATTGAACCCGGGACCCTTCGGTCCGCAGGCCAACGCTCTATCCACTGAGCCACACCAGCCAGGGCAGCATCCCCCATCCTTGTCCCCTCACGTGCAGGCACCTGGTTGGGGGATTCGCAGGCCCCCACCTGCCAGATCCACTCTCCCTGTACCTCCGCTGACCTCTGCTGTGTGTGTGTGTGTGTGTGTGTGTCGGGGGGGAAGGTGGGGGGAGGGGAGGGGCTGGCCCCTGGGCCCCCTGCCCTGGCTTTTGGTTTTCGGCCTGGAGGGCTCCAGCGGGGGCGCTGAGGATGGAAGGAGAGAAGCGAGGTGCTTCTTCCTGCGGCTCTCTGCGCTGGCTCCGATTTTTTCTGTGGCTGCATGTCTCCATGGTAACAGCTCTGCCAGACTCTCCCTGCACGGCTGGCTCAGTCCTCACTGAGTTCTGCAGACAGCCTTCCCCGCGCTGTGTCTTTGGCCCTCGGCGGGAACGGCTCTCTCTGTTGCCGGTCTCCATGTGCCTCAGTATCCCCCTTGTTCCCTGAGCCGACTGCCCAGCCCGCTAAGTACCCCTGAAAACCTCTCTTAAAAGATCTTTTACCTTTAAAAATTTTTTCTCTTTTTTTTCTTCTCTTTAGAAGGGATGAGTAGAGACAGAGAGAGAGAGATCGATGTGAGAAAGATACATCGATTGGTTACCTCCCGTAGGTGCCCTGACCAGGACTGGGGATCCAGCCTGCGACCGAGGGGCGTGCCCGTGACTGGAATCGAACCCATGACCCTTCAGGCTGAGGGCCGATGCTCTAACCCAGTTGGTGGACAAACTTTTTGACTCGAGGGCCACCATGGGTTCTTAAACTGGACCGGAGGGCCGGAACAAAAGCAACCTGGCCATGCTGGCACTCTCCTCTTGGGCTGCTGGGGAAGGAGCGGAGGGGAGAGCAAGAGAACCCTCCGCTCTTTTGGCTCCGCGGGCCCGAGAGAACAGCCGAACGGGCCGGATCCGGCCCGAGGGCCGTAGTTTGCCCGCGGCTGCTCTTGCCTCTGAGAATAATAATACACGGTTCTCCTTGCTGGGCTTTCCCAGGTGCCGTCTCATTCAGGTCTCACCCTGGCCCCAGGGAGTGGGGATCCTCAGCCCATTTCACAGAGGAAGACACCGAGGCTCAAGACAGACAACTCGGAAGCGGGAGATCTGAGCCCCTCGCCTCCACCTTCTTCTGACTCCTGCGGCACCTGGCCTCGGTGGGACCAGGGGGACTTTTCCAGGGGGAACGCCGTGTGTGTGTGTGTGTGTGTGTGTGTGTGTGTGTGTGTGTGTGAGAGGGGGGGGGAAATGCTGTGTGTGTGTGTGTGTGTGTGTGAGGGGGGGGGGGAACGCCGTGTGTGTGTGTGTGTGTGTGTGTGTGTGTGTGTGTGTGAGAGAGGGGGGGGAAATGCCGTGTGTGTGTGTGTGTGTGTGTGTGTGAGGGGGGGGGGAACGCCGTGTGTGTGTGTGTGTGTGTGTGTGTGTGTGTGTGAGAGAGAGAGAGGGGGGGGGGAAATGCCGTGTGTGTGTGTGTGTGTGTGTGTGTGTGTGTGTGTGAGAGGGGGGGGAACGCCGTGTGTGTGTGTGTGTGTGTGTGTGTGTGTGTGTGTGAGAGAGAGAGGGGGGGGGGAAATGCCGTGTGTGTGTGTGTGTGTGTGAGAGGGGGGGGGAACGCCGTGTGTGTGTGTGTGTGTGTGTGTGTGTGTGTGTGAGAGAGAGAGAGGGGGGGGGAAATGCCGTGTGTGTGTGTGTGTGTGTGTGTGTGTGTGTGAGAGGGGGGGGGAACGCCGTGTGTGTGTGTGGGGGGGGGGGACGCCGTGTGTGTGTGTGTGTGTGTGTGTCCTTTGCCTTTTGTGTCAGAAACGTGGCCATCAGCAGCGGTGCCCGGGGAAGGGTTTTTACCAGCCACGGCTCCTCCCCCTCCTGCTGAGGGAGAAGAAGTCGGGTGCAGGGAGTGACTGCACCCCCCCCCCCCAAGCAGCGTTTTCCAGGGCTGCACCCCTGCAGGTGCCGGGGGGACCACAGCTGGGGTCGGACTTATCTCAGCCCTGGACTTGGCCGCCTGTGGCAGGCACGTCTCTCGGTTGCTCTCGCTGGTTTTCAGAGAGAACCGGCGCTGCGGGGTGGGGGTGGGGGTGGGGTGGAGGGTTTGGCTGTGACGGATTCGCAGAGGGTTTAGATGCTGGAAGTGATTTCCAGGCTCAGACATTCCTAGCGAGCAGCCTGGGGACGTGTCACAGTTGCCTCGACGGGGGAGGGGATGTGCGCTGCCGCTCCGATGTGGGTGCTGGGCACGCCGAGGCCGGGTGCGGGTGCGTGTCCCTGTCGCCAGGATCTGGGGCGGTGCCCATCCCCGGAGCCGAGAGAGAGAGAGAGAGAGAGAGAGAGAGAGAGAGAGAGGAGAGACGTTTGCGGGCAGCTCCTAACAGACTCCTAGGTGAGGGGGGTCAGCAAACACTTACCCTGCACCAGCCATGGCAGGCGCTGACCACACACACACATACACACACACACACACACACACACACGCACACACGCACACACGCACACACGCACACGCACACGGAGCAAACGCATCCCCGTGGGGCAGATGGAGGCTGCATTTGATAAAAACGATAGTTTCGAATGGGGATGGCCCTAGCCTAGCCAGCTTGGCTCAGCGGAGAGAGTGCCGCCCTGCAGACGGAAGGGTCCCGGGTTCGATTCCAGTCTAGGGCACGTGCCCGGGTTGCAGGCTCCTCCTCCCTGGCCCGGGGCCCTGGTCAGGACACGTGCAGGAGGCAACCAATCGATGTGTTTCTCTCACGTTGATATTTCTCTAGGTCTTTCCCTCTTTCTTCTAGTCCAGGCCTGGGCAAACTACGGCCCGCGGGCCGGATCCGGCCCGTTGGGCTGTTCTATCTGGCCCTCGGAGCAGAAAGAGCGGAGGGTTCTCTTGCTCTCCCCTCCGCTCCTTCCCCAGCAGCCCAAGATGAGAGTGCCAGCATGGTCAGGTTGCTTTTGTTCCGGCCCTCCGGTCCAGTTGAAGAACCCATGGTGGCCCTCGAGTCAAAAAGTTTGCCCACCCCTGTTCTAGTCTCTCTAAAAACCAATGGAGAAATAGTCTCAGATGAGGATTTAAAATGCCCCCCCCGCCCCCCCCCGTGATACGTGCTTTGATGGGTGCAGGCGGCTGAGGGAGGGCAGAGCGGGGAGGCCTGGGTTCGAGAGCCACAGCCCGGGGAGAGTCCTGTCTCTCTCTCTGCTGCTGTGGGTCCCCAGGCCACACTCCCCTCGCCCCTTCTCTTTGAATGGCTCCCCACGCGTTCCTGGGGTTTGGCTTTGGAGGGGCTGTGAGACCTGCTTGGTTCTGTGCTCTTTAAAAGGAGGGACTAGCCGAAACCGGTTTGGCTCAGTGGATAGAGCGTCGGCCTGCGGACTGAAAGGTCCTGGGTTCGATTCCGGTCAAGGGCATGTACCTTGGTTGCGGGCACATCCCCAGTAGGGGGTGTGCAAGAGGCGGCTGGTCGATGATTCTCCCTCATCGATGTTTCTAACTCTCTATCCCTCTCCCTTCCTCTCTGTAAAAAATCAATAAAATATATTTTAAAAGGAGGGACTGGGGGGGGGGGTCACAGGGCACAGAGGGAGGGGCCAGGGCTGCTCTGTGCGTAGCTAAATCCGCCCGAGGGGGCCCGGACCCAGCGGGGAGCCTGGCAGGTGCCCCGGGTTGGTCTGCCCCTCGCATCGGGCGGGCCCTGCTCCTTGACCTGACCCTGGTTCTCAAAGCTGAGGGTTTAGGGACTAAGTGTTTAGGCTTTGGTAAGCTGTTGAGTAGCCGAGGGCCTTTGGGGGTCGGGTTCGGGGGAACCTTCAGGTCGTGGACACGCCGCACCCTCAAATGTGGCTGCACAAGCCCACGTCCCTGTCCCTGGGGGTCAGCCCACACGGGCTCCCGAGACCTCGGCTGTCCGGCCTGGCCCCGCATGCCCAGTGCCCGCTGGCACCAGGCCTGGCAGCCGAGCCCAGCCCCGGGCCCAGCCCCAGCCCCGGGCCGGGGAGGGACTGGACACTGAGTCCCAGGACAGCCGCCTGCAGACTCTGGACTCTGTGCCGAGGGCCCGGGGTCAGGGCCGAGGGGCTGGGCCGGAGCCTGCGGGAGGTGTGTCTTTGGGAGGGGGGCTCGCTGTCTCCCCCTCTTCCCCCCCACCCGGCCCCCTGCTCCCTGTGTGGCCCTGGCAGCTCTTCCCACCGCTCTCCCACCCCACCCCAGTGCAGGGCAGAGGTTAGAGCCAGAGCCAGGGATCCCCAAGCTCCCCCAGGGACCCCCAAGCTGTCTGCTCAAGCCCCAGTGTTTACAGCTGGGCATCGGCAGCCGCTGACCCCGGGGGCTGAGGGGCGAGGCCCCGGGAGCCTCGGGGATGGGGTGTGTGCCGGGGTGGGACCGGGAAGCTATGAGCTGCTGCTCCCAGTGCTTCCTCCTGGCTTGTGGCTCAGCTGAGCCCAGGAACCTGCCCGTGGGGGTCCCAGGCCTGCTCCCCTCCCCTCAGGATTCTGCTGAGAGCGGACGACGCCGACCGCCCTCCTCTCCTGCCAGCCACACCGGCCACACTGCTTAGAGCTGACCACACCACCCCTGCTGCCGGCCCCTCTCCCTGCCTCCCCAGCCCCTGCAGGATGGATCTAACCCCCGCGCCAGGGGTCAGAACCCAGCGGGACGGCGTGCCCCCTGCCCACCCCTCCCGCTGGCCTCTTCCCCACCCCCCTGCCAAGAGGAGAGCAAGGCGGTTCTGGAATGCACAGGGCTCTTCCTCTGCCCAGCAGGCCTTCGGCAGAGGCTGTTCCCTCTCCCCAAACGCCCTTCCTTGCTGTGTCCCCTGAGTGAATGCCGCCCTCCTTTCCCAGCCCCAGGCCTCTTCCTGATTGACATCTGCACCTCGCACGGCTGCATGTCCCTGATTGGGCAGGTCGGGGGTATCTCCGCTCCATCTGACGTCCCGCTGACGTCCGGCCCCGGACCCTGACGTGGGAGGGTCCCCGCTGCCGCCTGCCTCCCTGCCTCCGCCGCCGTCAGCTCTGTTCTTGTCCCTGCGCCCTTCCTCACCCTCAGGACAAACCTGCACCGCTGCAGACAGCGCCTGGGGCGGTCAGAGCCGGGCGATCGTTGTTGTAACTCCAAGAGGCTCCTCCCTGTCCTCACGTAGCCATTTGGGGGCCACGGTGCCGTGAGACACGCCAAGGTTAAGATGCTGAGCCTCGGAGGGCATTAAGGTTATGCTTTTCTATGGGTCCCCGATGAACACACACCGAGCACAGTAGGGCCGGCGGAACGGAGCTCAAGGGCTGCCTGCCTCTCATCCGTTCCTTAGTAGAAATCAGTAATCAACCACTGAACTTGAACTTGGCCCCTGAGTCCTCAATGCGATCTTTTTTCTCCCCCAATTCTCACCCAAGGAGTGAGGATATTTTTTCCATTGATTTTTAGAGTGTGGAAGGGAAGGGGGGGGGGGGGGAGAGAGAGAAAGAGAAAGAAGGAAGAGAGAGAGAGAGAGAGAGAGAGAGAGAGAGAGAGAGAGAGAGAAACATTCATTGACTGGTTGCCTCCCCCTTATGCCCTGACTGGGCACGGGGATCACACCTGCAGCTGAGGCACGTGCCCTTTGCTGGGAATTGAACCCGAGACCCTGGGGTCCGCGGGTTGATGCTCTGACCGCTGGGGGAAACTGGCCAGGCTCAGTGTAATCTTTAAAGTAGATTCTGCCAGTTCACCAGAACTAGTTTGTGGTTTAGAACACACTTGCGCCGAGACCTCTGGGCTCCAGGACCCTCTGGCCTGTGCTCTGCCTCCATATGGGGTATCTCCGAGCTGCAAGGAGGGAACCCCAGCCTAGCCCGTGCCAGCCTCCCCCGGGCTTCCTGCGTTTGGGACCCCGAGGCCCTGGTGGGGGTGACAGGATGGGTGCGCACCACCACTGGCTCCTGGGCTGTGCGGCCTGAGGCCCTCCCTCACCCTTTCTGAGCTCGGCGGCCTCATCAGTAATGGCTGCCCCCCCCCTCCCCCCCCCAGTGAGGAGCACTGAGTGGAGCCGTGGGGGCTCAGTAAGTGTCCTGACCCTCCTCTACTCACTCCCGCCAGCCTAGAGGTTGTGGACTCAACTGGCCAGCTCACACCTGATCTCCCTCCTGGTTTTGCCCTGAGTCCATCTCCTCCTCCCCTCTGTTCTTCTCCTGAAGGAAGTCTCACTCATCCTCTGCCCTGCCTGGCCTCGTCCCCTGAGCCCTTCCTCCTCCTCCTCCTCTTCCTCCTCCTCATATCTACACCTGCCAGGATCTGACTTAAGTTATGCTGTGGCCCCTCGTGGATAATCTGGAGGTCCCTGAATGAATTTAGGGGTGTTTGGGTGTATTCTCTGTCCCAGTGAGAGGAGACAGAGGTCAGATTGTGGACCCAGGATCCAAGGGGTCTCCTACTCTTCCTCTGGGAAGCCTGCTATGATTTCTCCCACCCAACATCACGTTGGACTTGGGTGGGTGGGCTTTTCGGATCCAGCCAGAAGCCAAGCTCCTCAGGTCAGGACTTGTCTCCTAGAATATTCCTTCCACAGGGCTCCGGGCTCATCCTGGTCCCTGCTTCTATGGCTTCAACTGCGGGGTGCAACCCTCCCCGACCTCTCCCCTCCCCAGGCTTGACTATGGAGTGAGGTCAGAAGGAGCTGGCCTCACTCACTTCCTGCTCCCCCCTCTGACTGTAACCTTGGATTGACCGCTCAGCCTCTCTCAGCCTCTGTGGTCCCGTCTGTCCAATGGGCATTCTTTTTAAAAAAAATTATTATTATTATTTTTAATATATTTTATTGATATTTTACAGAGAGGAAGGGAGAGAGCGAGAGAGCTAGAAACGTCAATGAGAGAGAAACATCGACCAGCTGCCTCTTGCACAACCCCTACCGGGGATGTGCCTGCAACCAATGTACATGCCCCCGACCGGAATCGAACCTGGGACCTTTCAGTCCGCAGACTGACGCTTTACCACTGAGCCAAACCGGTTTCGGCCCAATGGGCATTCTTTTAGCTGCTTCAGGGCCGCCAAGGGGGTGCAGAAAAGTGACGGGTGGAGCAGGCGTGGTCCGCATGGGGGAGGCCCAAGCCCCCACCCCCCAGCTGGTGGCCACTGCGTCCACCTTGCGTCCCCGGGCAGCGCAGCGCTGTGAGTCATCTGACTCGGGGAGAGAATGAGCTCGGCCCCTCCAGCTTCCTGCCCCATGTCCGGCCCTTGTTCAGCCGCACAATCGCTCCGGTCCGGACTCCGGGGTGGGCAGGTTAACCCCTTCCAGGACAGCGGATGGCTCCCCCCGGCCCCCCCATCCCCCGGCCCCTCACCACAGGGGGCAGGGCTGTCTGACCCCAGGTTTCCGGAGGTCACCTGCTGCCCTCTAGGGTTTGAGCTCAGGCCCCCTCGCCTTCACCTCCTCCCTCTCACCTGCTGGGGACCCCTGGTCTCGGGGCCAAAACTGTTACCACAGCCTCAGCCACAGCCACAGTCCCAACCTCAGCCACAGTCCCAGCCCCAGCCCCAGCCCCAGCCACAGCCACAGCCAAAGCCACAGCCCCAGCCACAGCCACAGCCCCAACCTCAGCCCCAGCCCCACCCCAGCCACAGCCACAGCCACAGCCACAGCCCCAGCCACAGCCATAGCCAAAGCCACAGCCACAGCCCCAAGCTCAGCCCCAGCCCCACCCCCAGCCACAGCCACAGCCACAGTCAAAGCCAAAGCCACAGTCAAAGCCAAAGCCACAGTCAAAGCCACAGCCACAGCCACAGCCCCACCCCCAGCCACAGCCACAGCCAAAGCCACAGCCACAGCCACAGCCACAGCCCCAACCTCAGCCCCAGCCCCACCCCAGCCACAGCCACAGCCCCAGCCACAGCCATAGCCAAAGCCACAGCCACAGCCCCAAGCTCAGCCCCAGCTCCACCCCCAGCCACAGCCACAGCCACAGCCTCAGCCAAAGCCACAGCCACAGCCTCAGCCAAAGCCACAGCCTCAGCCAAAGCCACAGTCAAAGCCACAGCCACAGCCACAGCCACAGCCACAGCCTCAGCCTCAGCCAAAGCCACAGCCACAGCCACAGCCACAGCCACAGCCTCAGCCACAGCCACAGCCACAGCCGGCACGGGGGCAGCGGCACATTCAGCTGCCATTTTTCGAAGATGCCCCAGGCGTGCCCTTTGCCTCGGCACTGACTCACAGAGAGACCCTGTGCTTCGTTTCACGGCGAGACACGGAAGACAGAGCGAGCCTGGGCTTTGGGGTACCACATCCTGGTCCGAACCACACCCCCCTCCCCCAGCTCTTAACGTCTTCAAATCTCAATTTCCTTCCCCAAGAACTGGGAAAGGCCCTCCTAGCCCCTGGGGGGGTGGCGGTGGTCCATAATGAGCCTCGCTGCCCCCAGGGCCCCGGGCAGACTGTACAAAGACCCGTCCTCCCTGCTGAGGCCACTGACTGAGCTTTGACTCAAAGTCCCCGGGGGGAGGTGAGTGGCGCAGCTGGGACCCGCACCCAGGACCACGTCCCCGGGCTGGGGTCCCCCCCCCCGCCCCCGGGGCCACTGCCTTCAAGCCCTTTTGAGAGCCCCCCCCCCTAATGTGTGAGGGCCGTGGGAATCCAGGTCCCGGGGAGAAAGGGCGGGTCCCCCCAGCTCCCACAGGCAGGCAGGGCCTCGGGTATCCAGACGGGAGCCTCGGCTTGTCCCTCCTGAAAAAGGGGGCGCCGAGGGGCGGAGGCTCGGAGCTCCCCTCTCCCAGCGCAGAGCCGTGCGGGGCGGGCACGGCGACACGCCCGGGGGACCCTCTCCCCGGGGTAGGGGTATCCAGGGGGAGCCCAGGCCCCGGTGCCCTCTCTGAGCTGGGCCCGAGGGGAGCCACGGGGGGGGGGGGGAGTCCACGTGGGGCGAGCCTAGTCCTCCGCCCTAAGGACGCCCGGGGGTACTGCCCGGCCCTGCGCCGTGCCAGGGGGACCCCGACAGCGGCCGTCCCCCCACACAGGGGCCAGAGGCGCCTCTTCCTGCCTCGGGCACGTGGCGATGGGTGGGCCGGGTCCGGGCTGGGAGCGCTCACTCACCGAGCGGCAGGCTGAGCGGTGTCTGTGTCCCGTCCGTCCGTCTGCGGTCTGTGGTCTGTCTGTCTGTCTGTCTGAGCTCCTCTGACGGAGAGGCAGCGGGGAGTGAGTGAGGCTGCCGCCCTGCAGGTTTTCCAGCTGGCCCCGCTCCACTTCCCCCCGGGGCTGGTTTCCTGTTATTGTTTCTTTGTGAGGCCGCCCCGGGCTGAGAGAGGCAGGCCCCGCGGTGGGCGGCCACCTTGGCCCGGCCCGGCCGGCCGCCCCGTCCAGCCCGCCCCACGGAGGCCGAGCCCGGGCCTGCCGGGGACACTCCGCTCACGCCCCAGCCCCAGGCCTCAAACCCGGGGCCAGAAGCTCATCAGCCTTCTTGGGACCCCGCCCCCGAGAGCAGGTGTCATTTTATTTATTTTTATTTTTATTTTTTAAATGTATTTTATTGATATGTTACAGAGAGGAAGGGAGAGAGATAGAGAGCTAGAAACGTCAAATGAGAGAGAAACATCGACCAGCTGCCTCCTGCACACCCCCCGCCGGGGATGTGCCCGCAGCCAATGTACGTGCCCCTGACCGGAATCGAACCCGGGACCTTTCAGTCCGCAGACCGATGCTCTATCCACTGAGCCAAACCGGTTTCGGCGCAGGTGTCATTTTATAGCTCAGGCCGGGCCCCAGCAGAGCCAGATGGCACGCCACCGGGGTCAGCCCGGGTCCCAGAGCCGGTTTGCCCAGGTGACTGCATGGCCCACAGCGGGGGGAAGGGCAGACACCCCAGGATTGGAGGAGGCTTCGGGGGCCCGGGGGGTGTGGTGGGCGGCCGGAGGGAAGCAGACAGCAGCCCCTGGCTCTGGAGGGCCCACCAACCTCTCCCCGGTGGGGGGCGGGCACGGGCTCCAGTCTGGCCCTCATGGGGGTTTAGGGACATCCAAGGGAGTCACGTGTCCTGGTTCTGCTGCCGACGTGACTGTGGGCCGGCCGTGCCCCCCACCGGAGCCTCAGTTTCCTCATCTGTAAAATGGGGACAACCAGAGCCTTTAACCCCCACGGGGCTGCTGAGACCAAGTAAGATTGGAATGGCAGCCGGGAAGACCAGGCAGCTGAGGTGGGGACCAGCGCTCACGGGGGCAGGGGGTGCGGGCGGGGGGGGGGGGGGCGTCTCAGATTCATACGAACGTCCTACCAGGAGCTTTTACAAACGACAGACTCGGGGGGGGGGGGGGGGCGCCCCAGGCCGGCTGGAATCTCCCGGGCGCCCCGTGGGATCTGCCCTTTGAGCAGTCGCCCCGGTTTCCCATGGATGGATGACGGGTGGGAAGTCCCCGCACTGGCTCCCTCACCAGCTGGGCAGAGACCCAGAGGGAGCAGGCGGGCCTTGCCCAGGGGCGTGAGCTCGGTGAGCGAGTGGACACTGGTTCGGAGGTGGGGCGAGGGGGTATATTTTTTTGGGGGGGCGGAGGTAAAAGATTTCTCTGTCTGGGGCATGTTGAGTGCGGATGGCCTTTGGCAGCTGGAGATGGGTGGGTACAGGCGGCCAGGAGATGGGGTTTGGGAGCCGGGAGCTTCTCTCTGGCAGAGCCTGGAGCCGCGGCAGCGGGGATGTGGGTACAGGGTGGGGGGAGGCCTGGGGCTCTGAGGTTTGAGGCTCCAGCCAAGAGCGCCCGGGGAAGGAGTGGGGGAGCCGGGGACACCACGGGGGAGCATGGGGGGATTGGACGACGGAGGCCATCAGTGCGGTGGCGGGGTTACATGGGAAGGAGTGGACCGGACAGGAGGGGCTAGAGAAGGGGGTGTGGGGTGGGGGGTGGGGGTGAGGAAGTGGAGGCAGACGTGGCCACGGCTCCTGCCTGAGGCTTGCAGTGAACGGGGCAGAGAGCTGGGAGGCTCTCTCTCTGTTGTTTGCTCTGTAATCCCCACCTGAGGATATTTTCCCCTTGATTTCTAGAGAGAGAGTGGAAGGGAGGGGGACAGACAGACAGAGAGAGAAACATCCATGTGAGAGAGACACAGCGATCGGTTGCCCCCCGACCTGGGCCGGGCACTGAGCCTGCAACCGAGGTACATGCCCTTGACCGGAGTCAAACCCGGGACCTTTTGCGGAAACCGGTTTGGCTCAGTGGGTAGAGCGTCGGCCTGGGGACTGAAGGGTCCCGGGTTCGATTCCGGTCAAGGGCATGTGCCTTGGTTGCGGGCACATCCCCGGCAGTGGGGGGTGCGCAGGAGGCAGCTGGTCCATGTTTCTCTCTGATCGATGTTGCTAGCTCTCTATCCCTCTCCCTTCCTCTCTGTGAAAAAATAAAATACTATATTAAAAACAACAACAACAACAGCAAACCCCCAGGACCTTTTAGTCCTCAGGCTGATGCTCAATCCACTCGGCCAAACCGGTTAGGGCTGGTGTGTGTGTGTGTGTGTGCATGACAGAGAGAGAGAGAGAGAGAGAGAGAGAGAGAGAGAGAGAGAGAGAGAGAGAGAGAGAGAGAAGCTGTGTTTATGTGTTGGGGGGCTGCCCGGGGTCAGGGAAGCCAGGCGCTGCGGGAGGGAGAGGGCGACCTGCTGTGGAGGAGGCGGCCTGAGGCGTGGCCTCTGCGTGGGATCGGCACGCCGGCCCCAGTGTGTGGAATGAGCAAACAAAGCCGGTGTCTCCCCCTGGGACAGGATTAACCCTGCCCTCTCCTGCTGGCCCGCCCCACCCCTGCCCGGGCTGGCTGCCCCCCCCCCCCCCTGCGCCATACGTGCCCACGGAGCGGGCCGGGCCGGCCTCCCTTCCTGCCGGCGCTCAGGCCTGGTGCGGGTGGCAGGCCAGGAGCGACGGGGCCCACCCTGGCACCGCCTGCCAGCTCCCTCTGTGCTCCCAGGCTGTGGGGACGTGGGTTCGGCCCTGCGACCCGCTGTCCTGCCCCGGCGTCAACGAGGGCCGTCCGTCCGTCCGTCCAGGCCTGAGCCCCCGGGGTGGGGCAGGCGCGCCGTGCCCAGGTAGCTCGGGCCCCGGCGGGGAGGCTCGTGTGCCCCCGAGGACCTCAGGCCCGATCTCTGCCCCATCCACCCCTCCCGGAGGCCAGGAGGCCGGAGGGAGGCACGGGGCCAGGAAGTGCCGTCGGGAGCACGCGGGGCAGCCGGCAGGCCGGCAGGAAACGGGATGGCGTGTGAGCCCTGATTAGCAGCCAGAGGAGGAAGCAACAATGGAGGTGGGGGGGTTCAGGGGGGCTGGGGACACCCACCCAGCCTCTTCAGGACAAAAGCGGCCCAGGGAGGGGTGCTGGCACGTCCTGCTTGGAGAGGCCTGGCTCCGGGGCTTGGCAGGCCCAGGTCCGATCCGCCCTGGCCCACGCTGGCTGTGTGACCCGGGCCGCTGGCTCGCCTCTCTGAGCCTCTTGTGCACCTACGCAGTGGGTTACCCCCTCAGACATTGCAGAATTGTCCTGAACATCAAGGGAGACAACAAAAATAAGTGAGGGCGATGACAAGCATTTCTTTAATTTATTTTAATAATTCTTATTTATTGATTTTGGATGGTTTGAGGGCGGGAGAGAGAAACATCAATTCTCCCCCCCCCCCATTTTTTAATTAAGGTATTATATGTGTACATATCTTACCATTGCCCCCCCCCCCCCCACACTCCCATTCGGGCCCTCACCCCCAGTGTTTTGCGTCCGTTGGTTATGCTTATCTGCATGCATAAGTCCTGCGGTTGATCTCTTATCTCCCCCACCTCTCCCTAACCTTCCCACAGTCATTTGACAGTCTGTTGGATACTTTACCGCCTCTGTATCTGTCTTTTTTGTTCATCAGTTTATAATGTTCTTTATTATCCATAAATGAGTGAGATCATGTGGTATTTTTTTTTAATTTTTATTGCCTGGCTTATTTCACTCAGCATAATGGTCTCCAGTTCCATCCAGGTTGCTGCAAATGGTAAGGATTCCTTCTTTTTTATGGCAGCATAGTATTCCATTGTCTAGATGTACCATAGTTTTTAAAAAAAAAATAAATATATATTTTATTGATTTTTTACTGTGAGGAAGGGAGAGAGATAGAGAGTTAGAAACATTGATGAGAGAGAGTCATCAATCAGCTGCCTCTTGCACATCCCCAGTGGGGATGTGCCCACAACCAAGGTACATGCCCTTGACCGGAATCGAACCTGGGACCTTTCAGTCTGCAGGCCGATGCTCTATCCTCTGAGCCAAACCGGTTTTGGCAGTACCATAGTTTTTTTATCCAATTATCTGCTGACGGGCACCTAGGCTGAGAAACATCAGTTCGTTGTCCCACTTGTCGGTGCATTCCTTAGCTGCTGCTTGCACGCGCTCTGCCTGGGGATTGAACTTGTACCTGGCGAATCAGGTCAGGCCCACCCCAAGCATCTGCTGAGCAGCTGTTTCCCCACCTGCCTCGGAATCACCTGGGGGGGGGGTATGTGCCGAAATGCAGATTCCTGGCCCCTCCCCAGGCCAGTGGAGGCAGAGTGGCTGGCAGTGGACCCCGAGACCTGAGGTGGGGACCTCCCCGGCAGAGCCTGCACACTCAGGGCTGAGGACTGCGGCCTGTGTGTGCTGGCGGGCACCGAGCTCTCCCCGGAGCCTCCTCCTCGGCCCCCGCCAACGCTGGGGGCAGCGCTGGTATGATTCCCCCTGTACAGACCAGGACGCAGCCTGGGGACTCAGGGCCTGCCACGGCCCGAGCTTGCGCTGGTGGAACAGAAATTCTGAACCAGAGTCCAGCCCGTTGGGCTCAGTGGATAGAGTGTGGGCCAGAGGACCCAAGGGTCTCGGGTTCGATTCCGGTCAAGGGCAGGGCCTGGGTCAGCGTTCATGCAGGAGGCAATCAATCGATGTGTTTCCTCACTTCGATGTTTCTCTTTCTCGCTTTCTAAGAAGCTATGGGAAAATATCCTCGGGTGAGGATTAAAAAAAGTAATAGTAATAAATTAATTCTGAGCCAGGCCTCTCCTCCAGGGGCTGTCGGTTCACCCACGGGCTCTCCTGTTCTCTGTGTCTGCTCAGCGGGGGATGGCGATCCCCTCCATCCTTGGACGTGGTTTCTGTGGACGCTGACCCCGACGAGGATGTGGCTTGGAGATAAACCGCGTGCCTGAGGAAGAGGCACCTTCGGAAGGTGCGCTCCCTGACCTTCAGCCTTCCAGGTCTGGGAGATCTGACCTTCAGATGGCCAGCCGGGGTGACGTAGAGCCGGACCGTCACTTGACCGGTCTCAAGATCCTGGCTGGAATGCACTAGCCTGCGTGTAAAGACTTTTTATTTTTAAAGGTGGCTTTACATTTTTTAAAAAATTGTTGACAGTATTACTGATATATCCCCCATTCCTTAACCGCTCCCCTCTCTCCCCACTTTCTCTCCCTCCACGCACCCCTGCCCCACCCCAGGCCTTCCTCACACTGTGTCTAGGGGCTGTGCATATACTAATATGCACATGTGTTCTTTGGCTCAGCTCTCCCTGTCCCCTCCTCACATTCACATTCCCCTCCCTTTGAGAGGGGACAGCCTGTTCCGTGCATCTGTGTCTGTGGATCTATTTTGGTCGTCAGTTTATCTTGTTCATTCGATTCCTCCTGTAAGTGAGATCATGTGATACTTGTCATTCTCTGACCGGCTTATTTCACGTGACATACACTCTGCAGGTCCACCCACGCTGTCGAAAAGGGTAAGCCTTCTTTTTTTACAGCGGCCTAGTATTACCATGGTAAGGAATGAACCACAGGTTGTTTTTTTTTTAAATCCGGTCACCCGCTGATGGGCACCTGGGCTGTCTCCCAGACCTTCGCTGTCATAGATAACAGCGCCGTGAACAGAAGGGCGCATCTATTCGTTCTGATTTGTGTTTCGGGATTCTTCAGATATATTCCCAGAAGTGGGACCGCTGGGTCAAAGGTCAACCCCATTTTAAAGTTTATGAGGAAACTCAGTACTGGTCTCCACAGTGGCTGTACCAGCCTGCGTCCCCACCATCGGAGCACGAGGGGTCCCTTCTCCACATCCTCGCCAGCACTTGTTGTTGATTTGGTGGCAGCCATGCTGGCAGGTGTGAGGTGATACCTCATCGTAGTTTTAATTTGTATCTCTCTGAGTAACGACTGAGCATTTTTTAAAAATATGTCTCTTGGCCATCTGTATGTCCTCTTTGGAGAAGTGTCTATTCGTTTTTTGATTGGATTGTTTGTTTTCCTGGTGTGAAGTGGTGTAAGTTCTTTATCTATTTTGGAAGTACAGGGGTCAAGGGCATGTACATTGGTTGCGGGCACATCCCCGGTGGGGGGTGTGCAGGAGGCAGCTGATCGGTGTTGCTCTCTCATCGATGTTTCTAGCTCTTTATCTTTAAGTACAGGGGTTCTATTTGGAACCCCTGGTTAGTTGTATCATTAGCAAATATGTTCTCCCATAGAGTGGGCTCCCTTCTCATTTTGTTGATGGTTTCTTTTGCTGTGCCAAAGCTTTTTTTTTTTTTTAAATATATTTTATTGATTTTTTTACAGAGAGGAAGGGAGAGAGAAAGAGAACTAGAAACATCAATGAGAGAGACATCCACCAGCTGCCTCCTGCACACCCTCCACCGGGGCCGCAAATGTACATGCCCTTGACTGGAATCGAACCTGGGACCCTACAGTCCACAGGCTGATGCTCTATCCACTGAGCCAAACCGGTTTGGGCTGTGCCAAAGCCTTTTAGTTTGATGTAGTCCCATTTGTTTATTTTTCCCTTCATTTCTCTTGCACTAGGAGATGTATTGTCAGAAATACTGCTACGTGAGATATCTGAGATTTCATTATTTATGTTTCCTTCTAGGATTTTTATGGTTTCCTGACTTACATTTAACTCTTTTATCCATTTTGAGTTTATTCTTGTGTATGGTGTACGTTGGTGGCCTACTTTCATTTTTTTTTTGCATGTACTTATCCAATTTTCCCAACACCATTTATTGAAGAGACTGTCTTTATTCCATTGTATACTTTTGCTTCCATTGTCAAATATTAATTGACCATAATGGTGTGGGTCAATTTCCGCACTCTCTCTTCCATTGATCTATATGCCTGTTCTTGTGCCAGAACCGGGCTATTTTGATTACAATGGGCTTATAGTATAGTTTGATATCCAGTATTGTGATCCTTCCAACTTTGTTCTTCTTTCTCAAGATTGCTGAAGCTTTGGGTTCTTTGTTGGTTCCATATACATTTTTGAATATTTATTCCACAGTAGATCTGTGAAATATGATGCTAATATTTTAATAGGAATTGCATTGAATCCTCTGGTTGCTTTGGGTAGTATGGACATTTAAAAAATGTATATTTTATTGATTTTTTTGCAGAGGGGAAGGGAGAGGGATAAAGAGCTAGAAACATTGATGAGATCAGCTGCCTCCTGCACACCCCCTACTAGGGATGTGCCCGCAACCAATGTACATGCCCTTGACCGGAATCGAACCTGGGACCTTTCAGTCCGCAGGCTGACGCTCTATCCACTGAGCCACACCAGTTTCGGCAGTATGGACATTTTAATGATGCTAGTTCTTTCTCTCCATGAATACGGTATATGCTTCCTTTTGTTTGTATCTTCCTCTATTTCTTTTTTCAATGTGCTATCGTTTTCTGAGTACAGTCTTTTACCTCCTTGGTTAAGTTTATTTCTAGGTTTCCTTTTGTTGTTGCTGTTGCAAAAGTCAATGGGATTTTTTTTGTTTTGTTTTTTGGTCTCTCTTTCTGAGAGTTTATTATGTGCATAAAAACACCCTTGATTTCTTGGTGTTAATTTTGTATTCTGCTACGTTGCCAAATCCCATTATAAAATCTAGTACGTTTTTTTGGTGGAGCCTTTACAGTTTTCTATGTACATAGTCATCTCCTCTGTAAATAATACAGCTTCACTTCCTCTTTTCCAGTTTGGATGCCTTTTATTTCTTCCTCTCGTCCTATCGCTGTGGCTAGGACTTCCAGTGCTATGTGGGACAGAGTGGTGAAAACCCACACCCCTGTCTTGTTCCCGATCTTAAAGGAAATGCTTTTAGTTTTTTCCCAGATAGTGTGATATTGCCTGTGGGAATGTCATAGATGACCTTTATGATGCTGAGGTGTGCTCCCTCTCTTCCTTCTGTGCTTAAAGTTTTTTTTTTATCATAAACGGGTACTGGATTTCATCGAATGCTTTTTCTGCATCTACTGATATGGTCACTCGATTTTTACCCTTCATCTTGTTTATGTGATGTATCATAGGTACTGATCTGCAGACATTGTACGGGCCTTGCATCCCCAGAATAAATCCCGCTTGGTCATGGTGTATGGCCTTTTTAATGCGTTTCTGGACCCAGTTTGCTAATATTTTGTCGAGGATTTTAGTACCTACGTTCACCAGGGATTTTGGCCTGGAGTTCCCTTTCTTTGTAGTGTCTTTTTAAAAAAATATATTTTACAGAGAGGAAGGGAGAGAGATAGAGAGATAGAAATGTCGATGAGAGAGAAACATCGACCAGCTGCCTTTGGCACACCCACTACCGGGGATGTGCCCGCAACCAAGGTACATGCCCTTGACCGGAATTGAACCCGGGACCTTTCAGTCCGCAGACCGACGCTCTGTCCACTGAGCCAAACCGGTTTCGGCTCTTTGTAGTGTCTTTTATCTGGTTTTGGAATTAGGATAACGCAGGCCTCCTAAAGAGCTTGGAAGCCTTCCTTCCTCTTGAATCTTTTGTAACAGTCTGAGGTGGGAAGGGCGTGTGGCCTGCGGGGCTCGGAGGCAAGGCTGCTGCATTAATGCCCGGTAGGACGTGGGCAAGCTCCTAGGCTTTGCAGTGGGGGTGGGGCGGGGGCGGAAGGAGGGGGTGGCTGCAAACTAGAGGGGGAAAAGAATGGGGATCAGTGTGCAGTGGGCTGCAGGGACTCCGGAGGAAGGAAGAGCAGCAGAAAGGAGCAGCTGTGATTGCACAGGAACGGGGAGAGTTCCTCAGAGCAGGGATGGGGGAAGGGGGGGAGCTCACTTTTGGGTGCTCGGAGCTGAGTGGGCACATTGCAGGTGGCCATTGAATGAATGAAGGCATGGCTGAGTGGACGGGTGGGTGGGTGACCTGCTGGCATGCTGAAGCAGACACAGTCGTGTAGTATGTTGCAGTGCACAGTGGGTCCTTTTCTCAAAGGCTTCCTTCCAGGAGGCACTCACGCAGCCAGCCAATTACTAGTGACCAGTCAGCCCATCTCTTAGCCCTGAGCGGTGCCCAGCTCTCTGCCAGGCTGAGGGTGGAGGCCCAGGGAAGCAAACCAGGGCTCCAGTGAGAGTGCGGAGCCTTGCGGGCACATCCCAGGTGCGGGGCATGCAGGAGGCAGCTGGTTGATGTTTCTCTCTTGTTGATGTTTCTAGCTCTCTATCCATCTCCCTTCCTCTCTTAAAAACACACACACACACACACACACACACACACACACACACACACAAAAAAACAAAAAAAACCACAAAACAAAAAACAATAAAATATATTAAAATTAAAAAAAAGAGCCGAAACCGGTTTGGCTCAGTGGTAGAGCGTCGGCCTGTGGACGGAAGGGTCCCAGGTTCGATTCCTGTCAAGGGCATGCACCTTGGTTGCGAGCACATCCCAGGTGCGGGGCATGCAGGAGGCAGCTGGTCGATGTTTCTCTCTCATTGATGTTTCTAGCTCTCTATCCCTCTCCCTTCCTCTCTGGAAAAAAAAATCAATAAAATATATTAAAATAAAAAAGAAAGCATTTTGTCTCTGGAAAGGCTCCACCCCACCTGGTTGGCTCCTCCCCTATTTTCTCATGTCTGTAACGATTCCCCACAACCGGCTGGGCATTGCAAGGGAGCCGAGGAGGCTCAGAGAGGCTGTGTGACTCGCCCAAGGTCACACAGCTCCCGAGTAGCAGAGCTGGGATCCCAGCCTTCATCGTCCGGCTCCTCGTCTCGTGCTCACTCCATAGCATCCCGCTCCCGGCAGCCTGCCGTGGTGTAACAGCGCTTTCTGCTCAGTCCGTACTTGAAGTATTTTGCGGGGCTCTCAGCTGGGCATAGAGGACTCAGAGCTGACTCAGGCCGGTCCTTGCTGTGTCCCCACCGTGATGGGAGAGACAGAGGCCTGGTGTGGGCTGTGCCGGGTGGGCCGGGCGTGTGCCCCCTGCGGGTGTGTGCACAGGAGGTTGCCTGAGTAAGCTGCTGGACCACGGGGCCCCCCGGCTGTGTGGAGAGGATGGTGGGGAGCTCACCAGGCGGCACCCCGGGACGGCCAGGCCGAGGGAAGGAGAGGCATTCTACCCGGAGCTCGGAGATTCGGGGATGAAGCTGGGGAGTGGAAGGCGACTGGTGTCGCGCTGAGAGCTCAGGCAGCGGGGCGCCGGGTGCCTCCCCCCAAGCAGGGGTCTGGGGAGCCCTGAATTTTATTTTATTTTATTTTTAAATATACTTTATTGATTTATTTTTTATTTTTTTAAATATATTTTTATTGATATTTTACAGAGGGGAAGAGGGAGAGAGAGAGCTAGAAACGTCAATGAGAGAGAAACATCGACCAGCTGCCTCCTGCACACCCCCTACTGGGGATGTGCCCGCAACCAGTGTACATGCCCTTGCCCGGAATCGAACCTGGGACCCCTCAGTCCACAGACCGACGCTCTACCACTGAGCCAAACCGGCTTTGGCTGATTTTTTTTTTTTTTAACAGAGAGGAAGGGAGAGAGATAGAGAGCTAGAAACATCGATGAGAGTCATCAACCAGCTGCCTCCTGCACACCCCCCACTTGGGGATGTGCCAGCAACCAAGGTCCATGCCCTTGACTGGAATCGAACCCGGGACCTTTCAGTCCGCAGGCCGACACTCTATCCACCGAGCCAAACCGGTTTCGGCGGAGCCCTGGATTTTAGGAGCACCGCCCCGTCGGGGCTGGCGGCCCGAGGTCAGGCCGGGGAGAGGCCGCAGGCTGGAACCACAGCCAGTCCGCGGAGCAGGCGGTCAGCAGAGCGGGCGGCGGGCGGGCTGGAGGCAGAGGCCGCTGCCGGGCCAGGAAGGGACCGGCTGACCGGGGCCTGGGTTCCGGACCAGGGAACAATGCCTCCCCCGCCGAGCACTTTCCCAGATGGTTCGCACTTTCCTCTCACGGCATCCAGGAGAGCGACTGGGAAACCAGGCGTGAGGGGGGCGGGATGGGGGGAGCAGCAAGGAGCCCAGGGATGAGAGGGCTCAGGGGTGCCCCACGCCAGGTCCCCGGCACCCCCGCCTTCTCCTGGACACGCCACGGAGCCTTGGGGCCTTAGTCTCCCCTTCTGAGGAATAGGGGGGGATTGGGTGTCTCTCTCCGGGGGCAGCTAGAAGGCCGAGCTGAGACGATTCCAGTGAGGTGCACAGAGCAGGCTCTGGCGTGCGGTAGGTGCTCGGCAAACGTGAGCCGTGACAGCGAGGCCACATCACTGTCCCGCGTGTCCCCGGGTTAGGGTGCGGGCACAGGCATGGTGAATGCATCCGTTCAGCAATTGTGTGGCTGCATGTGCACACGCAAGAGCATGCCTGGGGTTGGTAAGGCGCCCACCGGGCTGTGGCCAGCTGTGTGTTTAGGTTGCATGAGGGGGGCTCAGGGGGCGTCGCTGAGCCCAGCGAGGGGCAGGCTTTGGGGAGCCTTTCCCCCCTCCACCATCTGGAATCATCCGCCCGCTACCCCATTGAGCAAGCCTCCTGCACCCTGGTCTCCCGCGGAGGCACAGAGAGGTCAGGGCGTCTGCAGGAGGCGAGGCTGGGCGGGCGGGGAGGGGCACGGAGGCCCCGAGGCCTGCGTCTGGCCGAGAGACCTCCCCCCTCCCGCGGAAGCCAGGACTTCCTGTCTCCGGCCCCACGTTCCTCGTGTCCTCCTGGAGAACAATGGATCAGAGGCTTGCCCATCTGTGGGGCAGGAAGGGGGCGCAGGGGCCGGTCAGTGCCGCCTCTTAATGGGGCAGGCAGCTGCGGCCCTGCCTCCTGCCTGCCCGGCCCGGCCCTCGCCCAGGCCCCCTCCACTGCCCTCACCCCCGTGGCTGACAGAGCCCTGGCACAGTCCAGCCAGGGGAGAGGGGGAGTCTCTCGGGTCCCCGGGGCAGGGAGAACCCCAGGAGGTTGGATGGAGCCGATCCCTCAGGCTGGGGTCTTGGGGACCCTCCCCCCAGCCTTACCGCCTGCCATGCCACTGAGAACCACTGAGAACCACGAGGCAACCAAGAGACGCCACCGGCCCCTGTGCCAAAGCTCACACTCCCAGGGCCGATTCTGCGCCTGGTCACGCCGCCACCCAGCGCTCACCAGCCTGGGGGCAAGGAAGGGCGGGCGGGGCTGGGCCCTCCTGTGGGGACCCGTCGGGGAGGGTGGGGACCAGCCAGGAGGAGGAAGCGGGGATCCTTTGTGGGGGGCTGTTCTGACTCCACCCCCCACCCCTGGTGCCCGAGGATCTGGCTGCCACTCAGGTGGCCTTGCCTCCGGCTCAGGGTCCGACGCCGAGGACAGCTTCCTCCTCGGCCTGTTTGTCTTTCTGGGAAAGTTTCCTTCCTATTCCGAGTCCCCGCCGGGGCCACTCGCAGGAAACACATGGTGGGCCGCGCCTGGAGTGGAGGAGGGGGACTGGGTGAGGGGGGTGGGGTTTGGCGGGTGGGGGTGGGGGTGGGAAAGTCCCCCTGACAGGCCCTCAGCTCTGGAATCTCCTCTCTGGTCCTCCCTCACCCTGGAGGGTCGCGCACAGCCTCACTCCCTCCTACCTCGTCGATTCTCACCAGTCTGCTGTCTGGTGCCAATTCTTAAATTTTTTTAAATATTTATTTTATTGATATTTTATAGAGAGGAAGGGAGAGAGATAGAGAGCTAGAAACGTTGATGAGAGAGAAACACCAACCAGCTGCCTCTTGCCCACCCCCAACCGGGGATGTGCCCGCAACCAAGGTACATGCCCTTGACCGGAATCGAACCCGGGACCTTTCGGTCCGCAGACCGACGCTCTATCCACCGAGCCAAACCGGTTTCGGCTGGTGCCAATTCTTATGTGGCAGCCACTGTCTGTCACTCCCTGGGACAAGGCACGAGCTCCTTAGACTGGCCTGCAAGGCCCTGCTGCCCCCGGGAGCCCCACCGAGCCCCCCATCCAGTGTGCTGGGGCGGAGGTCGGCAAAGTCATTAGTCAGCAGAGCCAAATACCAACAGGACGACGACTGAAATTTCTTGTGAGAGCCAAATTTTTCAAACTTAAATTATATAGGTAGGTGCATTGTTATCAACTTAATCAGGGTGCTCCTACGCTGGCCTTTGCTAAAAACTCAAGGGGCCAAAGAGCCGCATGTAACTCGCAAGCCACCGACCACTGCCCTAGCTGCTTGCTTTGGAAAGCAAGTGATGCAGAACGTTGCCCTCTAGTGGCCGTCGAGGAGAACTGACGAGCATTTTCAGAGCCACCTGAGGCTGTTTTCCAGGGACCTTTTACAGTTGCTTAGACAGACCTTTGGTAAGGTGGCCAGAAGTCCCGCTTTTGGCGGGACAGTCCCGATTTTTTAACCGTTTGCCCCGCGTCCCGATTCGGGACTTTTAAAAAAATGCCGCGGGACTCGGGACAAATTGTTAAAAATCGGGACTGTCCCGCCAAAAGCGGGACGTCGGGTCACCTTAGTCTTTGGGAGACCTGGGTCCATTTTCCCAGAAGGTGTCCTTTGCGCAAAGGAGAGTGGGATGGTGCTGGGTTTTGGTGTAAGCTGTGATCGGACTCCGGAACCTTCTCTTTGGCCCATCTGCGCACTTCCTTGTAAAACCCGGTTCCAGTAGGAACCCTGCCTGCCCAGGTCGGTTAACCAGAACCTCCCACCCTCGATATCTGCTCGTCCTTGAGTCTGATCAGTTCCCTCACCCTGCACCAACCCCCCAGGCGAGGTCTGATCAGCAAGAATCCTGGGAGGCCCGGTCGGTGTGACTCAGGGGTTGAGCATCGACCTGTAAACCAGGAGGTCACGGTTTGATTCCTGGTGAGGGCACATGCCCAGGTTTCAGGCTCGATCCCCAGAAGGGGGAGTACAGGAGGCAGCCAGTCAATGATTCTCTCCCACCAGTGATGTTTCTCTCTCTCTCTCTCTCTCTCCCTCCATCTCTCTGAAATCAATCAATGTAAATATATATATTTTAAAAAGACAGAAAAAAAGAATCCTGTTAGGTTGGTTTAGCCAGAATCCCCTAATATCCCTGATGTTTCCTCCCAGCAATTTCCCACCCACTGGTTTAAAATAACAATATGCAGCATGACAAGGATGAGTCGGAGGCCTTGCACTCGAGCTTTAACATGAAAACCAGGAGCAAGGGCCCAGAGACAGGGAGCTACATACGGGAGAAACTGAGGACCCTTGGTCAGTGGTCGGGATAGCAATGCTCATGAAAAGAATGCCAGCAAACACGGGCTAGCTTATGTGGTCCTGGCGACAGTGCACTATCCCAGGTGGGTAGGCACTACCCTGCTTCCCCGAAAATAACACAGTGTCTTATATTAATGTTTGCTCCCAAAGATGTGCTAGGTCTTATTTTCAGGGGATGCATTATGTTTCCATGAAGTAGGTCTTATTTTCGGAGGATGTCTTATTTTCGGGGAAACAGGGCAGTACCAATGCCCAGTCAACAGACGGGACAGTGGAGGCTTTTAGGGATGGAATGGTTTGCCTGGTCCTGTAACTTGTAGGTGACAGCGCACGAGCCGGGGAGGCCAGACCCTGGCTGAAGTGCTGTGTCTACTTCCTTTCAGGCAACCACACGCTGCGTGGGGAGCCGCTCCAGGGGAGTTGAACGTGAAGTGGGGACCAGGAGGCCACGGAGGTAGTGAGCTCCCCGTCCCCGGGAGTGTACGAGTGGAGGCTGGGGGTCCTGGCGGCGCTGTTGCGGCGAGGGTGCCAGCCTCGGACGGGGACTCGGGTGAGTGACATCTGAGGCCCCTCCACGCTCTGCAGGCCTGTGCTTCTGCTGCAGCAACTTACTACTGTAACGTTACGTGTAGGATACGGAAGAACTCTTATTTTTTTTTATGCGCCGGAATGTTTGCATTATTGGCCACACTTTGGGGTTTCTCGCCTGCGACAAACGTGCGGGCTGTACTTAATTCCCAAGCGCCAGGACTTGTGGCACATTTCACAGGACTTTTCCAGTTTACGTTTCGGCTGATGATTGAGACGCTTGTAGTTATGGTGCGTTTATGTTTTCGACACACACACACACAGGGTGGAGTCACAGTTATGGAGTCCTGGGTGCCCGCACCAGCCCTCTCTACGTGGTTCCCGCAGGAGAGCGTGGCGGCTCAATGACAATTCATGTTATGACGTGGTCTCAGAAGCTCAAAGAATCCACTGCTATCCTGTTTTCCCAAAAATAAGACAGTGTCTTATATTAATTTTTGCTCCCAGAGATGCGCTAGGTCTTATTTTCAGGGGATGTCTTATTTTTCCATGAAGAAGAATACGGTATACATTGATTGTTAAATGAGAATAAAGGAAATGTATGACCTGTATACGGTACGGTAGTATGGTCGTTGTCAACACAAACCAGACACACTGTGAACCCTACAGTATCAAGAATGTACTCATTTATTCAATGACAATCATGTCATCATCTTCTGGAACATCATCCTAACAATCCAGTTCCTGAATTTCCTGGTGAATTTCTTGGGACTCCATGTCTTTCCCAAGAATCAGTGGGCCAAATCTGTCCTGGTTAGCAATCGCACTGTCTTTTCAGCAGATGGGAGGATTTTTGCTTGGGGCCTCGCCCCGAGGCTGAACTGGATTCACCTTCAACAGAGGAAATCAATGTTCTCCGCTGAGCGGTTGCTATGGCAGCCTGGCTAATAATAACGGAGCGGCGAGGCAATCAACATCCGGGGATCATCGGCGAGGGGTCAGAGCAGGCGGCTAGCGAGGGGCGCCCCTGCCTCCCCCACCCGCCTACCTGCTGCTCCCAGCCTGGGGCCCTTGCCAACGCCAGGGTGGGCGGCGGCCACAGCGACCCAGGCGGCACTGCCCGTGGTGGGTGGTAGATTTGGGGAAGGGTGGGGGTGGGGGGGCCAGAGTGGCTGGGCACCCCCTGGCCCTCTTGGTTGCTCAGCCCAGCCTGGCAGTGCCAGGGGAGGTCTGCCCCTCTGCCCTTGGTGCCCACCCACCTGAGCAGGAGTGTCAGCTTCTCGAGCTGTGTGATCAGGGGCCGGTGAGTTGACCTCTCTGGGCCTTGGGCTTCCTCAGTAGGCGCTGTGGGAATGGCAGGCCTTACTCTTCTGGGGGTGAACGGTGAGCTTCTGGGGCCCCCGCCCTCAACCCCTGGAGCCTCCCCCTTCCTCGCCATGCTTGGGTGCGGCTGCCAGCTCCATTGCAGCCGAAGGTGACCCACCATCTCCTTCCCCGGTGCCTCTGGAATCCCCGAGTCCCCAGTCTCAGAGCTCGGGGTCCTTGACTATTTTTTTATTTTAATTTTTTTTACAGAGAGGAAGATAGAGGGATAGAGAGTTAGAAACACCGATGAGAGAGAATCATCGACCAGCTGCCTCTTGCACACCCCCTACAGGGGATGTGCCCGCAACCAAGGTACATGCCCTTGACCGGAATCGAACCTGGGACCCTTCAGTCTGCAGGCCGACGCTCTATCCGCTGAGCCACACCGGTTTCGGCAGGGTCCTTGACTTTTGGCGACAACTGTTGGCCTCTCTGGGCTCGCTGGGTCACAGCCCCCTGTCCCGGGGGCGGGGAGAGGCGGGGGCGGGGGGGGGGGGGAAGGCCGGGGGAGAAGGGGCGTAGCGGGGTCTCTGCCACCTCCGCAGCCCTCCTTGCACAGCCTGAGAAGGAAGCTCCCGCCGGCCTCGTGGCGTTCTTCAAAGGGTGTCAGCAGCTTAATTGCCAGCTAATAGGAACCTCAGATGAATCGCTCCTGCCCGCACCTGCTTCCTGGTAGGTGACGAGGAGGAAACGAACGGGTATTTCAAAAGTAATACATTTCCCCCAGCGTGATTTCTGTCTCCGGCCCTAGACGTCAGAGATAAACCGCTCTGTCTTATTAAGAATCAGCACACCAGCCGAAACCGGTTTGGCTCAGTGGTGGAGCGTCGGCCTGCGGACTGAAGGGTCCCGGGTTCGATTCCGGTCAAGGGCATGTACATTGGTTGTGGGCACATCCCCGGTGGGGGGGTGTGCAGGAGGCAGCTGGTCGATGTTTCTCTCTCATCGACGTTTCTAGCTCTCTATCTCTCTCCCTTTCTCTCTGTAAAATATCAATAAAATATATATTTTTTAAAAAAGAATCAGCACACTGGTGCGGGCAGGTATCCACTGAGCTGTCAGTCATGGAGTCCCTCCTCCCCCGTCACCCCCTTCCCCCTCTCCCCCCTCCCCCCCTCCCCCCCCTTCATTGCCAGTGCCTGCTGGCATTGCCTTCCTGCTTGAGCGCCGGGAGCCTTGGAGGGCTGGCCACACTCCTGCCATCTGGCCACCGCCCTCCTCACCAGTCCCAGGCCCTTCTCTGCTGGCGCAGGCGGCTTTGCCAGGCCGGTGTGACTATCCCCGCCTGCAGAGGCGGTGAGGGCTGGGCTGACATCCCAGCTCCGTGCTGTGTGACTCCAGGGCATCGCCTGCCCTCTCTGAGCCTCAGTTTTTCTCAGCTGTGACGGGGGAACACGCACGTCCTGGGCTGATTGTCCATTAGGTTTGGCCGGCCCCCGATACTCATTTTTGGGGGGCCGGGTCAGCAGAATGAGTGCCTCCCCGAGGCGTCCGCACCTGAGTCCCCGGAGACCGGGGGTCCGTTGTACCACGTGGCTCACACACCTGAACTGAGGCTGCCGAGGGACCGGGGCTGCAGACCAGCTGACCTTACAGTGGTGTCCCCAGAACAGAAGCAAACCTGCGGGCTGGGTTGGGTTCATGTGACAACCTGTTCACATCCTGTCACTCGTGGCCGGGGCTGCTGGGCACTTCCCTGTGAGGCCCTCCGGGTGGGTCTGTGGCAGGGAAGGGCCGGTGCGCGGGGCATGAGGGCCTGCCTGCCGGCCCCCGAGCGAGGCCCTCCTGCTCCAAACCTCCGGGGAGACCGGCCGAAGCCCCCGCGGATTCCGTCTGCGGGTCAGCCTCTCCCTCTGCCCAGCCCGGCCCGGCCTCCCTCCCTCCCTCCCTCCCAGGAGCCCACCCGATACACAGCTCCCGTGAGCACAGCCCCACCCCAGCATTTGTTTCCAGAGAGCCCGGCTGAGACACCGCCTTCTCCGGAGGCCCTGACCCCTTTCCGGCGCCAGCAAAGCCATCCCGAGCAGCCGGGCCTCTGTGCGGCCGAGAACTCCACCGGGGACGGGCTGTCCAGCTGTGGCTCGCAGCTGTCGGGGCTGAGCAGGCCCCAGGACCGTTCAGACGCCGCAGCGGCCACCTCGCATGTTGATACAACACCAGGAGAAGCACATTCTGTTGAAGATTCGCAGCCAAACGCCTGTGGCCACAGCTGCAGAGAAGGAAACTGTGCCAGCTCTCCAGTTTTCTTTTTTACTTTCTTTTTTTTTTTTTAAAAATATATATTTTATTGGTTTTTTACAGAGAGGAAGAGAGAGGGATAGAGAGCTAGAAACATCAATGAGAGAGAAACACCAACCAGCTGCCTCCTGCACACCCCCTACTGGAGATGTGCCCGCAACCAAGGTACATGCCCTTGACCGGAATCCAACCTGGGACCTTTCAGTCTGCAGGCCGACGCTCTATCCACTGAGCCAAACCGGTTTCGGCAAGCTCTCCAGTTTTCAACAACTGTGGGGCCTTCTGTCCTTTTCAAACCCATGCCTGTCTTTTCACTTTTAAGAAAAAGACATTTTTTTTTTATTGATTTCAGAGAGGGAGGGAGAGGGGGAGAGAGAGGGAGAGAGAGAGAAACATCAGTGATGAGAGAGACTCATCGATCAGCTGCCTTCTGCACGCCCCACACTGGGGATTGAGCCCACAACCTGGGCATGTGCCCTGACAGGGAATCGAACCAGTGACCTCCTGGTTCACAGGCTGACCCTCCACCCCTAGCCACGCCGGCCTGGCCTAGCTTCCACTTAGATGTGCAATGCCCAGGTTGCTGCCCCCTCGATGACCAGCCCGGACTGGAGAGAGGTGCCTTGTGGCCAGAGGGGACCCCTTCGTCTCCGCCCCCAGGCCAGCCACCGGGGTTACACTCCCAAACACCACAATGGACGCCCCATCGTCTTCAGAAGGAGATGCGAACTCTGCTCAGAGATTCCGGGCCAGCCGGGATCGGGTTCTTGTGGGACTCCTCAGGGTCCTCTCAGTTCCCAGGCATTCCAGGCTCCAGAGGGTGGGAGCGGGGTCGGGCAGGGGCCGGCCAGCCCGCGGGAGGCTCTGCAGCGGACGGCCCTCCGGAGTGGCCTGAGTGGGGGGGGGGGGGGGCCAAGGCAGCCTCACGGGTCCGTGGCTCACACAGGCTGCCCTCGGAAGCACGTGTGACCTTGGCCGGGGCAGACTGCTGCGGCTGAGACAATTTCCCACAGAGAGAGGACAGCCCAAGATGGCGGTCGGCAAACTCATTAGTCCACAGAGCCAAATACCAACAGTACGATGGTTGAAATTTCTTTGGAGGGCCACATTTTTTTAAAACTTAAACTTCTTTTAACACCACTTCATCAAAATAGACTTACCCAGGCCATGGCATTTTTGTGGAAGAGCCACACGCAAGGGGCCAAAGAGCCGCATGTGGCTCGAGAGCCGTGGTTTGCCGACCAGGGGCCCAAGGCGAAGGCCACCTTCTGGCGGCAGACCCAGCAGCTGGTGTGTGTGTGTGTGTGTGTGTGTGTGTGTGTCTTTCCTTCTCGAAATGGGAGGCACACCCACCACAGTATCCAGAACCCATAATATTACCTCATTTAACGCTCACAACTACCTGATGAAACTGGGTATTATTATTGTCCTCGCTTTACAGATGAGGAACCTGAGGCGCAAAGACACGGCCATGCTTTGCCCCAGGCCATGTGCCTGGTGCCGGGCGGAGGTGGAATTCCAGCCCTGGCAGACCGGCCCCCGAGCCTCTGCCCGTGCTCCACTCCGCGCGTCTGCCTCACTGCAGGTGCCCCGAGACCCCCCTCAGGTCACGGGTTCTGAAGGGGCCCCCCAGGAGAGTTTCCTGTGGCTGTGCCCAATTAAAGACGAGAAACCCTAGCATCAGACCTGGTCAACATCTGGTGGAGGCTGGGGGGCTGCCGGCCTCAGCAGCGGGCGCCTCGAGGGGGCACGGGCGCTTGGGAGAATGAACGCAAAACAGCCTGGATTGGCCACCAGCCTTCCTGCAGACAGACGGGGGCAAATAAAGCGACAGCCGCCGAAACCGGTGTGGCTCAGTGGATAGAGCATCGGCCTGCAGACTGGAAGGTCCTGGGTTGGATTCCGGTCAAGGGCATGTGCCTCGGTTGTGGGCACATCTCTAGTAGGGGGCGTGCAAGAGGCAGCTGATCGATGATTCTCTCTCATCGATGTTTCTAACTCTCTATGCCTCTCTCTTCCTCTCTGTAAAAAATCATATATATATATATATATATATATATAGCGACACCCGTGCATATTCTGCCTCTTGTCCTCGGAGAGCTGATTTTCTGTCCCGGCTTACATCCCAAGGGGCCTGGGGGTGTCCCAGAAATATGGAAAGGTTTAGCATTGGAGGCCATGGGTGTTGGTTACGGGGAAGCGACGTTTGTGAGAGTGTTTGTGGACGGTGCTCTGTTCGCGCAGAGCGGTGGCCTGCGGGTTTCACGAAAGATTGCCGTTATCCCCGAACTCTGGATCGAGCCCATGCGGGCCTCACGGGGTCGTCCGAACGAGCCCCCTCCACGCAAAAGGCCGCTCCCGCTCTCGGCCGGCCGGGGATGCCCACAAAGCCATTCCCCTGCCAGCAGGCTGTTCTGCAGGCGCCGTGAGTGTCGTTATTTGTTACTGTGGTGGACAGCGAGAAGACTTTCCGGGGAGACTGTGAGGGCCTCTGGAACGGGGGCCGGGGGGCCGGCTGGCCGCGGGCGAGGCCGAACCCCAGCCTGTGCCGCTGGCTATTGCGGTGGTTTGGTCTTAGGGTCATACGGGTTGAATTGGGTCTCCTCTTCCCTCCCCTTCTTTCCCCCACCAAAGAGAGGTATTGGTGTCTTAACCCTCAGGACCAGAAAACGCGGGATCTTATTATTATTACTTTTTAAACATTTCTTTATTGATTTCAGAGAGGAGAGGGAGAGAGAGAGAGAGAGAGAGATGGGAACTCAGCGATGAGAGAGAATCAGTGCTCGCTCGGCTGCACATCCCCGGCTGGGGGTCCAGCCCACCACCCAGGCTCGTGCCCTGTCCGGGAACCGAACCTTCTGGTTCAGGGACTAACGCTCAGCCGCTGAGCCGCGCCGGCTGGCCGAAGGGGAGGGACCTTGCAGAGTTTTTACGGAGGTCTTCAAGTTAAAATGCACTCATTAAGATGGGTCCCCACCCAATTCGCCTGGGGTCCCTGTGAAGAGGGGAAATTGGACACAGATACCAGGGGGCCAGGCTATTGCAGGTCACCCCACTGGGGGGCTCGGCGCCCCCATCTGCCGGGCGGTCACCTCCCTTCCTACTTCGTGCCTTTCCGTGGGTGCCATTTGTTAAACAGAAGTTGGCAGCAGGCTGAGGATAACACATCTGGAAAGTGTGAAAAGAAATTTATTTCTCCCCGAGGAGCCAGAGAAACGCTCTAAATAGAAGCGGCGGGTGCCATTGCGAAGTTGGGCATTGGGAGGGACAGCACCCCATGTGTGTGTGTGTGTGTGTGTGTGTGTGTGTGTGTGTGTGTGTATGTATGTGTATGTGTGTATATACGTGTATGCGTGTATATGTGTGTATGTATGTATGCGTGTATATGTGTGTATGCATGTGTGTGTGTGTGTGTGTGTGAATTCGAGCCCACAGCGTCCACTGTGTGGTGGTGGGTTGCGTCTGTGTCAGGTGTGTGTGTCGTGTGTGTGTGTCCCTGCATATGGACCTATCTGTGTGTGCGGACGGGGGACCGAGTATAGGAGTGTGCACGCGTGGTTGTAAGTATTGCATGCCTCTCTGGGTGCAGGGCCCGAGGCGCTGGGCGTGCCGTGTGACTCTGGTGTGTCCCCGGCCTTACGGCCCGCGCTGTGCCCGATGCAGCGGCGACCCTGCCTCGTAGGTAACGTGCCCAGACTGCTGCCTGCCACCAGCAGGGGCCCGACTGCCTGCCCGGCAGAGCCTGGGCCGGGCCTGGGCAGGGTGCAGGAAACTCTGCTTCCTGCCTCCGCCTTCCGGGAGCTCCGGTCTACAGAGAGAGAGAGGACCCTCCGAGCGGAGGCCGCTGCGGTCAGGGCTGGGAGAGCGTGGCCTGGGCTGGGCCAGCCTGCGGGGACTCAGGTCCTTAGGGCAGCAGGGCCGGGGTGGGGCGGGGTGGGGCGGGGTGGGGTGGGGTGGCCCCTGACACCTGCCGTGCCCGGCGCTGAGCCTGCCACGGGAGCCCCTCGGAGGGTTTGGGTTGGTAAAGCGGCATTGAGGCCTCGGACAGTGTCCCGGAACCTGGGACCTTTCCCCCAAAGCCATTCTGACAGGAGTGGGGAACCAGGGCTCCACCGCCCCGGAGTCCAGGAGAGGGTCGGGGGGCTCCCCTCCCCATGGAAGCTCGGCCAGGCCTGTGGCACCCCCTCTTAGGGCAGCCCCCTCGTCCCCTGCACCAGCCACGCCCCCTGTCCTGTGGGGCCCCCTGAAGCTCTCCCGGCAGCTGCCCCCCCGGCTCTGCCGGGGCCTCTGCCAGGCCCGGGCGCACGGGGTTGGGCGGAGGGGTCCGGGGCCAGGCCGAGCACCGTGCACGGGGGCAGCTGCGTTATGGGGTGGCTGTGCCCCGGAGGCCACTGCCCCTCGGCCGTTCCCCCCCAACGGGCCTGGCCTGGGCAGTGTGGTGATGGGCTGGACCTGCCATTTGCTGCCTGCTGGCTCACTGTCCACTTTCTGGGCCCGAGCAGGGCGGGCGGGCAGGTCTGCAGGCCTCGCTGTGGACCGGCTGCCGCAGCGGCTCAACACGCAGCATCGGGACCGGTCTCTGTCTCTGCGAGGAGGAGGCTCGGCTGCCACGTCTTTGGCCCACGGCCGACACCGGGCTGTCTGCCCACATTCCTGCCCGCCCCTCCCAGCTCCGGACCCCTCCTGAACCCGGAGCCTGGGTGCTGGCCGACCTCGGTCCCAGGCCAGATTCCGCCCCGGAAGCCTGTGGAGAAGAATTCCACCCCTGGGGAGAGGGGGGAAAAGGGGGGGGGCGTGGGGGCCTGCCGGGTCCCCGATGCTGGGGGGCCTGGGCCCTCGGGGCACCGGCTTCACCTCCTCAGCAGCGTAAGAGGAAGTGGACCCTGCCTGCGCTGCGCTTCCCTTTAAAAAAAAAATATTTTATTGATTTTTTACAGAGAGGAAGAGAGAGAAGGACAGAGAGCTAGAAGCATCGATGAGAGAGAAGCATCGACCAGCTGCCTCCTGCACACCCCCCACTGGGGATGTGCCCCCAACCAAGGTGCGTGCCCCTGACGGGAATCGAACCCGGGACCCTTCGGTCCGCAGGCCGACGCGCTATCCACTGAGCCAAACCGGTTCCGGCAGTGCCATGCTTCCTTGACTGGTGGCGCCTGGAGGTGGTGCCCGCTGACGGGTGATGCCCACCCTCGGCCTTGCCCGGGGCCACCATCTCGGGACAGCTCTGGTGTCACCAAACCGGGCTGTGAACCCTGACCTCATTGCCCCTGACCTTCCCGCGCAGTGATCGGGTGCCGGGGCCGTGAGGACAGGGTGGTCAGGGTCACTGTCGGCATAAACACACCACCACCCGCGGCAGCTCCCAGCGGGTTTGAGTGCTGTGCACGCGGCCCCGTGACGGAGCCCCTGGGCTCAGGCGACCCAGGGGTCACGGTCTCTGGGAGGAAGTGATGCCGCTGAGCTGAGACCCGACCCTCAGTTTCCTGATCTGCAAAATGGGCACGGAGGCCCCCCCTCCACCGCTGCAGGCCCGCAGCGCACACATGGAAGGTGCGTGTATGGGGCCTGGCATCTTGCAGCAGCTTGGCCCCGGGGCCTTTGCACAAATGTCCCCTGGACATCTGGCTCTTCTCTCCGTGACTGTGTGCTCGCTAGCCATGACCCCAGATCAGGGCTTCCCAAACCTGTGCCTGAGTCAGAGCCATCGGGGAAGTGTGTCCGGGCTAATAGACGGATCCTCAGCCCCCCCCCCCCCCCCCCCGCACTCCGAGATGCAGCAGGACTGCCCCCCGGAATCTGCATTGTTACAGGCTCTGGCGGAAACACGGGCGCCCCACGGGAGATGCTTTGAGATTCATGCTTTAGATGGCCCCGGGGGGACCCGGCATCCCTCCCCCGCCTGCAGGTCTCCTCCCTGTGCATGGGGGGGGGGGTGGCAGCTTTGGGGGACACTTCGCCTCAGCCCTGGCGGACCCAGATAAGCCGCTCAGAAAGCCGAGGCCCGCTGGTCTCGGTCTGGGGAGCGTCTGCCCGCTGGCCCGTGCAGAAATGTTGCTTTGAAATAAGCAGCCGCTCAGAATCCTACAGTGTCCCGGGTCCGTGAACACACACACACACACACACACATGCACACGCACACGCACATGCACATGCACGCACGCACACGCACGACGGCTTCCGAGAGCCGATGGGGAGGCGCGAGGCTCTGGGTTGCCCTGGGAGGAGGCTGGGGTGGGGGGAGGGCGGTGAGGTCGGCCGGGTGCACTGGGCCCACCCTGGGGAGGAAGGCCAGTCCGTCCCCGGACGCGGAGGCTGGGGGAGGTGGTGGGCGGGGGCCCTGGGTGACCCTTGGCCACTGTGCCAGGTCTGAGGCTCAGCCAGGAGATCCCTGTGCCCCCCCCCCCCCATCTTCCCGCTCCTCCCTGTCCCAGCCTCTCTCACAGCTGGAACGGATCAGCATGAACCCCACACACCGACGCGGTAACAGCCGCCGATGACACGCCCTGCCGTTACCGCACCGTGTGGGGCAGGAGCAGCCTGAATCAGGGCCAGGAAGGTTGTTACCGGCGCCCCCGCCCGTGTGCTGTTTGGTTCACGGCTCTGTCTGTCTGTCTCCCCCCACCCCCTTCCCCTCTAGTAATGTTTAAATTGCAAAATTCAGTTCTTGCTGAGGTTTGTCCTTCTCACCCGGCCTGGTCGGCCCCGCCCAGCCAGCTGTGCTCTCCCGCTGGCCGGGGGGGAAGAGGACCCGCTGTGGTCCTCGTGTGCGTGGGGGTGATTTCCAGTCAGTGCCACTCGGGGGGGGGGGCTCCCTGAATCCTGAGCCCATTCACAGCCTGCCACCCTTTAGCTTTGCCGATTTCCACATCTGTATCCGCTCCCCCCCCCCCAATTATCCACCTCCACCTCCACTTGTCCGGTGTGGGGCCTCCTGTCTGGTACGTGACCGGCACGTAGAACCCTGTTTCCCCGAAAATAAGACGGTGTCTTATATTAGTTTTTGCTCCCAAAGATGCGCTAGGTCTTATTTTCAGGGGATGTCTTACTTTTCCACGAAGAAGACTACGGTACACATTTCTTGTCAAATGAGAATAAAGGACACGTATTACCTGTATACAGTACGGCAGTACGGTAGTTGTCCACACAAGCCAGACACACTGTGAATCCCACAGTGCCAAGAATGTACTCATTTATTCCAATGACAATCGTGTCCTCACCTTCTGGAACATCATCACAACAATCCAGTTCCCGGTGGCTCAGCCACCCCCGGGGGCTGGACCCGGCTCAGGGGTCCACAGCAGCGGCCAGCCTGGGAGGGCCGGGCCGGTCCCCCACGCCCTCCGGCCGCTGCTCCAGTCAGTAACCATCGCCCGCCCTTCGCCAGGCTTCCCGGGGGAGCAGCTGCCCTTGGGGTTTCAGCTCCTTAACCGCCTGGCTGGACCGGACCGACCTTCCTTTTCCCCGGACCGACCTTCCTTCTCTCTGTTTTGGCCGAGGTCCACCATGTTTTCCCGGCCTTCGCGGTCCCCCTGCGTCTCCCCAGCCTCGCTCCTCTCCACTGCTCTTTCAAACCCCCCTCCCCTCTCGCCTCGCTCGTACTCTCTTTCCCCCTCTCCCCGTCACCAGCCTCCCCCCGGCACGTCCTCTGGGGGCTCGGCGAGGCGTCGCCTCCTCCAGGGAGCCCTCCCTGACTCCCCCTGAGTCCATGGCCCCCGGGCTCGGGGATCTCAGCACATTCCGCCCTGGACTGTCTGTCTGGCTCCACCATGGGCTGTCCTCAACTTGGAGGTAAGGGCGGGTCTGTCCTCTTCCCCCTGCACGGTGCCTGGCCCTTGGTAGGCACGCCTCAATTAGCTTCCGTAGGAATCCCCGACGGCGTGAATGCATGCATGAATTTTTTTAAAAAAATATTTTTTATTGATATTTTACAGAGAGGAAGGGAGAGGGATAGAGAGCTAGAAACGTCCATGAGAGAGAAATATTGACCAGCTGCCTCTTGCACTCCCCCTACCGGGGATGTGCCCACAGCCAAGGTACATGCCCTTGACCAGAATCGAACCCGGGACCTTTCAGTCCCCAGACCAACGCTCTACCACTGAGCCACACCGGTTTCGGCATGAATTTCTTTGACTCCTTCCCGGTGGTCTGCTCCCTTTCCCGACCCCAGCTGGGACCTCACCGCTTGCTTCGGAGCTGTGTGTGTGTGTGTGTGTGTGTGTGCTCACCCCGGCTTTTCTGTCCGCTGCCCGCCCCGTGCACAGAAGCTCTCACTGCCCGGCGGGTCCAGCCCGCCCACCCGGTTCCGGCGCCCGCGGCCTCTGATGCCTCCCCCGGGAGACTTTTAATCCCCCGGGCTCGGCCATTTCCGAAGCGGGCTTCCAAGCTCCTGGAAGGCGACGTGCTGCGACTGTGATGTGCCTGTTAGCGGCTCGGCGGGAGATAGGCCGCTGGAGGGCCCGCGGGGCCTGAGTGAGGGGGCCGCCCCTGGGGACCCTGCGAGGCGTGGAGGGCCGTGTGCGTGTGTGTGTGTGTGTGTGTGTGTGTGTCATGGAGGGCCCTGTGTGTGTGTGTGTGTGTGTGTGTGAGGCATGGAGGGCTGTGTGTGTGTGTGTGTGTGTGTGTGTGTGTGTGAGGCATGGAGGGCCTTGTGTGTGTGTGTGTGTGTGTGTGGCATGGAGGGCCTTGTGTGTGTGTGTGTGGCATGGAGGGCTGTGTGTGTGTGTGTGTGTGGCATGGAGGGCCGTGTGTGTGTGTGTGTGTGTGGCATGGAGGGCCTTGTGTGTGTGTGTGGCATGGAGGGCTGTATGTGTGTGTGTGTGTGTGTGTGTGTGTATGTGTGGCATGGAGGGCACTGCCTGCCTGCGTCTGTCTGCAGGGCAGCTCTGTGGGGGCCCTTTAGGAGACTCAGAGCGGCGTCGTGTGTGTCTGACCTGGGGGCTCACAGCTGGCAGGTTGCTCCCGGGCGGGCATCCTTGTCGTGGCAGAAAGGGGACAGCCTCCGGGGTCGGGTGGCCCTGGTCCAGCCCCGCCCCGCCACTCGCACGCCGGGTGGCTTTGGGGGGACCCTCGGTCCCCCGGGGCCTTAGTGTCATCCTCCAGTGAACATGGGGTGGTTAGTCCTGGCTGGGGAGCTGATGGAGGACAGGGTCCCGGGGGGGGGGGATTCGATTCTAGCCGGGCGCCTGGGACCCAGCCGTGGGTTTCCTGCCCCTGCTGAGGGCCGGCTGGGCCACCCTCTCAGCCTGCTGTGGGCTGAGCGCCTCCTGGTTCCCATGGCAACTGCATCCCGGGGCCTGATGGCTCTGCTGGGACCACGAAAGGCCACTTCCTCCCTCTCACTCCCCCTCGGGCCGTAAATATCCTCACCCCGTGATGGAGCTCTGTACCCAGCTTCCTCTCGGCAGGTCGGCCTGGTGCTCTGCCACCAGCCTGGCCCCTGTCTGGGGCCCGGTGGGGCGCCTCCGTGTGGGATGAGTGCGGACGGTGGCCCTGGGCGGGCGGGAGGGCGCGGGGCCCCGGGAAGCGGTGCCGGACACGGTGCGGGCAAAGCGCTCTGCTACCCCGAAGCTCACCACCACCGCTCATCACCGCTCACCACCGCTCTGGCCCGGTCCACCGGTCGAGAGGGGATTACTGTCTGCACACCCAGGGGCTGCCGGGGAGTTTTGAAAAGAACGGGCCCTCCAGTTTGCGACGAGCCTCCCTGGGGCGGAACAGCTCATTTTCCGGCTGTCCGCCCCTGCGGCGTTCGTTACCTCGTTAGGAAGGAGCCGCAGCACCGGCCGGCTCAGCCCCGGCTCCGTCGCTGCCGGCCTGGCTGGGGGCCGAGGCCCTGCAGAGCCCAGGACGCAGGCGGGACAGGGGCCACGGCGGCCGCCGGCTTTGGGTGGGGCACCGACAGACACCGTTCTGGGGAAGCCACGTGGGCACCCGCGGTCGGCAGGGAGGTGGCGTGGGGCGGGCCGGCCACCCCCCCATCCTGCAGGCTCTGCGCCTCCGAGAGCGGCTGTCCCCACCCTCTGGGTGATGGCAGAGGCCCTTACAGCCGCAGGCTTTTGTTTGCAAAGCACAACAAGAGTCGTCCTGAAGAATAGATTTCTGTGTAACACGAGGCTGGGGAAATGGCTCCTGTTTATGGGAACACACACACACACACACACACAACACACACACAACACACACACAGACACACAGACACACACACAGACACACAGACACACACTCACACACACACTCACACACACACACACACACACTCACACACACACTCACACACACACACACACAACACACACACAGACACACAGACACACACACACACACACACACACACACACACACACACACACACACAGCAAAAACCGCCCGGCTTTGTGCTACCAGAATCCTCTTGGAGGCCAGGATGAGGCAAGGAGAGTTTACTTATTGGAGGAAACACGTTTTCTGCCTGTTTCTTTTTTAAAATTTTATTTTTAATATATTTTTTATTGATTTCAGAGAAGAAGGGAGAGGGAGAGAGAGAGATAGAAACATTGATGAGAGAGAAACATCGACCAGCTGCCTCCTGCACACCCCCCACTGGGGATGTGCCCACAACCAAGGTACATGCCCTTGACCGGAATCGAACCCGGACTGTCCCCCCAAAAGCAGGGCGTCTGGTGACCTTACGTAAGGAGTCACCCCTGGAAGTCACACAGGGTCACCTCTGCACTAGGCAGGAGCGGCCCCTCCTCCAGAGAGTTCTCGTGATGGAGATTCTTTTCCATCACGGGTGTCTTTACTGCCACCTGCTGGGGATGTCCGGTAACCCACACATGTAGGATGTCTACGAGGTGTCAGATGTCCCCCGAGGTGTGGCACCCTGGTCCCACCTGCCCGTGGTGGCCATTCAAAAAAAAAACACAAAAAAAACACCGATGAATCTGATTCCAGGAAAGGCTTTTCTGGAACATTCTGAGGACCAGAGGAAGAGAACCGCGGATTTATTATTTAAAATTTCTGTTTGGCACCCTGGCCCGGCCCAGGGTGATCTCTCTCTGTGCTCACCACGCCACCCACACCCGACTCTGCCCTGGGTCTGGGGGTGAGGGGTGGGTGGGAGGGGAGGAGTCCTGTTTGAAGGCGAGGCATTGGGGTGGGAACCCTCGCATCTCATGAGCTCCTTTAGCCCGTGCCTCAGTTTCCCTCCTGGGCTGACAGCTCTGCCGCCCGACCCAGCCCTTGCCAGTCCTGGCGCCTGGGGCACTGGACTGGGCATGGGGCCCTCAGCTGGGGCGGCATTCCCACTGGGGATGGGCTTGACCGCTGGACAGAAGTGACCGGGATCCTCTGAACGCGGTACAGTGGGCTGTCCGCCACCCTCCCCGGGCCCTGCTCCTCTCAGTCCCTGGCTGGCTCTGACGTCGGCCCCGGGGGTGGCCTGTGGCCACTCAGAGCCACCTCCCTCTCCCACCTCGGCGCCTTCTCACGACGGCGCCCCTCAGCCCGTGCCCTCGGGCAGTGTGGCAGGCGTGAGGGTGGGCCTGCGGCGCGCTGTAATGGGGGGCGCTGAGCCACGTGGGCTCTGGGACAATTGTCCCGGGAAGGAGTGGGCAAGGCAGGCGGATCAGCTGGGCACCTCAGGGTGGGCGCATGGGAGCAACGTGGGCGGGCTTTGGGCTCGGGGCTAAAGGGGGGTCCTTGGCTGTCTCGCACCCGGGCCCAGCTGGCGTGTTAGGGTTCACCCGGGAGGCGGCGGGGGCCTGGCTCTGTGCTGGTCTGCGTAGCAGAGGCCGGCTCTCAGGGGAATTCCCTGGCTCTGGGAGGGATGGGGGGGGGGGGGGAGTCTCACCGAGGTCAGAGCCCCAGGTGCCAGAGCATCACGTCTACAGAATAGGAGAAGGTAGGGTTGATACAGTGCCTTACCCCCCACCTCCACCTCCCAGAGCGACTCTCAACCAGCGGGGCCAGGATCTGGGGGTACACGCTCCGGTCCTCCAGGGAACTAGTTCTGGGGCCCCCCTCTGCTCCTCAGGAGGCCCCGGCAGAGCCCCCGGTGCCCCCCACACCCTTTAATGACTCACTTCTTCCTCCTCGTGTCACCCTCCCTCCCCCCTCCCCCCTGCTCCCGGGGAACCGCTCCCAAATGAACCACCTGCCCCCCCCCCCCAGGCCTGGCCTCCGGCTGAGCCTTCTGGGGGACCCCCCCGAATCCGGCTGAACCCCGCTGCTCTGAGGCGTTGTCATAGGCTCAGGGGAAGGAGACCAGTGCCAGGAAAGCTTTCTTGAAGGAGGGACGTTTCCCCCGCGGCCGAAGGAAGACTCCCCATTGGACGGAAGGGGAAGGGGGGCAGGGCTCAGTTCTAAGCAGAGGAAGAGGTATGTGCAAAGGCCCCGGGGCTGGCGAGAGGAGGCACGAGGCTGCTCTGGGCAGACATCGAGAGGGTGTTCCCCCTCCCCCCAGACCTCTATTCCTGCTGGATCCACCCGCTTCCTGTCCCCACAGACCCACAGAGCTGAGATCCCAGCAGGCCTGCACCACGGCCCAGCCATTTATAACCAAGGGGGGGGGGGGACATATCTGAGCGTCAACACACTCCTTTTTCATTTCTGGGGTATTCTGGGGAAATGAGTGGGTGAGCTAGCTACCCTTCTTGGGAGAAGGGCAGAGACACTCGGGTAATTTGTTTTCATAGGCGACGGAGCTGGTGGTAGCAGCAGGGGGCAGGCAGACTGCTGGGGTGGGTGCAGATGGCACCCTCTCCCCGCTTTGCCCCCTCCTGCTGGGGATTTTCCCGAGATTCACCCCACTCTTGGTCTTGGGGCGTGAGGCCCACGTGGCCCAGTGGAGGAGGCCTTGCCTGTTTTTTTTTTTTTTTAAATAAAATATATTTTATTGATATTTTACAGAGAGGAAGGGAGAGGGAGAGTTAGAATGAGGGAGAATCATCCACCAGCTGCCTCTTGCACACCCCCTACCGGGGATGCGCCCGCAACCAAGGCACATGCCCTTGACCGGAATCGAACCTGGGACCCTTCAGTCCGCAGGCCGACGCTCTACCACTGAGCCCTACCGGCTCCGGCCCTTGCCTGGTTTTTTTAAACCTCTCACCCCCAGGCGGGAAGCTGGACCCCACGTTAGTTTCTCCATCTCAACGCGGGCTCCCGTTCCCCCATCTTGCAGTGGCCCCATCCTGGTCTCGTCCCCCCTCCTCCCCTGCGGACCTGTCCTTTGCGCGGGGCTCGGCACCGCCACCTGCTGACCACAGGTCGCCAGGAGAGGTGTGTGCAGATAATTTCAGACCTCAGCCAGGAGGAGAAGGTGCTGGCCCGGGCCTCCAGCACTCAAAGCCAGGCCGGGAAACAATCAGAGGGCGCTGAGGATTCGGCTCTCGCGTCCCATCGGGCAGGGGCTGGGGGCAGGGGCGGGGAGGACCCTGCCGAATGTGAAGCCACCGCGAGCCACCGGCCACAGGCCTTTGATGGAGGCGGGAGAAATCATTTCCACGGGCCAAAGCTCCGTGCTCCATTCTTCTCCCGAGCCTCCTTCCTCCCCCAAACTGGTGGCCCCGTCCCCAGCCAGCCAGGGAGGACAGGGAGGCCTGGGTGGGGCGGGGGGGGGGGATGGGGCCGAACTCCCCTCCTCCCCATCTCTCCTTCCGCTGCCCGGACCTTGGCCTGGGCCGTCCACGGTGGGCAGGCCCCCTCGGAGACTCCCAGCGTCCCAGTCTGATCCCGATGCCAGGCGCTCTGCAGGAGTCGGAGGCTTTGAGCGCTCTGGACCCTCACAGGGGAAGGAACACAGAAAAAAGGGAGTTTTTAGACACGCCCTGGTCTGCCCGAGATGAAGCGAGGGCCCTCAGAGGATGGGGGGGGGGGGAGTTTTGGGATTCCACATTAGGCAGCACCGTTTTGGGGAAGAAGTAAAATGGCCCGAGGAGGAGCATCCATTCACCGGTGATAGGAGAGGGCACCTGCTGTCCCTTTAAAAATATACAGAACCGAAGGACTGGTGTGCATGCATATAAGTACAACCAACGAACACAGAACTCTGGGGAGGGAGGGCATGAATGGGAGGTGGGGGGGGGGAATGGTAAGCTATGTACACATATAATACCTTAATAAATTATTTAAAAATATATTTTTATTGATTTTTTTACAGAGAGGAAGGGAGAGGGATAGAGAGCTAGAAACATCGATGAGAGAGAAACATTGACCAGCTGCCGCTTGCACACTCCCTACTGGGGATGTGCCCGCAACCAAGGCACATGCCCTTGACCGGAATCGAACCTGTGACCTTTCAGTCCGCAGGCTGACGCTCTATCCACTGAGCCAAACCGGTTTCGGCCCTTAATAAATTAATTAAAAATATATATACAGAAAAGGGGACTTCGTTTGCTTGGGGCCTGACACCAGATGACAGCCACCTCACTGCTCCTCAGGCGGGGCGGGGCGGGGTGGGGTGGGGTAGGGTGGGGCAGGGTGGGGTGGGGTGGGGCAGGGTGGGGTGAGGTGGGGCGGGGCCAGGTGCCTGGGAAGCCCTGGCCAGCACAGGCAGGTGTGGGTGACCTTCAGCCAGAGTGCCATTCTGGGAGGTCGCGATGCTGGGCTGGGCGCTGGGATCCCGAGGGCCGCCAGGGGGCGCTGTGGCCACGCGGCCGGCTGCCTGTCTGCCCGTCTGCCTTCCCCACGGCTGTCGCCCCAGCCCAGCCCAGTGCTGCCTGGGCTCTGTGCTCGCCAGCACCCCAGCGCCGGGCCACCAGGCCCTCCCCGTGGGGGGTCAGCTGCCCCACCTGCCGAAGGTGGGACCTGGCTGAGGTCCACTGCCCTTCAGTTTGCACACCCGCCATTCCTTTGCCCCAGGCCTTCTGGGTCCTGGAACCTGTGTGCTGCATATTCAGGTCCCTTCAGAGGGTCTGAGCTAGCTGCCCTCCCTCATCCCCCCCTTCTCTCTGGCTGCGGCTCAGCAGCAGGCTCTGGGTTTGCTTCTGTTCCTTCCTCTCGGGAGGAGCCGTGCTCCTATGCCTTGGACTGTCTGTCTGCCCTGCCCCAGACCCTCTCCCTGGGCACCCCCCCCCCGGCACCCCAGGGCTTCTCAGTACCGACCAGACAGGGCTGTCCCCTGGGCCAGAGCCGGGCGGGTTCAGTGTGCACGCTCAGGCTCTGCTCCCCACGGCGGGCCTCGGATTCGAGTTCTGCCCGGCGCCTGGAGACTCAGACCCTGGAGAGCTGTGGCCCTCAGAGGGCCCGCGACTGTGCAGTGGCGTGAGACTGCTCAGGGTTTGCCACGAGGTCCGTGTGGGGCCCTGGGAGGTGCCAGGGGGGCTCAGGGCCGGGGGGGGGGAGCTCCGGGGAAGGGAGTGTGTGTGTGTGTGTGTGTGGTGGTGGCACGAGGGCAGGCAGAGCGAGGGCACCAGAGCGAGGGCAGCCAGAGCGAGGGCAGGCAGAGCGAGGGCAGGCAGAGCGAGGGCAGGCAGAGTGAGGGCAGCCAGAGCGAGGGCAGCCAGAGCGAGGGCACCAGAACGAGGGCAGGCAGAGCGAGGGCAGTCAGAGCGAGGGCACCAGAGCGAGGGCAGGCAGAGCGAGGGCAGGCAGGGCGAGGGCAGTCAGAGCGAGGGCACCAGAGCGAGGGCAGGCAGAGCGAGGGCACCAGAGCGAGGGCAGGCAGAGCGAGGGCACCAGAGCGAGGGCAGGCAGAGCGAGGGCAGGCAGAGCGAGGGCACCAGAGCGAGGGCAGGCAGAGCGAGGGCACCAGAGCGAGGGCAGGCAGAGCGAGGGCAGGCAGAGCGAGGGCACCAGAGCGAGGGCAGGCAGAGCGAGGGCACCAGAGCGAGGGCACCAGAGCGAGGGCAGGCAGAGCGAGGGCAGGCAGAGCGAGGGCAGGCAGAGCGAGGGCAGGCAGAGCGAGGGCAGGCAGAGCGAGGGCACCAGAGCGAGAGCAGCAGAGGGAGGGCAGGCAGCCTGGACTGGGGCCCTGCCCGCAGGTCAGAGGCCTTCCACTGTCCGCCCGCCTGGGAGAGCGAGAGTGAGCTGTGGAAAGTTCCAGAGCGCTCTCCGGGCTGTGGAGGTCAGCTCCGCAGCTGGAGCGCGGCGGTCACACGTGCAGGCCGCTCTGCGTAATCTGAGTCCCGGCCTGGAGGGGGGAAACCGGGGAAGGCCCGGAGCCGTGGCCAGACGCCCCGTGCCGCTCGGCTTTGGGGTGGGGGGACCTGCAGTCAGGGGCGCAGCTCTATCCACTGAGCAAACCGGTTTCGGCAAATTTCATTGATTTTTTTACAGAAAAAAAGGGAGAGGGATAGAGAGCTAGAAACATGGATGAGAGAGAGAGACATCGATCAGCTGCCCCCTGCACCCTCCCCCCCCCCCGGAGATGTACCCGCAACCAAGGTACAAGGTACATGCCCTCGGCGGGGATCGAACCTGGAACCCCTCAGTCCGCAGGCCGACGCTCTATCCATCGAGCCACACTGGCTTCCACTCTTCTCCTTTGTTCTCTCCTGACTCTCCTCCCCTCTGTCCCCCTCCCTTTGCTCAGGCTCTGGGCTTGTGGTGAGCAGGGCTGAGGGGCCCAGGGCCTGCAGGAGAGAGAGAGAGAGAGAGAGAGAGAGAGAGAGAGAGAGAGAGAGAGAGAGTGTGTGTGTGTGTGTGTGTGTCTGAGTCGCCTGCAGGCGCCGCCTGCCCGTGGGAGAGCTGCGTCCAGGCGATTGATGGATGGATCGATTGACCGTGCGCCTCCTGCCTGTGCCCTCCGTCCAGGCGCCGCCTGGGGGTGGGCCTGCGCCGTAGCCGCCATCACTGGCCCGCTGTCCGCTTCCGGGAAGGCCGGGGGCCTTCGCAGCCAGGAGGCAGAGACAGGAAGTCCCCGAACCTTCCCGGGCGGCTTTAAAGGACAGGAAGCAGGAGGGGTGGAGGTCCCAGTGTGCACGCGGGTGGTCCAGGGCATGCGTGTGGGTGCTGGGTCCTCCGTGCTGATGCCCCTCAGCCAGGGTGCTCTCGGGGGACCTTCGGCAAACCAGGCGCCCGCTGTGCCCGCCCTGCATCTGCTGCCCGCCCGCCCGCCCGCCCGCCCGCCGTGTGTCCTGGAGGCCGAGGAGGCCGGCCAGAGCCTCACAGGCCTGGCTCCCCTCCGGCCCTTTCACGTGCGGGGCTCATGGGCTTATGTGGAAGTGGGCGGCAGCGAGCTTCTCCGGGGGGAGTGGGGTGCTGGCGGGGAGCCCCGGAGACAAGGCGCGCGCGCTGCAGGCGGCTCTGTGCTTGGCCGCCACGTGGCCACGGGAGGCCCCGGGGCCTCCGCCCAGGCAGACCCACGGCTGCTGCCGTGGGCGACCACACCACGTGGCCCACCCCCTTTTCTGCGGGCACGAGAGCGGTCCCGGGGCCCGAGCCTTCATAGGGGGGTAGAACTGGCCCGTGGGCCGTGGCAGAGGTGCGAGGGGGTGTGAGAGCAGAGGCTGGGGCGACACCCCATCTCAGGAGTGCTCCCTGACGTGGTGGAGGGTGGGGGTGGGTGGGTCCTGGGAGCCTCCTGCCCCGGGGCTGGTGGGCTGGGCCCCTCCCGCTGGCATCCCTCCCCCACCAGCCTGGCTTTGGGGGGCAGTTCGGGGCCTGTGCACATCTGGAAGCCATTGTCTCCAGCTGCAGGGCGGGGCTCAGGCTGCGGTCAGGGCTGGCCGCCTGGCTGTGGAGGCCTCCCAGGGCCCCTCAGACACCCCCTCAGAGCTGGGACCGACGGCCAAGGGGAGAGGAAAGAGCAGGGGGCGGCGAGGGCCTTCTCTTTGTTCCCAAGAACCTTTTGGCTTTCCCCCCACAAATGGGGAAAGCCGGCGGAGGGGGGGAGGGCGGGGAGGGGACGGACCACTTTTACTCTAGGCTCGCCCCGCCTGCATCAGGCAGGCCTGAGGCTCACATGTGGTTTTGTTTCCGAGCGGACCGAAGGCTCGGTGGCCTGTGCAGGGCCCCCAAAATACACTCTGAAACGGCTCGTGCTCCGCCCTCGGCCCTGGACGCTGTGTTTCCATGACTTAAACCTTTCCACCAGCTGCCATCCCGGGCTCCGACCTCAGCAAGGGGCCTCGGCGCTGAGCGTCGGGTTTGCTCGGGGCTGGGGGTGTGGGGTGGAAGGGGCCGTGGGGTGGAAGGGGCCGTGGGGTGGAAATGGATTAGTCCCTGGTTGTGGCCGAACCATCTAGTTCTGCCCTCTCGTAGTTGGCTAACCAGCCCAGAGTGTCTCGGTCACCTCCCTCAAGTCACACAGCCAGGATTCCCCCCAAAATGACACAGAGAGGGAGGGCCGAGTGCTCAGGGGGAGGGCCGTGTGTACAGAGGGAGGGCCGTGTGCTCAGAGGGAGGGCCGTGTGCTCAGGGGAAGGGTCGTGTGCTCAGGGGGAGGGCCGTGTGTACAGGGGGAGGGCCGTGTGCTCAGAGGGAGGGCCGTGTGCTCAGAGGGAGGGCCGTGTGCTCAGGGGGAGGGCCGTGTGCACAGGGGGAGGGCCGTGTGCTCAGGGGGAAGGCTGTGTGTACAGAGGGAGGGTCGTGTGCTCAGAGGGAGGGCCGTGTGCACAGGGGGAGGGCCGTGTGCTCAGGGCGAGGGCCGTGTGCACAGGGGGAGGGCCGTGTGCTCAGGGGGAGGGCCGTGTGCACAGGGGGCAGGGCCGTGTGCACAGAGGGAGGGCCGTGTGCACAGGGGGAGGGCCGTGTGCTCAGAGGGAGGGCCGTGTGCTCAGAGGGAGGGCCGTGTGCACAGGGGGAGGGCCGTGTGCTCAGAGGGAGGGCCATGTGTACAGGGGGAGGGCCGTGTGCACAGGGGGAGGGCCGTGTGCTCAGGGGGAGGGCCGTGTGCTCACCCACGCCCAGCACAGTGTTTCTCAGCCTTCTCTGGACGCCTGGAAGTACACGTTGTTTGTGACGGAGCCTCGTCCACCGGAATGTGAGGCTTTCTCACGGGAGGCACCCGGGGGGGGGGGGTGCTGCCCTGCACCCTGGGGCGGGGTCTCCCAGCTCACGGTGTGTTGTTGGGTGTCCCTCGTGGACCCCCAGCTCCTCGTCTGAAAACCGCTATAATAGTAGTGACGATGCCACTGTCTGCCTTTTTTTTTTTTTTTTTTAAATATTTTATTGATATTTTACAGAGAGGAAGGGAGAGAGATAGAGAGCTAGAAACGTCGATGAGAGAGAAACATTGACCAGCTGCCTCTTGCACACCCCCTACTGGGGATGTGCCAAGGTACATGCCCTTGACCGGAATCGAACCTGGGACCTTTCAGTCCGCAGACTGACGCTCTACCACTGAGCCAAACCGGTTTCAGCCCGTCTGCCTTTTAATGAGCACTGACTGTGTGCACCCCCCGGCGTCAGCCCGTGGGACCCCCGGCCCTCCCAGGTCGGTCCCGCCACTAGCTCCGCCCTGCAGACAGGAAGCGGAGGCTAGGGCAGGTTCAGCCACTTGTCCGAGGGGTGGAGTCAGGAGTTGGGTTCAGGCAAGCAGGGGGGGGGGGGAAGGGGCTGCCCTCCGCTGGCCGCTCTGCCCTTGGACCCCAGGCCCGCGGTGAAGGTCCACGGGGACCTGGTGGGATGATGTGACCGGGCCTGAGCTCACCGTTAGAGCAGCAGTGCCCCTGGTGGTGGGAGCCGGAGCGGACGCAGGACAGCGGCCCCTCATTCCGGTGTCTCACTCGGGGTTCCCCTCTCCCATGGAGCCCTGGGCCCCCAAGAGCAGGGTTAAACTCCGAGCGCTCACCTGCAGGGGAGCTGGCAGTCCCCCGGCCAGCGGCCTCGGGCCCCGGCTCGGTGCTTCCGCCCCCCACGATGGCCTGGCACATCGTCCGCGGCGGCGCTCACGTCCCTGCCAAGGCAAAATGAGAATGTGCGGCTCCTGCGGAGAGGGCGGACTTAACTACACTGCCCGCTGGCCGGCCTGCCCGGCCCTTCCAAGAGGCTGACAGGCGGCGGAGAGAGAGAGAGAGATGAGAGAGAGAGAGAGAGAGAGAGAGAGAGCGAGCCCAGGACCCGTGCCCGCGACATGCCGGGAGACAAGGACAGCGCTCCGGGCCGGCTGCTCGCAGCTCAGACAGTGTCCCCGCACGCTGGGCGCCGCGGGCGGGTGGCAGGCATCGCAGCCTCCCACCTGGCACAGCGCGGGCCTCCTTAATCGTGCTCACCGGGCGAGCAGGGGGACACTTCCAGAACATTCCTCCCTGGGCAGGGGCCCAGGGGGAGGGCCGTGAGCACGGCTCCGAGCCCCCTCCCCGGGCACTGCTTTCTGACCCCGCCAACTCTTTTCTGGTGTGGATTATGCTCCGTGTGTGAAAACACTTCTCTTCCCGGGGGGGGGGGGGGGGGGGGGCTGGGCATTTATCTGTTGTAGATTAGATGAGGGAGCTCACATCGGAGAAGGGTATGTGAGGGTCGCTGGAGGGCCACCTGGGTGAGCAGGGTGCGATGCTGGCGGTGCATTTGTCCCCTGGCATCTGATGGGCCCGCGGCTGATGTGGTGGCTCCGTGGATGGCAGGCAGAGCGGCCCAGGGGGCGGGGCATCTGCGTCTCGGCCTTGTGGGGAGAGAAGGTGGCACTTCGGGGTGCACTCTTGGAGGGCGGGTGGGGGCGGGCCCCTTTGCCAGGTGGGTTCAGTGTCAGCAGCTCCCCTTGAGGTCCTGGCCCCCAGATGCCGGGCAGCATGCCGGGCGGGGCGCCTGGCTTTGGCCGTGAGCGTCGGCCCGGCTGTGTTCTGGCTCCAGGCTCCGTGCTCCAGCCCGGGTCAGTCCCAGGACCTCGGACTCTGCGGTCCCACCCCCTCAGGCTCACTCATGTGGCCTCTTCCTCCCTGGCGTGGCTGGGACAGCATCAGAAGGGGACCGATGGGCGGGGAGCCCGGATTAGACTGCGGGTTGTCTTTCTGCCGCCGGTCATTTCGTCTTCCTGGACAGACAAGCAGGGCAGGCACGGGCACGGGGCCAGGGCCCAGCTGTAAGCGTGTGCATGCGAGTTCACGCCGGGGAATGTGTGCGCGCACACACGTGTGAGCGTGCCCGTGTGCATGCCTGTGTGTGAGTCGGTGAGGGTGAGAATGTCTGTTGGTGCAGGTGAGCGTTGTGTGCGGATGTGTGTGCGTGTGATGTTCTCTGTGTGTGTGCCTACATGGATCTCGAGGAGTGTATGTGTGAGGATTTTGTGTAAGTGCAAATATGTTTTAGTGTGTGCGTGTGTGCAGGTAAGTATGTGCGTGTGCCAGAGAAATTGTGGGTGTGGGCCTAGAAACCTTTCTGGGGAGGTCAGGTTGGAACGGAGTCTGAAATGAATCTAAAGAAGGAGTGAGCCCGGCCGGGTGTGGTTCAGAGGTTCAGAGCATTGACCCAGGAACCAAGAGGCCACCGGTTCGATTCCCGGTCAGGGCACATGCCCCGGTTTCAGGCTCGATCCCCAGTGGGGGACATGCAGGAGGCCGCTGATCAGTGATTCTCTCTCATCATGGATGTTTCTCTCTCTCTCTCCCTCTCTCCCTTTCTCTTGGAAATCAATAATAAAAGAAAAAGAAAGAGTGACCCACGTGGACGTCGGAGGAAAGGGTGCTCCTTGGATGTTGTGGGTTAAGTAGTGTCTCCGAAAAAGACATGTTCAGATCCCAACCCTTGGGGGTGCATGTGTCAGACCTCACTGGACATAGGGGTTTTGCAGATGTGAGTAAGATGACCGGAAGACCTTACATCCAACCGTCATGAAGCCTGGAGTTAGTTGGTCGTCCTGCTGTAGAGGGTCTCACCGTGGGCCGGTGAGGTGGCGACACAGACACTAGACCCGTGGTTGGCAAACCAGGGCTCGCGAGCCACATGAGGCTCTTTGGCCCCTTGAGTGTGGCTCTTCCACAAAACACCACGGTCTGGGCGAGTCTGTTTTGAAGTGGCTTTAGAAGAAGTTTAAGTTTAAAAAACTTGGCTCTCCAAAGAAATTTTCAGTCGTTGTACTATTGATATTTGGCTCTGTTGGCTAATGAGTTTGCTGACCACGGCGTTAGACAAACAGCAGCGGCCGTTCTGATCCACGCACTGGCAGGCTTGTTTTGAGCGTCGTCGCGTTTCGTCTCACCCAGCTCTGCCGGGTGGTTATGGTTCCTGCCCCCATGTCACAGATGAGAAAACCGAGGCGTAAAGACTCTGAACGGTGACAGTTGCCTACATGCCCTCAGCTATTGGATTGGGGAGCCAAGACTCAAACCCAAGGGCCCTTGGGTTGTTCCCCACGACCCCACCCTGGGCGCAGATGGAGGGCAGGGCCCGTCCACTCTTTGCTCTGTTGTCTCTGTGTGTCTAACAGAGCACCTTGCACGTAACAGCCAGTTAAAACACATTGATTTTTCCCATCCGTTAATGATCTCTTAAGTCTTGACAAGAGAGTTCAGTTCAATCAGAACTTTTGACAAATCCCAAACCAATTTCCCCCACTCTGTTGATTTATTTATTCTGTAAACATTTGCCGAGAGTCCCCGCGTGCCTGGGACCTGCCTCAGGGGTGTCCTCGGTGCCATTCTGAACAGGCTCTGACTGTGCAAAGGTCCTTTTGTCATTGGTTTTTGGGTAAAATACCTGGGTAGCCACAGGAGTGACCTCCGGGGGCCCAGCAGCCAAGGCTGGGTTTGTGGAACCTTCCCTCCCCCTCCACTGGGCGTTACACCGATTCCTGCTCTCCTGGGGCAGGGCTCCCTGTGATGTCTGCCCCTCCCCGTGTGACCTCTGAATGCCACTGGTCCTGGTTTTATTATAGAATCATACTAATAAGAGAGTAATATGCAAATTGACCGTCATTCCAACACACAAGATGGCTGTCCCTATGTGGTCAAAGATCCTGCCCCTATGTGGATACAAGATGGCCACCACAAAATGGCCAGCAGGGAGGGAAGTTGGGAGGGACCAGGTCTGCAAGGGATGGCAGTTGTGGGTGATCAGTTAGGGGTAACCAGGTCGGCAGAGGAGGGAATTTGGGGGTGACTGGGACTGCAGGGAAGGGCAGTTGAGGGAAGGAACCAAGCCCGCAGGGGAGAGCAGTTGGGGGAGAGGACCAGGCCTGCAGGGGTGGGCAGTTAGGGGCAATTAGGCTGGCAGGGGAGCAGTTAGGTATCAATCAGGCTGGCATGGGAGTGGTTAGGGGGTGATCAGGCTGGCATGGGAGTGGTTAGGGGGTGATCAGGCTGGCAGGCAGAAGTGGTTAGGGAATGAGCAGGCTGGCAGGCAGAAGTGGTTAGGGGCTGATTAGGAAGGCAGGCAGGTGAGTAGTTGGGAGCCAGCACTCCTGGATTGTGAGAGGAATCCCAGATTGGAGAGGGTGCAATCTGGTCTGAGGGACACACACCTCCATGCATGAATTTCATGTACCGGGCCTCTAGTTTTATATATATATATATATATATATATATATATATATATATATATATATATAAAATGAATGTCATAAGGAATTGGCTCCTAGGATTTTGGGGGCCGAGAAACCCAAGATCAGCAGCTGGCCAGGTGGGGACCCAGGAGAGCAGATGGTATCGCTTCAGCCCCAACCTGAGTCCAGAGACCAGGACCCAGCTGGAAGACAGGCGGAGAGAAAGGATCCCCCCTCCTCCCGCCTTTTTGTTCTATCCCCACCTTCAGTGGGTTGGACGAGGCCCACCCACGCTGGGGAGCGCCATGCGCTCCGTCTACCGATTCACATGTTAATCGTGTCTGGAAACACCCTCGCAGACACACCGGATTCTGTTAAAAAATGAAATATCCGGACACCCTGCAGCCCAGCCGAGCTGACACATACAATGAACCATCACACTTGTAGAGCCAGTGCTCTGTATTAATTCTGTTCAAGGCATTTCCATGTCCCCGGCTGGGCCCCCACGGACGGACGCAGGGATGAAAGAGAGTTTGGCTTTGATCTTCAGCTCTGGGTGGCTGAACAGGCAAATGCTTAGTTCAGTGTCGTTTCTGGAATCCGTGAAATTGTGAGTCCTCAATGCAGGCTGTGGTCCTATCTAATTTACATAAAAATTAAGCGATGATGTGAGACTAGGTGGTGTTTGTGTTTATGGTGAATAGGTAAATACTCACTTTCAGATGCAGGCAGGCATTCTTGAGGTAGCAGAGGGCACTTTATGTTTGTTTATATTTTGGAATTTTACAAATTAAAGTATAAATTATTGCAAGGGTAAAAAGCACTGCAATAATTAATTTGGGCTACGAAAGTTAATTTTATTTGCTAAGTCACCTTAACGTTCTTTCAATTGACAAATAAATAGAGATAGCGAAACAATTAATGCAAATATTGGGAGTATTAATGAGATAACTTTAGGAAGAATATTATTTCCTTTCTTTCTGAGCCAACCGTTTATAAAATTTAAATAATAATGCAGAGCAGAATAATAGGAATTAGATTATATCACAATTATAATATTCCTAGAATTGCTATTGTACCTGAATTAATTACACAAAACTTTATATATTCATAGCAAAATGAACCTTAATAATGGCATTTAATGTTTAGTTATTTAATCCTACCTAGGATTCTATTTAGGTCATGAGGATTTCAAGAAAATATTTGGGAAATTTTTTCATTTCCTGGGAGGATGAATTGGAAGTGGAATGTGTCACCTTTGCTATCTCAGAATAGGGAGAAACAGATTCTAAAATGATGTGCAGTTCCTGATTGATCTGTTCCAGATGTACTAAAGAATATAGCATAGCCCTAATCGGTTTGGCTCCGTGGATAGAGAGCATCGGCCTGTGGACTGAGGGTCCCAGGTTCGATTCCAGTCAAGGGCATGTACCTTGGTTGCTGGCACATCCCCAGTAGGGGGCGTGCCGGAGGCAACTAATCAATGTTTCTGTCTCATCATTGTTTCTAGCTCTCTATCCCTCTCCCTCTCTGTAAAAAAAAAATAATAAAAAAATCAACAAAATATTTTTAAAAAAAGGAAAAAAAGAATATTGCACAGAAAGAAAAGAGAAAGCATTAGGGAAAGATGAGGCAACCCCAAATATCTCGCTTCTCTCCTGTCCTCAGCTGAGAGGGAGGTTGCATTTATTTGGCATCACAGATTCGAGCTGAGAGGCCCTGGAGCCAGCTGACTTTCGACAGTCCGGAGGAACTGTGGTTCCTGCCCTGAGAATGTTCAAACTGCTAACGCGTAGGCGGTGAAATGGTGACAGTAACGACATTCTGCAGCAAGATGCCACAGCTGTCCTTTCATCCCAGAGGCACGTCCCAGGTCTGTGCCATCTGGTGTCAGTCGGGACTGCATGCGGATTTCGACGCTCGGCCATTTGGCCAAGGCACGTGTGTGCACCTTGCCCCAGGGGCACAGTTTGTCACGGGGGGTCTGCATGCCAGCCGCCCCACTGGCGGTGACGTCGCGAGGCAGGGGCTGGGGTGCCCTCCCCTGCTCCCTCCCAGCCATGCAGTCACTGGCACGTCCGGGTCCTCCATCAGCCCTTGTTGGACGGACAGAGGACGGCATGAGGCATTATTGCCGTTGCTGTGAGGCAAGGCGGCTGTGAGGCAGCTGGCGGGACAGCAGGCCTGCACCCGGGATGCTCATACACCCCATGCGTCAGCCAGGAGGCCGTTAGTGTCAAAGATGGAAAAGTCACCCGAAATGGCTCAAGCTGTACAGGAGATGAAAGGAATTCTGGGGGGTGCGAGGTTGGGGGTCCTTTGGAGCAGCGTGCCTGCCACGGCGAGGAGGTTGTGGGGCTCCTCTGCAGCTGTTCATTCCCTCCAAGCCTACACCCCCAGGCGGTTTCTTCCCCCCAACCACCAGGCTGATGTCCTGGGCTGCACTCTGATTGGGCCAGTGGGGTCACATGGCCACCGTGGACCAATCACTGACCTGAGAGAGGGTGGGAGTCAGCTGACTGGTGTAGTCAACAGAGCCAAATATCAACAGTACAACCATTGAAATTTCTTTTGCAAGCCAATTTTTTAAAACTTTTAAATTTCTTCTAACGCCACTTCTTCAAAATAGACTGGCCCAGGCCGTAGTATTTTGTGGAAGAGCCAGACTCGGGGGGCCAAAGAGCCGCATGTGGCTCTCGAGCCGCAGTTCAACCACGGGTTTAGGCAAATAGGGTTGACCAAATGCACTCTCTGACCCAGGAGGGAGGGGTGAACTGGAGTCCAGAATGGGTGTATTCGTGTTTTATTTCTTCGCAACAAATCACCAGACACATGGCTGAAGACAACACACGTTTATTGTCTCAGGTTCCATGGATGAGACCTCTGGGCCAGCGGAGGCTCTGCCCTCGCCCGAGCCTTGGGACCTCCTCCGAGTGCACCCGTGTCTGGCGGTCCTTGTGCGTGTGATTGAGGTCCCTGTCACCTTGGAGGTGGCAGGAGACCGCACTCCGCTCTTGGAGCCTGCCTGCAGGTCCGGCCCCTCCTGGCAGCTCAGCTGTGAGCTCCTTGAGGGCAACTCTCTCCGACTTCCCCCATCTCTGCCTCCAGACCCTCGCCTCACAGCTCACCTGAGTAGGCCAGGCCCACCAGGGTAATGTTCCTCGTGCTGGACTAAAAGACAGCCTAGGCCAGGCAATGTGACTGGTTGGGGGTGTGGGTACTGCCATCTCCCCAGGTTCTGCCCACGCTCAGGAGGGGGAGTTAATTGGGTGTGTGCATTGGGGGTGCGGATCAGTAGCCATCTTAGCTCTTGCCTCACAATGGGGGAGTGTCAATGCTCCGTCCCTCCATTCCTGATCCTACTTCAGATCCTGTCCAGGTGCCCTGCCGGGAGGTTCCCTGAGCTTTGTAGGCTGTGTTTCCCGCCGGCTGTCAGTCCCTCTTCCTGGGGGGCGTGAAGGCATCAGCCGTGGGTGAGGTGCCTCGTGTCACAGGCTGACAGTTCTCAGAACCAGCGTGAGGGGTGGGCATGGAATCTCCACGTTAGGTAGGAATGGAAAAGCCGGGGGCTCCGACTTCACCCCCGAACCCAGATCTGCTGGATTCCAAGTTGCTCTCCCAGGCACACACGGTACCTGGCATCTTAGCTGGACGCATCGCGTTTTCTCAGGAACAGGTGCTAACTGTGTGGATTGAGGCCGCAGGTTCCCGGCTCTCTCCGGGACGAGCAGCGGGCCTGGGGGAGCAGCAGGAGGGCCGGGTGTCTGCTGACTTGTGTGTCCTTCTCGGTCCTTGCGGTGTGAGAGCAGCGCGGGGCCCCGGGGCTGGGGAAGGGGCGGGGGTGGTGGTGGCCGGGGGCTAGCAGTGGCCTCTCTGGGAGCCGGGTCCAGCAGCACCAGTGCTCTCGGTAGCTGGGCAGCAAATCGGCAGACACGGCGCCCGATGCACCGCGCTGCCCTCGGCCGGCCTCCGGCTGATAGCGGGGGCGCCGGGCCGTTGCCGGCGCCGCGATGAGGGAGTCGCACGCGTCGGTGGCTGGCCGGTGTGACTGCCCTGCTCGGTGCCTGGTGGAGCGCGCGATAACAATAAAAACGGCTGCTAACAAAGTGTCAACGGGAAATGTCAGTTAGGATTACCGAGAGAGAGAGAGAGAGAGAGAGAGAGAGAGAGAGAGAGAGAGAGAGAGAGAAACAGAGGCCGATGGCATGGTGCCTTCTCTCAGAGAAATTTCCCTCTAATTAGCCAAATAAACACGCACTCCTCCCACCCCGGGCAGGGGTTTGTTTGCTTTAAAACATCCTAATTGCATCCCCCGCTCCGGAGCTGGTCTCGCTCCGGAAGCCCCCGACCTTACCGCCGCCGTGCCAGGCGCTCCGCCACCTGGCCGAGGGGCTCGCGCCGGACCCTGGACGCCGGCCCGACACTGGCCTCCGGTCTGGTTGCCGGCCCAGGATAGACGTGCTCGTGTAAGATGCCGGTGACCTTATCTCACGAAAGGAACCAGCATCCGAGGAGTCTGTTGAATTCATTATTAAAAGATCATTTCCTGTTATTATCTTCCCTGTAGCCAAATGAGCTGTTAACTCTCCTGTTAGCATAACCCAGCCGGTGCGACTAGAAAATTAAGAAGAAGAAGAAGAAAAAATCGGTTCAGCGATACGTGAGCCGAGCCGAGGGAATTCCTGGTTTTCGGTGCCTATTAACGTTGTGCCGTAGACACGGAGGCAATGTTCTGTGGAGTGGGGGAAAGAGTTGCAGAAATGTTACTTTCAAAAGTCAAGTGAAAAGTTACCCTTTTTTTTTTAAATCTTTCTTTTTTCCCCCTCAACTCAAATTAATTTTTGTCTCAGGGCAAGAAAAAGTGAATTAAAAATCACACGCTGCCACCTCCTCCTCGCTGGGTGCCTCGTGGGGTCCCCTCTCCCTCGCCCGGAGTCTCGGGGTTCTCCAGCCCAATTTGGGCCTCGGGGGACGCCTTGCTGCTGGGGTTTCTGCTCCCCGAGCCCCTGACTGTGGCAGGGGGGCGGGCGGCCTGCCCTTTCCTCTCCCTGTCGACCCTCCGAGGTCAGGGGTGGGCAAACCTTTTGACCCGAGGGCCACAATGGGTTCTTATTTGGTTACAGATCGTCGGAGTCCCCCGGAGGACAGCCTTTCTGGAGGATACCGGCCTGCCGCGGCCATTTCCGCCCGGTCTGGGTCCTCCGGGGGAGCCCAGCCGGAGCTGGGAGGCCCCCCACTTGCTGATGAAGACACCCCGTCTCGTGGGCCCGCGGGGGAGGGGGAGTCTCGGCGGGGCCCTGGCTCCGGCATGCCAGAGCATTTTGGTCAACGCGTACAGCTGCCAAGAGACACCCTTCTGGCCCCTGCCCGAGGGCCAGCGACGGGCTGGGTGGACTCTGTTGGCTGAGGGTGACAGGGGAGCCGCGGGGCCAGGTCACAAGAGCAGGCATGCTTCCGGCACGTGGGAGAGCCCCCCGCAAACCGCCGTACAGGGAGCGCACACTGGCGGCCGGGCCCACCCTGCGATGCTCTGATGGCCGGGGTGAGACCGGTTTCCGTGCTGCTGGGACACGGTGGCCCTCACCGAGTGAGCATCCCTTGGCGCTTTGCCACCTGCCACGTGTGCCAGCCAGACTTTGGTTACTTAACGCCACGCCTGCCGCAGACACCAGCAAGTGGAGAGCCGAAGTCCCCAAGTCCTTTTTCCTTTTTCTTAAAAAAAAATATATATATATATATATATTTTATTGATATTTTACAGAGAGGAAGGGAGAGAGCTAGAGAGCTAGAAACGTCAGTGAGAGAGAAACATCGACCAGCTGCCTCTTGCACACCCCCTACCGGGGATGCGCCTGCAACCAAGGTACGTGTCCTTGACTGGAATCGAACCCGGGACCCTTCAGTCCGCAGGCCGACGCTCTACCACTGAGCCAAACCGGTTTCGGCAAGTCCTTTTTCTTATGCCTGCTCATGTCCTCAGATCCAACACTCACCTCCTCCTTGCCCGAGCCCCTCCACCCCCCATCCCCTCCCCTCCCCTCCCTTCCCCTCCCCTCCCCTCCCCTCCCCTCCCCGTACCCCTCCCCTCCACCCCCCATCCCCTCCCCTGGCTTCCGGCCCTGCCCCTGGTCTCCAGCTCTGCAGGCTCCCCTCCCTCCCCATCCCTCGCTGGACGCCCCCATTCTCCGAGCACAGCCAGCAGGCTCCCCTGGGGCCTCCCAGCTCGCTAGCCGTTTGGATGGTCAGGGGCTGGGAAAGGCAAGCTTAATACCTGATGACGTTACAAAGTCACCCTGTCCTCTTCTCAGCCCAGGCAGGATGGAGAAGCCGCGTTCTCCGCTGGAGCCTTCTCCAGGGAAGTGGGCTGGTCTGGAAGCCATAGTGGGTTGGGTGTGTGTGTGAGTGGTGCAGTGTGGTGGTGTGTGGGGGGGAGGCAGGAACTGGGCTGGGGGTCAGCAAGCGTGGGCTCCGGTTTTGGCTTGGAAACCAACTAGCTGTTGACCTTGGAAAACACCCTCCCTCTCTTTGTGCTGTAACTTCTCCTGCACTAATGAAGTGCCACTCTGGCTAGGAGTGCTCTGATGTAGGAATCGTGCCTTCTCTCTCCCTTTCTCTCTCTCTTTTCTTTCTTTCTTTCTTTCTTTCTTTCTTTCTTTCTTTCTTTCTTTCTTTCTTTCTTTCTTTCTCTTCCTTCCTTCCTTCCTTCCTTCCTTCCTTCCTTCCTTCCTTCCTTCTTTCTTTCTTTTTTTCTTTCTTTCTTTCTTCCCTTCTTTCTCCCTTCCCTTCCCTTCCCTTCCCTTCCCTTCCCTTCCCTTCCCTTCCCTTCCCTTCCCTTCCCTTCCCTTCCCTTCCCTTCCCTTCCCTTCCCTTCCCCCCTTCCTTCTTTCATTCCAAATTGATTTCAGAAAGAGGAAGGGAGAGGGAGAGAGAGGGAGAGAGAGAAACATCAATGATGAGAGAGAACCATAGATCGGCTGTCTCCCGCACGCCCCCCACTGCGGATCAAGGCTGCAACCCAGGCGTGTGCCCTGCCTGGGACTCGAACTGTGAGCTCCCGGTTCTAGGCCGATGCTCAGCAGGTGTGCTGCATCCCGCAGGGGCCTTCCACTACCCGGAGCCGGGGACTCCTTACATCCATCTCACAGGAAACTGTTCCCAGGTGGGAAGCTGGACGGCGGGCAGTCCTTGAACGCGGATGATGCGTGTTGTCGGCGTTTTCCCTGGTCACACGGTCGCCCCTCGCAGGAAGAGCCACCTTCGCTCGCGATTTCCTTTGAACGTGTTTCCATCAAACGTTTCCAAGATCCCATCCTGAAGGGCACCATGAAAAGGCTTTCTGGAGTGTGATACGAAACCCAGACGCCACGCAAGAAAACACTGAGGAGGGAGAGTGAGGGGTGTGTGCGTGTGTGCCATGTTGCAGGGGGCAGTGGGGGTTGTCATGGGTTTTATGGGGAAGCAACGTACTTGGTAACCCGGGTCAAAATGGTGAGCTAGAGCGTCGGTCTGCGGACTGAAGGGTCCCAGGTTCGATTCAGGTCAGGGGCATGTGCATTGGTTGTGGGCACATCCCCAGTGGGGGGTGTGCAGGAGGCAGCTGGCCGACGTTTCCAGCTCTCTATCTCTCTCTTTCTTCCTCTCTGTAAAGTATCAATAAAATATATTTTTAAAAAAATGGTGAGCGTCGCGCCCACAAATGACAGGTTTCCCATGGAGACAGACAGCATTTCACGGGACAGGTTCTCCCAATTTCTCACCGGAGGGGGCCGGGGCGGGGCGGAGAGACGCTGGCAGGTGTGATGGATTTCGCAGTTAGAACACGCCGGCGCCGCCCAGGGGTAGATGTTTGCCTCCCTCTGCAGGAGGAAGCCATCTCTCTCAAACCTCCCCCTTCCTTCTCTGCTCTCCGAGATGCCTCTCCCTCGAGGGCATCGACGCCAGAGCTTCAAACTGTGTGACCCCAGACCCGGCTCGCTGCCTGGGGACCTGCCTTCTGTGGCTGGGACAGGCCATGGCAGGCCCCCCGCCCCAGGGTCCTCCCCGATCTGCGGCGAGAAGCCAGAGACCTGCTTTCTGCATGAGGTCCCATCCGCAGAGAGAATTCGGGGACCTGCTCTGTGCCCGACTCCCTCGATGGGATGCTCAGGCAGACGCTCTGCCTCCACTCGCGCCTCCTTCACTTCAAGGCCAAGAAGCATGCGGCTCCCCCGTGGCCTCTCTGGGAGCCACGTGGGCGCTCACAGCTGGGCAGGCGCCCCCAGGGCACCCCCACGGAGCCTCCGGTGCCCCCGGATGCAGGTGAGTGCTCACGGGCCAGCAGACAGCGGCAGAGCGGGCCACGCGTGGGGTCCGAGGGGCCCGCCTCCTGCTCCCTCCTCTGCTGCGGCCCCGGCTCCTCCGGGGGCAGGGCAGTTGGGGGGCCCCCTTGTCGTCCACGGTTGTCCGGGCACCTGATTCTACCAGGGAAGGTGGTGTCTTCCGCCGGGGCCAGCGGCTTTCAGCCTTGGCTGCACATGGGAACCCCGGGGGGAAGCTTAAAAGCGGGGACCAGCGCCTGGGTCCCGCCCCCCCAGACTTTGATTGATGGCAGTATTTACAGTGCTTCCAGGTGATTCTAAGGTGTAAGCACAGCGAAGGAGCACAGGCCCGGGAGGACCATACCTAGGGGTGTTTCTGCACTCGAGTGGGGGCTCTGGTAACCGCTACGTGGCGTAAGCTGGGACTGGGCTAGGCCCGTGGTCGGCAAACTGCGGCTCTTTGGCCCCTGGAGCGTGGCTCTTCTACAAAATACCACGGCCTGGGCGAGCCTATACTGAAGAAGTGGCGTTCGGGGTGGAGGGGGAGGGAGAGAGACAGCTCCTCTGGGTCTGGGCTGCATTTGTTCTGGCTGTGTGGGGTGCAGCCGCCATATCGGCTCTTCTGCTGCAATTCGCGCTCAGTATGCGGAGCCGGAGCGAGGTCCCTCAGCCTCATCTCCTCACCTCAGGCTAGAGGGCGAAATGACTCCATTACTGCTGTTCTGCGGGCTGCCGCCTCTCTCAGGACCCCTCCTGCGGGGTCACCCAAGGAAGCCGCTTTCACCCCCCACCCCGGGGGCGCTCGGGTCACCCCCCTGCCACTCAGCAGGGACCTCTGAGCCTTCAGGAGACCTTTGCTGTATTTTAATGCGTTCCTTATTAAAAAAAAAAAAAGTGGCCAAAACCGGTTTGGCTCAGTGCTAGAGCGTCGGTCTGGGGACTGAAAGGTCCCGGGTTCGATTCCGGTCAAGGGCATGTACATTGGTTGCGGGCACATTCCCCGGTAGGGGGTGTGCAAGAGGCAGCTGGTCGATGTTTCTCTCTCATCAACGTTTCTAGCTCTCTATCTCTCTCCCTTCCTCTCTGTAAAATATCAATAAAATATATATATTTTTAAAAAAGTGTATGCCGTGGCTGCCAGCTTTTATTAGCATTTCAGGTGCTGTTTGGCTTCTGACACAAGGTGGCTTGCAAAATCACAGAAAAGGGAGTTCTTGGTGGATGCATTTGTTTTTCCTTCTCTTGGTCCCCACACGTAGGAGGCAGCCAAACTGTGTTTCCCCACTCTGTGCGAAGCCGGCCGTGTGTCTCAGAGAGCGGGTGGGGGCGGGGTGGGTAGCGGTTGGCTGTTTGGACGATGCAGGGCCGGGAGTGGGATGTGAAACTCGCGGAACCAAACACGCCTGGAGCTGGAAGGACTTGCGTGGCCACGTGGGCCAGCGCGTGAGTGTACCCTCGTCCACGTAGATCTGCTTCTGCTCGGGCACCTCCAGCGACAGGGAACTCACCACCTCAACATTCGCCCGGAGCTGTGGTCGGCAAACTGCAGCTCGAGAGCCACGGGCGGCTCTTGGGCCCCTGGAGTGTGGCTCTTCCACAAAGTGCCACGGCCTGGACGAGTCTATTTGGAAGAAGTGGCGTCCGAAGAAGCTTAAGTTGAACAAATCTGGCTCTCAGAAGAAATGTCAGCCGTTGTGCTGTTGGTATTTGGCTCTGTGGACGAATTTGGTTGGGGTCTGGGGTCCTGGAGCCTGCCTGAGCCGAGCGTAAGAGATAAAGAGCTGTTTTCTCGCCCTGGCCGGTGTGGCTCCGCGGGTAGAACATTGTCCCCATGCACTGTAAGGTCAAGGGTTCGATTGCCTGTCAGGGCTCATGCTCGGATTGTGGGCTCCACCTCCGCTAGGGGGCGTGCAGGAGGCTGCTGACCAGTATTTCGCTCGTACATCGATGTTTTGCTCATGCTCTCCTCCTCTCCCTCCCCTTCTCTCTAAAACTCAATGAAAAAAAAAAATCTAAAAAGAAAGAGCCGTTTTCTCATCAGAGGTCACCGGAGCCACCTGGATGCTTGTGAACCAAGCAGGATCCGAGGGCCTGGGCGGGGCTGGCCTCTGCAGTGTGCACAGCGGACCCCCCAAACCGTCCCCCGCCCCCGTCCTCTGTCCCCTGCCCCCCGCCGCCGCCGCAGCTGTGTGATTGGGAAGCTCTGCCTGTTGGAACGCTGATCAGTCGAGGCCATCCCAGGTGCACTGGGCACCCCAGAAGCCCGGGGAAAGAGGAACACCCCCACACTGAGGTGACACATGTGCGGTGGGGCTTGGGAGCTTGGGGGCTATGTGGGCCCGCAGAGCCGCTCCATCCTGCAAGTTGGTTGAGCTGCATGCTCCTGCCCTCCGCCCCGTCGCCGGTCCACAGAGAGCTGGAGCGTCTGCGAATCCTCTCCCGAAGGGCTTGGCACGCTGCCTGTGGTCCCGGGAAGCGGACGCATCGCCCTCCCCCACGGGGCCCCCCCTGAGAAACTGTGTCTCGCCCGCTGCAGCTTGGGAACAGACACACGCTGGCCCACGGCTGACAGCGTCCATTCTCTGCCCCCGGCGCCCCAGCCTGGCCATCTCCTGCCCAGTGCAACTGGCTGCCGCTCCGGGGTGGACCGCTGTGACCTCCGGCACAGCTGATGGAGCCGTGATTAGCGAGACGCGTGTCCCGCGTCCCCGGGGCCCGGGGGGTGGCGTGAGCTCAGAGGGAAGAGGCTGCCTGTGAGATGCGCCTTCCTCGCTCGGCCTTCACAGCATCCGGGCTGCAGAAGCCCCGGCTGAGGTGGCAACGGCGACAGGGACCGACAGGGTGTGGGCAGCGGTGACGGCGATGTCCCAGGCAGTCCTGCGGGGGCTCGGCGTCGGCCACGCCTCCAGCTGGCTGGTCCCTTTGCCTCCCTGGGGACCCCCTTCCCCCTCCCTCCCCTTCCCCATCTCTGACTTGCATTGACTCTGGCAGCTGCCCGGTGTTGCTATGAATGCTTGTGTCCGCCCCCAAAGTACCGTAATAGGCTGAAATCCAATGTCATGGTATCAGAAGATGGGGCCTTTAGGAGGTGATTTGATCATGAAAGTGGAACTCTTTTAATATATATATATATATATATATATATATATATATATATATATATATATATATATTATTGATATTTTACAGAGAGGAAGGGAGAGAGATAGAGAGCTAGAAACTTCAGTGAGAGAGAAATACCGACCAGCTGCCTCCTGCACACCCCCTACTGGGGATGTGCCCGCAACTAAGGTACATGCCCTTGACCGGAATCGAACCCGGGACCTTTCAGTCTGCAGACTGATGCTCTATCCACTGAGCCAAACCGGTTTCGGCCTCACTTCTACTCTTTAAAGAACCTCACAAAATAGCCATCTTGTGAGGCTCACGGGGTTAGGGCTTCAACACATGCATTATTTGGGAACACAACTGAGCCCATAACAAGGAGATTCACAGTGCCTATTAATTGTAACCTTAGCACCAACTTGGTCCGGCAGGAGCTGTAGCCTATCCCACTAATTATTCTATTGTGTGTTTATCTCTCTCTCTCTCTAAAACCCTCATATGCAAATAGACTGAACAGCAGAACACCCAAACAACTGAACAAACCATCGCTATGATGTGCACTGACCACCAGGGGGTGCACATGGAACAGTCAGCAGCAGGTGGCAGGGCGCAGAAGATGGCAGATGTTGGCTATGAGGGGATGGTGGAGCAGGTGAGGGGGGGGTGCCAGACCATGATGGGGCGCAGGTTGCTGTCATTGGGGCCAGTCTCTGGTGGTTACTGAAAATTCTTTGCTCCTGTGTGCATGGTCCCGCCTGGCGCTTGCTTCTGCTGCTGGTGCTGGTCCCTGTTGCCGGTGCTGTCAGCAGGTGCAAGTGGTGGCTGCCAGTCCCAGTCGCCCCTGAGGGGGCTTCTCTTCCTCCCTCTGCTCCTGAGGGGCAATCAGGGCAGCCGCCGCCACTCACTCCTATTGCTGGTGCCGGTACCAGGGGCCAGCACTGTCAGTGCGTGGGAGCAGGGGCGGCGGGAGCGGGGCTGCTGGCACACAGGGGACCGGGACCCTCGGTGGGAGGGGCCAGGTGGGTGTGTGGAGGATGGGCCGAGACCCGCCCCGTGCCCACTGCAGCCTTGCGGCCTACAGTTCCTTTCAAGGTGCACGAATTCGTGCACTGGGCTCCTAGTTTATTTATTAAAAAAAACTGTGGCCAGTCACTGGCTTGGAAAACTGGTGCTGGAACAGAATGAACTCCAGTGGAGCAGGATTAGATCTGAGCGGTGCAAGGGGTGAACGGACGGTAGCAGCTGCTTGCAGAGCCCCGCCCACGTTCTATCGGCACTTCTCATTCCTGAGCACGCAGATGGCTCCCCTCTGCAGCTGTCCTCCCTGGGGCTTCCTCTGGCATCCCAGCTTGTGCTCAGGACAGGCAGGAAGTGCTGGGAGCTGATGCCCCGAGGGTCGGTTCTTAGCTCATGAAGGATGCCTTGGAGAATTGATAAACTAGCTGCTTCATCTCAGGCTGCTGGGATGGAGCTGGGGGACTCTGAGGCATGTGCTCTGCACTGCCTCCCAGAGGTCATTGGTGGTATCAGCGATGTCTTGGTTGCATGTCCTGGATGAGCTTGCTCTGTACCCTTCCTGTCTCACTTCCCTTTTCTCCTTTGGGTGCTTCTTGGGATTGTGTCATCTATGTATTTACTATCGTTATTTATTTATTTATTTTAAAAAAATATATATTTTATTGATATTTTATCAGAGAGGAAGGGAGAGAGACAGAGAGCTAGAAACGTCGATGAGAGAGAAACACCAACCAGCTGCCTCTTGCACACCCCCCACCTGGGATGTGCCTGCAACCAATGTACATGCCCTTGACTGGAATCGAACCCGGAACCTTGCAGTCCACAGACCGACGCTCTACCACTGAGCCAAACCGGTTTCGGCAGCTACTACTATCGTTATTTTTAATGAACTTTTTGTCAGATTTAAAATCTTTAGTGTTGAGTGTATTACATATGGGGGGACCTAAGTGAAGGCAGAAAGAAGTGGGAACCCCCATGTGAGTGCCCACCGAGGGCTAGGAATTGTGCCAGGCTGTTCACATCCTCGTCTTTTGAAATGCGGGGAGACTGACCTGATCATGACAAATGTTACCGATGAGGAAACGGAGCCTAAACAACCCGCTGAGGGCCCAGCACCCACCCTGACGTGGTGGAGCCAGGATTTACGTCTGATGGTGGGGCGGTCCCAGTTCCTAACGGGCAGGGGGCAGCCTGGGCTGGGACACGCTTGAACCCAGGGCGGAGTCAGGAGCCCTGGGTTCAAGTTCCAGGTACGGCGGTTCCGTGGGTACATTACTCCCCCCTCTGGAGGTCCCAGCTTCCCTCTCTGTGCAACATAAGGAGCGGGTTCTATCAGAACGTCTCTGAAAGTCCCCCCGAGGATCAGTGTCTGCCACAGCCCACCCCGGGCTCCCGTGTGACTCCTTCTAGACAAGGTCTCTGGAGGGTTTACCTCTCCCCCGGTCTCTTCCCGGGATTTATTGACTGTCAGATAGTTAAGGGCTAGACGGATGATCTCCCCGTGATAAGACAGATAATATAATTCCCCAAATGTCACCGGACTCGCCGGGAAGAGCCGATCTCTTGCCAGCCCTGAAATGTCACGGAGGGGAGTCATTGGGATTCATTGATGAGACGGTAATCTTTCCCCATGCCTTTCCCACGGATGTCACATAACTCTTTTCTGGGGAGACGGCTCCTGTAGACGGGGTGAAGGGGATGGAGCAGGCGGCACGGGAGGTGGCTGCAGATTAATGGCTGCTGAATAGATTAGGCGCAGGTGGCGGCTGCAGAGGGACGGGACGTTGTTACCTCTACATCTACATACACAGAGGGTTTCTGTTCACTGGATGTGGACCACACGTGATCTGAACGAGCCACGTTATTCCTGTGATAATTCGGAGAGTCACCCCCGTTTCTGAGATGGAGACATTCAGGTTCCGAGGGGCTAAGCCGCCAGAGCCAGGCCACCCAGCCGGCGGGCGGCGGGAGTCCGCGTGGAGCTCCGTCACGAAGAGCGAAGGACCACGTGGGGGCAGGAGGACCACGTGGATGTGAGTCTTTCCCCAGCTGATGTGTCATCGTGCCGTCCTCCGCGGGGCACTGGCCTTCTTGGAGTCTCAGTTTCCTCATCTCAGCAGCGGGGGTGGCACCGCCGACAGAGGTCGGGGTGCCTAGCGGTGAGCTTGGTCTTAGGCACGTGGAAAGTGCTCAGTGTACCTCTGTGGATGTTAATATCTCCTGTGTCTTGAGATTCTTAGTCTTTGTGTGGAAGAAAGAAGATACAGATATACATATACAAGTAATATATAAGTGGTTATGTGTAAATCTCTCAGTCTTGACTTCAAATCAGAAGTGTCAGTCTGTATACAGTCATGTTATGCACATCTGTTTATAGCATTTTTATTTAGACCTACCTCATCCTTTCTGTGGGCGAGAGAATTCTCCATTATATAGTTTTATCACAGCTTATTCAAGGTATTGTGCGTATGTGTATTATACACAAATATAGGGTGTCCCAAAAATGTATACACACTTAACAGTTGATTGCTCAATTGATGTTTCTTTTTAAAAAAAATATTTATTGATATTTTTAGAGAGAAAGGAAGGGAGTGGGTTTGAGAGAGAGAGAGAAACATCGGTGAGAGTGGAACACCGATTGGCTGCCTCCTGCATGCCCTCACTGGGGATTGAGCCTGCAACCCAGGCATGTGCCCTGACCAGAAATGGGACTGGAGACCTCTTGGTGCTTGGGTCAGCGCTCAACCACTGGGTCACACCAGCCGTGCTCAGTTGATGTTTCTTTCTTTTCAGATTTAATCCATTGGGATGAATAATTATTCAAAGTGTATATACATAGTTTTTGAGACACTCTGTATATAAATGTGTGTCTGAGCATATGAGGAGATATTTTTGACTGGGACATTTCCAGAAGTAAAACATGGGGTCAGGGCCTGTGCTCTCCCACAGATAATAGATAATGCCTTCCAATGAAGTCGTATCACTTTCCACTAGGATGGGGCCCCGATTTCTACTCTGAGTGAAGGAGGGGACTGTTTTCCCACTCACCAACACATTTTCAGCCCAAATAGGAAATATGCTGCTTTGATTTATTTCTATCATAAGGAGACTTGGCCAAAAGAGGGAATCTTTTATATAAATGTATCGGCCTTTTCTACTTCTTCTTCTGTGAATTGCCTACTTACAATCGGACTCATTTTCAGTTGAATGCTTATATTTTCATTGTTTATTTATAGGCGCTCTCAACATATTACATATTCGTGGATGTTTGTCTTTTTCCAGATGTATACTTTGTAAATATTTTTCCCTTCATCTGTTTTAAAAATAGAGAAGCTTTAAATGTGTGTGGAGTCAATCCCTCTTTCGATGGCTCCTGAGTTTTTGTAACATCTTAAAAAAAAAAAAAGGCCTTTACCTCTAAGTCATCATAATTCTCTTGCATTTCCTTCTCGTAGTTTTATATTTTACATTACAGTTTTTAATCCACTGAATTTTAAAAAATATATTTTATTGATATTTCACAGAGAGGAAGGGAGAGAGATAGAGAGCTAGAAACGTCGATGAGAGACAAACATCGACCAGCTGCCTCTTGCACACCCCCTACCTGGGATGTGCCTGCAACCAATGTACATGCCCTTGACCGGAATCGAACCCGGGACCTTTCAGTCCGCAGACTGACGCTCTACCACTGAGCCAAACTGGTTTTGGCTCCACTGAATTTTTTTAATGTGTGAAATGAAGTAGGAATTTGTATATGAACCATCTATCATCTATCATCCGTCTTTCCAACAGACAATCAATTTTTCCAACGCCGTTTATTAAATAGTCTATTCCCACATTGACTTGAAAAGCTACTTTCCACTCACTAAATTATCACAGGTAATAGGTGTTCTTTATACTCCATTTGGTTACACGGATCTTCTTTGCTGTTCTCTCTCTCTCTCTCCTTAACAATGAAGGACAAGGGGAGTTTTCGGAATATGTTTTCCCCATTCACATATGTAAATGGCCGAAAGGCATATCCTGACACGCACACACAGACCTTGTGGTACCAGCCATCTGCTCAGTAAATCCTAGCTCCCCTTCCAGCTCCTTCCTCTGCTTCCCCGGGTCTCCTCCATGGCTCCCCGGGTCCCTGGGCCTTAATTGTTGCTCTGGGGGGATGTTCCGGGCTTCTCTGGACTCTGACCACGTCTGGGCTATGTCCTTCGAATTATTTCAGGCTTATGTAAATGTCAGCATTCAGAACTCATTCCCGAGTCTCCTTCACTGTACTTTTACGTATGCTTTCACTATTCTTGCATATTTGCTTTCCAAGCGACTTGTTTATCAATGTGTTAAGTTAAAATAACTATTAGAATGCTGATTGGAATACCATTGTGTTAATGGGTTAGTTTGAGGAAGAGTAAGGAAATATACAGTATATGTCTTCACACCCAAGAACATCCCTCTAGGTCTTTTGAAATGCCTTTTAGTATATTTTCATAGAAAGTACTTGCATTTTTTCTTGTCAAATGTATTTTTAGATGAGTTATAATTGCTGTGGATATTTTGAGTCTGGTTCTGTTTCCCACTGGTTTTTTTTTTTTTTTACTCGTATTTTACAACTGACTGCTGCTTATATATAGTTAAGCTATCACATTTAAAAATGTTTACGCCCAGAATACAGGAGGGAGAGTTCATTCTTGTGGAGTTGGTGAGGACGGGATGGCGGGGGATGGGACAGCAGCTGTGCTGGGAGAGCCATAGTGATCTCTCTCTCTCTCTCTCTCCCTCTCTCCTCTCATTCTTTTCTTCTACTAGAAAACGTAGCATTTATTAAAACATACTGGAAGTTAGCTTATCCCTATAGAATAAAGGGATAATATGCAAATTGACCTTATGGCAGAACGACCAGTCGCTATGATGCGCACTGACCACCAGGGAGCAGACGCTCAGTGCAGCAGCTGGCTCCGGCGGTCAGTGCACTTTGACAGGGGGAGCGCTGCTCAGCCAGAAGCTGGCTCACGGCTGGCCAGTGCAGCGGCAGCGGCAGGAACCTCTCCTGCCTCTGTGGCAGCGCTAAGGATGTCTGACTAACAGCTTAGGCTCTGGGGCGGGCCTAAGCCACGAGAGGGCCTGAGCCAGCAGGTGGACATCCCCAGAGGTGTCCTAGACTGTGAGAGGGTGGAGGCTGAGCTAAGGGACCCCTCCGAGTGTATGAATTTTCGTGCACCGGGCCTCTAGTTATAAATAAGAGTTGCCCTGACCGGGATTCGAACCGGCAACCTTTCGGTGCATGGGATGATGCCCAACCAGCTGAGCCACACGGGTGGGGGCTCCACAGTGACCGCTGCCCTCCTCCCACCTTTGATGGCTGGCTCCACGGCAAAGCGAGCCTCTCTCCAGGATGGATTTTCCACTTTGCTTGAGAACTGGGATAGCGCTAAGTCAGCACGCCAGCTTGCTCGGTTGACCTTCTAGAATCCCCAAGGCGCCTGTGAGATCTGTACCGAAATGCCACATCTCCTTGTCCAGGAATTCTGGGGCGGAGAATTTTCCAGCCGGTTATGTCCCGCGTTGCCGAGTCCCCGTGGAAATCGGTGCAAAACGGCCCTGACCTGGGTGGGACAAGGCCGCCGGTGGCCAGGGAAGCCACGGGGTCCGTCTTTTTCAAGCGCGTGCATGCGTGCACCCTCCCCCCGCTGTGGGGTGGGCTGGAGTCACAGACAGGGGCCTTCACAACTCACACGGGAAACCGTCTGACAGGTCCTACAGTTTGCTTCCACGGGACAGTCTGATGAGTGACACATGGTTGTTTGCCGACTAAAAATATCGTGAAGACCTTGGAGCAGACCGAGGGAGACCTCGCTCCCGTGGCGCCTCACCAACAGCTGCGCCCGGCTCTGGGCGCGCGTAATCGCTGGGACCGATCGGGGAGGGCCGCACGCGTGGCTGCCGCCGTATTAATTTGCCCCATAAATCAACGCGGGAACCTGACAGCCCTTTAAAAATCTTTATCATCGTGCACGTATCTTTTGTCTTCCAAAGGTGCCTCGTTTGACTTCAATCTGAATCAGCTTATAGTCACTAAACAAATATTAACTGGAACACGGGCAGGCGCTGAAGATGTAGGGCCCAGGACCTGCCTTCTGGGATCTCACAGGCTCATGGGGAAATAGACATGTGAGCAAAAAAAAAGTACATTTAACTGCGATCAGGGCGGTGATGGAGTTAGGCACGGATGTAGTGCTGCCACTGGATTCATTTCTTCATTCGTTCATTCAACTGGGACAGAGACCTTCTGAGACAGCCCCGCTAGTGCGGCTCCGTGGCTGTGTGTCCACCTATGAACGAGGAGGTCGTGGTTCGATTCCTGGTCAGGGCACATGCCTGGGTTGCCGGCTCGATCCCCAGTAGGGGGTGTGCAGGGGGCAGCAGAAGACGGATTGATGATTTTCTCTCATCACGGATGCTTATTTCTATCTCTCCCTCTCCCTTGCTCTCTGAAATCCATGAACTGTGTACGCCGAGTGGCCAGATTATTATGATCTCTGAACACATAATAATCTGGCCATTCAGGGTGTGTGTGTGTGTGTGTGTGTGTGTGTGTGTGTGAGAGAGAGAGAGAGAGTGTGTTCCAGGTTTAATGTGCTGATGTGCTTTGTGACGGTGGATGTGAGGGCCTGGACGTATTAATAAAGTACATCCATCGTTCCTCAGTAAAGTTAAGAAAGGAGAACTGCTTCTCCGAGGCTGTGATTCACCAGCTGAGCCTCGAAGGAGGAACATGCCCGGAGGAGCAGGAAGAGCAAATGCAAAGGCCCAGAGAGAGAGAGAGAGAGAGAGAGAGAGAGAGAGTCAGAAACATCAATGAGAGAGAATCATCGACCAGCTGCCTCTTGCACATCCTCAACTGGGGACATGCCCGCAACCCAGGTACATGCCCCTGACCGGAATCGAACCCGGGACCTTTCGGTCCGCAGGCTGACGCTCTATCCACTGAGCCAAACCGGTTTCGGCAACGCTTCACAATTCTTGCACCACAGAGGTGGACCCCCATTTTCCCGTCTGCCCGATGGGGACCCCGTCCTCCGGGATAGGAAGGCGCTCAGAGGAGCAGAGCAAACTCTGCCGTCTCGTTCTGCAGTCCCCCGCCCCCCCCCCACCTCAGTCCCATCTGCGGGGGTGAAGGGAGGTGAGGTGGATGTGCCTCCTCGGCTCCCATGCGGGAGGAGGAGGGTCGTGGTTCGTTGAGCAGACTCAAGCTTTTCTCCATGAGCACACACAATGGCCCGTCCCCAGCTGCACGCACACCCCACCGGAAGCGGCGGACAAAGAGCTGATTATGCCGGCGGGGCTGGTGGTGCTGAGCCAGGAGCCGGAAGCAAGTGGGGATGGGTGACGTGGGCGGGTGGCCTGAGGAAGCCTCGTTGCATCTTCCAGAGATCCGGTGGGAAGCACAGTAGCCACGGAACTTGGATGGGGCTGGGGGCAGGGGTGTGTGAACCGTGGATGCTGCTGATCCAGCCCCGGAGGGACTTGAGGATGTAATTATTTTCAGATCTGGGGATCGGAGGGAGCCAAAATCAACTGAACTTTGAGAACTGAGGTATGTTAAGGGTTAAGTTACTTCGTTCTCCCCTCACCCCGACCCCCTCAAATGTATGTTGCTTTCCTAACTCTCACTGCTTCAGAAGGCAGCCTTCTTTGGACATGGCGTCTTTGCAGAGGTCATGAGTGAAAAGAAGGTCACGAGGGCGGGCCCTCCTCCCATATGACGGGTGTCCCTACACAAAGGGGACATTTGGACCCGGAGTCAGACCTGCCCAGGGGGCAGAGGGGGCAGGGGCTCTCGGGGAGAAGATAGCCACGTGACTGGCAGACGCCGGGGGCTGGAGGAGACGCGAGGGACCCTCCCGTAGCATCATCAGAGCGAGTGTGGCTCACCAACCACGGCCCTGACTCTGGGTTTCTGGCCTCCAGAGCGGTGAGGCGACGAGTTTCTGTTGTTGAAAGCCACCTCGTGTTCGGCACTCCGTGGAGCAGCCTCCAGAACCGAACAGAAGGTGCTTACAATGGCCTCTCAGAGCGCTCCAGCGAGAGCAAGGCGGCCCGCCGGCTGGTGCGGCTCAGTGGTTGAGTGTTGACCTGTGACACGGTTCAGTCTCTGGCCAGGGCACATGCCTGGGTTGTGGGCTCAATTCCCAGTAGGGGGCGTGCAGGAGGCAGCTGAGCAATGATTCTCATCATTGATGTTTCTCTCTCTCTCACTCTCTCTCTCTCTCCTCCCTTCTTCCCTCCCTCCCTCCCTTCCTCCTTCCTTCCCTCCCTCTTCCTCTCTGAAATCAGTAAAAATATGTAAAAATAAAACAAGAGAGGCCCCACAGAGCTTCCTTGCCCCTTCTGCCGTGTGAGGACACTGTAAACCAGGAGGGTAACTCACCAGACACTGAATGGGCAGACCTTGGCCGTCTGGCCCTGAGAACTGTGGGAAATGGATTTCTCTTGTTCATAAGACACCCAGCCCTTGGGGTGGCGATAGCAGCCCAAAGGGCCCAAGACCGTATCCCCTCCTCCTGCAGGAGCCCCAGGGGAGGAAAGATAGCGTGTCAGCAAAGCCGCACTTCGGCTTTGAAAGGCTGCCACCACGTCTCTCCCGCGCCAAGCGGCTGGCGTGGCTTAGGCCTCCACCTTCAGAGGTGGAAAGGTGGTTTGAATTAACCAGCGCCGCTTGGCCGGCTTCCCCACTCTTCCCAGAACCCGACCGACTCCTTCCCGGCGCCGCGGCTCCGTTCCCGAGGCCTTCTCCTCCCCCTGGTGTTACCGTCCATCCTAACCTCCCCGGGGCCAACCCCACGCAGGACCTGAGACCGAAAAATGTGGGCAACTGTTCCAGCCGCGTCTCACACCGGCCGTAAAAGGGAGATCCTCCGGAGGCCGGCTCTGCGTTCGGCTCTGAGATCCTCAGGGTCTCTGGCTTTTTCAGCCGCTGTCCCCTCCACCCGGAGTGTCTCCTGATTGCTTTCACCTCCTGGCCAAGTCCCACTAACCTGCAGGGGAGCCTGCTCGCCTGCACCCTCCTCTCTGCAGCCTGCCTTCCCCGCCGTTTCCCTCCGAGGTGCTCGTCACGTCGTATTGCTCAGACTGTAGACTCCCCGAGAGGTTCATGGGGGTGTGAGGGGAAGGACTAGTTTCATTCAAAGGCCCTGAAGTTTTATACAGAACCCAGGTCTGCCTTTGTTGGGAGGACAAGGGGGGTGGTCTTTCCCCCATGGATGTATTTGGAGGCAACTCCCCTCCTCCAAGTATAAAAGGCACCAAAAGTAAACCGCTGGCTGCCCTGACTCGTTTGGCTCAGTGGATAGAGCGTCGGCCTGCAGACTGAAGGGTCCCAGGTTCGATTCCGGCCAAGGGCATGTGCCTTGGATGTGGGCACATCCCCAATAGGGAGTGTGCAGGGGGCAGCCGATCGATGTTTCTCTCTCATCGGTGTTTCTAACTCTCTATCCCTCTCCCTTCCATCATCAGTCTGACTCCCCTAACTTGGGATTTTTAAATTCATATCAGACTGCGATAACTTTATTAGACCAGTGGTCGGCAGACTCATTAGCCAACAGAGCCGAATATCAACAGTACAACGACTGAAATTTCTTTTGAGAGCCACATTTTTTAAACTTACACTATCTAGGTAGGTAACATGGCTATTCACTTCATTAGGGAACTCCTGAGCTGGCCTTTGCTAAAAACGTAAGGGGCCAAAGAGCTGCCCGTGCCTCACGAGCCACCGTTTGCCGACCACAAATACCGACACACGTGGCAACCTTTGGCCAGCCCCTCACGTCACCTCCCGGGGTCTCAGTTTTCTTATCTCTAACAACCATGTGACAATTACACTGTCGTACGTACTTCATGGGGCCACGTGGGCCAAATAAGCCTGTAGATTGTAAAATGTTAAACAAATGCTAAGGTGTGATGGCCGTTATGAGGAACACAGCGTCAACCATCCGTCTCAGAACCGAGGGCCCGGCAGAGGGACCTGGTGGATGAATGGGACCCGTGACATTTATCACCCGGCATCCATCTCTCCCCCGTTATCTGTGCCCGGGGGTCCAGCCTGGGCTGAGGGAGGGGTGGGGAAGGGTAAGAGCGGCAATCACATTCTCTTGGAAGAGAGAGAGAGGGAGAGAGCTAGAGAGTTAGAAACGCCGATGAGAGAGAAACATCCACCAGCTGCCTCTTGCACACACCCCCCCCCCCCCCACCGGGGATGCGCCCGCAGCTGGTGCACATGCCCTTGACCGGAATCGAACCAGGGACCTTTCAGTCCACAGACCGACGCTCTACCACTGAGCCAATCGGGTTTCGGCTATTATATAGGATTTTTGCTTACGAGGAGACTCAGGTTCACAGGTCAAGTAGCTTCTTCTATATATGAGGGGGAAAAAAGTATTTAGAAAAATTAATTTCAGAAAAAAAGAAGGGAGAAGGAGAAAGGCATAGAAACATCCATGCTGAGAGAGAAACGTCATCTGTCAGCTTCCTCCTGCACACGCCGGCCTGCACGCCCCCAGCCCTGACGGGAATGGAGTTGTGACCTTCTGGTTCATGGGTCGGGGCTCCACCACTGAGCCACACCAGCCCCCGGCTCACGTAGCTCCTTCAAGGTTACCGAGAGGATGGACAACAGCCTTGCCCAGTCACTTAGCCCGGAATGATTTCGTTTTAACCACCCCTGAGATCCCACCGCTCTGGATATATTTAGACAGAATAAACTTGGTTATTTGCGGTTTTAGATATGTGGCTGAATTTCCCCCTTTCAAAGCACAGATGAATTGCCTCAGATGATTATTATGCCATGTTCATCATTTATTTCCATGTCTGAGGGCAGCCTGCAGAAACTTTAAATATATCAGGCCGAGCACTAAATGAGATTCCTACAGCCCCCCCCCCCTTTTTTTGTGTGTGTGTGGCATGTAATCTGCAGCATCTATTAAAACAAATAACACACTTGTCTTTTTTATGCGCCAGCCCCACTTTGGGGCATTCCTCCTGGAGAAACAAAAGCACCCGGGAGATGAGACAGATGATTAAGGGAGTCTCTGCAGCATTGTTTGTAACGGCACAAGCCGGCGAGGGCCCGGCAGTCTCTCACCGTGGGTGGGGGAGAGAAGCGGGGGAAATGCGGTTTGTCCACACGGTGGAAGGTTGTGCGGCTATGGCCTGGGAGATAGTGAGGTGACAGAAGCACGTGGGTGAAGCTCTCGTTAAAAAAACACACACAAAAACTGCCAAGACTGGTTTGGCTCAGTGGATAGAGCGTCGGCCTGCGGACTGAAAGGTCCCGGGTTCGATTCCAGTCAAGGGCATGTACCTGGGTTGTGGGCACATCCCCAGTAAGGGGTGTGCAAGAGGCAGCTGGTCGATGATTCTCTCTCATCAATGTTTCTAACTCTCTATCCCTCTCTCTTCCTCTCTGTAAAAAAATCAATAAAATATCTTAAAAAACAACAACAACAAAAAAACCCCCCAAAACTAAGCAAGGGCTCCATGGGAGGTGAGGGTAATGCAAGGAGGAGAATGAAATTGGGGAGCCCTTTCTGTGTTGTTGTGTAGGATGTGGTGAACACATCACCCTTTTAAAAATGTTGAATCATGGATGTATGATTTATATAGCCAGTGCTCAGTTCAGAATGGGCGTGCACAGTCATAATGGTGTAGTCTGACCATCTTTGGCAAATGCTTGCTTCCAGGTAACCCACACCCCACTCAGGATGTAGAGCCTGCCGTCACCCCGCAAGTCTGCTTCGTGTCCCCCTAATCCAGTGGTTCTCAACCTTTCTGACGCCGTGACCCTTTAATACAGTCCCCCGTGCTGTGGTGACCCCCAGCCGTAACATTATTTCCGTTGCTACTTCATTGCTGTAATTTTGCTACTGCTAGTGAATGGTAATGTAAATACCTGTGTTTCCCGATGGTCTTAGGCCAGGGGTGGGCAAACTTTTGAGTTGAGGGCCACAATGGGTTCTTAAACTGGACCAGAGGGCCGGAACAAAAGCAACCTGACCATGCAACCACTCTCATCTTGGGCTGCTGGTGAAGGAGCGGAGGGGAGAGCAAGAGAACCCTCCGCTCTTTTGGCTCTGCGGGCCGGATAGAACAGCCGAATGGGCCGGATCTGGCCCGCGGGCCATAGTTTGCCCACGGCTGTCTTAGGCTCTATGGCAGTGGTTCTCAACCTGTGGGAGCCACTAGCAGGGTCGCCTAAGACCATCGGATACTTACACTGTGATTCATACACAGTGGCAACATGACAGTTATGAAGGAGCAACGAAAATAATTTCAAGGTTGGGGGTCACCACACCATGGGGATCTGTAGTAAAGGGCCGTGGCATCAGAAAGGTTGAGAACCACTGCTCTCATCACTCCCCGTCACCCCCTCTCCGGATGGCAACCCCTCTCCTCACGTCTCTCACCACAGGCTAGCGTTCCCTGTTCCGTATGTAAATATGTAAATGAATCGTGTAGTGTGGCTCCTTTGAGTGTGGCTTCTTTTCTCCTCACCGTGGCTTTGAGATGAATTCCCTCTGCTGTCAGTGATTTGTTCCTTTTTTTACTGCTGGGTAGCATTCCATTGTGTGAATCCAGCACGATTTGTTTATCCATTCTCCTGCTGATCAGCATTTGCGTTGGCTCTTATGAATAAGCTCCATGAACTTTCTTTGACAAGTCTTTTTTTTTCGTGGATGTAAATCTTTGTTTATCTTGGATAAATACCCGGAGGTAGAATTGCGAGGTCAAAGGGTAGGCAACTGCTCAACTTTCCAAGAAACTGATAGCATTTCCCACACACTGTGCATTCCCTTCAGCAATGTGTGAGTTCAGATTGCTCATAGTTTTTTTTTTTTAATTTTTAAAAATATATCTTATTGATTTTCCATAGAGAGGAAGGGAGAGGGATAGAGAGCTAGAAACGTCAATGAGAGAGAAACATTGACCAGCTGCCTCCTGCACACCCCCTACTGGGGATGTGCCCGCAACCAATGTACATGCCCTTGACTGGAATCGAACCTGGGACCTTTCATTCCGCAGACCAATGCTCTATCCACTGAGCCAAACCGGTTTCGGCTTGCTCATAGTTTTAATTCCTTTTCCTAATGACTCACAATGTTCCTTTCTTACTTTTCCGTCGTCCTCATGAATGCAGAATGCATGTTCCAGCTCTGTGTAACCTGACAGCGAAACCACACTTTCCTGATTTCTGTAGCTTATATATTATAGTAAGTTTTGAAATCAGGTAATTGAAATCCTTCAATTTTTTTTCTTTCCAAAATTGTTTTATTCTGGCTGTCATGGAAGTTTTGGTTACAGTTCTTGCATATATTTTGTTAAATTTATCCCTAAGTATTTTATGTGTTTTTTTTTTGATGCTCTTCTAAACAGAACTTTCAAAATTACAGTTTCCAATTGCTTGCTGCTAGGGAATAGAAATAAAACTAATTGTTGTATGCTGAGCCTGTGTCTTGCTGCGTTGCTGAGTTCACTTTTCCGTTCTGTTGTTGTTGTTGTTGTTGTTGTTGTTATTTTGGTAGTTTCCGTAGGATTTCCTGTCCCTGTGATTACATTACCTGCACAGAAAGAGCTTTACTCTTCTTTTCCAGTCCGTATGCTCCTGTAGTCTTTTCGGTGCTTTGGTACATTGGTTAGGACATCCACGGTGAGAGAAGGCATCTTTGCGCTCTTCTCCATCCTGGAGAGTCTTCAGTCTCTTACCATGACGGATGGCATGAGCTGTAAGTTTACTATTGATACCCTTGATCATATTGAGGAAGGTTCATTTAAGCTTACTAAGCATTTTTATCACGAATACTTGTGTTGGATTTCATCAAATACATTTTCCCCGCCTCTATTGAGAGAAATACGTTTTCCCCGCCTCTATTGAGCTCATAATGCTGTTTCTCCTTAATCTACTATTATGCTGAGGTACACTGATTAATATTTGTGTTCTACCAATCTTGGAATCCTGCAATGAATCCTACTTATTATTTATATATAGAGATAAGTATGCGTTATTCTATGTATACTAGAGGCCTGGTGCATGAATTTGTGCACGGGTGGGATCCAGCCAGCCAGCCCTGATGGTGGTGAGGACAGTTGGCCAGTGGCCCCGCCTCCTGGTTAAACTCTTGGTTGAGGGGTCAATTTGCATATTGGCCTTTTATTATATAGGATGTGCGCGCGCGCGTGTGTGTGTGCATGTGTGCGTGTGTGTGTATGTATATATATATGTGTGTGTGTGTGTGTGTGTGTGTGTGTGTGTGTGTATATATATATATATATATATATATATCCAATTTGCTAACATTTTATTAAGGACTTTAGTTTCTGTGTTCATGGGCGTTGTTCTGTTTTTGTTGTTTTCCCCCCCTGTAATCTCCCTTTGGTATGGTTTTAGGATCACAGTCATGTTGGCCCTGTAAAATGAATTTTTTCTCTCTGTTTTTTTTTTTTTTTTTGAGAGTTGATGTGGAATTGACTTTTTTTTTCTTCAGTGACTTTATGTAATTCAGCAGTGAAGCATGGGTCTGGAGTTTTCTTTGTGGGAAGGGTTTCAATAATAAATCCAATTATTAAAATGGGATTAAGGCTGTTTATATTTTCTGTTTCTTGTGTCAGTTTTGATAGTTTGTATTTTCAAACCATTTGTCAGTTTTATTAAATTATCAAATTTAGTGGCATGAAATTGTTTAGAATGTTCCCTTATTATCCTTTTACTGTTGTAATGGAGTTAGCGATGTCCTCTATTTCATTTCTGATATTGATAAATTTGTGTAGTTGCATGGTATTCTTTTCATTTTTTAATGTGTCCTTTATTTTTTCTTTATATTTAAAGTGAATCTCTTTTAAACCATAAGTAACTGGATTTTGCCTAAAAAAATCTAATATGAAAATCTCTGCTTTTGCTTTTAACATAATTATATGGTTGTGTTTAAATTTAATCATCTTTCCATTCATTTTCTGTTTACCCCCTTTGTTCTTTTTCTACCTTTCCTGCCACCTTTTGGGTTAAATAGGCATTTTTGGATATTACATTTTATCTTTTGGATTGGATTTTTATCTATACGTATTTGCTAGTATTATATCACTTATAGAACAATCACTTATTGATTAAGCACCTTGTAGTAGTGCCTGGCTAATGTGGCTCAGTGGTTTCACGTCAGCTTATGAACCAGGAGTTCACAATTCGATTCCTGGTCAGAGCACATGCCCTGGTTGCAGGCACGGTCCCCAGTGGGTGTGTGTGGGAGGCAGCCAATCAATGATTCTCTCTCATTATTGATATTCGTTTCTTTCTCTCCCTTCCTCTCTGAAATATATATATATAAAGAACCTTGTAGTAGTATGGTTTTTATTAAGTCTATCCTCCGTGTCTTCTTGTGGCTTGATAGTTCATATATCTCGGTGCCCATCATACCGCATTGTGGGGCCACACCGGGATTTGTTTATCCGTTATCTTCTTAGCGATGGCAGGATATCTTTGTTGCTTCCAAGTTATGGCAGTTATGGGTGAAGTTTCTCTAAAACATCCAAGGACAGGGTTTTTGTGTGAATTTAAGTTTTCACCTTATTTCAGTAAATACCAGTGAGTGTGGTGGGCAGATCGTCTGATTGAAACAGGCTTAGTTTTGTTAGAAACTGCCATTCTCTCTTCCAAAGTAGCTGTATCCTTTTGCTTTCCCACCAGCGATGAACGAGAGGCTATCAGTGTTTTGGATTTCGCCATTCTGAAAGGCATACTGTGGTAGTTCATGGTCATTTTAATTTGCAGTTCCCTGCTGAAACCGGTTTGGCTCAGTGGATAGAGCGTCGGCCTGCAGACTGAAAGGTCCCAGGTTCGATTCCGGTCAAGGGCACGTACCCTGGTTGTGGGCACATCCCCAGTGGGGGTTGTGCAGGAGGCAGCTGATCCATGATTCTCTCCTAGATGTTTCTAACTCTCTGTCCCTCTCTCTCCCTCTCTGTAAAAAAAATCAATAAAATATATGCCAAAAAAAATTTGCAGTTCCCTGATGACATATGCTGTTAAGCATCTCTTTGTATGTTAAGGGGCGGGGTGAGGGTTGGCCTCGGGCTCTGGCTCCCAGGCCTGCCCTGTAGGTGGCTCGACTGCCAGTAGCAAGGCCTCTTGCCACGCAGACGTTTGGAGGGCATCGGTTTTCCCATAGCAGCCCCCGAGCAGGGGAGTCGCTGGTGCCTGGTGTGCTTCCTTGTTGCTCAGGTCAGGGAAACGGGCAGGTGAAGAACAAGTAATGGACCTCCCATCCCCTGGCTGTGGCTCCGAGAGAACTGTGGAAACAGCAGAGCGTGGGGAGGGCCATGGGGAGAGTCCACTGGGCTCAGAGAGGCCTGCTTCCTGGAGAGATGCCGGAGCTGGCGGGTTTGATTTCAGCAGAAGGCGAAGGGGAGGCTGTTTGTTCACTGGGCCGGTGGCATCCAAGGAGTCGGGTGTTGGCAGACACCTCGGGCCTGAGCTGTTTATGCTGAAACCATCTGAGTGACTCTTCCTCTCACCCCCCCTTGCCCACTTTCTTCCACAATGGAAGGCGGGCACACTGCCAGGCCCGCCTCGCACCCAGCCAGCCTCCTCCCCGAGCCGCCCGGCGCTCTCCCCGCCCGAACCGTACGGAGCCGGCGGAGCTCGGCAAACGCTCCGGTTTAATGTGCACTTGACCTCTTCGTCTCTCAGAGATGGAATTTATCGAGTTTGGATTCCAGCGCCCCTGGGCCCCCACTAACATCTAATTAGCCAGACCCCGCTTTGACTTCAAAAGGGCAGAAGAGAACGCGGGGAGATGTATTAGGATGTTCTCTCGGCAGGAACCTCGGGGAGGGCTGGGGAGCCGAGCCGAGCCGGGGGCTTTTGAAGTGTCTGAGTTGGTGGTCCTCGGCTGTGCCAGGATGCAAGACAGAGGCGGCCAGCCCTCCTCTGCGGCTGTCTCTCCCCCCCAGTGAAGAGCCGCGGCCTTCCCTTTTGTTGTCTTTGACCTTCTCGGATTTCCCAGGCTCTGGATCTGCACTCCTTTGATGCATCCGCAAACAGGGGTGCAGCCACATGTATTCCCCCCGCCCCGCTCGGCCTCCAGTCCCCGCCGTGAAAACCACTCCTTCATCAGCAGGGAGCTGAGTCTAGAAAGCCGTGAAAATACGATGCTCAGAGACAGCGTCCCGCCTGAACCCACAGGAAGCAGAATCGTGGCTCATGGGCGCGGGGTTTGAGAACCACGGGCTCAGTTCCCCTTCCCCGTGCTCAGGCTGCGGAGGGGGCAAGGTAAGGAGAGGGAGGCAAGAACGGACGTTTGTCTGAAGCAGCTGAGAACAGCTGTGGCAGCCTTTCTTTTTTTAAAAAAAAATTTATTAAGGTATTATATGTGTACATAGCTTACCATTGCCCCCCCCCCCCCACCATTCATGCCCTCCCTCCCCAGAGTTCTGTGTTTGTTGATTGTACTATATGCATGCATACCAGTCCTTCGGTTGATCTCTTATCTCCCCCCAGGTCTCCTTCCCCTCCCTGCCGTCATTTGGCAGTCTGCTTGTTTTATGGTGACTATCTCAGGATCACACGAATAGAATCCGCTCCTCATTTGGCAGTCTGCTTGTTTTATGGTGACTATCTCAGGACCACACGAATAGAATCCGATCCGCTCCTCCTCTGGTTCACACCGCCCCTCCCCCCCGGGTCCCACTGCTTCCCCAGAGCACACGGCTCTCCCGGGGCACACGTCTCCCCCGGGGCACATGGCTCTCCCGGGGCACATGGCCCCCTGGGGCACATGGCTCTCCTGGGGCACATGGCTCTCCTGGGGCACCCGGCCGCCCTGGGACACATGGCTCACCCGGGGCACATGGCCGGCAGCCTTTCTTGTCCGTCCCCCACCCCTGGGATGCTGACGGGGGAAGATGCTGAGCGTGGCTCAGCCTTGGAGGCGGGCAGCCACTGTAATAGAGCAGAGGGGGCCGCCGGGGAGGCAGTGTGGGCGGGTCTGGGCCAACACACGGGGCTCACCTAGGGGGAGGGGTGACCAGGCGTGGCCGCGTGGGTCGACTTAGGCCATGCTGCTCCCCAGGGCGGCCCCTCTGGCAGGTGCAATAAGGCGGGAGCCGGCGTGGGAGCATGGGCAGAAGGCCACGTTGTTTTGAGGATTTAAATGAGGTAAGAACCATAAGTCACTCAACCCCGTGGCTGGCATACAAGACCACCGGAAAACACAGATATTTACATTATAATTCATTAACAGTAGCAAAATTACAGCTGTGAAGTGGCAACGAAAATAACTTTATGGTTGGGGGTCACCACAACACGAGGAACTGTATTAAAGGGTCGCAGTGTGAGAAAGGTTGAGAACCACTGCTCTAGAGTAGGGGTGGGCAAACTTCTTGACTTGAGGGCCACCATGGGTTCTTAAACTGGACCGGAGGGCCGGAACAAAAGCAACCTGACCATGCTGGCACTCTCCTCTTGGGCTGCTGGTGAAGGAGCGGAGGGGAGAGCAAGAGAACCCTCCGCTCTGCTCTTTCCACTCCGAGGGCCGGATAGAACAGCCAAAGGGGCCGGATCCGGCCCTCGGGCCATAGTTTGCCCACGGCTGCTCTAGAGGGAGCGGTGGTGGGGGTGGGGGTGGTGTTCGGCGGTCGAGTCCCCCGTCCTGGGCCATTCTGCTTGGCCACTCCGCTTGCCCCACGACCTTCCCCTTCCCTACACGTTTGCAGAGCCTGTCTCTCCCCATCTCTCACCCTTCATGACTCTTTAATGGAATCAGTCCAGAAGCACATCAGCTATTTGCAGCTTTACCTCCAAGAAAGGCTCAGACGGCGGGAGAGCAGTGCCCGCCATGCAGAGCACGAGGCTGCGTGCCGGGGCGAGGGGGACTCGGGGTGTCCGGGGAATCCAGGCCACCGCCGCCGGGCCTCTCCTCGGGGGAAATTCGTTGCACCGTCGGCAGGTCCTGCACAATTAGATGACAACATCAATTTGCAAACAGGAAGGGCGATGGTGACAGCGCCGTAATTTATGTCCTCGGCACGCGGCTCATGCCCAGCGTCAGCATGGACCCACCGCGGCTCAGTCTCGCCCCGGGTTCTCACGTGTTTGCATTTATATTGGGGATGTCAGGGACAACAGAGAGCCTGAGACAGGCCGGGTCATTGTCGGCGTCATTCTCCGGTTGCGGAGCGCCCCCCCCCCCCCCCCCCCCGGTTTTTCTGATAAGATAATTACTCCATTTCGTGTGTGTGTTTCTCACATCGCCTGGCAAATTGGGCGATGCGGGGCTGTCTCTGAGCATTTCTCCTCGTGCATTTGCAGAGGGGAGGAGCGGGTAGTTGTGGCTTTGTCACCCGAGGGTGGCTGCTTCCCAGTGAGGCAGAGAACATTCTGGAAACTCTAGGAATGCCCACAAACCTTTCAAGTCCTCTTATTCACCTCGCAATCACAGATCAGATTGCCTCCCCAGCATCACCACATACCATCACCCTTCTATCAGAGAGGAGCCGTATAATTTGTTGTTCAAACTATAACCCCTTTTTCAGGGGTGCAGGGAGGACGGCGAGGTCACTGTTAGTAACGGCCCTGGGATGACAGGTGTACATTTGCGGACGGGTATGTACGGAGGTGTCCCTCATATGCATGTGCAGCCCTTGTGAGGGGGGACTTCTTTATTGATTTTACACAGAGAGGAATTGAGAGAGAGAGAGTTGGAAACATCGATGAGAGAGAAACATCGACCAGCTGCCTCTTGCACATCCCCCACTGGGGATGTACCCACAACCAATGTACATGCCCTTGACCGGAATCGAACCCGGGACCTTTCAGTCCGCAGGCCGACGCTCTATCCACTGAGCCAAACCGGTTTCGGCTGGGGGACTTCTTTAAATTGACAAAGTGTATGTGTCGAAAATCTATTTTTAAAAATTTGCTCATGTGTAGTGGGGAAAGACGCATTTACCTTAACATTAAGAAGACACAGATATCTATTTTCATTCTCCTCCCCTCCCTGCCCCTGATATTAAATTGGCAGTCTTAGCCAGCATGGCGAGAGAAGCCTGTGAGACAGGAGTTAACAACAGATTGGAAAGAAGAATCAAACCCGCCATTCTTCAGGGACAATTGGGATCATCTCCAGAGAAAACCACCTAAGAGACTCGAAAGGTCATAATTAGAATTAATGAGAGTTCATTAAGTGTATTGGTCGCCAGATCAATATACAAAAACCGATTGCATTCTGCACATCAGCAACAAGCCATGAAGGTACTGCTTGCAATAGCAGCACAAAAGCAACGTGCTTTAGGAATAGATAAAATGGAAAGCTGTCTATGACTTGTCTGAAAGGGGATTATAACACCTAAAGAAAACCCAACTAGACTGAGAGACATACCATGTTCAAGGATAGGGAGCTTCTGTGTTTGCAATAGCAGCACAAAAGCCAACGTGCTTTAGGAATAGATAAAATGGAAAGCTGTCTATGACTTCTCTGAAAGGGAATTATAACACCTAAAGAAAACCCAACTAGACTGAGAGACATACCATGTTCAAGGATAGGGAGCTTCTGTGTTGAAAAGATGTCGGTTCTTCCCAAATGAGTTTATACATTCAGCACGGTTCCCGTGAAAGTCCTAACAAGGTATCTGTGGAACTTCACAGGCTCATTCTGATTTGGTTATAGGATCACAAAAGCTAAGAACAGCCAGGGTACTTTTAGAGCAGAATGAGACGGAGATACACTGCCAGAAGCCGATATTCGTTTAAGCACCCAAGAAGGTGTTAAGGAGGTGTAATGTTTGCTTAACTTCACGTCAGAAAGGTTCACCCACATTGCCTCAGAGCACAGAGTTTCCTCCTCTATTTTTCTTCCCAGGCCGAAGAATTTCCCCTTGATGGATAAGCCAGGTTTCCTTCAGCCATTCATCTGTCGACTGGACAGTTGGGCTGCTTCCGCATCTTGGCCGTTATGAATAGTGCTATTTCAATCAGGCAAGATGAATCAGCCCCAGGGACCTGCCACACCGCAGGGTACCTTCAGTCAGAAATAACGTATTGTCCACTTAAAAATTCGTTACGAGGGCAGACCTCACACCGCCAACGACAGCCCCCGCTGCCCAAGGAAAGGGGCGGGGCTGGGCGCACACCACTTAATCCTGCGTCTTTCAGGGCCGCGGGCATTGCTTTTCGCCGCCATTATTACAGTTCATTCTGTTGGTTTTTTTTCCTTCCCTTTTTCTTCTTCTTTCTTTCTTCAGTGTGAATGAGATCGTTTCCTTCCCTTTTGAACTCTTACACTTAGTTGGAGGGCGGCTGTCCCCGAGACTGGCTTTTTCAAGTCTGCATCTCCAGAATTATAGTATAGCATCACCGTGTTGGAGAACTCTTTCGAGGTCGCTTGACTCGCGCTGAAGGCATCTGCCCTGTGGTTGTTCTGAGAAGTGAGCACCGGTCTCTGACTGCTTCCAGAAATGGGGAACTCACTCCCTGCAGAGTGGATCCCTTGCCACAGTGGTTAGAGCCTAGGCTCTGAGCCAAACCGGTTTTGGCACTCTCAGTGATTTTAAGGTACTTCCAGGTTGAGCTCCTACCCTGTTTCCCCAAAAATAAGACAGTGTCTTATATTAATTTTTGCCCCCAAAGATGCGCTAGGTCTTATTTTCAGGGGATGTCTTATTTTTCCATGACGAAGAATACGGTACACATTTATTGTTAAATGAAAATCAAGGAAATTTATTACCTGTATACGGTACGGTAGTACGGTAGTTGCCAACACAAACCAGACAAACTGTGAACCCTACAGTATCAAGAATTTACTCATTTGTTCAATGACAATCATGTCCTCATCTTCTGGAACATCATCATAACAATCCAATTCCTGAATTGCCTGGTGAATTTCTTGTGACTCCATGTCTTTCAGAATCAGTGGACCAAATCTCTCATGTTTAGCAATAGCACTGTCTTTAAATGAGCACTTCTTGTCAAGGTAGCCTGCTCGCAGTGCATTTGCAATGCAAGTATCAGTGATTTTCTCCCATGAATTCTTCCCCCAAGTCACAACTTCTTGCAGTTTAGGTTTCCCAAAGTTTCTACGCTGATTTCTCTCCATTCACACAGCAGTGACGTCAGGACTCCGAGTCACGTCACTGGTTGCTAGAGGCCAGACCAGTTTATGGTAAATTAATCTCCATTCTGAGACAGAGCCTGGGGGCCTTATTTTCGGGGGGGGGGATGCCTTCTATTTCACTCAGAAGGAAACCTGTAAGTAGGTCTTATTTTCGGAGGATGTCTTATTTTCGGGGAAACACGGTACCAACCAGGCGGGCGAGTGTTCTGGAGACTCGGTGAGGTTGCCAGTGAAGGTTCCCAAGGTCGAAGGCTCTAGCCAGGCTGGGCCCGGGCTCCCTGGGCGTTGCCTTTAGTTCTGGGGGAAGGGCCCTTTCCTCTGATCCAGGTCCTTGGGGCTGGCTTGCTGGGCAGGCCCCACCCCCCGGACAACAGGTGACGTCACCACCTACCATCTGCATCCCAGGCCACGGAGAATCTCAAGGCGGCTCAGAGCACCCAGTCTCGTGGTTTCACTAAGGAACCTTTTTTTTTTTGCTGCCAAGGGCCATTTTGGATTATTTATAACATCTTTCTCGGGCCATACAGAAATATCGACTGAAAAAGTAAGCCCGCTGTATTTGGTCAGACATTTAATTCATTCACCCCTTATGCCTTAGCAGGACCAGGCCAGACGGTTTTTGTGGGCTTTGTACGGTCTGCGGGCCTGACGCTCCCCACTCCTGCTCTGCGCGATGGTGGGGAGCGAGTCCATTTGGACCTGCACTTCCCAAATCCTGTTGGCTGGACGTTTTCTTCCCGGTAGGAAACAAATCTCGAAAAACCCCTTATGTGTGATCCAATTACATTTTCAAGCAACATTTTCAAAGCTAAGCACACGACTTTTTTCCCCCCAGTCAGAAATGAGATTAAACCAATATATTAACAAAATTGGACTTTAAAGCCATTTAAAATAAAATTGTAAATAACATTAAAACAGGCACATTTTGACCGGGCTCCAGATCATAAGTGACAAATGATGCTTCGTGAAGTCTTGGACAGGCATCATTTGTTGGCAACTAGATTAAAAATGGACATTCGACATCCTGTTTGGGTTTGGGGCCCGATGTATATATTTAATAGGACCGCAGATTGGGCTGTACATCACAGCCTAAGAAGGAGACATGCGCTGTTTTCATGGCCTGATATTTGGCGTGTTTGAAATTTCCCTTACAAGTAAAACCGTTATTTTTTTTAAAAAAAGTAAGCTTAGGGTTTTGTTTGCAAATGACACGGGAGAGGATTTCAGCCCCCCCCCCCCCCTGCAAGCCGGTTTCCACTAGCAACACCCCGCGGGCTGCAGATGGTCTTTCTTTCTAATAAATATAAAAAGTCAGGACAGTTGGCCAATTAGTCTCTCTTCTCTTTAGAAAATGACTTTGGAAGTTGTGGAGACATCTCTCCTAAAAAAAAGTATATTTTTATTGGTTTCAGAGAGGTGGGGAGAGAGAGAGGGAGAGAAACATCAGTGATGAGAGAGAATCATTGCCCGGCTGTCTCCTGCACGCCCCCCACTGGGGATGGAGCCCGAACCGTAGGCATGCGCCCTGACTGGGTATTGAGCCGTGACCTCCTGGGTCCTAGGTGGACACGCCAGCAGGGCTGTGGAGACATCCTAAACATTTTGCTCAGACAAGAGCAGTTTCCAGATCGGGCTGCGATGGTCTGGAGGTGAATTCCACCATCTCCACCTCAGTCTCCCTGGCAAATGGACAGCGAACTGCTTCGGGGTTGTGGTTTTCGGGGCACCAGGAACTCCAGAAAGTTTGCTTTACCTTCTTGCTGGTTTGAAGCTGTCTCTTATGGACCTTCCTTTTATTTTTTTTCCCATGAAGAGGAAAGACACACACACACACACACACACACACACACAGCTTTGAAGGGGTCAACTGATGGAGGGAGCAAGAGTCGAAATGCAACTGGAATTCTGGGCTTTATTTACTTGCTTAGAAACCAGAGCTGGGTCAGCCCTCTGGGGTGAAGAAGGATTGATCCTGGAACCTTCTCTATTGGTTTCACAGCTGCAACTCCAGTTCTGGCCTCTAGAGGGCGTGGGACCACCAACTCCAGGGCTCTGGCCTAGAATCCTGCGGATTTGTGGGGGAGTTCAGGAATTCTTGAATATTCCCGCTGCAGAGGGGCCCCAGGAACCTGAGGTTACAGCTGGGGAACTCCAGGCCAGAGCAGGGAGCTCACCCAGCGTCACAGAGAGACTGAGAGGCCAGCCAGGAAGTGTCAGCCCCAGTCAGCTGGCCCGGTCTCTGTTCACGCCTCTTGCAAACCCTGGGAGACCGGGAGATGGGGACACGGGTGAGGAGGTCTCCGTCCACTGTCCACCCCCGTCCCCAGTCACCTTGCTCCTCAGGAAGTGCTTTTGCCTGTGAGCCAGTTCCTTTGGGGTGGAGGCTCCCGAGATGGAGACTGAGGCTCTTAGTCCCGCAGGAAACTTAAGACCATCCTTTAACGCAGGCTCTCTTGACTTGGAAAATTCTGGTAAGCTGGGGGAACGCAAGGCCTTCTGCTACGGACACATTGTGAAGGCCAGGGGACGGGTTCTGGGAAGGCCCCCAGAGGAGATGGCACTGGGGCCTGAATCAAAAGAGGAGACCGTGCACCTGGCCGGGTGGCTCAGTGGTTGGACATCGGCCCGTTCCCGGTCAGGGCACCTGCCTGGGTTTCAGGCTCAATCCCCAGGAAGGGGCGTGCAGGAGGCAGCTGGTCAGTGATTCTCTCTCATCATTGATCTTTCTCTCTCTTCCCCCCTCCCTCTTCCTTCCTCTTTCTGAAATCAATAAAAAGAAGATATAGCCGAAACCGGTTTGGCTCAGTGGTAGAGCATCGGTCTGCGGACTGAGGGGTCCCGGGTTCGATTCCGGTCAAGGGCATGTACATTGGTTGCGGGCACATCCCCGGTGGGGGGTGTGCAGGAGGCAGCTGGTCCATGTTTGTCTCTCATCGACGTTTCTAGCTCTCTATCTTCTCTCTCCCTTCCTCTCTGTATAATATCAATAAAATATATTGAAAAAAAGAATATATATATATATATATATATATATATATGTATATATATATATATGTATGTGTGTGTGTGTGTGTACTAGAGACCTGGTGCACGAAATTCGTGCATGGGTAAGGTTCCAAGGCCTGGCCAGTGATCAGGGCCAATCAGGGCCTCCCTTCCCCAACTGCCGGCTACTGGCTGGGGCGCTGCTTCGTTTCACACCGCCCCCTGGGGATCAGTGCATGTCGTAGCAGGCAGTCAAACCCCTGGTCGGTCGAACTCCCGAGGGGACAATTTGCATACTAGCCTCTTATTATTTAGGATGGAAAAGAGGTGCCCGTGTCCCAGGAAGGCATTGGGTGCAGAGGGAACAGCAGGGGCAGACACAAGGGCTACTGGGTGCCTGTAGGTGGCAGAGGGGGTGGCAGATGGGGGAAGAGATGGGGTGCTTTTCCCTGTAGGCCGTCAGGAACCACAGCCCTGCACGGCTTAGCAATATTACCTCCCCGAAGGCTGTTCCTAGGGAACTGTCGCTGCTGGCATTTGGGAATCAGTGGGTTAACAACACGCATCCCCCTCCCCCCCCAACCCTTTCCACCCCACGTAGGGCCCTAATTTTCCCTAATAAAATAAGACGAAGCTCAATTATGCTCCCGCTCCCATGTTCCTGGACTTCATTAAGCACAAAGGGATTACACACTTGTATAAATTAATCAATGTACCATAATCCTAAAAATGAGAAGATGAGTCCTCGAGGAAGAAATGTAATACAGGCTCCTTTTAATTAGCGGGGTCCCCGAGACCCATCGCCCTCCCCCGCAGGTCCCGTGGTTATGGATCGTTCTGTGATTTGAGGGGGAGGGGTCCCCCTGGACGCCCGGCCTGTTGGAAGGAAATCCTAGAAGCCGCACCCGTTCCCCGGGCTCACCCCCGCCTCGGAGCCGGAGCCGGGTGTCGGAGCTGGCCTGGCTTTCCTTCCTTCCTTTGGTCCCACACACAAGAGCTGAGTTTCAAAAGGAGGCTCAGAAAAAAGGATCCAGAGGGGAGGTGAAGCGGCTTGTATCCTTCCTTCTGAGCCCGTGGGATTCACGGCGCAGATTCTGGGGACGCGTGGGGTCTGGGTGTGAGTCCCAGCTTCGAGAGCGCGGGCAGATTTCCTGACCCCCCCCCCCCCGCCCTTTTTAAAATATATATTTTATTGATTTTTTTTACAGAGAGGAAGAGAGAGGGATAGAGCGTTAGAAACATCGATGAGAGAGAACCATCAATCAGCTGCCTCTTGCACACCCCCCACCGGGGATATGCCCACAACCAAGGTACATGCCCTTGACCGGAATCGAACCCAGGACCTTCCAGTCCCCAGGCCGACGCTCTATCCACTGAGCCACACCGGTTTCGGCAGGTTTCCCGACCTCTTGAAGCCTCTGCTTCGTCCGTTTCCGATTCCGTCCTGGGTCTTGGCGAGAAATGCCTCCCGACAACACACACGAGCACAAAACCACGAGGCCCAGAAGCTCCCCCAGCCGCTGCGGCCCTCCTCCTTTCCGGCAGGGGGCAAAGGGGGCAAACCCTCCTCTGCCCTGGCCGAGCCCACCTGGGCTCCACTTCCCACCCCCACGGGCCTGCCCGGGCCATCTTTTTCTTTTTTATTTCTTTTTTATTTTTTTATTTTTAGATATATTTTATTTATATTTTACAGAGAGGAAGAGAGAGGGATAGAGAGCCAGAAACGTCGATGAGAGAGAAACATCAACCAGCTGCCTCTTGCACGCCCCCTACCGGGGATGTGCCCGCAACCAATGTACATGCCCTTGACCGGAATCGAACCTGGGACCCCTTAGTCCGCAGACCGACGCTCTACCACTGAGCCAAACCGGTTTCCACCCAGGCCATCCTTTTCTGTCTAGACCAGGGGTGGGCAAACCTTTTGACTCGAGGGCCACCATGGGGTCTTAAAACTGCCGGCGTGGGGGCATGTCCCTGTCCTTCCCCGAGCCTGTGTCTTTATCCGTAAGACGGGGACGACAGCAGTGGCTGTCTCCTGGCGGGCTGCGGGGAGGCCCGGGTCCGAGACCGGCCCCAACGCGCTCGGGGCCGCGCCTGGCCCGCAGCGGGAGCCGGGGAAGGGGCGGCGGTTGGTCTCAATGATACACGGAGGGGCCCGGGGAACGCACAGATGAACGCACGTCTGGGCAGCTTTCCGCCGAATGTGCATAATTAATGCTTATTCCCTCCGCGCCCTCGCCCAAAGGAAATACACAGAAGGTGGAAGGAGACCCATGAGCCGCTGCTAACGGCCTTCCCTAACAAGAAGCCCCACAGCCAGAGCCAGGGATCCTTTATGATGGGGGGGGCTGGGGATGGATTCATAACACCCCACCCCGAGTGAGCGGCACCCCTCCCTGCACCCACAAACTCTTCCTCCAACCTGGGCACACCAGTGGCTGATGGAGAGAGGTGTCCCCCCCCACCTCTGCTGCTGCCCAGCCGATTTGTGTCCACACCTGCAAACAGCCTTCGTTTCCGCTCCCCTCCAAATGCGAGGGGCCTTTGCCCCCCACACAGCCGGCCCCCGGGCGCAGCATGCGGAGGGCAGCAGGGGAGGGAGGGGTCAGAGGGGTGGGCGGCCCCTCTCGGAGGCTGCGTTGAGCTCTGCCTCTCCAGCAGGCAGGTGGCCTGGCCTCGGTCCGGGCCCAGCCTGGTAGATGAATAAACAGCAGGGGACTGTCGGGGGCCAGGGAGCGAGGGGAGGGGAGGCAGGCCGCCCTCAGAGCGCTGCTGAGCTGGAGCCGCTGCCTCTCTCTCTTTTTTTAATTTTATTTTGTCGGGAGCGAGAAGTCCCCCTGCAAGCGGGCATCGCCTGCGTCCAGATGCTCCTTGTCCAGTGACCAGTGTAATTAAACACGGCAATAAACTCCCCTCCGGATGTCTGCGGCGGAAAAGGCAAATGCTGGAAACCGAGCGCCCGCTTGAGACTTGAGGGCGTGGGGATGCAGGGCTGGGGTGCAGCGCCCCCCCCCCTCCCCGGAAGAGCCCCAGGTTTCCAGAGCTGGCCTTTGTCATTGGGGCCCCTCCCGGGAGCCCGGGAATCAGGGTGTGCAGCAGCGGGGGCAGTTTTGCTTCCTAAGCAGCAGGGTCAGTTGCTGGAGGCAAACGGGCGGCAGGCGGAAAACAGCCCTGGATGTGGATCTAACAAAGACCATAAAAAAGAGGCTCCAGGCCGGCCCCCAGCCTCGTGGGGGGAGCCCCAGTCCGGGGGTTTTAAATGAAGGGCAGCTGTAGCCCGGGGCGCGAGTGTGCCTCCCCCAGCCCCGCTGTGACCCGTGGAAGGATAAAAAAGGAAGGCAGGACTTTTATGGTAAGAAAGAAATGGCATGGCAGGCGGCTTGCCGGAGCCCAGAGAGTGGGTTCTGGGGCCACGTGGACTTCCTGTCTCTGCAAGGAGGGAGAGGACAAGGTGGGGTCCCTGATCTGACAGTCAAGGTCAGGAGACAGTCAAGGTCAGGAGACAGCCAAGGTCAGGGGCAGGAAGGAGGTCAGGAGGAGGTCTCCCAGCTGGTGCGGGTCCTGGATGTTCTGTCGGATCAGCGCTCTCCCTCCCCCCCCCCGCCCCGGGCCAGTCCTTGCCCCCCAACTCCGGCTGTCCACGCTGGATGCTCTGTGACTTCCTGTGAAAGGGACGGACGGGCGGGCGGGCGGACAGACGCTGTAGGCCTGGCCCCCGGGAGGGACACGGCCTGTTCCTCTGGTGACTAAGTAAAAAGCACTCGCACTTGGCTTTGCAGGGACTCTTTGCCTGGACGCATTCACAGGAGTGGGGGCTCACCTACCGCAGTGCAGGCTTGGGGGGGGGGTAGAGGTACCTCTGCTGAGTTAGCGCCTTAGGTATACACCTGTGACCGTCGGAGCAGCTCACCTCACCCGTCTGCACCTTGTAGGCAGTGAGAACCAGACCGGGCATTAGGACCAGGGGTCAGGTTGGGGGGGGAGGTCCGTGAAGGGCTCTTGCACCACTCAGGAACTGGAGACTGGGCAGGGAAACTGAGGCAGGCCCCCAGCTGCAAGAATGGATCTGGGGCTGGATCTGGGGTCAGCTCCATGCGAGGTGGGCTCTGACCACGAGAAGGGTCAGGCAATGTTGGGAGTCTGGAAGCCAAGAAGGAGGGGGAGAGGGGAAACACACAGAGAGGCCTTCCGTCAGGGTTGGAGGGTGGCTGGCGTTGGGACGTGTTTTTTCCGCTCTGGCTTCCCTCTCTCCACACTCCCCCCTCTCTCTCCTGACTCTCCCCTCTGCCGGTCTTCCTGGCTGCGGGCTATTACCCAGCTGCAGCCAGAGTGGCGGGGGCTTGAAACCCTCCTCCCGCGGCTCCCGGTCACTCCCGGGATGGAGTCCAAACTCGGTAATGTGCCTCACAGAGTCTCCTGCAGTCTCTCCCGTGCTTTGTCTTCACCCACCCCTTCCATCCTGGGGCCGGGACGGGCCACTCCGTGCACTGCGTGTCTGCACGGGGTCACAGCCTTATTCCCCGCATCTCCCCCAAGGCACCTACCTCCTTCCCGAGCAATCCCCGGGCAGGTGCTTCAGACCGCACGACCCTGGGGGTCTCTGCCGGGCACTTGCTCTGCTCTCGCTCGGGAGGCTGGCCTGCCTGCCTGCCCAGGCGGAGAGCCATGGCCGAGGGGTGGGCAGGGGAAGGCCGAGGGAACCTCCACAAGCCTCGAGGAGCAGGGATTGGAGACTGACCATCCAGCTTGCCAGGGTCCCCCCCTTCTCCCCCCAAGACAGTGCTGAGGTGAGCTGTGCCCAGTGGGTCCCCGGGGCTGTGTCCTGGTTGTCTCCAAAGCAACCTACTCCTTGATGCAGTCATTGCCTCCCCCTCTTCCTGTTTGCTATGGGCTAGGTGCAGGGGTGGGCAAACTTTTTGACTCGAGGGCCACAGTGGGTTCTGAATCTGGACCGGAGGGCCGGAACAAAAGCAACCTGACCATGCTGGCACTCTCCTCTTGGGCTGCTGGGGAAGGAGCGGAGGGGAGAGCAAGAGAACCCTCCGCTCTTTCGGCTCCGCGGCCGGATAGAACAGCCGAAGGGGCCGGATCCGGCCCGCGGGCCGTAGTTTGCCCCCCCGCTGTTCTAGAGGGAGGGCGTCTCCTGGTGAAGAAGGTGGGAGAACGGGGTCGAGGCAGAGTTCTCTCCTAGCTGGGATGGCTGGCTCAGGAGCACACTCTGCAGTGATGGGAAGGCTCAGGGGTGTGGGGGCACTGGGGGAGGTGGGAGTGGGCGCTGGTCCAGGGAGGGAGGATGGACGCGTGAAGATATGAAGGCAGAGGGAGGGAGGGAGGGCCAGATGCAGATATAATGACTGGCCTGTGGGAAGAAACAATGAGGGAGCTTGACTGACAGCTTCTGTTTGTTCAGGAAATACAGGTGAGGGCAAGGCAAAGAGCTCGGAGGGAGAGAGGTGGGGGTGGGGGGTGGGCATTGGCTTCGTCGCCCCATTTTTCTTGCTCCTTTTTTGGGGGCGGCGTGAGTTGGTTCCTGTGGAGGCAGGAATACCATTGCTATCAAAATAATTGCATCTTCTTTCATTGAAAATAAACACACGTCGGATGCTTCCTCACACTTGGTTTCTCATAGCCTTTGAAATTACTTATTGGTTTTGCCTGTCAGCGTCGTGCGCCTACGGAATGCAAAGTATACCGGTGGTTTTGAAGGGCCATTTGCCGTCATTAGGAAAATTAACAATGCATGTTGATTTGGACCCAACACGTTTGTGAAATCTTCTGACAACGTTTACGTTGGAGTGGCTGAAGGAGAAGGTGCCGGAGAGAGGTTAAGAGCCAGGAAAAAGGATTCCTTTGGGCAGTAAGGCGTTAACAGCTGACACCGAGTCCTCACCGCGATCCAGGCTGTGAGCTGAGGGTTTTAGTCATTTGCTCCCACAATCCAGTGAAGGAGGTATTAGTCTGATCCTGGCTTTACAAATGAGGAATTGGAAGCATAGAAAAATATTAAGTGACTTGCCACAGGTTATACAACCGATAAGTGACAGACATAGGAGGAGAAATCCCCCCAATTCCAGTGGTTACGTACGTTATACCCACATAGCTTCACTTAGCCTTGTCTACGTGGCACTTATCCTATATAATGAAGGGCTCATATGCAAATTGTCCCCTTGACCGGGAGTTGGACCAGGAGTTTGACTAGGGGGCAGGGTTGGCTGACCCCACCCATGCATGAATTTGTGCACTGGGACTTTAGTGTCTGTATAATTTTTTCCTGTTTTTTTTAGAAAAATCTTTTTTGCCCAGCTGTAAGAGAGGTAATTGACATAATGTGGTGTAAATTTAAGGTGTGCAATGTGATGATTGATAAATGTATATGTTATAAGATGATCATCATATTAAAGTTAACACCTCCATCACCTACGTAACTGCCACTTCTGGTTCTGTGATGAGAACATTTGAGGTCTACCCTCCCAGCTCCTCTCAAGTATGGAACACAGTATCGTTACCGATAGTCATCCTGCTGTACATTAGGTCCCTGGAACTTACTCACCTTATAACTGAAAGTCTGTACCCTTTGACCTACAGCTCCCATTGCCCCTGGAACCCTCATTCCCCACTCTGTTTCTGTGAGTTGGAAATCTTTAGATTCCACATATAAGTGAGACCATAGAGTATTTGTCTTTTTCTGTCTGACTTACTTCACCATTGCCCCATTTCTTCGGCCCTGATACACCATCAAAACTTAAATGCGGCCCAGCCAGTGTGGTTCAGTGGTTGGGCATCTACTTGTGAACCGGAAGGTGATGGTTCGATTCCTGGTCAGGCCACATGCCCGGGTTGTGGGCTCTATCTCAAGTGTGGGGTGTGCAGGAGGTAGCCGGATCAATGATTCTCTCTCATCGTTGATGTTTCTATGCCTCTCTTCCTCTCCCTTCTTCTCTCTGAAATAAAACAAACAAATGAACAAAAACCGAAAACAAAATAAAACTTAAACCCGGAAGACCCGTACAGTGCCAAAAGCTTGGGTGGAGGGCTGATACATTTCTTTGCACATTCCATGTCAACTATAAAAGCCCCATTTTCCACCAACAGATAATTACACGCTTATGGAGCTGATCACCAAATTGCAGCGATGAAAGGGAAATTTCATCAGACCTCAGGAAGCGACTTAGAATGATGGCTATCTACTCTGTTTTTCTCTTTCGGTCTTATGGGCAAAAAATAAAATAAAAGGCAAGGCAGGCTGCATGTATCATGGAATGCTCTTTACTTTGCCCCTCTGCGGTAGTCGTCAAAAATGACATTTTGAACAAGTGTATTAATTCGAATTAGAAGTCCTTTTGTACTAAAATGATGGGTAGCTTAGTTGGTTAGAGAGAGTTGTCCTGGTACGCCAAGATTGAGGGCTCCATCCCGGTCAGGCACATACAAGAACCAACCGGTGAATGCATACGTAAGTGGCATGACAAATCGATGTTCCTCTCTCTCCCTCTGTCTGTCTCTAAAACCAATAAAAAATAATAAATAACATAAAAATGACGAGTCCAGAAACACATAAAGTTATTTCTGTTTGTCTTTGATGTAAGGCTGTGCGACATGACAGGAGACGACATTATTTTCCCTGACAAGAAGGGAAGATGCCCACATGGTCTCATCGTTAGCATTAGGGGCTGCCAGTAGACCTTGTGATACAAACTTTGGAGCATGATAATAACTTTATATATATATATTTGCAGAGAGGAAGGGAGAGGGATAGAGAGTTAGAAACATCGATGAGAGAGAAACATCAGCAGCTGACTTCTGCACATTCTGGGGATGTGCCTGCAACCAAGGTCCATGCCCTTGATGGGAATCGAACCTGGGACCCTTCAGTCTGCAGGCTGACGCTCAATCCACTGAGCCAAACTGGCTTTGGCAATAATAACTTTTCTGGGTCCCCCACTTATCTCCTGGTGCCTGCCATCCTGTGTACTTCCACATGGTTTATGGCTTTAATATCATTCCGTGGGTTTGTCCAAATCACACAACGACGACGACGAAACCCTTCTCGACGGAGATCCGGCCGAGGAATGAAGAACAACGCTTGCATTAAACGCAGTGAGGGGTTCTTTGGGCTTGAAACGGAGCGCTTGGACTCCTTGCCATTCCTTCGGCGGGGACACAGACAGGCCCGTTGATCTGGTCCCCCCCGCAGCTGTAAGTTTGCAAACTCTGTTCTTGTGCCTCAGGGAGAAATGGAAAGCCCGTGCCCTCGATTCTGGAAGGAGCGATAGATACCAAGGGTCGAAGGGTGGTGATGTTAAGGTGGTCGCGAGCGGTTGTCAGGGGGTTATTAAACATTAACCGGGTGCTACAGAATGCCAGATGACAGGTGGGTGCCCCGGAAGCTGAGGACAAGGGTGAGGCACAGGCTTCCGGGGAAAGCTCGGGTTATTGGCTTGCTCTTCATGTCTGGAGGCATCACACACAGCCTTGGCAGCACGTGGTGGGTAGATCAACCTCTTGTTCGTTTGGGAAGCCCCCGTCAGCCCCCCACCCTCCCTTTCTCAGCTTCGGGAGGAGGCGGACGGGAGTGGGGACCTGCATTGTCCCAGCCCATGAGTTCACTCCGGGGTCTCCAGAGGGATCCTGCCTCATCGCCATATGACCTGAGCCGTGGGAGGGCAGGGGCTGTGTCTGTTTTGTCTTCCTGCGCCTGGCGTATAGTAGGTGCTCGCTACATATCTGTTGCACATACAGGTCCTGGGATCTGCATTAGCACGAGGAGTCTATAAGATGAGGAGGAGGTGAGGACTGGAGGGTTTGGTGCCCTCTGTCCCTTATGGCGGACTCCCTCCTAGACCTAGAACCACAGGAGAGGAGAGCCCATCCTTGGAGCTCCGTGTCCTACCTCTTCCTTCTCACGTGCCCTCAGTGCTGGGGGTCGGATGGCTGAGGAGCAGGGCCGGCAGAAATGCACTTTTTCCGCAGGTCCCGCGTGGAGGGAATTCTCAAGGCCTTCCGGAATCAGCTTCCGGGTTAGACTTCCTCAAGGGCAACCCAAGGGCCCCTCAGAAGGAGAGGGGCCACCACACCCTAGCCTGGCCGCCGAGCTTCCCAGAGAAGGCCGAGCCAGTCTGCGGGAAGGTAACGTGTGCTTGTGGGCGCCCACTCTCGTGCGTGGACGTTGCTCGGCGTTTCCTAATCGGCCTGACCATTTTCTCAGCCAGCGGTTAATATCCATCTGCCGATGATGGAAGCGTAAATAAATAACTCGGGGCCCACGCGAACCTTATTAGGCCGTACATCACGCCGCAAAGTCCGCATTCTTCAACCAGGAAGATGAAATTAGAAGCATCTTGAAAAAGCCTCCCCCGCTATCAATCATGCCATCCCTAACGTGTCATCCCCAAGCTCGCTGCTGGCTTCCGGGATAGATGTTTTATTCAAGAGAACGTGTTTAAAGAAAATGACAGCACTTTCTGATTCCAGCCTTTTTAGACCCAGGAACTCTTCCCAGCCCTCCTGGTGATGAGTGTTCGGGCGGCGCGGCAGCTGTGTGGGGCGGCCCCAGCCTGCTCGGGGGGCGCCCCCACCCCACCCCACCCCGTGAGGCTCCAGCGTTTCCCGACCCTTTGGAAAGGGGGCGGGGACATAAAGACAAGCTGCTCAGGCTTCCGCGGCGTGTCTGGGTCACGTAAGTCCCAGCAGATCCGACGCGTGATGAGGCCGCTCTTCGTGGTTTGCCGGTGGCTGTCTTCTTCTTGTCCCTCGTGTGGCAGAGAGCAGAGTAAGACCCCCCCTCTGCTCCCCTTTCCATAAGGGCGCCGATTCCTTCGCAGTGGCCCCACTCTCATGACCCCGTGTCTCACCCTATCCCCTCCTCTAAGCCCCAACTCCAAGCACCTTGACTTTGGGGGAGTCAGAAGAAATTCACCTGGAAATTCAGGAATTGCATTGTTGTGATGATGTTCCAGAAGATGATGACATGATTGCCATTCAATAAATGAGTAAATTCTTGATACTGTAGGATTCACAGTTTGTCTGGTTTGTGTTGACAACTACCATACTACCGTACCGTATACAGGTAATACATTTCCTTTATTTTCATTTAACAATAAATGTGTACCGTATTCTTCTTCATGGAAAAATAAGACATCCCCTGGAAATAAGACCTAGCGCATCTTTGGGAGCAAAAATTAATATAATACACTGTCTTATTTTCGGGGAAACGGGGTAGCAGTGCGGCTGATGGAGAGAGGAAAAGGTGGCCTTTGGAGGGAAAGTATTCTTACTAGTCGGTGACCTTGGGCAAGCCAGGTGACCAGTCGTCTCTGCAGTAGCAGAGAGAGGTTTTTATTTCACAAGATGGTTCCAGGTGACGTATTACCTTTTACAGGCGTGAGAGGTAACGTGTGCTGGCGTGCTCCGCTTCTCATAACTTGCATCCTTGAATCTTCAGAAGGACGTTCTGTGGTAGATACTGTTCTGATCTCGTGTTCACAGCCGGGGACTCTAGGGCTCAGGCCTGGGCTTCTGGTTTACCCCGCCCCAGCGTGAGAGAGCGGCCCACCCGAGCGGCCCACCCCGGTCCAGGGTCAGTGCTCACCACCCACATGATCTTATGAGGGGCCAGCACGTGCTGGTGAGCATTTCACTGGAGTAACTTGTTGAGTATTTGCATCCGCCCTACTGGGTTGGTGGTATACTGCTTCTCCCAGGACATGGATGGGGATGGTGGTGCCCGCTCCTGTCAGACAGCTGATGCCTGAGGTCCAGGATTTGGCTGGTTTTCATGCACCAGGCCCCATGCCCAGAGATGCCAATCTAATCGCCTGGGTGGTGTTGGATATCAGTATATTTTAAATTCTGCCTGGGCGATTCTGGTGTGTAGCTGGGGCTGAGAACCCCCTGGCCTGGTGGCTAAGCTCATATTCATTAAAAAAAAAAAAAGAGGTATTTTTATTGATTTCAAAGAGGAAGGGAGAGGGAGAGAGAGAGATAGAAGCATCCATGATGAGAGAGAATCATAGATCGCCTGCCTCCTGCACGCTCTACAACTGGGGATCTCGCCCGCAACCCGGGCTGGTGCCCTGACCAGGAATCGGGTCGTGACCTTCTGGTTCATAGGTCAACACTCAACCATTGAGCCATGCGGCCATGCTAAGCTCATATTTCTTTTCTTTTTAAAAAAATATATTTTATTAATATTTTACAGAGAGGAAGGGAGAGAGATAGGGAGCTACAAACGTTGATGAGAGAGAAACATTGACCAGCTGCCTCCTGCACACCTCCTACTGGGGATGTGCCCGAAACCAAGGTACATGCCCTTGATCGGAATTGAACCTGGGACCTTTCAGTCCGCAGACTGATGCTCTATCCACTGAGCCAAACCGGTTTCGGCTAAGCTCATATTTCTAACCAAGACTTAAAAATGAAAAATCCATGCTCTTCTCTACCCCCGGTGCCCACGGATCCCCAAACTTAGATGCTTGTTCAGTAAACCAACTGGCTTTAAAGAAAATAAAGTTTGAACCATACTGTGACTACTGTTTATTTTTATTTTTTTAAAAATCTTTTTTTAAAGGCAGGGTGAGAGAAGCTTTTTTTTATTTAAAAATTTAGATACACTGGCACATTCATAGAAGTGCCCAGGGTAGAAATAGCTTTTACTCACCTGTCAAGCTTCTGTCATCACCTGCCAACACAGCACGTTTTTTTCCGGGACACATTGGGAAGAATGTGAACCGGGAGGCTCCCAAATGGTCGGAAGTGTGGGCTTTGGTAGAAGAAAACGCGTGCGTCTTCCCTCCCCTCCCCGCACGCACGCCCCCCTGTGCACCTCGGGGCTTGCTTATATTTTATAAAGAGGTAATTTGCAGAAGTGCAGTTAATCCTGTCATGCTTTATCATTTAAATATCTGCGGGACCGGTTGCTGACACGCAGCTGATTAGCCGCAGACCTCCGTGCCAAATTAATCAGCATCTGATCCAGAGTGCGTATTAAAGATGGAATGAGATTTAAAAAAAAACACACCAAAAACACAACCCTTCTCCCCCGCCCCATCCGCCTCCGTGAGCCGTGTCACTAGGATGCCCAACACCTCCCGCGGTTTGGGAAGCTAAAAGCCATGTTTGAATACTTCTCTCACACGGAAAAAGACACATAAATGATAAACTGTCAAAACATTAGTGTAATTTTCCCCGTTGGAGAAATTGAATTACCTCCGCTTCCTTTGCTGTGGTTGCGAGGAGCTGCCAGTCACTCTGCCCATGGCGGGGGGGGGGGGGGGGGGGGGGGAGGGGGAGGGGAGGGGAGGGGAAGAGGGGGAGGGGGAGGGGAGCGAAGCCGCCTCCATCTCCCAGGCGTGTTCTGGGAATGTGGGCCAGCCCTGGGCCTCCCAGCCTTTCCGGGAGCCTTCTGGTTCCCGTCCTTCCTAAGGCATAGTGCACTCTGGATTTTGCCCTTGATTCTGTGAGTGACCCTGTATCCTTCCAAGAAAAAAAAAAGTTGGCCAGTTTTTGCTTTTATTATTGACCATAAATAAATAAAACGAATGAATGAATGAATCAATCAATCCTGATACAAACATTTGAAGGAAAATAATGCTAAGGTTTTGGAATTTTTAAAAAAAGACTTCTTTAGCCCGGCCAGTGTAACCCAGTGGTTGGCCATCGACCTATGAACCCGGAAGTCACTGTTCAATTCCCGGTCAGGGCACATGCCCGGGTTGTGAGTTCGATCTCTAGTAAGAGATATGCAGGAGGTAGCCAGTCAGTGATTCTCTCTCATCGTTGATGTTTCTTTTTCTTTTGTTTCTTTTAAAAAAATATATTTTATTGTTATTTCACAGAGAGAAAGGGAGAGAGCCAGAGAGCCAGAAACGTCGATGAGAGAGAAACATCGACCAGCTGCCTCCTGCACACCCCCCACTGGGGATGTGCCCGCAACCAAGGCACATGCCCCCGACTGAATTGAACCCGGGACCCCTCAGTCCGCAGACCGACGCTCTACCACTGAGCCAAACTGGTTTCGGCTCATCATTGATGTTTCTATCTCCCTCTCCCTCCCCCTTACTCTCTGGTACCAAAAAAAAAAAAAAAATATAATATATATATATATATATATATATATATATATATATATATTTTTTTTAAAGAACATATATATATATGTTTTTAAAGAACTTTAAAATATATATATATATATATATATTTTAAAGTTCTTTAAAAACATACCCGTAAATAGTTAAAAGGATGTACCTTCGCAGGATTCCTACGAATGTTTTCAAGGACAGCACGTGCCTAGAAGTGGTGCCCCTTGGATCCCCGGTGGGCCGCCGCCGTCTGGGTGTGAGTGGACTGCTCTGCTCTCCCTCGCAAACATGCTCAGTGTTACACGTCAGTGCATCCTGATTCGAAAACGTGGCCCTGGGGCGGCACCGCAAGCGCGGTGGATGTTTTCATGTTCCTACCAAAGGTTTCTTCTTACGAACCAACCTCGCCTGCCCCCTCTCTCCCTCCCCGGGCGCGACCTCCTCCTCCCCAGGCTCAGGAGGGCCTGGGCCGAGCGGAGGAGGGCAGAGGGCGACTCCTGCCTCTTACCCGGCAGCGTCCCACGGCCGACCTGTGCGAGCCCCCAGGCAGGGTCACTTTTTCTACCGCCCCGCCGAGCCCTGGCTGTTTGCGTCTGAAAACCTTGCTCTCTCCCTTCTAAATGCATTTTCAGAGGTTACAGACCGTGAAACGATGCCCTGTCTCTCCATGAACTCAATTTTGGCGTGGCAAAATGGGAAGAAAGCGGTGGCTCCGAGGCGGGGCAAGGGGCCTCTCGCAAAACAGAAGAATTACACCTCACCACTCAGCGTTGATGGCAACCTGGATCAAAAGTGGGGCCTGCATTTTTTAGCTATCACTTCCCATGCCCAGTTGCAATGAGCTGGGATGCCCAGACTTCTCGAAGAGGTCATGGTTCCTCCGACAGAAGTGACCTCTCGTGCATCTAAAAGGTACAAACCCGCCCTAGCCGGTTGTTTGGCTCAGTGGATAGGGCGTCGGCCTGAGGACTGAAGGGTCCCGGGTTCTATTCCGGTCAACGGCACATACCTCGGTTGCAGACCCGATCCCGGGCCCTGGTCAGGGTGCGTGCAGGAGGCAACCAATCAATGTGCCTCTCTCTCTCACGTGTTTCTCTCTCTCTCTCTGTCCCTCCCCCTGCCTTGCACTCTCTCTCTAAAAATAAACACATAAATACAAATAAAAGGTACAAACCTGCAGCTAGAGGTGCTGTCGTCCAGGATAGTGGTTTGCAGGCTGCTTGGTGTCCTTTTTTCAAGCAGCGGAGCCCTCGTTTCGATGACACAGTCCACAGGCGGAGACCCGTCGTCTGCAGCGGACTCAGCCCGAGGACCAGCCAGGGCTCATGCGCACTGCTTTCCAGAGGTGTCAGCCCGCTGACCTGGACATGTGACTCTCCTTAAGGGCCGTTCTAATTATTTACTACTTTCTCAGCGGAAGGTCAAAAGTTGATGCTGGGCTTTTCTACCAAGACAGAGCCCTTGATTTCATAGGTCAAGGTCGAGCGGTCCATCTCCCTGCGATCCAGGTAGTCAAAGCAGATCCGCTGAGGTCACGAGAGCGGCCAGGACACAGGCTCCCTGAGCTACCTGTTCTCTGTGCAACCCGATTTCACAGAAGTTCCTGGCAGAGCGATGATCGTGTCCAAGATGCGTGGAGTTGTATGCCGTGAGCCGGATGCTGTGCTAAGGGTCACATGCATGTCATCTCACTCAGTGCCCACAGCCGTCCCCGGAAGTAAGTGCTGTTTTGCTGATCTGCTAAGTTCACAGAGGTCGAGTGCCTCGCACATGGTTACACAGTACGTCAAGGGCTCACCTGGGACTTGTACCCTAGTGGTGAGTCTCCAGAGCCCACACTCGTAAGCACCAACTCTTGGAGCTAGCTTTGCACATCCTACCATAGGAGCAAATCCTGTTTACTTTTCTCTTCCTTTCCTTGTTGTCCATCCCATCCCATTGCATCCATCCCATCCCATCCCATCCCATCTTGAGTTTTCCCTTCCCCCCTCTTCTTTGCCTGGAGACAGCCTGATCCATTTCTTCCTCTCACTAGGAGCCCCAGGGGCTGCTGACACCCACCCTCCCTGTTGCCTGGATGGAAACATCACCAGGAAAGCTAGGGCGGACAGTGTAGGCCCTCAAACGTCTCAGGAATGTGCAGAGAAAATAATTTGTGGTGTGTGAGTTGAAACAGTACACTCCTCCTGGACTCGAAGCCGTGTCCTGCCTCCGATACCATCTGGCTGGTTGCCCGGCCCACGGCGGGTCACGTGTGCCTGCGTGAGGAGGAACGCTCCCTTCCAGGAGGGCCGAGTTGGCAGATGCCCCTCCCCAGCTTCTCAGCCCATATCACTGGGCCGCCTCCTGTGCCCTTCCTGACCTTACGTCTGGGTGGCTTCTTCAGCTGGCAAAGGCACGCTGCACCATGTTGGCTTTGGGAATGGCTCTTTCCCGCTCTGGTTCTTCTATATCCCGCCTCCCACTCCACTCCCGCCTGCTCCCCTCCCCCCCACGCAACTCCCTATCTCTTGCTTCTGTTCTCTCTGCTCAGTTTTCTTGCTGACTCGCCCATGACCCCCAGCAGCCTGCCAGCTTGTTATCTAGGGATGGCTGAGGAGGAAGATGTTTGCCTGATAAAATGCCAGGGTTTCTGCCAGCTTTGAGCTCCACTCCTGTGCGCCGCCGCCTTCGTCCGGTAGGCTTTCCCCCTCTGGCCGGGCTGGTGCACAGCTCAGCAGCCTCCCCCAGGGCCTCGTGCCTGCGCTCTTGTCCTCTTACCCCCCCCCCCCGCCCCCCGGGTGCAGAAGATGATACCAGTCCACTCCAGCATGGGGTTCTGACGTCGGCAATCAAAGATGTTGAATGCTTAATCAAACGCATTAGTCTGCTTAGCGTAGCGGACTCCTGCTATCGGCTCGCCCTTCCAAAAGCAAAAGCTTCTCGTATTGTCCATTTCAGTGTGTGTGGAAGCAAATGGCATTTTCTTTCCCTTTCTCCCCATGGTGCCATCCCTGACACGCGCCTGCCCTCTGCAGAAGGGTGACGCGTGCAGAGAAGGGCCCTAGCCCGTTTGGCTCAGTGGATAGAGCGTCAGCCTGGGGACTGAAGGGTTCTGGGTTCGATTCTGGTCAAGGGGACATGCCAGGGTTGCGGGCTGGATCCCCAGTAGGGGGTGGGCAGGAGGCAGCCAGTCAGTGAGACTCTCTCATCATTGATGCTTCCATCTCTCTCTCCCTCTCCCTTTCTTCCTGAAACCAATAAAAATATATTGAAAAAAAGAAATAAAGAAGGGACATGAATGGGGAAGGAGGGATGGGTATCTGCCCTAGCCGGTTTTGATCTCTGGTCCTAGGTTCGATTCTGGTCAAGGGCAGGTACCTCGGTTGCAGGTTCGATCCCCGGGCCTGGTTGGAGTGGGTGCAGGAGGCAAACAGTTTATGTATGTATGTCTTTCACGTCAATGTTTCTCTCGCTCTCTCTCCCCCCTTTCTCCTTTCCCTCCCTTCTCCCTCTTAAAAAAAATCAATGGAAAAAATATCATCAGGTGAGGATTAATGGCAACAAAATGTAAGCACCAAGGCCTGAGTTTATTAAAAGCTGAGGAAAGGGGAGTCTTTGCATTCAGGAGGACATCAGTAGGTGGACACAGGAATTAATGGGAAGAAAGGAGACACCCACGCGCTCTGCTCTTCTGCAGGATACGGTGCATGTGGCCAACGTGGGGGTTTTGGGGGCCTGTGAGCCTTATGTGAGTCTATCCCAAAGTGTTTTTAAACCGATTAGAAGAGAGTATTCGGAGTTAGAAACCCAGAATTCTCCTCCTGGAAGATTAAGAGGCCTCTTGTGACCTTAGGCAAGTCAATGAAGCCTGGTGAGACTTGAGTGCCGGACCGGAAGATGGCTTATGCCAGCCGTGGGCAAACTACGGCCCGCAGGCTGGATCCGGCCCGTTCGGCTATTCTATCCAGCCCACAGAGCCGAAAGAGCAGAGGGTTCTCTTGCTCTCCCCTCTGCTCCTTCACAAGCAGCCCAAGGTGAGAGTGCCAGCATGGTCAGGTTGCTTTTGTTCCGGCCCTCCGGTCCAGTTGAAGAACCCATTGTGGCCCTCAACTCAAAAAGTTTGCCCACCCCTGGCTTATGCAGTGGTAGAATTTCTGAACGTGGACATCTGCTAGGAGACCAAACAGGAGTGGGAAAGTGGCCCTGCCCACCTCTCGGGGCCATTAGGATCATCTCCAGCTATGACAGTGCCCTAAAGTTCTGAAGAGACCTGTGCAGCCCTGGCTGGTGTGGCGCGGTGGTTGGGGCACTGGCCCTCACACCGAAGGATCGTGGGTTCGATTCCTGATCAAGGGCATGTGCCTTGGTGACAGGTTTGATCCCTGGCCCCGGTCAGGGCTCATGTAGGAGGCAACCAATGATCCATGTGTCTCTCTCACATGGATGTTTTCTTCTTTCTCTTTCCCTTCTTCCCTCCCTCCCTCCTTTCCATTCTCTCTGAAAAGCAATGGAAAAAAAATATCCTTGGGTGACACACACACAAGAGAAATCTGCGCAGAACTGTGTGTTGTTGTAATTGTGGTCCCTCTGGATTCATGAGGAGTGATGGGGGAGATGCTGCTTCAGGGATGTGGACAAGGTCTGACTGCAGCTCCGCCCTCTGCCCTCCTGCCCCGCTCCTGCCCGCCGCCCAGGGCAAGTCCGTCCTGGGAGCTCTGCTTTGCTCCTTTGGTGTCAGAGCGCACTCCGGGATCCAGGCCTGGCCATCTCCTCTCTGCCTGGCCGGCCCGAGCAAGGCTGCCTCCAACCTCTGCCTCCTCGTTTTCATCCAACTGGCCATCTTAATCCAGTGGAGAGAAGGGTTTCTGCCCAGTTTCCTGCCCCCAACCCCCTCCTCGGGTTCTGTAGCTCCTCCAGACATTCAGGGAACTGAGCTAAAACAAACAATGGATCTTTTTCTGTTTATTATTTTTAATAACCAGCGGGAAGAAATCTCTGCAAAGGGAGTGGTCATCAAGCACGCCGAGGATCAAACTCGGCTGAGTGTTTTGTTCGCAGAACTGTAATTTGTAGATGTGTGTGTGTGTGTGTGTGTGTGTGTGTGTGTGTGAAGGGGGCTGGACCCTCGACACGCGCACGGCTCCTCTACATGCAACATTCCAGGAACATGAGACACATGAAGCTCTCCCCGTGAATCTCTGGGACGGAAAAAAGGATCTCACCCGCAAGCCACAAGAATGTTTTATGGCATCAGGGCCTTGGCCTCCAGCGGCCCGGCAGGGAAGCGGAGCCATGGGGTCCGTCTCTGTGCAGGGTGGGCGGGGCCGGCCGTCCGAGGCCGGAAGGAGGGGGCCGGGGAGGGGCTGACTGCATGGAGGACACCGGCTAGGGTGGGAGTAGGAATCTTTATTCCTACTTCACAGATGCAGGTTCCGAGGATCAGCAAGGTTAAAGCAACTCAACACAGCTAGACAGAGGCACCTGGATTCCATCAGACTGTGGAGGGAACTTCGGGCCTCTGCCCGATCCCCCCCAGATCCCTCTTAGGGATTCTGCGAACCCACTACCCAGCAATGTATACTTCGTCTCTGACTCTTGTAGCCGTGACTCCCTCCCGAGGCCTTCCCTTACGGAGCCTGGAAATCCCGCCGTCCCCTGGGCAGCCGTGGCCCTGGGGCAGGCAGTGCTGGCCACAAAGGGCCAGCTGCCCACTGGCAGCAGGATGGGCTCAGGAGCGCTGTACCCTCCCCAGTCCCCAAGAGAGGGGGGGGGCGCTATCAGAAAGCAGGGCAAATGGGAACAAAGCTACCAGCGTCTTCCTCTCAGCAGGGCCCGGTGGCAGCCAAAGGAAGACCTTGGGGAGCCAGGCACATTTGAGACCCCAGGTTAAAGAATCTCTCCCACCTGGCCGGCAGGGCTCGGTGGTTGAGCATCGACCGGTGAACCAGGAGGTCACAGTTTGATTTCCGGTCAGGGCACATGCCTGGGTTGCGGGCTTTATCCTCAGTGTGGGGCGTGCAGCAGGCAGCTGATCAATGATCCTCTCTCACTGATGTTTCTACCTCTCTCTGCTTCTCCCTTCCTCTCTGAAATCAATACAAATATATTAAAAAAATCTCTCCCAAGCTCCCCAGCAACCAACTTCCTTAATCCCTCCCTCCCTCCCTCCCTCCCTCCCTCCCTCCCTCCCTCCCTCCCTCCCTCTCTCCCTCCCTCCCTCCCTCTCTCCCTCCCTCCCTCCCTTCCTCCCTCTCGCAACCATGATCCCAGCACCTCCACTGGGCGCTGTCTGGGGCCTGACAGACAGAGTGGCTGTCCTGGCAAGTATGTCCTCCTAGCACTGTGGTCGGCAGACCGCGGCTCTGAGAGCCACATGCGGCTCTTTGGCCCCGTGAGTGTGGCTCTTCCACAAAATACCACGGCCTGGGCGAGTCTATTTGGAAGAAGTGGCGTTAGAAGAAGTTTCAGTTTAAAAAAATGTGGCTCTCAGAAGAAATTTCAATCGTCGTACTGTTGATATTCGGCTCTGCGGACTAAGGAGTTTACCGACCACTGTTCCAGCACCGTGCAATGGGTGGGGGAGGAGTCAGAGCCCCGGAGCAGTGCATTTTGGGGAATTGTGGTTTTCAAGGACCTGCTTTGTTTCAGAGAAGCCAGCCGTTGGGGTACAAGACCTTCCTGGCGCTTTCCTCTCAGCACAGGCGGTGCACTCAGCACGGCGTTGGTTCTCACACACCCACCAGCCAGCGCCGGTGGCCTCCTCATTGTGCAGTTGAGGCCTCTTTCTGTGGGTTCGCCGCGGCACCACTTGGAAGGCCAAAACCTTCCCCCAAACCCCCGAAATGTCTAGCAATTGACATGTCGTTGAATAAATCACAGTGCAGCTGTGTGATGTGATGTTGGGCGACCCTCATCGCTGTGCTTTGAAGGATGTCTACCGAGACGGGATCAAGTGCGAAGCTTCGTGGAAAACACAGCAAGCCGTGTGATCATGCCCCGCACGTGTGCCTGCGTGGGCTCCGCCCGCACAAGAGCCTGCTAACAATGGGTCCCTGGCGTGATGCAATTATAGGGGATTTTCATTTGCTTCTGCATTTTCTTTCATACTGTATGCGCTTGCTTTCCAAGTTTCCATAATGAGCTCTTTGCAAGCGAGTTAGATACATTATTTTAATAAATCCATGGCTGTTACATTGGCGCGTGAACATCCGAAGGCACTGTGGGAACAAGCAGGTAGAGGCGTGTTTACGAGCAGAAAAATCACAACGCCGTCAAGAGGTAGCTTCCCTGTGAGCTGTATGTAATCTGTTAATGAATCTCGAAACCTAATGCATCTTAATGAAAACACTAAGGATTTGACTCTCGACATTTGGCAAAAAAGGGTGTGAAAGGCACCTGGGAAAAAAGGTAAGTATGCAAGAATGGGACAACGCAGTGACAAAAGGAGAGAGATCTTCCGGCTAGTCTTAAAATGCTTCACGAAGCTCTAGGAATCAAAATGTTTGGTTTCAGAATGCAGCCCCCCAAGGGAATTTTCACTCGGATAACTTCTAGGGAGGTCAGAGGTTGGTGACCTTTTTTTTAAAATATAAATATTTTATTGATTTTTTACAGAGAGGAAGGAAGGAGAGAGATAGAAACGTCGATGAGAGAGAAACATCGACCAGCTGCCTCTTGCACACCCCCTACCGGGGATGTGCCCGCAACCAAGGTACATGCCCTTGACCGGAATTGAACCTGGGACCTTTCAGTCCGCAGACCGATGCTCTATCCACTGAGCCAAACTGGTTTCGGCGGAGGGTGGCCTTTTAAACCCCGAGCTAGGAGGGGGCCACTTCCTGGTTTGGCGCCCCCATCGAAGCTACCCGTCCAGGGCATTTCCTGTTTTATTGTTTCCATAGCTCTTGCCATCCTCTCCGGTCATTCATTTCATGAGCGCCCATCACCCGGCCCCGTATTGGGGGTCAAGCTCTTCCAGGACCGTTGTCCTGCCTGCCCTGCTCCCACAGCCACCCCTGTGCCCGTGGACAGTGCCCAGCACAGAGAGGGTGCTCCTCAACACCCTCCTCCATCAGCGGCTTCAGACCTGACAATGAAGTATTGTTCTAAGCCGCCCAGAAGCACCCTCAGCTGTACAGGAAGGGAGGCTGGGTCTGAGTAGACACTAGTGCAGGGGTGGGCAAACTTTTTGACTCGAGGGCCACATTGGGTTCTTAAACTGGACCGGAGGGCCAGAACAAAAGCAACCTGACCATGCTGGCATTCTCATCTTGGGCTGCTGGTGAAGGAGAGGAGGGGAGAGCAAGAGAACCCTCCACTCTGCTCTTTTGGCTCCGAGGGCCGGATAGAACAGCTGAATGGGCTGGATCCGGCCCGAGGGCCGTAGTTTGCCTACGGCTGTCCTAGTTCGTGCATTACATAAATAACCGGCGAGGACGCTCAGTGTTTCAGGCACGGACCAGGGCGCTGGGGTGCAGTGGTGAACAGGCTGCAGGCCCTGTCTTTCTGGAGCTTACCTGCTGGAGGGGAGAGTGGAGAGAGAAGCAAGCAGACATGGGCCGGTCCGCGGTGAGGAGCGCAGCCAGAGAGACGGACGCGAGGCCGGGACAGAGGACAGCAAGGGCTTCAGGCCAGGGTCACAGGAGCCTCTCTGAGGAGAGGCCCTTTAAGCTGCGACCTGAGACCTGGGGCATCTTCCTCTGCTAGCTAGCTGGAGTCAGGAGAAAGGACAGTCCAGAGGGCGAGAGAGCGAGCTATAAAGGGCAGATGGGAGGGAGTGCAGGTGGGGCAGGTGTGAGGAGGGTCAGGTGTGAGTCTGGAGAAAAGGCAGCTTTCAGGCCAGGAAGGTCTCCCCTACTTTCCCCCCTCCCCCACCCCCAGGCCAGCGCTCAACTGTGGCCTGTATTCTAAGAAAGATGGAAACCCCAGGAGGCCACAGGGCCGGGCTCCAGGTTAAAAAGATCACAGCTGCGGCGAGAGTGGAAATGGAAGGCTCCGTTAGAAGGTTATTTTGTACACTTAAAGAGAAAAAATGGCCAAAAACACGGTAAAGAAATAAAATGAACAGTACATCAGGAAAGAGGAAAAAGCTTGTGCTGTTTCACCCAAGGCTGCCTTTCCGAATTGATTTTAAGGTTATACAAAGTGAAATGAAAAACAAAAGAAAAAGAAAGTTAAAAAAAAAAAAACCCACAAAAACGGACAAGGCCTATATAAACAAGCAGGCATGGTCATCTCTCCTGCTCTCTCACTCTTTCTCACGCCAACACACAAGGACGCTGCTCAAGGCATTGTCCCCCGGCTAATAAAAAAGACGTTTGCCATTGGTCCTAATAAGAGAGAAACAGCCGAAACTGGTTTGGCTCAGTGGATAGAGCGTCGGTCTTCGGACTGGAAGGTCCCAGGTTCGATTCCGGTCAAGGGCATGTACCTTGGTTGTGGGCACATCCCCAGTAGGGGGTGTGCAGGCGGCAGCTGATCGATGTTTCTCTCTCATCGATGTTTCTAACTCTCTATCCCTCTCCTCTTTGTAAAAAAAAATCAACAAAATATATATATTAAAAAAAAGAGAGAGATAAACAAAATAAAATAGTAGGCAGACCCCACGATGCACTGCTCGACTGGCTGATGGGAAAGAGGGCTCTCCTTTCAGAGCCTGGGAACAGGGGTGCTCCACACGCAGCTCTGGGGAGGCCAGGGGTGTGGGCTGTCGGCGTGACCTCGCTGGACGGCAGCCGAGCCGCACAGGACCCAGCAGTCTCAGGACCAAGAACGTACGCTCGGTGCTTCTCCCGCCGTGCCCGCAGCCCTGCTGTGACGGGGAAAGTCCTCCCCAAGACCATCCCCTGGGGTCGGGCTAAATGATATCTGGTTCAACATATGAATGGACCTCTCTTCCTTCCTTAGAAAACAGAACAAAACAAAAAAGCCAAATAGCCGAGGTGAGATAGTCATTTGTGGCTTTCACAGACCCCTGCCAAGTCTACACGGCATTCCAGATTCATACGGAGCTCAAAGGATACACCGCGAGGAACGCGGCCCCGAGATGGGTTAGCACCTGTCTACACAACGGAACGGGCAGTGCCAGGGCTGGTGCTGGCGGCCTGAGGAGGCCACGTGGCCGGGGGAGGAGGAACTGGAAGGGTGAACGCGTCACATCTGTGCGTACTGCTGTGGAGCCCTGCCCGAGGTGTACTGTTACACTAAGAAATAAATAAACAGCCGAAACCGGTTTGGCTCAGTGGATAGAGCGTCGGTCTGCGGACTGAAAGGTCCCGGTTCGATTCCAGTCAAGGGCATGTACCTTGGTTGCGGGCACATCCCCAGTAGGGAGTGTGCAGGAGGCAGCTGGTCGATGTTTCTCTCTCACGGACGTTTCCAGCTCTCTTTCTCTCTCACGGACGTTTCCAGCTCTCTATCTCTCTCCCTTCCTCTCTGTAAAATATCAATAAAATATATTTAAAAAAAGAAATAAAAAACAAAAAAGCCAGGCACAGAGCAATGGGAAAACTTTTTCTGGAAGGGATTCTAGGAAACTGTTCTATTAGCAGGTTGCTTGGAGGAGCCTTCTCTCATACACTCGGTGGTGGTTGGGGTTTTAAACTACACTTTGTAAGTTGAACAAAAATAGGTTTTTTGTCTTTTTTTTTTTTTATTAAAAAAAACAAACAAACCCAGGAAACATTAGCTATCATTCGGGGCAGAATAAACAATAATAACCCATCCTAACGAATCCTAAGGGTGATGAGCAATCCCCTGCTTTCAAGGGACATGTCCCATTTACTGACAGATGCCTTTGCACTTGACCTCATTTCATTCCGTGGCCGCAGTGGTTTGCACCTGACTGGTCTGACATCGAGGCCTTGTTGGGGCTCAGCGTCTGTGCAGGGGCTCGGTGTCCCTCCGCTGGGGTTTCCTCTGTTCCGACGGAGAGGTGGAGGAGATCTGCGGAAGAGGCAGCCATCCCGTGTCCCAGCACCCACGGATCCGGGCCACGTTAGAGATCCTAATCTTTCTGAGCCTCCCCTCTCGTCCGCAGGGCGACCTTGGGTGAGTCGCTTCCTCTCTGTGCATGCTCTCCGGCTCCTCTGCGAGCTGTAAATATCTTTGATGTATGCCGAGCGTCTCGCCGAGGTAATTGAATTTTCGGGGTGGTACGTCGTAACTCATGCCTCCCAGTTGGAAGCACAAGTTCATGGGCGACGCTGGGAGAACGGGGCTCTGGAGCCGCTCTGCAAATCGCCTGCCTGCACGTGCTCTGGTCCTCCCATTGGGATTATATAGCTAAGGGGGGTTTGCTCACCTCCCCCACCCAAGATCCTCCCCTGGATCCATCCGGTCTGCACGGTGCAGCTGACCTAGCAGCACGCCCTTTGTCACCGCGGTCCCTTTCCTGTGCCCCGCCCCCCTTTCCCACGGATACTTCCTGAGATCACCTCCCATGTTGCATTTGTGCCCTTCAGGTGCCGTCTCTAACCACTGAGAACACCTGCCAGGGCAAGTCTGTGCTCCTTTGAGAGGCATGGGGGTTGCCCCCAGAGAGAGGGGGCTCCCTGTGGGTTAGCTCGGGCTCCTCATTTTTGGCCAAGCCCGGGGCAGCTGGGGCCAGTGGCACTGGCTGGCTCCTTCCTCACTTGCCTTTGGCAGTCTTATGGCAAGCTGGGACCCTCCTTTGCAGCACACACAGAAAGGTACCCGCGTGTTCATGTGTGAGTGTGTGCACGCGCGCGCCCACACAAATCTGGACTGTCCAATGGGCATTGGCACACGGGAAGGCGGGACTATCCAGAGCAATGGCCAAGAGACAGCTGGGCGCGGGACTCGGGAGTAGGGGCCCCGATGCCCCATTTGCTGCCAGGACTCTCTGCCCAGGCTGGGGTGCATTGTCCAAATGGCAGGATTCCGAAGTGGAAGCCGTGTCACGGTCCCAGCTCCAAACAGACGGAGGGAGGAGACAGAGAGCGTTTTCGGACGGGCCTGTGACTCGGCAGGACGCTGGACACCAGCCCGCGGGGGAGGGACAGCTCCGCGCCGACCGCCGGGGTTCTGGATCTGGTGTGAGATTCCCCCGAGGACACCAGCTGGTGCCCTCTCTCCCCTCCCACCCCGTGCCAGGTGTGCCAGGTGGGCAAGGGGACATGTGACAGAGGCCGACCTCCCGAGAAACTCTTTGTACAGGAGCCTGCCTGGCTCTCGAGTGGGGCCAGCGCGGGGAGGCCTGGATTCTGAGCCTGGCTGTGGCCCCGCGCTGGCGGCCAGTCCCCGACTCAGAAAGCCCGTCTCCCCTCTGTTGTGGGGGGATTTCTACGGTGTCCCCGAGAGCATCCTGAAGCCCCTCTTCAGGGAAGATGGAACCAAATTCACCCTGTCAGCCCCTCTTCCTCCACCTCTTCCTCCTCCTCGCTGGGCGAGGGCCAGAGCTAGAATCCAAATTCTAGGGCTTCAAATGAGCTTGGATCTGATCTGGGACGGTGCTGTTGTTCTTTTTTTTTTTTTTTTAAATATATTTTATTTATTTTTTTACAGAGAGAACAGTAGAGGGATAGAGAGTTAGAAACATCAATGAGAGAGAATCATCGACCAGCTGCCTCCTGCACACCCCTACTGGGGATGTGCCCGCAACCAAGATACATGCCCTTGACCGGAATCGAACTTGGGACCTTTCAGTCCAAAGGCCAACGCTCTATCCACTGAGCCAAACCGGTTTCAACAAGACAGCCCTTTTCAAAGTTTGATCTGGAGAGCAACATTTTTTTTTTTTTTTGTGAGCTGTTATTAAATATCCATCATTGAAAGGGTTCCATGGTGACCAGGTTAGCGTGCCAGTTACAAAAGAAATGTTACCTCCCCTTTTAGGCCAATTAAATGAACACCAGTGGCAGTTTAGTAAGCATTTATCCCATCAGAGCCCACTGCTAGGCATGTGGATCCAGAAGGAGTGAGACATGAACCTGGGTGCAGGGGGCTCAGTGCCCACGGGGGAGACAGACTGGCAAGCCCATTATTGCCATAAAGGCACCGAGGGTAAGAGCACAGGTGTATTCAGGGCCTGGGGCTGGCAGGGAGGGGTGATTAAATCTGGATGGGGGTGGGGGGGGTCAAAGGTCTCACACAGGTCAGTTGTTTTTTTTTTTAAGTTTGGATAAATTTACCTGGTGGCAAGATGACCCCAAGACTTTGCTGGCATGTGCTCCAGGGGGCTGTGTGTCCCTGGTGAGCCGTGTGCCCCGGGGGAGACATGTGCCCCAGGAGAGCCGTGTGCCCCAGGGAAGCGGTGGGACCCGGGATGGGGGGAGGGGTGAACCAGAGGAGGAGCGGATTCTATTCGTGTGGTCCTGAGATAGTCACCATAAAACAAGCAGACTGTCAAATGACAGTGGGGAGGGGAAGGAGACCTGGGGGGAGATAAGAGAACAACCGAAGGACTGGTATGCATGCATATAAGTACAACCAACGAACACAGAACTCTGGGGAGGGAGGGCATGTATGGGAGGTGGGGGGGGGCAATGGTAAGCTATGTACACATATAATACCTTAATACATTAAAAAATAAATAAATAAAATAAAATAACCCAATAAAATGAAATACAACTTTACAAAAAAAAAAAAAAAAAGACTTTGCTGGCAAGCACGATGCCATAGGGAAGGCACAAAGTCCTGAAGGAGCCGGGGGTGTTTGGGGAGCTACATGACACTTGACAAGTTGATATATATATATATATATATATATATATATATATATAGTTCCCGAGAGCGGGGCCACGTCACCTGGGACGGCCCCACTGCCATGTGCTCTGTGTACATTATCATGAGAAATAGAAACTGGGTGTGTGTGTGGCTCCGCTGACCCTTCGGAAACACCGTAATCAAACACGGACAGCCGCTCAGACCTCCTGAGTCACCAAGGAGAAGGCGCTGCGGGGATGTGGCGGCTGGGAGACAGCCAGGCTGATAGAGGTGACAGTCCCCTGGGATGCTGGCGGTGATGGGAACTCTCTCTCCACGTGGTTTCAACAAACGCTCCGCAGGTTTCAGTCCGCGGTGCCTCGGGATTCACAAAGAGCACCCCCTGGGCACACTGGGATGTCCACACGCATCTGAGGATCTTGTCGAGGCTCGAGGTTCTGCATTTCTCACAAGCTCCCAGGTATGGCCTGCGCTGCTGGCTCTCAGACCTCACTTTACGGATTTATAGCCTAGCTGGCCAGTGTGGCTCCATGGTTACGTTGACCATGACCAAGGAGGTCACGGTTCGATTCCCGGTCATGGCGCATGCCCAGGTTGCAAGCTTGATGCCGCAGTAGGGGGCATGCAGGAGGCAGCTTGTCAGTGTTTCTCTCTCATCATTGATGTTTCTACCCCTTCCTCTCCCTTTCTCTCTGAAATCAATAATATTTGTCTATGAATTTCTCGAGGAGGGGTCAGCCAGTTGTGGACTGCTGCTTGTTTTTGGGATGAAAGTTTATTGGAACACAACCATGCCCATTGGTTTGTATATTGTCAATGGTACTTTCACACCACAAGGGCAGAATTGAGAAATTGTGACAGAGACTACATGTCTCCAAAAGCCTAAAAAAGTTTACAGTCTAGTCCTGCATAGAATAAGTTTGCTGTCTTCTAGGGTCGTGGTTCTTGGCAGTATAGTAGACACACCTAGGGGAGCTTTTAAACATCTCTGTGCTCAAGATGCAATAGGCAATTAAATCACAATCTGTGGAGGTGGGCTTCAGATATCTGCACTGCTTAAGGTCCCCAGGTGATTCTAAAGCTTGGCCAAGATTAAGAAGCACGCCTGAGCTGAAACCGGTTTGGCTCAGTGGTAGAGCGTCGGTCTGCGGACTGAAAGGTCACGGGTTCGATTCCGGTCAAAGGCATGTATACCTTGGTTGCGGGCACATCCCCGGTGGGGGGTGTGTAAGAGGCAGCTGGTCGGTGTTTCTCTCTCATGGACGTTTCTAGCTCTCTATCTCTCTCCCTTCCTCTCTGTAAAATATCAATAAAATATATTTTTTTTAAAAAGAAAAGAAATAAAAAAGAAGCACACCTGGTTCTGATTGACATTTTACCTGCAATTCAGGAACACGCCACCAGGAGGCAATGCCATAGTTGAGATGCGCACAAGAGGCTGATGAACACAATTAGGCGTGGCTGTCTGGACAACTCAAATGGGCTCTCCCAGCGTCATTTAGAACTCACTTTAAAACTGAGAAATCACTCCTAGGTGATCCTTTGCTATTAGCCACTTGGCCTTATTCAGCGAATGCAAGCTCCCGGACCTTAGAAGCTGGCACAGAATTAACTGCTTTCCAGATGCCTCTCTAACAAAAATGGCTTTTTTTTTTGCCTGGACTTTATCTTTTCCAGTCTTGGCTGTTCTCGTCTGAATTCTGCCCCAGGCTCTCTGTCAGCATTTCCATTCCATATGCAGCTTAGATGAAACCAGTCACAAGTGTGAGTAGCATCTGCGTGGCTCTCCGCAGCTTAGAGAGAATGCTCACATCTACTTCAGCATTTGCATCCTCACAGAACCCCATAGATGGGGCGTACCTCCACTCTACAGTTAGGGAAACCGAGGTGCACGGAGTGGGAAGGACGTTTTTGAGAGCTAGCGACAGGCGGAGAAGGGACTCTTTTTTTTAAAAAAATATATATATTTTATTGATATTTTACAGAGAGGAAGGGAGAGAGATAGAGAGCTAGAAACGTCAAGGAGAGAGAAACACCGACCAGCTGCCTCCTGCACACCCTCCACCAGGGATGTGCCCGCAACCAATGTACATGCCCCTGACCGGAATGGAACCCGGGACCCTTCAGTCCGCAGACCAACGCTCTACCACTGAGCCAAACCGGTTTCTGCGGAGAAGGGACTCTCACCCAAGTCTTCCGCCCCTGACACTAGCTGGCGGCGACGGTGACCTTCCTCCCAATTGTAAGAAAAGCTCGTTTTAGCCAATGTGACGGAGCGGTCTCTCCCAGCGCCTCTTTCTTCTCTGTGCTTCAGCCCGCTCTCCCCCGCCCCGCTCTCTGCGCCTCCCTTCCAATCCCTTTCCGATGAAGAAACGATTTTACGGCTTCTTTCTGAATACTCCGCAGGTTTCAATCCAGTCCCTTTTTTTTTTTTTTTTTTGTAGATTCAGGCAAAATCCCTAAAGGGGCCTTGGCTCCCTCCTCCCTTCCCCTTTCTGCTCGATATGTTTGAACCGTTTTTAAACTTAACACATCAGGATGGATTTGAAAGGCAGGTAGCCAGGAATTGACTCACAGATGCGAGCCTGAGCATGGCCACGCAGGCCGTCGCTGGAGACCACGGCGGGGCACCCGGAAGACAAATCGCCTCCGGCCACGATTCAATTTCATTTCCTCCGCCCCAGTGACACTGCTTCACCCGCCAGCCTCCCGCACCCTGGGAACAAAGAGCCAGTCTCCTTGAATCTGCCCCAGGAGGGCTGGGAGGTGCCGGGGGATGGATGCTGAGCCCCTTTGGGTTGATTGGATTCCGGCGACCTGATTGGTTTCCTGTCCTAAGGACCTCATCTCTCCCTTTGGGGAACGAGGCGTCCGAACCACCAAGGCGAAGGGAGAGAGAAGTCCGAATGCTTGTCTTTGAATCTGTGCTCCCCCCCCACTCCAACCTCCTTCCGTCGGGGAACCGATTTGTGATGGTCTCCTCTGAGTGGGGAATTATGCTTAGCAAAGCAGCCTGTGCCGAAGGGTCCACCGGGAGACATCCATTTTAGAACGGACGGTAAATGTGCGTGGAGAGTCTTCGATGTTTATCCACCTTTGGAGATTTATGGCACCCCCGCGGGCTGACCAGCGAGGTGGGGGGAGGTTCTGGCAAGGGATTCCGGGTGTCCCAGGACGGAGCTCGTTTTGTCTCGTGTTAGTGTTGGATAAGGTTGGTTGGTTCGAGAAGTGTGCAGCGAAACGTGATTTTATTTTTCCGTGGTCTAGTCTTTAGAGATTAAATATGCCTCACCTCGTAGAGAAACAGCGTCTTCATTGGAGGGGGAGTAGGGGGGATCTGGGTAACTACAGAGCTCTAGCGGGATGTGCCGGAGCTGAGATCGGCCAACGGCAGGCCTTCGGTCAGAGGCCGTGGTCACAAATCACAGACGCTACACTTGGCTTAAGGAAAGAAACAAACAAACAAAAAAAGAATTTATTGGAAAGCTAGAGGGGCCGCTCATGGATATAAGCACAAGGTGAGAAATCAGGCTACAAAAAGCCAGGTCAAGTTCATGGAGCCCAGGAGTGGGAAGGAGTCTTCGGATGCCACAGAGACCGTCCCTCTCTGTCTCTTCTTCTCTGTGGTCAGCCTTATTATCTCCTCGTAAATTTCCCCCCCTTGCAGCTTCCAGACTCACAAGGGGCCTAGCCGGGGTGGCTCAGTGGTTGAGCATCGACCCATCATGCACCAGGAGGTCACTGGTTCAATTCCTGGTTGCGTAGGTTGAGGGCTCAGTCCTCAGTGGGGGGGTACGCAGGAGGCAGCGGATCGGATGTTGATTCTTATGGATGTTTCTGTCTTCCTCTGCCCTTCCCTTCCCCTCTCTCTCTCAAGAAATCAATAAACACACACACACACACACACACACACACACACACACACACACACATTTTAAAAGAAAAATAGGGCAGCCGAAACCGGTTTGGCTCAGTGGATAGAGCGTCGGCCTGCGGACTGCAAGGTCCCAGGTTCAATTCCGGTCAAGGGCATGTACACTGGTTGCGGGCACATCCCCAGTAGAGGCAGCTGATCGATGCTTCCCTCTCATCGATGTTTCTAACTCTCTATCCCTCCCCCCTTCTTCTCTGTAAAAAAATCAATAAAATATATATAAAAAGAAGAAAAATAGGGCAAGGGGATCTTCTCTCTAGCGTCAGTTCACCTTCTCTGGGGGAAGGACTCTGATTGGTCAGACTTGGGTCCCAGGTCCAAGTCCTGGATCCATTACTGTGGCTGGCAAGGTACAGCTGGGAAGACAACAGTTTCAACTAAAGACCAGGGCAGAGCTGCAGGGAGCAGAGTGGCTCTCACAAGAAGCGTGGGTAACGCAGGCTCAGTTGCTGCTTCCCTTTCTGACTGTCCGTTCATGGCAGGGAGAAAAGGCAGAAACCTACAGGGACCATTTACTGGAGACTGATCTATTCACGTGACAGGCCTTTCCAAAAGATTGTTGAGGCCACTGAAATACATATGGCATTGATCCGCTCATCTTACTTATGAGACACGGAGGTCTGGAGAGGTTAAGCATCTTGCCCAGGGTCATGGCGCGGACACGAGGCGGAGCCAGCCAGGCGCTTGCTGGTCTGGCCTCAGAGTCAGCGCTGTTAGCCATGAGGCTGTGTTGCCCCATTGCACTCCATAGAAATTTCTCTAAAATACCAGTTTGGCCGAAACCGGTTTGGCTCAGTGGTAGAGCGTCGGTCTGCGGAAGGCCCCGGGTTCGATTCCGGTCAGGGGCATGCACATTGGTTGCGGGCACATCCCCGGTAGTGGGTGTGCAAGAGGCAGCTGGTCAGTGTTTCTCTCTCATCGACGTTTCTAGCTCTCTATCTCTCTCCCTTCCTCTCTGTAAAATATCAATAAAATATGTAAATAAAATAAAATAAAATAAAATACCAGTTTGCTCACGGCATTCCCCTCGTGAAACGGCCATCCCTGCCTTTTCTTACAGGGTCAAGTTCAAGTTCCTTGTCCTGATGACAGAGCCCTCCCAGTCTTTCATTTCCCCCAAGAAGACCAGAGTTGAGTTAGCACACAGAGGTGGAATCTCTGGTGCAGGGCTCTCCTGTCACCACCCAGTACTGCTCCACAGTCCAGAGTCATCCAAGGTCAGCGTCTTCCCCACGCCCACATACCCCAGGGCAACAAGCGGTGGTGCAACAAACCCAGAGTCCCTCACAGCTCCGACCCCCCGGTTACTGTCACAGGGAAAAGCTGTAACTGGTGCATAGCATTTCAATTGCAAAAGTATTTTTTTAAAAAACTTTTTTTTTTTGCCGAAACCGGTTTGGCTTAGTGGATAGAGCGTAGGTCTGCGGACTAAAAGGTCCCAGGTTCGATTCCGGTCAAGGGCGTGTACCTTGGCTGCGGGCACATCCCTGGTGGGGGGTGTGCAAGAGACAGCTGGTCGATGTTTCTCTCTCATCAACGTTTCTATCTCTCTATCTCTCTCCCTTCCTCTCTGTAAAATATCAATAAAAAATATTAAAAAAAACAAAAAACCTTCCCCCCCATTATGATTTAAAAAAAAAATCAACAGATTTTGAGCAAAACTCCTTTCTGTTCGCTTCCCTCCCTGCCTCGCCCTGCCTCACCGTTACCTTCCTGGCCCGTTAACCCCCCCCCCCCCCCTGCTCCATCACCGGGTGTTGAAGGTTTGTTCCTGTTTGACGAGAACCTCTGCTGCCCGGGTGACCTCTCATGGCAGGGAGCGGGGGAGCCTGCCCATTGCAGCCCGCTTTTGTGCTTTTGTTCAGATGGCCCACGTGTATTCCAGTGTTGTCACAGCCAAGCCCTTGAAGATGACACGTCTCCCGAGTGGCTTCCTGTGGATGCATTGCCCTCACAGGTCTGGGACTCACTTGCTCCCCGAAGCGAGGTGGAGGGCCCGGCTGCTCGGAGGGTCTGGGCCCCGTGTGGGTACCCATGGGCTGTCGTCATCGCCTTGGTCATCACTGAACAGGATGAGACCTACTCAGGAGCCAGATCAGGGGACAGGCCGGGCAGGGGCCGCCTGAGAGGCCCGAGGAAGAGAGGACGCCTGCGGGTCAGACGGAGGAGGGGGAGGCGAGTCTGAGGCACGCATCAGGGCCACACGTCTGAGGAGGTGAGTCTCCTCCTCACCCTGTAGTTGACCCACTGGGAGGCCACAGGCCAGTCACATGTCCGCAGTGACCCGCAGTTTCCTGATCTGTCAAATATGGATGGGGATGGATCAACATCAGTGTTGCCCAGATTTTTAATACTGTGGTCTGACCGTCACTCTGAGTGTGAAAGACAGACACATGGACGGTAATGGCAGCCCTGCGTGATGTCTAATGCTCAATGACCGTCTGGGCCCAAGTTCATTTCTGGGCCGCAGGGGCCCTGGGAGTTCTACAGTTTATAAGTGATTTCCCTCCTGCTGACCTCCGTAACGGACCTGCCTGTTAGAGGCCCGCCCAGAGAAGATGCCCAGTAAATAATTCTGGAAGGAAGGAAGGCAGGCAGCCGTGCTAACATTAGAACAGTCCCTTCTGAATAAGGAAGATGCATGTGCAAGGGCGGACTCTGGACTGGCACAGGCCTCGGCTCAGATCTGAGCTCCATCACCACCAGCTGATGGGTCAAAGCTCGCAAAATGCAAAGGGCACTCACCTCTTTTCCGTGGTTATCGCGACCCGCAAGCTTTGCTCCCCACCCGTGGGGCGAGCCCTAGCCTGCCTTGTTCATTTCTCCACAGCCAGAACCGGGCCTTCCACTCCTGTTTCTGCCCCGTTGGGCAGCCCTGTCTTTCGAGGTGCCCGTCCTCGATCTTCAGATTCTGAAGGAGAAGGTGGGCGGACTCTCTTAGGAACAGGGCCGGCCCATCCGGGAGGAACGTTGTTGGGAAAGCAGACGGGACAGTCAGATAGACGCGTGGCTAAGGGTCGTTCGTCTTCAGCGAGTGAGTCTGGGCGGGGAGGAGTCCGAGAGCTTCGTGGGAGGCAGGGAGAGGCCTCCCCCCTTCCCTGTGGTCCCCCGGGACCGGTGCTGAGAGGGGCCTCTAGGGAATCAGCTCCCATCCGGGACTCCACGACGGAGAATTCTTCCCCTGCAGCTGCGGGGAGGCTGCCCGGAGCTCTGTTCCTCTCCGCCTGCCCGGCCCTCCCCCGGGCTTTGCCCTGCCTGCTCCCGCGGCTCCGGGAGCCTTCCTGCCCCTCGCATCGTGCTCACATGGCACACTGATGCCAGGGCTGGCCTCTCACCTCCCCATTTCTCCTCTCCCAAAATTCACGTTCTTCTTCTTTTTTAAAAAAATATATTTTATTGATTTTTTTTTAATAGAGAGGAAGGAGAGAGGGATAGAGAGCTAGAAACATCGATGAGAGAGAAACATCGACCAGCTGCCTCTTGCACACCCCCTACCGGGGATGTGCCCGCAACCAAGGTACATGCCCTTGACCGGAATCGAACCCGGGACCCTTCAGTCTGCAGGCCAACGCTCTATCCACGGAGCCAAACCGGTTTCGGCTCACATTCTTTTAAAAATATATATATATTTTTATTGTTGATAATATTACAGATACCTCCCATTTCCCCCATTTTCCTCCTCCTCCTCTCCCTTCCCCCCTTCTTTGAGGTCTTCACTACCCTATTGCCCATGTCCGTGGGCTGTGCATATAGGTATATACGTTTTTTTGGGTTTATCTCTCCTTGTCTCCCTAACCCCACATCGAGGTGTGTCAGTCTGTTCCACGCCTCTATGCTTCGCGTCTTATTTTGTTGGTCAAGTCATTTCGTTCGTTAGATTCCGAAGATAGGTGAGATCATGTGATTTGTCTTTCTCAGTTCGGCATGATACCTCCCTTAGCGTAATGCGTTCCAGGTCCCTCCACGCTGACCCATAAGGTAAGAGAGCCCTCTTTCTTCTAGCTGCATGGCATTCCATAGCCAGAGTTCAAGTTCTAACCCTGGGTGCAGGCCTGCATGACCCTGCTCGCCCACCGTCCCAGCTCCCCCCGCCGTGGCACTCCTGGGTGGTCTGGCCACCCTGCCATCGCCCACGCTGCTCCCTCCGCCTCCCCGCCTGTGTCCTGCTGATGCAACGAGGCAGGACCCGGAGTTCCTAGGAGTCACCGAGGCATCAATGACAGCTGGCTTGGTGCCAGCCCGGGCTCTCCACGCACCTCTGTCACACCCTGTCACGTGCCTCACGCTCTTTAATTGCCCAGCTCCCCTGTTGGGCTGTGGCTCCCTGCAGGCGTCACCCTGTCAGACTCGTGCCAGTTCTCCAGTGGGGCATGGGGCCCGCACCATGACAGACACCCCGTGAGGGTTGGTGGGAAATAATTGGCTGGCGTTGGACTGGACTTTTTCATGCTCACACGTCCGTGCTCTTGGCCTAGGCCTCAGATGCCTGGGGGATAGGTGTGATTTATTCCCGATTCTCTTTGTGATCATTATTTCGTTCTGAGGTTCCCACAGCCCCCGCGCCGGCCCGGGCATGTGCCTGTGTGTGATCGGTGGCTGTTGGAGACGAGAACGGATGACAGTCCTTCTTCAAGCTCTCGGGCTCACCGCAGCGTCTCCCATCACACGCGGAGAGGCTGTCAGAGGATATTTTTATCATCCTGTCATGCCGAGGAAGCCGGGTCCCCGATCTGGGTCATTTCTAAGGCAAAGCGGTATAGTTCCCAGATCTCCGCGCTCCGAGGAAATCCCCGGCAGGGCCTCCTGCTCCAAGCGGGGTGACAGGTGCTTTTGCAGCACATCTCGCACACCTGTGGGGTGGCGAGAGGTAATTTAACACCTGTCCAGGCCGCCCTTGGGGCTCTCCACGTGGGTCAATGGGATGTCGGGAGCAGCCTTAAGAGGAGCGTCTGAGCCCACCGGTGTTGCAGAGTGTAAGCGCCCCCCCAGCAACGGGCCCTGCTGCCTGCTTGGTTCCTACTCTCAGGGCAGCCCAGGCTGGACTGCGCTCCCCAACCAGACCTCTCGGGTAATAACACCCCTTCTCGGTGGCTCCCCTCGGGCTCCAGGGCGAAGGGCAGTGCTGCAGGGCGTGTGGTGGGCAGCTGCTTGCTGGGTCTGTCCCGCTGCGAGCACTGGCGTCCAAGGTGCAGTTGTCCCCAGGGTCCCCCGGATCTAGGCATCTGTTATGCAAGAGAAGCCAGGATTTTGCAAAGCTTGCAAAAGGATCTGCTGAGAAACACCACCCGAACTGTGAAACGCAATGTGTCAGATTGACCCAACCGTACGTTCGTGACTGCTGTACTTTTAAGTGACACGGGGCACAGCTTGGGTGTCATGTTAACCTTCTATCGCCTCCTTTTTTGGGGACTGGCCCACCCCCCTGAGTCTGGCCAGACAGAACTGTCAGTGTTTCCGTTGGGGACAGGGGCCAGCTAACGCTGTGCAGTGAAGCTGCACCTGACGCTTGGTTAACTGGTGCAAATTCAATGGGGGTGGGGAGAGGGTAGAGAGCGAGAGAAGCAATTACGCGGAGGTCATCTCTACCATTTCCAGGCTTGAGCGGCGATGGTGCCAGTCTCCATGGTCTTGGTACCTGTGAGCCTCACAGGCGAGCTCCGGCTTGCGCTCCCGTTGTCTGCAGAGGCGTGCTTCCTCCATCCAGCCCTCCCTATTACCCCCTGCCCATCAGCGAGTCCATGCAGCACAGCAGCATCTTTCTCTGAGCAGGGGTGCATGTGTACCAAGCGAGGCACCTGTAGTTTATGGACAATTCAAGGGATTCTCATGGGAGAATAAATTAAAAAAAAATATTTTATTGATTTTTTACAGAGAGGAAGGGAGAGGGATAGAGAGTCAGAAACATCGATGAGAGAGAAACATCAGTCAGCTGCCTCCTGCACACCCCCTGCTGGGGATGTGCCCTCAACCAAGGTACATGCCCTTGACCAGAATTGAACCTGGGACCTTTCAGTCCGCTCTATCCAAACTTGAGCCAAACTGGTCAGGGCCTCATGGGACAATTTATCTATATCTATATCTATATCTATATCTATATCTATATCTATATCTATATCTATATCTAATCATCTATATCTATATCTAATCATCTATATCTATATCTATATCTATATCTATATCTATATCTATATCTATATCTATATCTATATCTATATCTATCTTTGTCTTTATGTTAGACCCCAATTTCTGGGTCAGGTGTAATGCCACCAAAATGGTCACACAGTGATGAGAACAACATAAGCAGTGACAGCCATCAGTCACTGGTTCCTTACTCAGGCCAGCCACTGTGGTAGGCGCATGCCGAGGACCAGCCTCACCTTATCTTCACCGCAGTTTTGTGCATCACATTATGCTATCTTAGTGCAACCTTGTAAACTGAGGAGGACATTTCATAGAGTATGTTCCGGTGATGCCTTTCCCACGTACACATGTGGTCACCACCCCGGGGCAGGTTCTCCCACGCCCCCTCCTGGCCAACACGGTCCCCTGCTGACATGGCCAATGTTCTGACTTCTGAGACCATAGCTCATGATCTTAGGTTCTAGGATGTCATAGGAATGGAATTATACCACACGTACCTTTTCCTACCTGGCTTCCTTTTCACAGCATAATGTTTTTGTTCATGTTTTTTTTTGTGTGTGTGTGTGTGTGACATTCATCCACAGTTCATTTTCTGTGGCTGTGAAGTATCCCACGGTATGCACATAGACCACCGTGGATGCACCTGTAATTTCCATGCATCAGATATTCTTTCCACTTTACAGATGAAAAAATGAGGGGTGAGATCAGTTACCTGAAGTCACATGGCTGGCACGTGGCACAGCGTGGCTCTGAACCAGGTCTAAAGGCTCTCAGTCACGCTCTCTGTGTGGGATCCTGGCAGCCCCGTTTTCCAGCCCCAGGTGAGAAGCCCACACGGATGAACATACACAGACTGGATCTAAGCCCGTTGACTGCAGGGTGCCATACGTGTGCCCGTACCACACGCCCCCGTTCCAGCCGGTTTTGCGCCGATGGATCAAGCCTTGGAAATCCAGACGCTTCCCGGGGTAAGAGGCTAAGCTGGCACTAACGCCGAAGACTCCATTCCTACATCCAGTCTCGATCCCCGACGTTCACAGAAGAGGTATTACTTTGATGTGCGAAGAATCGTGCCTTTGATCACACGCTTGCCAGCTCCCCCGTTGTCTCTTAGAACAAGACAGTCGTTCTGTTGTACCGGCGAGTGTTGCAACATTTTGGACAGAAGGGATGACATGTACACGAAGCAGCCATCCTCGGAATGCACGCGATGAGACAGCTTCAACAGCGCCCCGAGGAAGAGTTCCCCGGCATTGACTCTAAATCACACACAAGTAATAGCGTGTCACCACCCAGCCTCCCCTTCTCTACCTGGTGTTAATTAAAATCCTGATAACGGAGCGCGGTCCACCATCCATAGGAGGAAGACCGAAGCACAGCTTAGAAGCGTTCAGAGGAAGCGCAGTTAATCAGAATGCAAACAAGACACCCCCACAAAGTCTCCCTTCTCGTTTGGCTTCTGCTAGATGAGATGATTAATAAGCAAAGGTAATTTCTGAAGAACCCCCTTCCCACCCCGGGTGTGCCTTCGGAGCTGAACTGTTTTTGGAATAATTGAACAATTACTTTGTGTAATGTTATCAAGGTTTATTAACTTGTTCCCACCAGCTTTGCCCAATTACCCAACTCGGCTGATTTGCATATCGCAAAGCAGAGGGTGAAAGCAGTTCCTAGAGTAAAACCTATGTTTTTTTTTGAGAAAAGAGAAGATGCTAAGATTATTAAAAAAAAAATGATTTCAGAGGAAGGGAGAGGGAGAGGATAGAAACAGCAAACAGAGGTGGGCAAACTTTTTGACTCGAGGGCCACAATGGGTTCTTAAACTGGACCGGAGGGCCGGCACAAAAGCATGGATGGAGTGTTTGTGTGGACTAATATAAATTCAGAGTAAACATCATTACATAAAAGGGTACAGTCTTTTATTTTATTTTTTTAAATTTTTTATTCAATAGTTTTATTCACCGGATCCAGCCTGCAGGCTGTATTTGCCCAGGCCTGGATTGGAATCATTGATTGGCTGCCTCTTGCACGCCCCCTGCTGGGGATCCTGCAACCCTGGCATGCGCCCTGACTGGGAACCAACTGTGACCTCCTGGTTCTTAGGTCGATGCTCAACCACAAAGCCACACTGGACGGGCAGGCTACTGATGTCCAAAGCATAACCCGCTAGGGGACGAGGACCTTGAAAGCAGAGGTCAGATGTAGTTACTGAACTAGCATTGTGTGACTTTCTTTTACTCAAAATTAGATTCTCAACTGAAGTTCAAAATCCTCGTTTCCATAATTACTTTAAATCACTACGCATCGTATTCTTGGGCTGATGTATCTCAGTTCCCTGGACCGATCCTACTAGAAAATGACACGGTGAACATGGGCAAGCATTTTTGTTCCTTTTGCCTCCTCACTTAGGGTAATTTCCTGGGATAGAGATTATCCGGGGAGGAGAGGATATTATGCCCACTGGTCTGATTCTTGAGGCACGTTTTCATTTTGTTCTCTTTGTGCAGATTTGACCATGACTTCACTGGCATTGGGTTTGTGGAATATATTTTTTTAATTAAAAAAAAAGGCCTATGTGTGTGTGTGTGTGTGTAACAAACGACAGAGCTCAGGCATCACGTAGCTGAATACTTTTCACACACTTACATTGCACTTACCGCATCAAATGGTAAACGATTACTTTTCTAGTCTCTCTTCCAGCCCCCACCCCGTACCAGCCAGATGTGAGCCCCAGGAGGAACTCCTGTGGCCCCCCTTCACAGCTGGAACACAGTAGATTTACAACGCATTCAAAGAAAACTTAAATTTCTCTTCTGGGGGCGGGCTAGGCAGCCCCTCAGCAGGGCGGAGAGGCATTTCTGGAGCAGCAGCCATCGTTTCTCAAATGGCCACGCCACCGGAAAGTGGCCTCCTCCCGGCCTCTATCCCCCTGGCCCCTTGAAAAGAGATTGTGATGAAATTGCAGGGAGATTGCGCACTCTGAATGGCACAGTGCATTTTGATCGGGCCTCTAAGCTTCCAGGTTTGGGGGCCGGGGAAAGGATCCCGAATGCCATTCGTGCCCAGTATGAAGTGCATTCAGCTTTCCTGTCTGAGCAGGAACCGGGTCAGAAACGATGGGCCGAGTTTTTTTTTTTTTTTTTTTTTTTTTTTTTTTTTTTTTTTTTCAGAGAGGAGGAGAGAGGGACAGAGAGTTAGAAACATCAAAGAGAGAGAATCATTGATCAGCTGCCTCTTGCACACCCCCTGCTGGGGATGTGCCCGCAACCAAGGTACATGCCCTTGACCGGAATTGAACCTGGGACCTTTCAGTCCGCAGGCTGACGCTCTATCCACGGAGCCAAACCGGTTTTGGCCGATGGGCCATGTTTTGGTGTGGAGGATGTGGTGGGGGCTGTGGGAAGCTGGAGGAGGTGGAGTGGAGAATTTCCGTGCTCCTCTCTCAGATGGCTCAGGGGGATGGGGGAGGCAAAGACGCTTTTACGACTGACTTCAAAGTGCTAAGAACCACGAGCTCCTCTCCTGGGGGAGGGACCCAAGCCAGGTGAGATCCGGCTCAGGGCCCTTACCTATCTCCACGCACCTTTGGAAAACCCACCTAGAGATGGTTGGGAAAAAGTCATTAGAAAAACACACAAATAAAGCAGCCCAGCCGGTGTGGCTCAGTGGTTGAGCGTTGACCTATGAACCAGGAGGTTCCCGGTTCAATTCCCGGTCAAGCTGGACACAAAGCCCAGCTCTGTCACTCAGAGTCCTGCAGCCCGTGGCAGCCACCCGCCTCCAGTTCCTGCTTCTCTCCGGGGTCTCTGCTCACAGATCACCCGGGAGGGGTCCTCCCTGACACCCACCTAAGTGAGGACCCAACCCTTCACTCTCTAACCCTTCCTTCGCTTTATTTTTCTCCATCGGACATTTACAGGTTTGTGTTTACCTGCTTATTGTGTGTGTGTGTGTGTGTGTGTGTGTGTGTGTGTGTCCCACCAGGTTGTAGGCCTTAGGACAACAAAAACCTTTTAAAATATTGCTTAATGCCATCCCTCTCAGTGCACAAAACATTGCCCGGCACATAGTAGGCTGTCAATAAATGTTTGTTGAGTGAATGAAAGAAATCAACCCCCAAGAACTGTGGATGTGAAGAGGTTAAGTGTGACTCTGAAATACAGACTTGTTCAACTTTGTGGCTCAAGGACTCATTCCACACCGCCCCCCTCCGCCTCCCGAAATGAGGAGACCAGAAGACCGAGCCTCCTCTGGTGTTTGCTTGAAGCAGAAAAGGCCTGCAGGAAGCACGCAGCTGGCATCCATTCAGTCGGCCGGACTTCCCTCACCTGCCCATCTAAGGTAACGTTTTGTCGGCTTGCACCCTGCCTCTGAAAGCGAGACGGTCTGCATTTGAAAAATCTCATTACCAGCATCTCGCCTCCAAATCCATTAGCGGCCTGAGTGTTTCTGGCAGCCGAGATCACCTCGGATTAGAGTATGAAACGCAGCTCGGGGGGGAAAGCGGCATGTTTCAAGATGTTTGTACCATTCAATTGTCAAATATTCACACGGTTATGATTCTCAAAGAAAGCACACAATGTAGGGAAATTGGTAACAAAATCAAAGCGCCGGGATATATTGAGAGGAGGCGGCCAAAGGATTCCTCCTTGATCTACCTAATCCCGGGGCCGGGAAATTAAAAACCTCGCCAGAATACCAATGCCTCCCACAGAGCATGCCGGCTCTTCTTGAGCCAGAGTCCCGGTCTCAGCTCCCACAGCAGCCGCAGACTTCTTCCCTGGACCCTTCCGTCTCCCCGCTATCCCCCTCCCATCCCCCAAACAAGGCCTCCTCTCCTCCTGCCCTCACTCAGCACCCACTAACCTGGCTGTTTGCCAGACCCGGATGCACATGGCCGCACTTGCCTCAGTGAACTTGAATGACCCCATGGGCATTAGAATTGGATTAATGGTCTGTAAGATAATAATAAAAAAGGGGTTGGGGCTCTGTAGGCACATATGGGGTTTCGGAACTACAGTGTATGTTACCTTCCTCTTGGAGTTTTCCATTTATACGGGTAAGTTCAGGGATCTGATATCCCTCGGTCTAGGCCCCCCTGTTTATATTGATTTAACCCAGCATGGTCCCAAATGAGCTGACCATGGCGCCTTTAATTTGACCACATCAACTCTTCAAATTCTATGGAAAACCAGCGTGCAAATCCAACCCCCCCATTTCGACAGGTGAGGACACAAAGATCAGGGAAGCGACTCAAAGTCCTTGATCACTTGGCTGATCACTGGCTGAGCCAGGAAGGCCTGGACACCAAGGCCATGACACTCAGCTCAGGGCCCCTCTACTGCCTTCCTTGGTTCACTTCCATTTATTTCATCCCACGTAATCCCTTTTCACCGCACTCCATTCCATTATACCCCACTCCATTCCATTCCATTCTATCCCACCCCACTCCATTCCATTCCATTCCATTCCATTCCATTCCATTCCACTCCACTCCACTCCACTCCACTCCATTCCATTCCATTCCATTCCATTCCATTCCATTCCATTCCACTCCACTCCACTCCACTCCACTCCACTCCATTCCATTCCATTCCATTCCATTCCATTCCATTCCAGCCCACTCCACTCCATTCCATTCCATTCCATTCCATTCCATTCCATCCCATCCCATCCCACCCCACCCCATTCCATTCCATTCCATTCCATTCCATTCCATTCCAGCCCACCCCACTCCATTCCATTCCAGCCCACCCCACTCCATTCCATTCCATTCCAGCCCACTCCACTCCATTCCATTCCATTCCATTCCATTCCATTCCATTCCATTCCATCCCACCCCACTCCATTCCATTCCATCCCACCCCACTCCATTCCATTCCAGCCCACCCCACTCCATTCCATTCCATTCCAGCCCACTCCACTCCATCCCACTCCACTCCACTTCATTCCATTCCACCCCACTCCATCCCACTCCATTCCACTCCACTCCATTCCACCTCACTCTATTCCACTCCACTCCACTCCACTCCACTCCACTCCACTCCATCCCACACCACTCCATCCCACTCCACTCCATTCCCTTCCCTTCCATTCCACCCCACCCCACTCCATTCCATCCCACCCCACTCCATTCCATGCCACCCCTCCATTCCATTCCACCCCACTCCATTGTACCCCACTGCATTCCATTCTACCCCTTCCATTCCACCCCACTCCATTCTATCCAACCTGACTCCATTCCATCCCACCCCACTCTATTCCATTCCATTCCATTCCATTCCATTCCATTCCATTCCATTCCACCCCACCCCACCCCACTCCCTTCCATTCCACCCCACTCCATTCAATTCCACCCCATCCCACTCCATTCCATTCCACCCCACTCCACTCTATCCCACCTCATTCCATTCCATCCCACCCCACTCTATTCCATTCCATTCCGTTCCATTCCAGCCCACTCAATTCCACCCCACTCCACTCCAGCCCACTCCACTCCATTCCAGCCCACTCCACTCCACTCCAGCCCACTCCACTCCATTCCAGCCCACTCCACTCCATTCCAGCCCACTCCATTCCATCCCAGCCCACTCCATTTCACTCCACCCCACTCCATTCCATCCCACTCCATTCCATTCAACCCCACTTCACTCCATCCAACCCCACTCCATCCCACCCACTCCATTCCATCCCACCCCATCCCATCCCATCCCACCCACTCCATTATGTTCTTGAGCACCTGTTTCTCCAGGTGCTTTTCTGAGTGCTGGAGATACACTGGTGAACCAGACAGACACAGCACTGAGCCATACAGAATCTGACTTTGCCATCACAGAGTTAAGAGTCTAATTTATAGCTTCTCACCATTTTCTCCCTTTCTTTCTCCCCCTCCCTCCCATCTTCCCCTCTCTTTCTCATTCCAGATCATCCTTCACTTTGAACAAGATAAATGTCCCTCAGATTCCACTTAAATTGCATCACTCCCTGGGTGAGGACCTTAATTGATTTCTTTTTGTCTCTCAGAACAGGTTTAGTCTGTGGGACTGTGAGCCCTGCATCAGCAAAGCCTGTGCTGGTCTTATTCGCTCCGCCGAGCAGAATAGCTGGCTCATAGGAGGTGCTCAGTTGACACCCATCCCATGGCTCCGTGTCTGTCAGTCCTGCAAGCCCTCCTCAGACCTTGTAGTCTTACTTCCTCTGCTCAGCCTGGACCCTGCCCTCCAGGCCAGGGGAGCTCTGATGGACTCTCCGTACCACCCTGAATTCCTCTCGCGGTGCTTGTCCTTGGGCTGGTTTCTCAGTCCCTCCTACGTTGATCCCAGTCTCATATCCAGTTTAATTTCTCACCTCTTTTGTAAAGATTGAACTGAATGCCTGGCCCGAGTGCCTCAGTCATTGAGCGTTGACCTACCAACCTGGAGGTCATGGTTAGATTCCTGGTCCAGGCACATGTCTAGGTTGCAGGATTGATCTCTGTTGGGGTGTGTGCAGGAGGCATCATTGATGTTTCTACTTCTGTCTCCCTCTCCCTTCCTCTCTGAAATCAATAAGAATATATATATTTTTAAAAAGACTGCACTGTATTCCCTCTCTCCCTCCTGCCCTCCCTCCCTCCCTCCTTCCCTCCCTCCTTCCTTTCCTTTATTTCTTTCTTCTTTCCTTCTCCTCCCCTTCCACTTCCCCTTCCTCTTTCCCTTTTCCCTTCCTCCTTTCCTTCCATCCCTGCTCTTCGTCAGGCATTATGGCAGGTCCTATGAATACGAATATGAGTCAGGAGTGACCTCTCTCTTTGAGGACCTCATACTCTTGTGGAGAAGACGTGAACGTAAATAACTATCACTCAGTGCCATTGGCTGTGACAGAGACAGGCACAGCTGCCAGAGGCCTGCCATTGGTGAGGCAGCTCCTGTGGGGTCAGGAAAGGCCTCTAGAAGCGGGGGCTTCACTGGCTGATCCTCGAAGGGCAATGAGGAGTAAGTCAGGGAGTCTGGCTGGGGCAGGTGCCGAGGAAGCGAGCATCGGACACAAATATGGCTGCAAACCAGGGATATCACACCTTCCCATTCCCAGCTCTGGGCGGGGACCTTGTCATCTCTGAATGTTATTTGGCATCAGATCTCACATCAGATCCCGGCCTCGCGGGGGGACTCTTCTTTGACTAGTTTTTGAGCTTCAGTGCATCACTTGTGGAATCTGAGTGTTAGCACCGGGATTGGTGCATAGCAGGTGCTGAGTAAATATATGCTGAGCAGGTGAATGAGTAGCTACCTGGCAGTGTTTATTGCTGGAAGTGTGCAAAGCGATGAGGTTGCTCGTCGTCGTGTGTTAGTCATATACAATTTTGGGTTACAGTGTGCACCACCGTCGTCTCCTTCGTTGCTAGGACTCATCCAAATGTGACTCCCGGGCTGACAGAAAATCGTGCCTCCGCCTCAGCAATGGGTTTTGTAGTTGGTGAAGGGACCTAGGTACACTTCTACTTCAACTTCAGATGTGAGGGGGGAAAAGGCTTCAATGCAGTCAGTTTGATGCCAAAACCTTATTTCTACTTACAAAAGGCACGCCTGGAAAGGCTTACAGAAACTGGATTTGAGAAGATTAATTTAATTGTAAAGGAATGGATGCATTTCTATTATAATTTTTAAAAAATGTATCTTTATTGTTGAGAGTATTACAGCTGTCCCCTTTGTTTTGCTTTTTTTTTTTTTAACTCCATTGACCCCCTCCACCTCTCTTGTGCCCCTCCCAGACCTTCTCCAGACTATCCATTTGTCTCCAGGGGCTATGCATAGATGGTGAAGGTTAATCCTCACCCCGCGCCCTCCAACCCCAACTTCCCTCTGAGATGTGTCGGTCTGCTCCAAGCTTCTTTGTCTCCGGATCTGCTTTGTTCATCCGTTTATTTTGTTCGTTAGATTCCGCATACAATTTTGATAGACATTTTCATCAATGCAGACTCTTTGTCATGTGAAAAAAACCTTTGCCATATGAGTCATCCTTCTTTTATTACATATCACATGTACACTTTATTAAAAATATACATATTAGAGTCCAAGTTCCAAATGAAAAAAAAAAAAAAGAAGAGACATGTGTAGAGAGGACAAGCTATTGTTGGCTAAGACGTGAGCGGAATGTGGTTCATCTGCTCCCTCCCAAAAGAGTCCCTAAATTCCAATCACCCCTCTTTCTGGCCTCCCAACTTCAGCCTTGACCCTTCCTTTTAAATATAGACAATAAGCTAAATAAAGCCTATTGCTCACTTCCTCTACCCCCCAACTTTTTCTGAATAAAATGCAGCAGCACAAGTGCTGGCAGCAGTCCTTTTAAAAACTGCCAGGTGATCCGATTTTGCTAAATCGGACTTTTTCTTCCTCCGCTCTCTTGACCCCTTGCCCCGCATTAAAACGAAATCTTCGGTGTCCCGGTGGCTGGCTGTGCCTCCCCGTGCTGTCCTTCCCTCCTCTAATGAGGCGCTCCAATGAGCTCTGCCGACCCTGCTGCCCCAGAGGTGGAACCATATTTGAGGCATCCCCCTCTGTCTCAGCAGAAACGAGGAGGGCACGGGTGGCACTCACCAAGCAAATAGCTGTGCCAATCACCGTGTCTCAGGTCTCACACGCCGTATCCCATTTAAAGCCTGACCTTGACCGTGGTTGGTACGGAAATTCAAAGTTCAGGCTTCACCCAGAACAAATACTGCAGTGCTATTTTCTAGTACAATAGCCAAGAGAAGAAAGCAATCTAGGTGTCCATCAATAGGTAAAAGGATAAAGGATATGTGGTATGTATGTATATACCATGGGATATCACTCAGCCAGCCATGGAAAAGGATGAACTCATGCCATTGGGGACAACGTGGATGGACTTCGAAGGTATTGTGCTAAGTGAAATGAGTCAGAGGAAGACAAAACAGCGTACGAATGGACTTGCACGCGTGGAATCTAATGAACAAAACAAGTTGAACAAACGTAGCAGAACAGAAACAGACTCATAAATACAGGAAGCGAACTGTTGGTAACCAGAGAGGGGAGGGTTTGGAGGGGTAGGTGGAAGAGGTGATGGAGATGAAGAGGTGCAAACTTCCAGCTGTAAAATAAGTCACGGGGATGTACAGCATAGGGAATACAGTCAATAATATTGTAATAACTTTGTATGGTGACAGATAGTCACTAAACTTATTGGGGGGGATCATTTTTCATTTTGTAGTGTATACAGAATATAAATACTGTGTTTCCCTGAAAATAAGACATCCTCCGAAAATAAGACCTACTTCATGGAAATACAAGATGTCCCCTGAAAATAAGACCTAGCGCATCTCCGGGAGCAAAAATTAATATAAGACACTGTCTTATTTTCGGGGAAACAGGGTATTAAATCACTGTGATGTACCTGAAACTAATAGGATATTGCATGTCAAATGATAGGCCCAAAACCAACCAACCAACCAACCAACCAAACAAACAAACACAAACCTGTTCTCTAGGGAATAATCTAGCCAATCAAATATACTATCTGAGCCTTTTGTCTAAACATAAGGGGCCATAGAGTGCAAACAGCAGCAACACCCAGGGGGCATTTCATCCAGTAACACAGAAAGAGGGTCAGCATGAATAGGTTACTTTCCCACGTAACCAGAGAAAGTTTTTCATGTAGCACATGCTGGGAGTTGTGTTCATGGAGCTAAAAGTCAGCGTGGTCTCTGCAGCGAAGATCCATCACTGGCAGACGCTCACAGGCAGAACACTCAATCCAAGGAAGACACTGGGTGCATTTGGCAGATCCCACACCAAAAAGTTTAAATAATCCCTTTAGTGAGATCAACAGAAAGAACTGCTTGTGAGACGCGATTGGTGTCTTCTGGACGCCTGTGAGACATGGGACCTATCTTGGTACTGTCTCAGCATCGTTTCTCTAAGCTACATAGTTCTTCTGTGGGGGAAGAATTGAGTTAGTGCCAGAAACATACAATAGTGATGCTGGCTATTAGTTGTAGTTTGTTTGATGCATATTTGTTTACATAAGTCATCCAGTAAACCATTTTAATGCTTTCCATATTGTAGATTCAGTCACTTCCTGTCATTACTGTTAGTTGAAGGAATTCTTCTAGGTTTGTACAGGAGGGTATCTAGGAATAGTAAGCCCAGCTGAGTGTGTCCAAGTTCTCTAAACCCCGAAGGGAAAATTAGGCAAGCAGTGTCATGCTATAGAGTACTGGTGGTCTGGTCCATGGATTTGTGCACATTGAAAGGAAATTCATTAGAAGAAATATTTTAATATCACTATTCGCCCTTTCTCTGTAATAGAAGTGCCAACCAGATTCACCGTCGACAATGACAGATGGAAACACACATGTGCAATTGGCACCAGCAAGAGCTTTATATGTATCATGCATGCGTGAGTCAACTTAGACTTTTATATATAAAGTAGGTTCTTGGGTTATGTTGGAGATCTATTCCTATGGCATGATGTAACATGATTTTTCACTGTAAGTTTAAACCCACCTACATAAGCACCTCCGTCACTCACATGGAGCACATACACAGTAGTAATAAAGTGAAACAGTAAAAAAATTTTTTAAAAAGAAATAAAACAGTTCCTGACCTTTACTTGTGGTAAATAAATAATAAAAAAACATAAGGCACATATGTACATATGTCGAAATGACGGAACTTTTTTTTAATAAGTAAATGGGAGATGGTGATGTAACCACGAAATGACATTTGTCGAGTCCAACATAACCTGAGGACTGCCTGTATATATCTGTATCTATATCTATATCTATATATCTATATCTATATCTACCTATCTATATCTATATCTATATCTATATCTATATCTATATATCATCTACATCTATAAATATATAAAAAGATATATAAATATATCTATATAGATAGATATATAGACATATAGATAGATAGATAGATAGATAGATAGATAGATATAGATATATACTAGAAGCCCAGTGCACAGATTTGTGCATGGGGGGGAGGTCCCCTCAGCCTGGCCTGCACCCTCCCACAATCCAGGACCCCTTGGGGGAAGTCTGACTGTCAGTTTAGGCCAGGCCTGCAGGGATTGGGCCTAAACTGGCAGTTGGACATCCCCTGATGTGCCAAGTGGCAGGCAGCCATGGAAGAGCCCAAGCTGGTGCTGTACTCATGTGCATCTCAGCCTGCTGTTCCTGCCACTGCCACTTGGTAGCGCTGCCGCAGAGTCAGGAGAGGCTCTCACTGCCACAGCTGCACTTGCCAGCAGTGAGCCTGGCTTCTGACTGAGTGGGCACTCCGCCTGTGGGAATGCACTGACCGCCTGTGGACAGCTCCTGCATTGAGCATCTGCCCCTTGATGGTCATTGGGCATCATAGCGACTTGTCAACCAGTCGTTCCAGTCGTAACAGTTACTTAGGCATATACATATATACATATATATTATATTTTATATTATATATATATAATATAAAAATATAAGTATATATATATTAAACTTGCTTAATTGTACCTGCTTTCTGATTTAGCTAAACGTCCAACCCAGTGAAGCACCCAACTTCTCTTACAGGTAATCGTCAACAACCCAGCCCAGTAAATATCAACACGAAGCAGATTATTATTGTAGATCATGCCGGGAGAACAAAGGGTAAAATATTAAACTGCACCAGTGTTTGACTATATTCTGTGCAGTGAGAAAACCTGAAGTCATGTTCAAGGTCCACCATTTCTTACTTTTCAGTTGGGTCAAGTTTCTAAGCTTTCTAAATCTGTTTTCCGGCTAATGCTTTAAAATTATGCTTTAAAATTTTTACTGTATTAGTATTCCAGGCAAAATATCTCAAAACAAAACAAAACAAATAAGTGGGAAGCTATTGTGCCATACCAGACATCAATTTGCCCTTTAAAATACCGATTTCACCCTAGCTGGTTTGGCTCAGTGGATAGAGCGCTGGCCTGTGGACTGAGGGGTCCAGGGTTCGATTCCGATCAAGGGCCATGCCTGGGTTGTGGGCTCAGTCGTCAGAAGGGGGTGTATAGGAGGTAGCTGATGGATGATTCTCTCTCATCATTGATGTTTCTCTCTCCTTCCTCTCTGAAATAATTAAAAATATATTTAAAATACTGAGTTCCTCCAAAGTGAGGGAATATACTTCTAAGGAAGAGAGTATAAGAAAACCCTCTCTCTAGTTTGTGTCTTCCCTGGGATCTAAGATCTGCCCCAGAGCATCGGGTTGTCTTTAGTTGACGCAGGTATCCATGGCTTCAGCTCAACGTCTGCACAGTCAGGAAAAGACCGTTTCCACAGCGTCTCGCTGGTTTTTGATGAACAGATGTAGAAACCCTGGCACATCCCCACCTTCTGCTGTCTGTGCCCTGGTGTGATCCTTTCTTCTTGGACACGGGCCAGGCGTGGCGCTCTGCTTCCGATGAAAATGACATGGCAAAGGTGTTGGGGTTACAAAGGGACGGTGGCTTCTGTCTCAGGCGCCCTCTTGCGTTCTCACGCCCTGGCTCTGAGGGGAGCCAGCTGCCAGGTTACGAGCTGCCCCATGAAGAGGCCCAAGTGGCAAGAAACCCAAGTCTCCGGCCGGCAGCCGGCGAGCCCCGGAGGCCTACCAGCAGCCGCGGTGGTGAGCTTGGAATCAGACCTCTCCCCAGGGGAGCCTGGCCGTGACAGCGGACTCTGCGGACGGCCTCAGCTGCGGCCGGTGAGAGACCCCGAGCCAGAGGCCCCGGGCAAAGTGACACCGGGCTCGCTGACCTTCAGAGACTGGGACAAAGAAATGCGATCAAGCTGCTGAATGCTGGGGTGACTTGTTCTTAGCGAGGGGTGGCCAGTGCAAACGGGGTCTGGCGCGGAGCGGATGCTCTGTTGCTAACAGTCCTCACTCTCCCGCGCTTCCTTCCTTTGGCGTCTGGGGAATGAATGGTGGCCTCCAAAGTGGCCTGACTCTTCTGCAAGGTCTGACTCCATGAAGCAGAATTCTCCATTGCAAGCTTCCTTCCTTCCTTCCTTCCTTCCTTCCTTCCTTCCTTCCTTCCTTCCTTCCTTCCCTCCCTCCCTCCCTCCCTCCCTCCCTCCCTCCCTCCCTCCCTCCCTCCTTCCCTCCTTCCCTCCTTCCTTCCTTCCTTCCTTCCTTCCTTCCTTCCTTCCTTCCTTCCTTCCTTCCTTCTTTCCTTCCCTCCTTCCCTTCCTCCCTCCCCCCTCCCTCCCTCCCTCCCTCCCTCCCTCCCTCCCTCCCTCCCTCCCTCCTTTCTTCCTTCCTTCCTTCCTTCCTTCCTTCCTTCCTTCCTTCCTTGTCAATCCTCACCCAAGAATATTTTTCCGATTGATGGAGAGACTGAGAAACATCGATGTGAGAGAGAGATACATCCATCCGTTGCTTCCCGCAACCACCCTGACAGGGGGCCGGGGATTGAACCTGTAACCCAGGTACCTGTGTCCTTGACTGGGAATTGAACCTGTGACCCTTTGGTCCGCAGGCAGACACTCTAACCCAGGCGTGGGCAAACTACGGCCCGCGGGCCGGATGGCTGTTCTAAACTATTGAAATAAAAAAATAAAAAAAAGACCGTATCCTTTTTATGTAATGATGTTTACTTTGAATTTATATTAGCTCACACAAACACTCCATCCATGCTTTTGATCCAGCCCTCCGGTCCAGTTGAAGAACCCATTGTGGCCCTCGAGTCAAAAAGTTTGCCCACCCCTGCTCTAACCCTTGTGCCAAACTGGTGAGGGCTCTCTTTTCTTTGTTGACACATATTTTAAAAAAATATATATTTTATTGATATTTCACAGAGAGGAAGGGAGAGGGATAGAGAGCTAGAAATGTCGATGAGAGAGAAACATTGACCAGCCACCTCTTGCACGCCCCCGACTGGGGATGTGCCTGCAACCAAGGTACATGCCCTTGACCGGAATCGAACCCAGGACCTTTTTCAGTCTGCAGACCGATGCTCTACCACTGAGACAAACCAGTTCCGGTGTTGACACATATTTTATTTGGGTGCAGCTCCACGTGAAATTTTGCATCCCAATTGCCCTCAGAGCCCGGGCTCGGAGGTACAGCATTGGACACTGCAGGCGCCCGGAGCTGCCCGGTAGAGCGCCTTTCACAGGCTGTGTGGCTGCCCCCGGGCCTTGGCACAGACGCGGGAAGGCAATCCTGCATGCTTCTGGTGGAAGCACATGGGGAACGGGTGTGCGTGCCGAGGGTTTTTCTTTCTTTCTTTCTTTTTTTAGTTCTTTCCCTCTTCTCTTACATTCTCTGGCCGACTGTAAAATTAAATCTCTTCCCCTGGGATCACTTTGAACTTTTATCTCTCCTCAGATACAGGCTCTCAGCTTTCAGGTTTCTCCCCGTCTGTTCCAAGCTGCGAATCGACAGATCGCAAGCGGAGACGACGTCTGAAGTCCCCGGGGGGAATCGTTGGTTTGATGAGGCGTCCGTCCCTGGGCGAGGCAGACCCTTGTGGAATTTCTGGGGTCTGCCTGCCAGGATGGGTTTCATTTGATCTCCCTGAGAACTGAAGAAAGTCGGAGTCTTAGATCCAAAGCGAGATGACTGCGGGCCGGGTCCCCTGCTTGCTTGCTTTCTTTTTTAACCTTGAAATTCCTGAGATGATAGATATATATTTTTTTCCCCCTTGTGAGATCCAAATGGGGAAAATAATCCGCCCCAGGGATTCGCTGGCTGCTGGCATCTCTCCCAAGGTCTGAAGAGCAATTTTGCTCTTAGAAAAAAAAAAAGAAAGAAAGCAAGAAAAAAGAAAAGTTCTTCTACAACCTGATCAGGGGTCCTGATTCTACTGCACTCTGGTAGGGAGTAGCTTAAAGGTTTCGATCCATCCGTTCGTTTCTCCAGGCCAGCTCTGAGCGCCCTGCAGGGGCCAGAAGGCTGCTAACCGTTCCAGGAGGGCTCGGGGGAAGGCAGGAGAGAGAGGGGCTGCTTTTCAAAATGGCTCATGTTGTGTGCGTGTCTGTATCCCAGTAGATGCGTGTGGGCACATCTTTGTCCAGACTAGCTCCCTACACACGGGGGCTCCCAGTCAGGCTTAGCCGAGCGATTTCCCCCCCCAGCAGCTCATACCCAATGTCCTTAGCTCTCTGGGAGCTGCCGTCTGGAAAGTGACATTTGCACCTCCCTGACCCCCCCCACTCCCCCCCGCCCCAGTTTCACTGGATCCTTGCTTTGTTGCCATGTGACTGTGCCACCCGCTGCCTCATGGGAGCAGGGGCAGAGCCTGTCTTGTCCATCAAAGGGTTTCTGATGCTTGGGGGGCAGCATCCGGCTCATAGTAGGTACTCCACAGCGTCTGGCTCACAGTAGGTCCACGGCCGATATTTGTTAAATGTTGAACTCGTACTGCTAAGCATGCTGACTCGATAAGGGAGGGACTGGCCAGCGTTTTCAGAGGATTTACCCCGAAATGTTGCCTACGATCACGTTTTGTGACCTATTAGGAGGGCTTTCCTGTTCTAGAATGAAGAATAGATGTGCCTCTCCTGGAGGGAAAACCACTTGGCTTCAGTTGCGTGGACACAGAGTTCTCCTCCCCCTCGTGCCTGGCCCGCCCGTGGTCACACAGACTCCACAGAACACCTCGCTCCCACGGCGCCTGTGCTATAGGGCCTTGAGAAGCACACTTGCCGCTGATTGCTAATTTTTGTGGGATCGTGCAATATCGTGTGCCTTTGTTTGTATTTAAGTTCTAGGGAGTTAATACGGAAAAATAAGGCCTTGGGAAGGGAGGAGGAATGGGAGGTGGCCCTGGGAGGAGAGCATGGGCGTGGTGAAGAAGATAGGGGTTTCCATGGAAACAGGGAGGAGCCGAAGAGAGGAAGGTCCTGAGGTCTGGATGGTGAAAATCAGGCCCGGGGTCCCCCCCAGGCCTTTCGGACGGGCCAGGAGGTGCTGTGTGCGCCCGCTAGGCTTGGGCAACAGGGTGCATATGTGGGTAGCACCTGGGGGTGAACCTGTGTCTGGAACCCTCTGAAAATGGGGAAGGAGGCAAAACCATTGAATCCGGTTCACATCTCCGCTGTGGCACTGTCAGCGGCGACACTGGCTTCTCCAAGCCTCGGTGTCCTGTCTGTAAAAGGTGGCTCGTAGCCGTGTGTCCTGCCAGGGTTCTTCAAGGTTCAATACGGCGATGAACCGGAAGTAGCCGATAATGTATCCAGCGCTCGAATGTTTGTCACCGCTATTGTTGCATTGAGCCCGCCATGGATCCTTCTCTCCTCTAGGTCATCTCATGGACCCGCTGGAGTGGCATTGGAAAGATGGGAGTGGGGGGGGCAAAGTCTCAGTTTCCCTACATTTACTATCAGGCGTTTGTCACATGTCACTGGCCCTTCTTGGGTGGGCCTTGTGTTCACCCACTACCTTGTGTCTGTAGGCAAATCACAGAAAACGGGAATCAGTAAAAAATCACAAGTACATTCTGAAAGTTTTGAAAAATAATGCCATTAACACACACACACACACACACACACACACACACACACACAGAATCCTTCTTCTCAGAGGCACCACGGGAATACATTGTATGCACATCACACAGCAGAACTGTAAAAACCCATCTGAGACATCTCGGTTGGCAACCATCCTCCTTTTTGGCAGCTGCTGCATCACCCCATTTCTCTCTCCATCCACCGCCTTTCTTCATCCTCCGGTGTTTCTCCAGCGTCCTTCTCTTTCCTGAGCTCTTTCTGATTTCCTTAAGCTTTTATTTAGAGAAGAAGCCATCATTTTTCTTTTTCAAAGAGCCAGAGAGCAAATAATTTAGGCTTTGTGGGCTATACGTTCTGTGTTATAAGGACTCAGCTCCGCCCTTGGAACTTGAAAGCAGCCATAGACCAATAAGGAATTGGATGGGTGTGGCTTGTTCCAATAAAACTTTATTGATGAAAACAGGAAGTGGGCCAGATTTGGTCCATGGGCTGTAATTTGTGGACTCTCAATTTCAGACAAATGAATACTTTTTTCTTTAATCTTTACCAATGGATATTTGTATCACCCCACTCAGCAATACTGAGGATTCTGTTGTGGATGTTTCTATCTTTGGAGGAGCAGGCAGGTGGTGGGGTGTTGTAGATAACTATTAGCATTTGCTCCATCTCATGTTGATTAACCAAGTCAAAATGATTCTTTACTCATACTGCCCATCAGACACATGTGTTGGGTACCACTGAGCCCTGGAGTTAGTGTGACAGGTTTCCTAGGTTCCAAGATGAGGTGTGTGTGTGTGTGTGTGTGTGTGTGTGTGTGTGTGAGAGAGAGAGAGAGAGAGAGAGAGAGAGAGAGAGAGAGAGAGAGATGTTTGGGACCAGACTTCTCTTGTCCAACAATGGGGAAAACGAAGGTTCTATTCTTTGGCCTCTTTCACTTTCTCATTTGATTCTGAGAAGATCCTCACATCAAATTGGATGATGGAAAAAGCACCAGACCAGAGCTTGGGGATCTGATTGCTATTATGGCCGTGTTACTACTTTTAGGTTTGGCCTTGGCAAGTTCATTCATTCCCTGGTTTAGGTCTGTCAGGTATTAAATTAGAATCTTTGGTCACCAAATCTTTCAGCAATTGATTCTCATTCAGATAAAATCTCACCTGGAGTTCAGATGTGTCTGAAATGAAGAGGGGCTGGGGCATCGCTTTGTCCTCACCCTCAATCTCCCCTCCACCTGCGGGAGGGTCCCCCGAGCATCTCTGCGGGGTCCAGGGGCTGTAGGCAGCATAGATCCAAGGTCACTAAGCTTCTGCCGTCGCTGAGCATTCTAGACACGTCCCTTCAACGTGCCAGACACTTTTTGTGGATTTGTTCTCCTGTGCTCTCTTCCTGGGTGACTTTCCACTCTTTCCAATCTTGACACCTCGCCTATCCTCTGTGGTCCTACCCAAAATACCCATTTCTAGGGCTCATCTAACTAAGTGTCTTTTTATATAAGATTTTGGGAAGAGCCAATGATTCCAGAAGAATCTCAAGTCACGGCTTTTAGAGATCTTCGTTTCAATGAGCTGTTCCTCCCTACACCTAATAGTTTAGCAGAACCCAAATTCTGACCGGCAAAAGGCAACGTGGTTCATGTGGGGCCCCGTTGTCTGGATCATGCCTGGCACATCGCAGAGCCACAGTGTTACTGAGCACATTTTTTTTCTTTTATTGATTTTTTTTACAGAGAGGAAGGGAGAGGGATAGAGAGTTAGAAACGTCGATGAGAGAGAAACGTCTGTCAGCTGTCTCTTGCACACTCCCTATTGGGGATGTGCCCGCAACCAAGGTACATGTCCTTGACCTGAATCAAACCTGGGACCCTTGAGTCCACAGGCCAATGCTCTATCCACTGAGCCAAACCAGTCAGGGTTGAGCAAGTTTTCTTTATATTTCCTTTCCTCTATTGGTTCCCCGCCGCCCCCACCCCCCTACACACACTCAAACCCCAGTCTTTACAGGTAAGGATGTTTCAGGGAAGAAAAGAATTCTGTGCATCAGAGGAAGGGAGTTTGGGGACGGAACGACTTGCAGGTCGAAAGGGTTTCCTGTGACAAGCCAGTGCGGAGGATGTCAGAAAGCCAGCCTACCCGGCGTTGTCCATTGCCATCCTGGATCCTGGCCACGTAAGAATCCCCTTTGCAGTGTTCTGTGCCAACAGGGCTTTTTCAGTCTAGATGGGTGACAGGTTTCACAGTCCCAGCTTTGCCCCCGTGCCCCTGCTCGGCTGTCCACCTGGACCCTCCGAGGCATGGCGCTGTGACTGGGCCAAACCCAGCATACACGGAGACAGGGATTCAAAGACGAAAAAGAAAATGATTTAGAGAGAAAGCCAAAAGAAATTACAATTAGCCGCAGGTTGCTCAATCTCCATTAGCCTCCCACTGTGCTGTGGTTCTGCAGCCAACGTAGATGATCCAAAGACAGTGTTTAAAGCCATTTAAGCTAAATTAGCAATCATGTAGAATTTCACCCAGAACCCCGTGTATATCGGCACTTTTCCCCTGAACAATTTCTGCCACAGAATCATGTGAGAAATCGAGGTCAAAAAAGACTAATAAAGGGGGAAGGTATTTTGAGCAAGACATTGAACATCTGTTATTTGCTCTGTGTGACTGAATGATTTCCAGTTGTCCCGTCTAAGTAGGGTGACTGTCTTGGTTTGCCCAAGGCAGTTCTGGTGTCTAGTTGTGGTCGTGGCATCTTGCTTAGTACCATTTCCCCTTGCATCCTAAAAGCGTTCCTATCTGGACACGAAATCATCTGGTCACACTTTCTCTTCGCATGTGTAGGGAAAGCTCCCGTCTTTCGGAAGGCGTAGGAGGTGATGGGTGGCCACGTCCCTTTCACAGATGATGGCCCAGACTTAGATCTCCAGATCCTGAATCATGAAGTGTCTCCTCAATGACAGATGCCTTTGTTACAATTTACACGTCTCGATATAGCACAGTAGATTCTTAAATTCCTTACTACAGTGTTAGGCATATTATAAGCATTTTTCATTTTCAAGAACTATGCCTGCGGCTGGTATGGCTCAGTGTTTTAGCATGCCTGGGTTGCCGGCTTGATCCCCTGGGGGGTGGGGAGGGGAAGGAGGGTGTGCAGGGGGCAGGTGATTAATGATTCTCTCTCATCATTGATGTTTCTATCGCTCTCCTTCTCCCTTCCTCTCTAAAATCAATAAAAATATGTTATATATATATAAAAAGAAGTACGCCTGGGTTGATCTATTTGTCAACAACTTGGTGGTCCGTTTGGTGCTTCTTGCCATGTCGAGGAAGATGGTAGTAGGTTGTGTCTCTCGCTCTGGTTCTGCCACTGCTCCACAACTCAGGGAGGCCGACGGAAGTTGTCCAGGATGGGCAGGGGTGTGTGTCTACTGACCTTCAAGATCGCTGTGGTCTCAGAGCCCATGCTTGTGTTGAAAGCGACAGCTCGCTTCCATGTCTCTAAAAAGGGAGTGCCATGGGCATTTCAGGTCTGCCTCTCCTCTCCGAACTAGACTGAGCGGAGTCTGACCCTGGCTTTGAGGAACTTACACTTTCTGGGTCTATTTTCCCATCAGTAGAAATCGTGTGTGGCTCTCCCTCAGAGAGTGCCAAGGTGAGGCTCAGGTCACGCGATGTCTGGAAGCGGTGTCCTCTCCACCAGGTGAAAGGCAGTTCTTTTTAAAACTTGTTTTTCTCGGGTGTTTCTTCTTCTTCTTTTTTTTTTTTTTGCTTGTTAATCTTCACCTGAGGATGTTTTTTCCCATTGCTTTTCAGAGAGAAGGGAAGGGAAGGGAAAGAAGGGAGGGGGAGAGAGAAAGAAAGAGAGAGCCGAATCCGGTTTGGCTCAGTGGATAGAGCATCGGTCTGCGGACTGAAAGGTCCCGGGTTCAATTCCGGTCAAGGGCATGCACATTGGTTGCGGGCACATCCCCGGTAGGGGGTGTGCAAGAGGCAGCTGGTCGGTGTTTCTCTCTCATCGACGTTTCTAGCTCTCTATCTCTCTCCCTTCCTCTCTGTAAAATATCAATAAAATATATTTAAAAAAAAAAAGAGAGAGAGGGAGAAAGAGAGATATGAGAGAGACACATCGACTGGTTGCCTCTAGCACCTCCCTGGATGAGGGTGAGGGAGTGGGGAGCGAACCACAACCTAGGTACATGACCTTGACTAGGAATCGAACCTGCAGACCCTTTGGTGCGTGGGCCAATGCTCTAACCACAGAGAAACACCAACCAGGGCAAAAGGCAGTTAGGTCATTTTGCTGGTGCATTAGAAGGCAATAGTCAGCCAATTCCTGGCAGCTTCACCCTGACTCAGAATAGGCCCCCTTCTAGCACTTACCTCCCCTCCCTTTGCTCAAGCACTCTGATTTCCTTCTGGGGAATTACATTTTTTTTCCCTTGTGAGCGCCCGGTTCTTTGTCTATAAAACAGGGACAATTATAGCCGCTAAGACCAGACATGGCCAACTGGACTTTTTCTGTCCTAGAGCTTTAAACGATGCCACCATCTATTTTTTGCTAGAAAGGACAAACTCATTCTGCTTCTGAGTGATGGAAGTAGGACACGCCAGCCAGGTCCTGTCTGACCCGTGAAGTTCAAATTAATTCATTCATGCATTGAGCAAATGTGTATCGATGTCTTTGTGTCAGACTGTGTGTGCCGAAGCCTTTCTCCTTTAATCCTTGGTTACATATTATGTACTGGGGCCTTGCTGCTTGCTTTGCAAATGAAGAAGATGGAACGCATGGAATTTAAGCAACTTGCCCAAGATTACACAGAGAGAGAGCATTGCAAGGCCAAGGTTTGATCTTGGATCTGTCTCACTCTTTTCGGTGGCGTTTGGCCTCCCTGCTAAGGGAGGAACACTTGGACACCTATTTCATCTAAAATGCTAGGGAGTGATTGTCCCTTTGTTCTTCTACCCAAGTGTCCGCAGCAGTGATGAAAGATTCCATAAGAAGGGACCATATGGGTGGGGGGGGCATCTATTGTCTAGCACAGTGGTTGGCAGACTCATTAGTCAACGGAGCCAAATATCAACAGCACAACGATGGAAATTTCTTTTGAGAGCATACATTTTAAAACGTAAACCTCTTTTAATGCCACTTCTTCAAAATAGACTCACCCAGGCCGTGGTATTTTTGTGGAAGAGCCACACTCAAGGGGCCAAAGAACCGCCTGTGGCTCGTGAGCCGCAGTTGGCCGACCACGGGTCTAGCTCGTCTTGTGTCCTCTTCCTTCTCCCTCCTCCTCATGATGATAATGATGGCAGCAGGCTCCTTCCGTTGGGAGGCACAGCCATTGGCCCGTTCTGTGTAATTCCTGTGGGGCTGTCAGTTACTGAAACAGCTCTTCTGGCTGTAGGGTCTTACCACTGATCCAAGCCGACCAATCACAGTACTCTTTCCCTGGCCACCAAGGCTTGGTCTAAAGAGGTGGGCACATGACCCAAACCAGCCAATCAGTTTCTCCCCTAGGCCTTGTATATATTGAAGAAGGAAGAGATCTTTTTTTCTGCCTGTGGGATCTTCATTGAAGACCCTGGATATAGCCATGTCCCTTCCAGGCAGGTGGAATCATGAGAAGCCAGAGAATGGGACCGACCTACAGAGGGAAGCTGAAGAAGGAGATATTACTCAACAAATCAGGCCCCACCCCTTTTTTATTTTTGAGTTTTGTCTGTCATCTGGAATGGGCTAATGCAAGATGCTTCCTCGCACGTTTGTAGAAGCCCAGCATTCAGGAAGCAATTTCCTTTGCTACCTGTGAGTGACTTGTAGGGGAGGGGACAGTGGTGGCAGAAGTGGGTCATGATTATGGTCATGTGGTGTGCGTTGTGGTTGGCTGGTTGGTGTTTGGTGTGAGAGTGAGTGTCTCAGGGAAAAGTCATTTGCTCATTTGTTTGTTCCCTTGGCTCTTGATTCACTCAGGTGGCCCCTGAGAAACAGCCATGGTGCAGGTGCAGGAGGCAGCCCTGAGCCATGGTCTCTGCCCTCACGGAACTCACAGCCTAGAGCTCCCTTTTCCTTGGAGCCTCCAGGGTCTTCCTCTCCGCAGGATGTGTTTGCCTTCAGAATCTACTACTTGGGGCACTAAATTATTTACAGACTCTTTTTACCGGAGCATCCAACAGTTTAAAGACAGATTCTGTTTCTGAGGCCTGGGGCCAAAGCTCTTTGCAGAGAGAGAGAGAGAGAGAGAGAGAGAGAGAGAGAGAGAGAGACTGACTTCCCTTATCGCATCTCTCTCTCGTTTCGCCCTCAGCATACCATGGATTCGGAGCAGATCTCTTGCCAAAGTCTTTCCTAGAGGAATTTTTTTGAGTGGAACTTGAGCCCTTTTGAATACGCTCCTCTCTGTCCACTTGAATTTAACCTCACTTGTGGATCCTGGTGGAGCCTGAGAAAGAGGCTGTGCCCACTTATGGGAACAGAGCGGGTACAGAGGGCCTCAATGCCACACAGAACCTGGTGATGGTGTCTGCTCAGCCCCTTTCTCTACCCCCGCTGTGCCTCCTCTGGGCCTCTCACCATCAGGTTTGGTTGCAACCTCTTCCTGCTCCACCGCCCCCTCCGTACCTGGGCATCAAACGCCAGGTTGAGCCTTTCTGTAATGTCTTTCTTTAATTTAAAAAATGTGTTTTTATTGGTTTCAGAGAGGACAGGAGAGAGAGAGAGAGACAGTAGAAACATCAATGATGAGAATCACTGATTGGCTGCCTCCTGAACCCCTCCTACTGGGGATTGAGCCTGCCCTCCCTCCTACTCTGAATCCAACTGTGATCTCTTGGTCAACATTCAACCACTGAGCCACACCGGCTGGCTTTTTTTTAAATGAACATATTCCAGGGGTGGTTGGAATATCGATTCAAGGCCATGATGAGCAGAATCAAATCAGCGAAAGTGGCAGTGGGAGTGGAAGGAAGGGCGTAGGGACTGGAAGGGTTTGGAAATGTTATGGGGTACAACAGAGAGTGAAGAGGGGTGCACGGAACCACCCCATCGATGGTGCCACCGCTGGGCTCGGAGGCTGGTCCTCCTGACTCTGGCTGGTGCTCGTTCAACTGCCCTGACCTGTGTCCCTTTGCTTTTTCTCCAAACACTGAGAGAATTGCTTCCTTGGAAAGAATTTCAGCTTACAGCTGGAAGATAAACCTCCCAGCTTTCTGGAGTTCTGTTCGCCTTTCAAGCGCGTGACTGTCTGTGCCCCTGCTTCCTGGTGGGAGGTAGTGTGTGGGCGAGGGTGTTACATTATTAATAAAATATGAATACATTAGGGCATTTATTTTAATGTAACATGTGGGAAACATGGTCTTTAATGGAGCTCTTTGGCAAGCGGCCGGGCGGGAAATGCGCGTTGGCCCCGGGACCTCCAAAAGCCCTTGATCAGGCCGGGGGTCCCTGTTTCCAACAAAGCCCTTGACCCCTTGCGGTTTCAGTTCTGTTTACTCTCCGCGAGCATTTCTGGTTCAAAGGGAGGATCTTTATAAAGCCGGGCTGGAAAAGCCTATAAAATCTTAACGCTTCTTTGACATCAAATAGCTCTTTCAAAAGCAGCGGTCTGACGAAGTAAATAGGCACCCGGCAGCACCGGCCATATGGAACGCGTTTGCCGTAACTGCCCCGCGCTTGAATAACAAAGGAGAGGAGTTCTTGGCAGAGGGAGTGAGGGGGTTTTCAGGACCCTGGACTATTGGGCGGCATGGCCAGATGCATTTTCACCGAGCTGCAGCCCTCCCAAGGAAAGGCCCTGCCTTTCTCTGTGGCGAAAACGGGCGGACGTGATGCTGCCGTCCATGAAAAAGATGTTTGTGCTCCATGTCAGTGCTCCATGTCAGAAAGCTCAATTCACTGCGATTGCCTTAAGGGGGCGCCCCTCCCCCGCCCCGGCCGAGCTCCCAAGGGCCTCGCTAAGCCCTGTGTGACAGCCACAGGGGCCACCTTCATGGTTTGACATGGAGAGCGAAGGTGGAAACAGTGTTCAGATCGAGTGTTGTGGATGGAGATGGGGAGGGGTAGGGGGCTTGGTCTCCCCGGCACAGGTGGCTCTGTCCTACCTGGCTGTGTGGCACTGTGAGCTGCTGAAATCACGCGATTTCTCCAGCTAAGCAGAGACAGTGCTACATCCGAGCTGTTTACTGGCAAGCTCTGACTCTCATGATGGACAGACCTGCCTGGGCTGAAACACAGGCACATCCGCTGTCTCTCAAAGTCAGCGTCTTGAAAGTCCGGGCCTGATCCCCTCGGGCGATGGTGCCCTCCTGGAAACATCTGAGAGTGCGTAGACTGAGTGATTCCCATCTTGAGGTGACCTCAACTGTGCTTTATCCAACTTTCACCGCAATGAGAGCTGGGTTGTGGGTCCCTAGTAACCTTCCCCAATGAGAGACAATCCGTGTGCAATTTCAGATGGAAGGGACCTTGGAAGAGATGGAGCAGAGCAACAATACGATCCTGTTTCAGTTTTCAGAAGTCGCCCTGGCTGCTCCGGGGATGGAAGTGGGGGTGGGCGGGGGAATATGATGGGGAGAAGGGAGGAGATGGGGGAACTGGGAAGAGCGTGCCAAGAAAGAGGCAGCGATGAAATGGAGAGGTGTGAGGGCAGGGGAGAGGAAAGGAAGAGACCGATTGGGGAGCTTCTGGGTTTGATTTCTGGTCCTCTTATTGGCTGGACTTGGGGTTTGGTCCTCAGTTTCCTCATCTCTAAAATGGCAGCTACATCCCATTTCGCAGATGCGGACACGGAGGCCCGAAGAGTGGAGGTGGCTTGCCCAGGGCCACAAGGTTGGTCAATGCCAGGACCACGGTAGAACCTCCCTAATTTATCAGCAGTGTGAACCCCAACTGCCTTGTTCCCCAAAATGAAATGCATCCACACGGGATGAGAGTTCCCACCACAGACTATCAAAAGCATGCCCTGCATCATGCAGGGGACAGGCAAATGGAAAGGGAGCAAACCACACGTAACTCTCTGAGTGTGGCACTTGCCCTGGTGGTGTTGCTTAGCCCTCCATTAAAAAGAAAGAAAAAATACTGAGCGTCTTGTAGAAGGCGCGGAGGGTTAGAGAAGGCAAGTGGCTTTGTGAAGTCACACAGCTAGGAGTAGGCCAGGCTGCGGCTGGTGGCCCTGAGGCCTTTGCTGTCCTTGGGGTGTGAGGTCGGCCCTGCACTCAGCCACGCTGGGCCCCGAGGCCTGGAGCCGGGGGAGCTAGGGCCCTGCCCTCCCCACCTTTGCTGTCCCTGGAGGACACTGCCTGCTCCCCAGCCTGGCAGGAGCCCCTGGAGCGCACCCACTTTTCCATCCTTGCCAGTGGGTGAATATGGATGAGATTCCACATCTCCGGGTTGGAGGGGGTTCAGAGCGTAGGACCGAAGTCATAGCAGATACTGGAGTGTCTGTTTTGCTTCTTAAAAAGTAAGGGCCGCCCTCGCCAGTTTGGCTCAGTGGATAGAGCGTCGGCCCTCGGACTGAAGGGTCCCAGGTTCGATTCCGGTCAAGGGCATGTACCTTGGTTGCGGGCTCGATCCCCAGTGGGAGGTGTGCAGAAGGCAGCTGATCAATGTTTCTCTCTTATGGATGTTCCTCCCTCTTCCTTCCTCTCTTAAAAAAAAAAAGTAAGGGCCAATCCTGTTGTAAACTTCACAACGCCTATGACACTAGAATCCAGGGCTGGGCAAACTACGGCCTGCAGGCCGGATCCGGTGAATAAAACTATTGAATTAAAAAACACACACAAAAAGACCGGACCCTTTTATGTAATGATGTTTACTTTGAATTTATATGAGTTCACACCAACACTCCATCCATGCTTTTGTGCCAGCCCTCCGGTCCAGTTTAAGAACCCATTGTGGCCCTCGAGTCAAAAAGTTTGCCCACCCCTGCACTAGATCCTAATTGTTTCCCCACAACAAAGGAAGGATAACTATGTGATATGACGGAGGAATTAGCTAACTCTGCAGCAGTGACCATAGTGCAATTTATAAGTGTATCAAAGCAATGCATTGTGCACTTCAACTTTATACCATGTTATATGTCAATTACATTTTTCAAAAAATGAAGTGCCATTTGGATTTAAAAGAAAACCCCATCAAAAACCAAAGCATTACCAAAGCCGGTGTGGCTCAGTGGATAGAGCGCCGGTCTGAGAACTGACGGGTCCCAGGTTCGATTCTGGTCAAGGGCATGTACCTTGGTTGCAGGCACATCCCCAGTAGGGGGTGTGCAAGAGGCAGCTGGTCAATGTATCTCTCTCATCAATGTTTCTAGCTTTCTATCCCTCTTCCTTTATCTCTATAAAAAAATCAATAAAATATATTGGGGAAAAAACCCCCCGAAACCTCCCCCCGCAAAAACAACAACAAAATAAACAAAACAAAAACCAAAGCATCCAACATGGAATTTACGTTTTACTGCCTTTTATGGAGCGCAGAGCTGGAGAGGTCACCAGAGGGGATGCACATGCAGCTGCCTTGCTGGTTCCCGCTGCTCCCACCACCCCGACTTCCTCGGGCTCCCCTTCCTTTTCCTGCCCCTGGCGAGGCTGAGTCCCCTGGGCATCTCCTGCTGGCTGACCACTGACCCTCCCACCCTCCACCCCGTCACTCCCTGGGATGGGCAGTGGGCATTGTGACATTCCATCATGAATAGGAAGAGAGACTCAGGGATGCAGGAATAGGGAGAAACAGGGAGTGAGATGAGTGGGAGGAAGAAAGGGTCTGGAGGCCCAGGACGGTCTCTAGCCAGCCCCGGGCAGTGGGATCTGGTTCCCCGTTGCACCGTGTCCTCATCCTGGAGGGCGGGGATCGAAGGGACCTCGAGACCCCTCAGCTCTGATTTGGGGTCAGGCAGATTCCTGATTGTCCTTCTGGGCACAGGCCAAGGAGTCCCAGGACTTCCCAGGGGCCCAGTCTGCAGGGGCCGCGGGCTCTGGGGCTCCGAGCAGCTGGAGGGCTGACGTGGACCCCGGGGGATCTGAGCTGAGAGCAGGCAGCTCTGCGCCGTTCCCGGCATGCTAATTAAATACAGAGATTACACACCACCATCTCCCCAGAAAGCAGATTTATTGTACCTCGTTACCAGGTTTTATACACTCCACTTAGGCGAGACTCATGTTCTGTATTAGGAAAAGAACGCTGGGTCTTATGGCGCTAAACCTTCGGCTATTAAGAGGGAAACGTGCAGAGATGACAGTGGCGATGGGAGGCGGCACTTGTAGGCCCCTGAGCGGATGCTGAGGCCAGACACGGTCCAGGTGGCCCCGTGCTCTCGGCTGATGGCAGGGGAGGGCTGCACCGGAGTGCAGGTGGCACCAGGCTGAGCTGTGCCCTCGGAGGGGTGCGCATTCACTCTCCACTTCTGCCCAGGCGTTCCCTCCGGGTTGCACAGCTTGTGATTTAACCACACCCGGGGCTAGTCATAGGGCCTGGCACGGCTGGGTTTGGATGTAGGTAGATATAGGTGTGTGTGTGTGTGTGTGTGTGTGTGTGTGTGTGTGTGTGTGTTTATATAGGTAGAAATGTGTATGTGTATGTCCGTATGTCCGATGGGATTTTGTGTGTAAAATTTAAATATAATTTCCATTTATTATCCAAGGAAGAGACCCACAGGTCAAATAGTCACACCAGAATCTTAATGAGAAACAGCAGACCCCTGGCCAGCTCCTCCTCGCCTCCCTCCCTCCCCTTCCCCAGAGCGAGAGCTTCCTCCTCGGAGCAGTTGCTTTGCATACTCACCTGAAGGTTTCTGAAGATCACACGCATGCTTTTCCTTTGAATGCTGCCTCTGCTAGACACGGGAGGGCTTGCTGATGTGTGGAAGATGCGGGCTTCTCTCTGTTCCGCCGTCTCCCTGCCATCTCCCACGTGCGTGCCTTCCTCTTCATCCACTCAGCACCCGCTTTGGCCAAATGAACAGTCCGGGTGATTTCTTAAGCTAAGACGTGGCGACGAAGCTCCAATCGAGTTGTTACGATCACCAACATGTGTGCGCGCGAATGAATATGCAATGTCTCGTGATTGCATGGTGAATATCTCAGCTGTGAATATGCAATGTTTCCTGATTGCATTTTCTTTCTTCTGCAACTACTTACTTTGTCCAGAGCGGAAGCAACTGCTCTGTTCAGTGGTGGGATTTCCGTGCGTCCCAGACTCACCAGGCCTGTCAGTGTGGTCAAACCCAGCAGACGGCCTCTCGCTCCTGGAGCGTCTGCCCATGGCTCTGCCTGCACAGCTGCTCCCCAGCCCTGCTGCCTGGTTCCCTTCCTGGTGCTCCCTTCCCATCAGCCTGGGAAACCCCCATCTCCTGCGCTGTCTTCAGGTTCTGGGATCCCATCCTCATCCTCCCGGGATAGACGCTTCCTCCCAAACAAAGAGCATGGGCGGTATATTTCAAAAGGTATGCAAGGCTTAGGAAGATGCTTTCCCTGCTTCCACGCTGGATCAATGATGAGCTGGGTATAGAACTCTGGGCTGCAAGTACACATAGAGTAGTCACCCCTGTATTCCTGGTCTCAGTGACCCGAGGTCCACCGTGGTCTGAAAATATTAAACAGAAAATTCCGGAAGTAAATAATCTGTAAGCTTTAAATTGCATGCCGTTCTGTGCAGCTTGATAAAATCTTGCGATATCCTGCTCATCCATTCTGTTCAGACGTGGATCAGCCTCCACGCTGCAGACCCACCCTGTCAATTGGTCACGTAGGAGCCATCTTGGTTATCAGCTCAGCTGTCATGGTATCACAGTGTTTGTGCAGAAGTAGCCCTTGTTTTCCTTAATAGTGGCCCCCAAGTGCAAGAGTAGTGATGATGCGATTCAGATACGCCAAAGAGAAGCCAGACAGTGCCTCCTCTAAGCAACAAGGTGCATCCCTATAAAAAAACAGCACAGAATACATAGCAGGTTCCATACTCTCTGCTGTTTCAGCAGTCCACTTCGGGGGTCTTGGAATGTGTCCCCCTTGGATAATGGAGAGGCTACTCCATAAAATACTGTGTATTTTATGCTCACAATGTAGAACGATCTGCTAGGTCCCAACATACTTTCATTACTGATCCTTTGTCTATGACCTGCTTTCTCTTTCTAGAAGCTTTCAGGATTTCCCTGTTGTCTCCCTGGAGGTGTGATATTTCTCAGTAACTCACCTTTTGCTATCACACAGCTGAATTCTCAAAGGACCCTTTCAATCTGGAAATGTATGCCCTTTTGGGGTAGTCTTTCATTTCCGCCACAATTATCTCTTCTCTTTTTCCCCCTCTATTTTTTACTTTGTAGAACTTCTAGTATTCAAAGATTCCCCCCCCCCACACACACATTGATTCTCTAATTTTTTTAAAAAAAAAACTTTTTTTGCCTCCATTTTCCATTCTTTGTGCTATTTCACAAGTTTATTATTATTATGTAGACAAAGTTCATTTTCTGTTTTTGGATATATTTTCTTTCCTCTCCAAGGATATTGAAATCTGTGATAGGTTTTTTTTTTTATTTTTTTTATCTGTGTTTTGGTTCCTTTATGACGTCTGTTGACTTTGCTGTTCAAGTAAGGTGACCAGACGTCCCGCTTCTGGCGGGACAGTCCCGATTTTTGACAATTTGTCCCGAGTCCCACTGCGTTTTAAAAAAGTTCAAACGATTTAAAAGATTCTTTCCAAAAATTGGGACTTTTTTTTTAAAATGCTATGGGACGTGGGACAAATTGTTAAAAATCGGGACTGTTCCGCCAAAAGCGGGACGTCTGGTCACCTTATGTTAGAGACTTTTCTCAAGTGCTTGGCGATTCTTGGCCGTGCACACTTGTGTTTGAGGGAAACATCAGGCGGCTGGTCAGGAATATTACTTTGGAAGTGCAGACAGAGCAGGTCAGCTGAGGCTTCTTTATTCAAACACAGAGCCATTCTTTCTTCTCTCTCGGACCCACCCCCTGAGCCCAAACGTCAGTTTCTTAGGTCCCTTTCCTTGGGATGGTCACCTAGATGAGGGAGGAATTTTCCCCTTCCTGGGGATCAAGGCTCGGCTGCATGAGGTCCTGGAGTTCCCTACCTTTGGCTTATCACCCCTCTCTCTCTAAAAAGCAATAGAAGACATATATTAAAATACTGTTAGATGTGATAACAGTGTTCTGTGAGGTTTAAAAAAATATTACAAGAGCAATATTGCTGAAGCTCTCTCTCCCTTCTACACGTGTAATCACTTTTCTGGCTTTTTGTATGTATCATTTATTCCCCTCCAGAATGTTATCATATACGTGTATACCCTTAAACAATATATTCCTGGCCTTTTTGATTTAACATTATAAAAATTGTACCATGCAGTTAAGTATTCTTATGCAGCTTGCTTTTTTCCTCTCACCGTTGGGTTTGTGAAATGTATTCGTGATGATCTACATACTTGACCTTGATTCATGTTCACTGTTGTATACCATCCCATTGTGTGACCATACCATAGTTGGCTTTTCCATTTTCCTACTAAGGGATATTTTGGGATCCTTTCTAGAAAAGAAAAATGTGCTATAAATAGTTTTGTAAGTATATCTGGCTGCACACATGGTAGGTGACTAAGAATGGAATCATTGGGCCACGCGTGATACTCAGACGCAACTCCAGTAGCTGATGCCAAAGTGCGTTCCAAAGGGCTTGAGTTAATTTCTACCCTGTGTGTGCTGAGCACTGGCCGCGATTCCTCCGCTTACCATTTTTCCAAAGAGTGACTTGGTGAGCCTCCTCCAACAGTAGCAGTTACGCTTTTTAGAATGTCATTATGAATTCGTGGGTTAAATCTATGTGTTTTAATCCATTTTGGTCATTACCCTCGCTGATGTCCCAATTGCCCCATCTAGGCTCCAGGGAGGTTCTGCTTCGTTGAAATCCAAAATTTCAAGTTGTTCTGGGCTCATCATGGCCATTTCTTACCCTCTGCCACCGCAGATCTGGAATTAGCCATCCGTCCATGAAGTCCTGGTTCCTATTAGTGCAAAATACTATAGAGAAACTAGAGTCTGGGCATTAGGAGTCCTTGTTGCTGTTGGCGTAGTCACTGTGCCTGGACTGTCCCAGTGGATAGAGCTCAGGATACATACATACATGCACCTACATTAAAGACATATCAAGGCTGCTTATTGCTGTGATGACAGGGTCTTTATTTAACTCCATCAGTCTTACTTCTGTGAGATGTCCCCTTCATGGCATTAAATATCATTTTGAGTTCTTACCAACAATGTATCAAAGTACTTTTCCCCCATGTATATATTTTTTTAATCCTTACCTGAGGGTATTTTCTTTTATTTATCTTTAGAGAGAGTGGAGGGGAAGAGGGGGGAGAGAAACATCAATATGAGAGGGACAAATCGATTGGTTGCCTCCCGCACACACCTTGACTGGGCAGGGGATTATACCTGCAATTATGGTGCATGCCCTTGACTTGGAATTGAACCCTTTGGTTTGCAGGATGACGCTCTAACCACTGAGCCAAATTGGACGGGGCTTCCCCTTTGTATTTTTAGAAAACTTTTAGATGAAATTAATATCTCAGCATTGTTTCAATTTATACTTGTCTTCTTTGGAGCAAGCTGAAAATTATATATATTATATAACTATATAAAATGTTTATATATTACATATATATGAAAATTACATATGTGTGTATATATTTGATGTGTGTATACACATAAGTAATGCACTCACATGAATTTATTTATACGTCAACTTGTCAAGATCTACAAACAGCCTTGTTGAGAATTTTTATTAGAATTGCATAACATCTATAGACCAATTCTCACCTGGATATTTTTATGATATTGTATCTTTCTGCACATGAAGTCTGTCTCTTTATCTGTGTATTTAGTCTTCTTCAGTGCCTTTCAGGAAATCTTTCTAATCGCTTCCACAAAGATCTAGAGCATCTTGGACTCTTAGGCCCTTGATGCACCTTGTTGCTATCATAAATGGTATCTTTAAAATTTTTATTTCTATGTACTTTATAGTTAAATAAATATAATTGAGTTTGTACACTGCTCTCAGGTGCAATGACTGTGCTATCTTTCCTATTGTGTTTTAATAATTGTAGACTCTTAGGTTTTCCATGAAGACCATCATCTAGAATGACAGATGGCTTTGTTTTTCTATTCCAGTCTGTCTGCATTTGATTTCTTTATTGTGTCTTTGCTGCTGAATGCCTTCAGGATGACATTGGGTCACATCAGAATCCTAGGTTATCTGTGCTGAGGGTACTGTCAACTCTCCCCCATCTGGCCAGGGAGCAAAACTCATAAAAAAAGCTTCAGCTCAGCTGGTGTGGCTCAGTGGTTGAGCATCAACCTATGAACCAGGAGGTCACAGTTTGATTCCCAGTCAGGGCACATGCCCGGATTGAGGACTTGATCCCCAGTGTGGGGTGTGCAGGAGGAAGCCAATCAATGATCCTCGCTCATCATTGATGTCTATATCTATTGCTCCCTTTCCCTTCCTTTCTGAAATAAAAAATATATATATATTTAAAAAGGGAAAAGCATCAGTCTTTTCTCCATGTCCATCCCCCATTGCTATTTGGAGTTGACTTCCGTGCAGTGAGGCACTCGGTTGGAGTTTCGTCAGTAAACTTCCTCCATGCAGTCAGCTTGGATGGGCAGAGCAAATGTGGCCTCTTAGACCTCATGTCATCATGAGCAGGTGGCTGGGCTGGGACCTCAGGGAGTTAGTAAGCTGTGAAATAAGGATTCCTGAACCGTCATGGGTGGTGTGAGCCAGAGGAGCAAAGGAGCCTTATATCCTGAAGGTCCTGAGGGTCAGATGTAAGAAGCCACTCCGGCGTCATTAAGACAAAAGAGGCTGCAGACCATGAGGTCAAACCAGAGGTTTGGGAGACCAGTAGGCCCTGGACCACGGTGGGGTCACGCACAAGTGCTGTTCCCTCCTCGCCCCACCGATGCCTGCCAGCCACGGGTCGGCTCACTGCCTCCACAGTCCTGCCTCTTCCCGGATGTCACGTGCTGGAATCACACAGTAGGCAGCCTTTTCCAATCGGCCTCCTTTGCTTGGCAATGTGCATTTAAGTTCCTCTGTCTTTCCGTAGCTCCGTAGCTTGTGTCTTTTTAGGGCCGGCTAATAGTCCATTGTCTGGCTGGACCACAGTTGGTTTATCCATTCGTCACCTGAAGGGCACCTTGGCTGCTGCAATCACGAGTAAAGCTGCTATAAACAGCCACGTGCCGCTGTTTTGTGTGGACATAAGTTTTCAGCTCCTTCGGTAAACACTAAGGAACACCGGTGCTGTAGCATCTGATAAGACTGTGTAGTTTTTTAAGAAACTGTCTTCCAAAGTGTTCCATTCCTGGCTGGTGGACTTCCTGTCCAGTCCCCTCGGGAAGTGGGCTATCCAGGCCAGGAGCCGGGGGGATCTTGAAGACCCCCCTTTCTCTCTCTCTCTCTCCCACCGCCCACACCTTCTAAGTTCTGTGACACTGCCTCCTCAGTATTTCCCCGAAGGCCCCATCTTCTCTAGCGGGGCTAATGCGAAGGTCTCCTCACTGCCTATCTCCAGGCTCCCTAAGCATCCCGGGGATGAGCAGCGTCCGTGGTCATTGCTGTTGCCACGGCGACCAGAGGCAGGAAGAGGGACATCTCCTGAAATCTCCAGTCCACACCTTGCTTCTCACAGTGTGGTCCCTGACCACCTGCACCGGAGCCTGGGGCTGGTTAGACTGGGCCGATTGCCAGCTCCTGCCCAGCCCCTCAGGGATCCGATCTCTGGGGAGCCCCCAGGCCTCGGCACCTATAACTCCTCACCTCTAACGCCCCCAGGTTCACTGCTCCGGCCCCCTAGGGCCTGGGAAAGGAAAGGTCTCTGGGCCCAGGGCTCCCTCCTGCCTGAGAGGGTCCCCTTGGATGAGGTCCTTCCACTCTGCTCTCCAGGAAGCCCCGACCTCTCTTCTTTGCCCTAATCGGGCCAGCTCCTATTTCTCTGTGCCTTTCCCTTCCTCTCTCTCATTTTAATTGATTGCGAAGTGTGAAGGCATTTAGTGAGTATGAATTTGTGTTTTGCTGAAACCTCTCTTTCTGCAAGCGTGCTTCCCCCTCTTTCAAGTCAGCTAAATCTCGCCTCCCCGAATTCAGTGGCTCCGGGCGGGCGGGCTGGCGGAACCGGGGCGGAGTGATTTACCCAGCCGCTGTCTGGCTTGACCGGATTTGACCCAGAAACGCTGTCCCCCTCCCAAGCACAGCCCTCGCTGGGGAAGCTGGCCTGCTTGACGCGTCGCCCTACGGACAGCACGGGGCACTCAGGGGTGATGGGGCGTTTGCCCAAATGGGAGTGGGGATGCCACAGGGAAGGGGATGCACCTGGTCTCTGGGGTTTGGGGTGGCCCCAAAGAAGACGAGCATATGCCTTCCTCCCTCCGTTACGATGGAGAGCTGGTTGTCCTCCCTGTGGCCCCGGAGACCTGGTGCTCCTGCCCTGTGAGCAGCCAGGCGGTGTCATGGAAACCGGTTTGGCTCAGTGGATAGAGCGTCAGCCTGAGGACTGAAGGATCCCAAGTTCAATTCCGGTCAAGGGCATGTACCTTGGTTTCGGGCACATCCCCAGAAGGGTGTGTGCAGGAGGCAGCTCATCGATGTTTCTAACTATCTCTCTCCCTTCCTCAATAAAATATATTAAAAAAGAAAGTGCCCCTCACAGCAAAGTGTTGGGTGGGAACTGACCCCCAGGGGCTGGCATCAATCCAGAACCCAGCTCCCGCACCACCCTTCTCCTCGGCTGCCTCAGCTCAGCTGTCAGATGGGGGAGAATCACCCGGCGGCTTCTGTGCCAACTCCACGCCCATGAGGGTGTTGTGAAGAATGGACACGTTAATGGATGTGGGCGTATGTTGCATATTCTTTGGCACACAGTAGGTGCTTAAAAATGGCTTTTATGTTTGGACCTATGGAGACAAACAATAAATGTAATAGAAATCTGTTAAAAAATAATGACTGTTGAAATACCCATGAGAGCTGTTGTCTGGATGGCGAAAGCAGACAGGACAGACTTTAGCTGGTGTATCTGCGGAGGGTGTGCCTCCAGACCTGCGGCCCGAGGGGCAGGATGCGACTCCGAATCACAAGGACACCTGTCTTTGTTAAACGTGCATGTGTGCGTGCGTACACACACACACACACACACACACACACACACACACGGTGACTAGCACATGTGCTGATTGCAGACACAGGAAAGAGTTCGGCCTCTGGCTGAAACCGGTTTGGCTCAGTGGACAGAGCATCAGCCTGCAGACTGAAGGGTCCTGGGTTCGATTCCGGTCAAGGGCATGTACCTGGGTTGCGGGCACATCCCCAGTAGGAGGTGTGCAAGAGGCAGCTGATCAATGATTCTCTCTCATCGATGTTTCTAACTATCCCTCTCCTTTCCTCTCTAAAAACCAATAAAATATATATTTAAAATAAAAAAAGTTCGGCCTCTGTCAGTTGGATCAGCAGTCCTCCCCACCCCCCCTGGTTTTGCATCACCCCGGGGTGTCTGCAATTATCTCAAGAAGGGTCAGGAACCACTCAAGATGCTATTAATTTTAATTTATTCTAATTAAATACATAAATGGGCCACGCACCACTTTGTGGAAGGAGAAAGGGGGTGGGGAATCATATCTGAAAACCAAATACACGGCTCTAGCAGCCGACTTCCGTCCTTCCCAGCAGGAAGGACTGAGCCTCTCCCCACCACACTACCCATCGCCTCCCCTTCCCTCCCCTCCCCGCCTCCCCTGCTCCTTCCTTAAAACCAGGGCTGAGCGCCAGCTCCTCAGGAGCTGGGGATTTCGGGTTACTTTCCCTTCTGTCCCTTCTCTTTCGCTTCCTCCCATGGATGCTGGCAACAACTGATTCTGTCTGGAGGGCCGGCGTGTGATGGGAAAGGGAGGCCGGGCGGGGCGGGGTCCAGAAACCCGGGCTCCTGTCCTGCCTCAGCCTCTGGGTGCTGCGTGACTTTGGGCGAATCTGCATCGGACAAGTCTCTGCGAGGCTCATCGCCCCGCGCTTTCCGCCCCATTCAGTCCAGGTCAGCTTCCAGGCAGTGGTGCAGCAGCGGCCAGTGCACAGCCCTCTGTATGCATTGCTTCACGGCATTTATTAGGCGCCGTCTTGTGCCGGATGCTGCGCCCCACGCGGGAGAACCACCACGTGCAGAAGACGAGGTGCCCAGAGTCTGAAAGGCTCACAGAGAGAGGGTTAAGCTGGGGCCTGGGCAATGCACGGGAAATGTGGGCCCTGAAGGGGACAGCTGCTGCCCCTGCCTCTGCACCCGGGCGTCCCCGCGCCTCCAGGTTCCGCTTCCGGGGTCAGCGAGGGACTGGTTCCTGTCCACAGCGAGGGCTGCCGGGAAGGCCCTGGTCCCGGGCGCTACTTTCCCTCCTGCTGTTCCTGGAGGACACGCCGGGCTCTGCCTGTCTCCTCCATCAGGTCTCTGGGTGGCCATTAGAGAGACAGAGGAAGGTCCCAGCTTCGCATGGATTTGTGGGAAGATGGGGATGGGGAAGACGGGGAAGATGGACAGAGCCTGCCAACCTTTTTTTTTTTTTTTTAAAAAAATATTTTATTGATATTTTACAGAGGGGAAGGGAGAGAGATAGAGAGCTAGAAACGTCGATGACAGAGAAACATCAACCAGCTGCCTCTTGCACACCCCCTACCGGGAATGTGCCCGCATCCAAGGTACATGCCCTTGACCGGAATCGAACCCGGGACCTTTTGGTCCGCAGACCGATGTTCTACCACTGAGCCAAACCAGTTTCAGCGCCTGCCAACATTTTTACTTGGTTTTAAGTAAAAAGAACGGGAGCTGTGGGGGGAGGCGATCGGTCGTGTGATGGGGAGAGGATCTGTCCTTCTGGCTGGGAAGCTGCCACGTGACCCTGGAGCATCGTGTCCTTCTCAGCGTTTCTGTGAGCCACCGGGCTGCCCTCCCCCACGAGGCCTGGGGTGGGCCAGGGTCTCTGGCAGCCATGGGCAAACTATGGCCCAAGGTCCGGATGTGGCCCGTTTGGCTGTTTTATCCCGCCTGCGGAGCCCAAAGAGCGGAGGGTTCTCTTGCTCTCCCCTCCGCTCCTTCACCAGCAGCCCAAGGTGAGAGTGCCAGCATGGTCAGGCTGCTTTTGTTCCGGCCCTCCGGTCCAGTTTAAGAACCCAGTGTGGCCCTCGAGTCAAAAAGTTTGCCCACCCCTGGTCTGTGGGAAGGGTCTCTCACTCAGAACCGAAGAGACCGAAGACGGAGGGTGGGCAGCGCTAGAGCCTGTGGGACCCGGAGCCCAGCGGCGGCCTGTGGACGCCGAGCAGGTGGCCAGGCAAGCAGGCCTGGCCGCACTTGCTTTTGTCCTCGCCCTCCTCCCTCCCTCCCCGCCCTCAGTGCCACCCCCTCCTCCCTCCTGCATCTCTCTCCCCCTGCCTTCTCTCTGCATCCGACCAGTGCCGAGGACTCACCCTTCATCTCAGATTCCTTTTCATTCTGGAACCTCCCCCTTCACCTCTGTGGACAGCAGGCGCTGTCCTAATGGGTGGTCACAGCTCCCATCCTATGTCTTTTATCTCAGCCTCTTTTCACACTGTGGCTGCCTTAGGCCGAGTCAGTGCTCTGGCTCCGAGCACAGGGCTTGGCAGCTAGTAGGTTCTCAGTAAATGTTTCTGAAAAGAACAACGTGTGGAGGTTAGTGGTGCAAGGTTGAGACCCCCGGGGCCCTCAATGCCACGTCAGCGGGAAGATGGCCTCTCGCGCTGTCGGGCTGTGGGATTGGCGCGCTGCCCTGGGTCACAGATGGTCCTGCCGGTCTGGTTGGCCTTTGTACTGCTCCTCCTCCTCACCGAGGCCACTGGCTCCTGGGCTGCAAATGCAGCTCCGTCCCCAGTTCTTGGGCAAATTTTCAAACGTTTTTGCCTCCAACGTGCTTTGCATACTGCCACACACATATTTAAGCCTGTACATAATTTAAGGAACATTTAATCAATAGAGTCTGGATTCATTTTTCCCTTAAATCATCAGTATTATTGCTGCGAAGAGCCCATCTGAAGTTCAGGAAAGCTTTTAAGCATCTTTAATAATCATCTTCTTCCCTCGAGTCCTTTTTTTATTTTATTTTTAAAACCATCTTTTTTGAAAGATACTTTTTTCCAGCGGTTGAATGCGCTCAAAATACCAGGTTCCCGGCTGCTTAAATTGTGACCAATATTGCAATTCTGGAAGGAAAGTGGGTTTTTCCGGAATGCTTTCATATGGATATATGTTGAAGGAAAGCAGTGTTTGCTGCTGGTGGTGTGTGAGGTTTCTGAAAAGGGCTCTTTGCTCCCCGTTGTGACCTGAGACCTGCTGGTGCGGGCGAGCCAGGCCTGTTCCAAGAACACCTCGCTTCTCCCATTGGAAGGCCTCACATCCTTTAAGCACCAAATACACCCTGGCAGGCCATCACCTCCATGTTCTCGGGTCTGACGCACTTTTCCGTCCACTCTCTGATGTGCCTGTTGCACCTGACATGTATGTGGTGCTGAGTGTGCACCTGTTATCATGCTAATTGCTCCATGTGCAGCCCCTTATGAGGTTATTTTCACCCCATTTTGCAGACAAGACCACTGAGGCAGGAGGCTGGCGCATTAGTTTCCTGGGGCTATTGTGACACATGGCCTTGAACTTGGTGGCTTGAACCAACAGGACTGTGTTGTCTCACAGTTCTAGCGGCCAGAAGTCTGACATCAGGGTGTGGACAGCACTGTTCTTGTAAGGGCTCCGGGGGACCATCTGCTCCTGCCTCTTGAAGCTCTGGCATTCCTTGGCTTGTAGCCACATCACTCCATTCTCTGCCTCTGTGGTCATATTGCCGCCTCATCATCTGTGGCGGTCTTCTCCGCTCTGCCTCTGTCTCCTCTCAGGACACACTTGTCTTTGGATGTAGGGCCCTTCTGGATAATCCAGGATCAATCCCCTATTTCAGAATCCTTAGCTTAATCCAACTTCTGCCATAGAAGGTATACTATTCGCTCTTCTACTATATGAGATAATGTTCACCAGTTTTGGGGTAAAGACATAGGCAGATCTTTGGGGCAGGGGGTGCCTGTAAAGAGCACCATCAGGACTCGAGCCCCAGCAGTGTGACTATAGAGGTGGGCTCTGTTCTCCTTGCTGCATTGCTAATGTGCCAGGAGAGCAGCAGTGGAAGCTGTAAAAGGGCTCCGTCAACATGGCTGGTGTTTGCATTGGTCTGTGGCCCTGCGGGCACTAATTTCCTGTTTTAGTCTGTTCAGGGTGCTGTCACAAACTGTCACTGATTGGGTGACGTGTAAACAACTGAAATCTATTGCTCAGTTCTGGAGGCTGGGACGTCCGAGGTCAGGGTGCCCACAGGGTCGGCTTTGGGGGTGGGCCCGCCTCCTGGCTCCAAGCCAGCACCTCTCGCCATGTCCTCAGAGTGGGGGAGGGGCAGGGATCTCCCTGGAGCCCCTTTTATAAGAACTCTAACCCCATGCATGAGGGCTTCCTCCTTAAGACCCAGGCACGTCTCGGAGGCTCGCTTCCCAATACCATCATCTCTGGGGGGTTAGGATTTCAACATATGATGTGAGGGAATGCAACCATTATGACCATAGCATATCCTTTCTGTCTTTCTGCTTTTGTGGTTTTTTTAAAATTTCTTCCCAACTTGAACAAAATACTTAGGTCTTTTTGCTTCTGCACATAAACTCCACAGTTTACGTGGCTTGTGGTCTCAAACTGTGGATAGTGACGTAATTGCTCACTGGGATGGGTGGTTATGATATTACATTAATAAATATTAATATATCTCTGTTATTAGATTTATTTGCATGAAACAGCCATATTTTTGGTCAACAACCATCAAATATATATATACTTAATATTTTCATTGATTTCGGAGAGGAAGGGAGAGGGAGAGGGAGGTAGGAACATGGATTGGCTGCCTCTTACATGCCCCAAACTGAAAACTGAAACCGAGCATGTGCCCTGACCGGGAATCAAACCGTGAACCCCTGGTTCATAAGCTGACGCTCAACCACTGAGCCATGCCAACCAGGCTTCCATCAAATATTTCATGTGGTTCAGTCTCATATGTAGTTAATGTATACTGCCAGTCAGCATTCCCATCTCTTCCCTCCATTTGCCTTCCTCCTCTGCTTCCTGCAAAGGCCAACTAAATATCCCTGTTTTCTGTGTGTGTATTTGAGTCTACCACATGGCTAATTGGACCCATCTCTACTCTTTTTTTAAATTTTTTATTGATTTTTTTACAGAGAGGAAGGGAGAGAGAGAGTTAGAAACATTGATGAGACAGAGTCATCGATCAGCTGCCTCTTGCACTCCCCCCACCAGGGATGTGCCTGAAACCAAGGCACATGCCCTTGACCAGAATCAAACCCGGGACCCTTCAGTCTGCAGGCTGATGCTCTATCCACTGAGCCAAGCCACCCTCGGCCATCTCTACTCTTGAGTCACTTGGGCAGCCCTTTGGCCGATCTGGCGCTTTGTCACGCCCCAGCCCTGACCTAATTCTGACTGTCTCCAAAGAGGCCACGGAGCAGCCAGCCCATCTTAAAGTCATCAGCTTCCATTAGGGCCTGAGAGCATCTGTTTGAGACCAACGTGCTATTTTCCTGCTGGCAATTCAGTAGCAGGATCGCGTACTGTGCCCACTGCTGACACCAAGTACTTACCGGTAGCGTCAAGTTGGGCCCAAGTCTAAAAATACTCCCTTCCCTTTGCCATCCCCTCCTTTCTGCAGTGACCCGGCTCACAGCTGGCATTTCGCCGCACTCTAAGCATTTACACATTTAATGCATCCTGAAAGATTAACCTATATTATGCACGGGCAAGTGCAAATGTTTCCTTTCCTGGCAAGAACCGTGTTATTGGAAATCATTTATTGAGATTTATGTCTTAACAGAGCTGGAAGGCTGTTTGCATTGTTAAGGTTCCCTAAAGCCAAGCTGGAAATTCTGGGGCGGGGAGTACTTGGAAGGCCCCTCCCAGGAATCGAGCTGTCAATCAACCCGTTAATACTTATCACGCGTGCACTATTTGCGTGTGCCCCCAAGAATGCAGTCATGGCTCTGTGGTTGTGTGACCTTGGGCAGTTTGCTTTATCTCTTCGAAGCCCAGTTGCCCATCTGCAGGACGGGATGATAAGAATGGCCCACATTGTATACAGTTGCTAACAAGAACTTGTGAACTTGGCCCAGAGCCGAACCTACCTCCTTGTAATTCCAGATATAGAAGGGCATGCTGTAGAAAGTGAGTGCTCTGTTGCTGTAAGTGTCTTGGCAGGGATGGAGAGATCAATCACCAGATTTGCTGAGGGGATTCCACTCCTGGAAGAGAGGAGATTTTCCCCTTGAGTTCGAGAATCTAGGATTATATGTTATCTTGATCTGGGAAGAAAGTAAAAAATGTGTATCCCAGCAGGTGAAAGGCAGGAGGGATTATCAGAGAACTCACACAGAGTAAACAATTATTGTATAACTAGAGGCCCGGTGCATGAAATTCATTCATGGCATTTGTGGGGGTGTGTGTGTCCCTCAGCCCTGCCTGTGCCCTCTTGCAACCGGGGACCCCTTGGTCGGACATCCCTCTCACAATCCGGGACTGCTCACTCCTAACGGTTCACCTGCCTGCTTGCCCCTAAAACCACTCATCTGTCTCCTGCTCAGTGTGCATTATAGCGACTGGTCATTCTGTTGTATATATACATATGATTACATGTTTTCTTTCAGTTCTGGAGGTTGGCTGTTCAAAATCAAGGTGCTCGATAATATGTATTAACTGAGTACTTATTGAGATGCCAATCCAGTACAAGGTGCTAGGGACACATAGATGGGTGTGCCTGTTCATTTGCCCTAGAGAAACTGTGCCTCCAATGGTCTAATCATGAAGGGTTGGGGGAAAAACAGTGCAGAGAAAAGAAAGAGAGCTAGCATTTGTCAAAATCCTGCTATGTACCAAGTTTGTTAGATACAAATATCTCCATTTTATAGGTATCTCCATTTCACGACCCACAGGTTGCGAACCACCGGGCTGGAGGGAAGACGGTGAGCCCATGGGACCAACACGTGGTTCACATCCCAGACCCCAACATTTCCTGGGTGTGCCACAGAGGGCTGGTCCTCCGCCAGCCTCCGCTCTGCCGCCCGGGGGTCTCTGCAAAGTGGGAGCAGCAGCGCCTTCTGTGTGTGAAAATGGGGAGCAGGGCCCAAAGTGTTTCACATCGGGGTGGGTGCAGTACACGGTGGCTGGTGCTCTGGGGCTGTGAGCCGTGACCTTGCCGTGGGCGTTCCCTCCGGGGCTGCTGCCTAAGCTGTGGGTGATGTAGAGCCGCCGCTCTTTCTCCTCAGCCAGGCTCCTGACCGATGGCGATGGCGTACTATTTTGTCCTGGAGAGCAGGCATTCTCGCTGAGGGCCCCTCCAGCTCGGCACCATGATAACGGCCCCTGTCCCAAGCGCGGACCCCTCGAGCGCCCTCAGTGGAAGCCCGCCCACCTGGGGTCTGCAGGTGCTTTCCTCCAGGCCCCCATGGCCTGAGGGGCCAGGGGCTCCCCATGACCCTGGGGATGGTCTGGTAGCAGCTCACTCGTTCCACCATCAGCGCCACATTATATGGACCCTGAATGTAGAGTGAGAGCGAGCAGCAGCCTCACACCCCATGTCCCCTTGTCCCCTGCCCCCCGTTATTCTCATCACTCTGGGCTCAGAGACGGCCTTTCCCCTCCCCCACTTGAGCCTGCATCGAGGCTCCTTTGTCCCACTTCAATGGACTGGACATCTGGGAGCTGTATTTCTGTTTTGGAACTAATTGGCCCCAGGCCAGTGGGAGAAACAAACCGGGAGCGGGAAGGTGAGGCTGCGGCGGGCTGCTCGCCCTGGCGACTGGGAAACTCGGGCTTTGAATTGAGCTTTCTGCTCCGTGACATGTTTAATGAAGGCCCGTTGCAGGCTGGGCTTAGAGGCCTTTGACTCCCTTCCAAAGGACCCCAACCCGGTTCTGTAACAAAGAGCCCGGGTGCGCTGGGAGCTCTGGCTGTGGCTTCCGGCTCCCAGGCTCCAGCTGGGCGCATTCTCTCCTTTTGGTCGTTTGGTGCCGACCTTCCCAGCACCCAGGGCTGGCTGAGCTGCCCCAGCCCCCGGGCACCGCACTGTGTCTGCAGAAGCCGCCTCCGGGTTTGTGATCTGCGAATGAAACCTCCCTTCCTGCTGGCTGCTCCAGGTTGGCCGGCTCTGCGCTCGCTTGGTGGCTTTGTTCCATCTCTCCTAAGGGGCAGACCAGAGCCCCTCCTGGTGATGTGACCTCTCTGTCTACCCAGCTCCTTCCCATCTACGGTAACTGCTTCTCACCCACTTTGGTTCTGAGATCCGCCAAGCCGCCCCTGACTCCTTCCCTCCCGCCCGACGGTCCCGTTCAGGTTGTTTCTTAACTTCTCCCTCTTACAAAGGGGGGCTCCCCCATCTCCCCAGGCTCCACTCTTACAGGAGGACCTGCCCCCCTTCGAGAACCAGCGACTCCTAACCCAGAGGAAGAGCCTCTTTCTGGGCCCCCTCACTTCCCAGCTTCTGGTACTTCACGGGCTCTGGGCCAGGACGAGTACAGTAGACTCTAGAGCTACTTAACCGATGCAGGGCGTCCCCGGAACATCGCTTCTCAGCGGGAACCCATGTCTGGGTCACTGCCTGCCTCCCGGACTCAGGCTGCACATGTAAAAATGCCAGGCTCAGCCATGTTCCCCCTTACGGCGGGCTATCTCACCCCTAGTTCACTCCACGGGTATGCATTGGGCGTCCGCCGTGCCCTGCCTATTCTCCATCAGCGCCCTCCCACAGAAATGCCAGGCACAGACATCCTTTTAAATGCTCTGGTAGCTGTGCTAGGGAAGGTGAGAAGAGAAAGGTGGACTGATTTTAGTATTTTTAAAAATGTAACCTCATAGATCTAAAATACTGTCATTTCAACATGTCATCCATACAGGAATATTAACATGACCTTTTGCACCCTTCTTCTCATAGTAGGTCTTCTGGATCCTGTGTGTGTGTGTGTGTGTGTGTGTGTGTGTGTGTGTGTGGCACATACAGCGTGCTTCTATCAGGACCGGTCACTTCCAGGGCTCAGGTGCCTGTCACTTCCGTACCAGTACCAGGTAGTGCGGCTCCAGATGCCGAGGTCCCCCGGTGATCGGGGCCTTAGGATCCCTCCCTTCTGGGGGCTTACAGTCAGTCTAGTTAGGGACTGCGACAATAAGCCATACAGCCGAAACCGGTTTGGCTCAGTGGTAGAGCGTCGGTATGCGGACTGAAGGGTCCTAGGTTCGATTCCGGTCAAGGGCATGTACATTGGTTGCAGGCACATCCCCGATAGGGGATGTGCAAGAGGCAGCTGTTCGATGTTTCTCTCTCATCGACGTTTCTAGCTCTCTATCTCTCTCCCTTCCTCTCTGTAAAATATCAATAAAATATATTAAAAAAAATAAGCCATACAACTAGATGGACTCTGATTTTGGGCGTGTGAGCTTTCTGTGTCACTCTGCCTACCTCCCACCAAGATACTGGCTCTTCTAAGGCGGTGGCTAAGATGACGGGCTAAAGGGTGTTATAGCATTGGCCCCTCTTGCCTGTGACAGGCAGAATAATGGCCCCTGGTGATGTCCCACCCTAATCCCTGGGACCTGTGGGTATGTCGTCCTCAATGGCAAAAGGGACTTTGTGGATGTGATCGTGGCTAGGGACCTGGAGATGGGTGCGATTGCCCTGGATTACCCAGGGGGCCGATCTCATCACCTGACTGAACCAGAGAGATGGCATCATGGGAAGGACTCGGTCTGTGTCTCCAGCTTTCACGATGGAGGCCAGTGGCCATGAGCAAAGGGAAGGGGCAGCTTCTAGAAGCCAGAGGAGGCAAGGAAACGTTCTCCTTCAGAATGCAGCCCTGACCTTACCTTGATTTTGGCTCGGTGAGACCCATGTTGACTTCTGACCTACAGAATTGTAAGGTAATACATTTGCCACTGCATTAGTGATAATTAGCAATTGCATTGATGGAAAGCTCATGCACTAGCTTTAGGATTAAGTGATAAATAATTCACCTTTCTGAGATCCAGAAGTGAGCTGCATCTACCTCCTGGGGTTTCTCGGTGGATAAAAACAAGATAAGGGCTGTAAAGCCTTTAGTCCAGTGCCCAACCCATCAGGGATGCTCACTTACTGCAACTCCATGCATTGCTGTGGTTTCTCATTATGGTCGGCCTGGAAACGTTGGTTGCATGAACCCTGAGTGGACTGGCCTTCCTTCTGTCACTTTCCTGACACTGTTGTCATCGTAGACATAATCTGTTCCGCTGTTTTCCAGAGTGTGGAACCCAAGGGGATTTGAGTGTACACAGTCAGGCATGTTTCGTTTGCATAGTCAGGCATGTTACTGAGCACTGAGAAAATACAGCTGGCACATCCAATCCATTGTTCACAGGAAAGGGACAACAAAGCGAGCCCATTTCCAAAACATGTTGTATGAGCGCTGGCTCCCACGGGGAAGACTGTAGGTAAGTGGCTGAAACGCCGATCTAGTCCACCTGACTCATTCTAGAAACGGGGAGGCTGAGGCTGAGGGAAGGAGGGTGAGAGGCGGACTGGCTGTGACAGTGAAAAGCCATGTCTCTACCCCCTGCTCCTGCTTGTGACTGAGCTGTTTTGACTCAGGGCCAGCCCTTTATTTTTTTAAAAAAATACATTTTTATTGATATTTTACAGAGAGGAAATGAGAGAGATAGAGAGCTAGAAACGTCGATGAGAGAGAAACATCGACCAGCTGCCTCTTGCACACCCCCTACCTGGGATGTGCCCGCAACCAATGTACATGCCCTTGACCGGAATCGAACCCCGGACCCCTCAGTCCGCAGACTGATGCTCTACCACTGAGCCAAACTGGTTTCGGCAGGGCCAGCCCTTTAGATTCCTTAGAAACCCAATACTCAGTCTTCAGGCATGGAAAGCTTTTCAAGGGACTCTTCCTCGTGCTACAGAATATGCTCAGTCTGATCCCCACTTTACTTTTCTAGTTTCCAACCAACGACAAGGAAATGTGCGCATGGGACCTCCGTATTAATCTGAACTCTTTTTGGGTGTTCAAGACTAAACTATGACTAGAGCCAGCAAAGGCAGGAGGATTTTTATAGGTTCATGAACAAGGTAGGATTGAATAGCTACACCACAAGAAGGACGAAGATGCAGCTGGCCTTTGGGCACTAGTCATGCCAGGGACTCTGCCATCTCCTTCTGCTCCTCTCTCCTCTCTACTTTTCCCCAGTGAATGACTTCCCACTGTGCCTGGCCTTCACGCCTCACTCTCACTTCTTCTGTTGGCAGATATCAGGAAAGGGCTGGCTTTGGTTTCCAGTTGCAATGTGAAAAATCCCAGAGAAGAACTCTGATTGGTTGGGCTTGGGTTGAAGGTTCAATCCTGGACCAATCAGATTGATTGGGCTTGAGTTTAACATCTGACTCTGCACCAGTCAGATTGGGTGGACTTGGGGTGAATATCCAACCCAGCACCAATCAACTGTGTTTAATGGAGATGAGGAGGGACAAGGCTAAGTTAAAAACAGGGCTGCTTTCTCTCAAGCTACAGGATGCTGTTCTACAAAGAAGGTGGTGGTGGGATGTGGTGGTCAGACTTAGCCAGAGGTAACCTCTGGGCCAGTTTGTGGATTTGCAAAGCTTGCTTGCATAGCTCAACTTCTGTTTTTCTCACGCACTCGTTATTTACCTTGGGAATACTTCCAATTTCTTTAAATCTCAGTTACCCCATCTTTAAAAGTAGAACATTTGATACTTGTTTTGTAAGATATTATGAGGATTGTGAGAAATAATAGGTGAAAATACCTAGTGCACAGTTGTGGATCAAGAATTTTTTGCTTCCCTTTTCCCTAGTGGCCATTCTCCCCCCCCCCCCCCCCGCCCCCCTGGATTTTTGCTTAGGAAGCAGATTTCTCAGCTCATGATTGAAATCTTTCTTATTATTTCCTCCTGTTGTTTGGAAAGAAGCAAAACTAGCTCCCTGCTACAATTACTTCCAAGAGCGGTTTTAAAACATACTGGGTTAATGATAACTAGAGAACACCTAGGACATCAAAAAAGTATGTAGGTCACACTAATAGCGACTTGCTGGAGTTCCTGAAATAAACATGATAGAAACTGTCTTGAGAAATGAAATGTTAATTTAGAAAAATGCTAAAATGAGTGGGAAGAAGACGGGGAGGGGAGGAATCTGCATCTTCTGGGGAAAGTGCCTCAGAAGGTTGGCATCAAATCATGGGTCGTGAGTCCTGAAGTTCTCAAGAGTGGACCTCTACCTTCCAAGGGTTTCAGGTCCACTCTCCTGTAATTTGTCTGGGTGATGGCCACGTACACTTAATAGATTTCTGAGTCCAGCTGGGAATAAGGATACAAAGAAAGGTCTTTCATGGCGAAAGTCACCCATCTCTCCAGGAGACAAGGAGGGTCTGGGAAGCCTCTGGGTCATGGAGACACTCTACTTGCTGGGGAAACCAATCAGATCCTGTCTTTAGAGCGGGCTTGGGAAAAGGCAAAGGATAACGAGTTTGGTCATGTGGAGTGGGGACAGGAAGGGAAGTACTAAAGAGAGGCCCCACCCCTTCACCCAACCACCCCTCCATCCCTTCATCTATCAGTCATTCATTCAACCATCCCCTTGTCCATTTGACTGGTGACACACATAATTAAGTTCTGTTGATCTAAGGTGCGAACTAGTCAATGCTGGCAAAACAGAAGTGAATTGGACACAGTCTTTCCTAACTCATCAAGTTCACAATCATATACTTTGCACCAGTGTTTCCCAAAGTGTGGTATGTGTACCCCAGGGGTACAGGAAGAGTTTGGTGGGGATATGCACTGCACAGTGCTTAACTGCACCTAACTCTACGTTCTCATGAGTCAAGTCAAGCCAGTCTTGTGAGGCATGAGATGGTCCGGTGTGCAAATAAATGTTATTTATAATATAACTTTTATTTATATTTTATTATGAATAATTTTATTTTTCGTTTATTATTATTTTGTGCATGTACCAAAAAAATAAAAAATAAATATATTTTGATTGTTATTAAAATACATCCATTTTTTTTGACGAGGGGTACTCAGTGTTACAAAAATTATAGAAGGGTACACATATGTCAAAAATTTGGGAAACACTGCTTTGCACAATGCACAGTGTGGAAAAGACTGTACATATGGAGATACAACAAGGCAGAATATTTAGAACACAGAGCACATACTAGAAAACTTGATTGGTCAATTCAACTACCCTTGCTTATTACTTTTCTCCCCATAAGCATTGATCTATGAGTAGCGACCTGATTCCTCTGGGGAAATTTGCCATATTCAGATTGAATTGGGGTGTTCAGAACAACCATTCTCCCTAAGGACTGCTTCCCTGCTACTTTCTTGCCCTTCAAAAAAGAAAATTACTGTGTCCTGACCTTCTAGAAAAGGCTGAAGCCCAGCCAGCCTGGCTCTGACTTACCATTTATGAGAAGTGATGTGGGTGAGTGGACAGGCGCTTGCTGGGAGTTTGGAGTCTGGGCAAGCCTCTTCCCCTTTCTTGGCTGGGCTGTGTCTCCGAACTCTAGCATCCAAGGCCCTCCGATCCTTCTACCTGGTGCTTCTGTGAGCCTAGCCTGTGTCTTATGTCTATGAAGCATCATCATCCACTCCCTTCCCTCCAGGAGCATGAATATTTCATGGAAGATGAGTCAGCCAATTCTGAATGAGTCCCTTATGCCAATTCCTTAAGAATAATGCCCCTCTGTTGCCCACATAAAAGACCAACAATACCCAGGACCCAAGAGGACACCAAGTCTAGATGAAGCAGAAGGAAAAAGCCATATGGCCCTTTAAGAATGTCTAAGTGTACCTACAGTATACTGAGTTCTGCAAGAAGCCCTAGATGTCACTGTCACACTAAGACCTGGCCCCGCCCTTGAGGACCACACAGTCTGCTGGGGCATTGGGCATGGGCACAGGACAGGGCATTGTGAGAATGCATGCCGGTGCAGAGGATGATGCATCCACTTCCCAAAGTGACTTAGGGAAGGGAGAACAGGGAAACTGTGTGTGTGATTGGATTGGTAACCACTATGGGCCCAGCCGAGGAGGTGGTAAGCCAGGGTCTTGAGGCCTGACTAGTAATAAGATGGGCACAAGGAAATAAGGAGGCGAGAACTCTGCGTGAGGGAGGATGTGAAGGTGGGCAACGTGGTGTAGGTGCTTTGGCATTTGAGGAGTAATAGTTCAGAGCCAGAAACATCTAAGTGAGACACATCGATTAGCTGCCCAGGACTCGGGTGGGCTCTGGGGTTACGGGTCATCTACTACACACATGGCTGCGTTTGGTCTTTAGAATATCACCGGGGTCTCAGTAAGAAGTACGGGTTGCAGGTGGCAAGCCTGGTAGCAGCAGACATATTTTGTAGGAGAAGTCCGCTAGTTGTTATCTCAAGTCCAATCAGAGCTGCATGATTTGAATTTTCTCAGTGTCAAGTTCAGCGCTTCTCTGGGAGAAAACCAGGGTAGCAGTGTGGGGAGGGGGAAGGGAAGGGGAGGGGAGGATCTCTCCAAGAGGAAGGCTGGGGGTGAGAAGGCGAAGTGATCCTGGTCTCCGTAAAAGGGTGTTTTCTCTCAACACCGTGGGTCTTGGGACTTGTATCCTTGGAGATGTTCGACGGTTAGATAAGTGGGATCAGATACCACGGAGGCAATGGAGGTTTTGATGATTCCCCCTTCCCAGAGCCTCTAAGATGAAGGTGACTGTCTATGGGCGTGGAACGGCTCTTTGTTATAGAAGGTACAAAGTTCTTTCTTATTACAGTGGTTCCACTCAGGCACTCACCTTGTTGGGGAGAAATTAAAGATGGAATCAAAGCTTTCAAATATCCTGTAGGATATATTGCTATAGATACGGAGCATCCATATCAGATGCCTCTGGTCCAGGGGAAGAAAGGTCACGTTATTATTATTATTATTTTTCTTGTGGAGAAAGGACATTGGCACCCTACAGAGCATTGTCCTTCACATTCCCAGTATCTGCCATGTACCTGGGGTTATTCTTCTCTTTCTTTTACATTTTCTACCTGCTGCTTGGAGGATATCGGTCTTCATTGCTTTAAAATGAACCTTTCACCCAGCCAGTGTGGCTCAATGGTTGAGTGTTGACCTATGAACCAGGAGGTCACAGTTTGATTCCTGGTCAGGGTACATGCCCAGGCTGCTGACTCGATCCCCATTGATGTTTCTGACTCTTTCTCCCTTTCCCTTTCCCTCTGAAATCTATTAAAAAATAATTAAAAAACCCTACCTTTCCCCAGACTTGTGGACAAAGAGATGTCCCCCCTCCCTGACGCTGGCCATGGATGTGCTGGGAAGCTCAGGACGCAGCAGGGCCAGTCAGCAGGGCAGTTTCTATGTCCTTCCCGGAAGTTCCTGGGTCTTGGGTATGCAGTGGGCATTTATAGGAACTGGGTAGAATCAAACTCTGTTTCCCGCAGCTAGGCCGTGAAAGTGTTCACAAGGACTGGTATGTTCTCCGAGCCCTGGTTGTCATGTAAACAACACCTGTCTGTACCTCCAGCCCTGCCCTCGCCGCCTCCATCAGTGCCTAAGCTTCACACCCATGGGCATGCAGCACCCATATTCATAAACTCCAAAGGACCTTCTTTCTCCTCTACCGGACCCTCCTTACTTTATTTTATTTTGTTCTTTTATTTCATAGTCAAATGATTTTTGGTCAGTCTTTTCCCCCTCTTTCCTCTCTCTGAAATCTATCTATCTATCTATCTATCTATCTATCTATCTATCTATCCATCCATCCATCCATCCATCTATCTATCTTTTTTTTTTTTTTTTTAAAGAAAATGGCCCTAACCGGGTTGGCTCAGTTGATAGAGCACCTGCCTGCAGCCTGAAGGGTCCCGGGTTCGATTCTGGTCAAGGGCATGTACCTTGGTTGCGGGCACATCCCCGGTAGAGGGTGTGCAGGAAAGCAGCTGATCCATGTTTCTCTCTCTTTGATGTTTCAATCTCTGTTCCTTGCCCTTCCTCTCTGTATTAAAAACAACCAATAAAATATATTAAAAAGAAAATGTCCCTGAGGCTTGTTGGACATGAAGGTTAGAAAGCAGTGTGAGCACAAGATCTGCCAAGACTTTGGATTGCCTTAGGGAGCATTCCCGACCAGGTAGTTAGGAGTATAACCCCCTCCACGAAAACATATTTTTTGCCAGAAGCTGTGGGGTCCTGGAAGTGGAGGGGTTGGGAGTGTGGGGTTGGGGGGTTGTGGATGCTTCGTGTGGTTCTAAGTCAGCAAACGGGAGCGGAGGAGCCCAGTTAGCCTCAGCTGCCTGCCCCTCACCCAGCGCCAGGCCAGAGTGGGGTGCGGGGAGCGCCGTGTTTTCTCACAGCAATCGAAAGAAGACGACAAATATTTGAGCTGATTGTCCTCGCGTACAGGCAGCAATGAGTCATCTTGTGAGGAGAGGCCCGAGACGTGCGGGGACGAAATTAACGTCCATTCACACAGAAAATGGATTCCAGCTCCCTCCCTCCCCCCGCCACAGCTTACTTGGGGAGAGGGGCCCGGGGAGCACCCAGCGCCGGCTGCTATTCTTGGTGGCAAAGGTGCCTGTGCCACCCCAGCTGCTTTTTCTGTTTTCATTTTCTCAAACAGCTCCTTTCCCAGCCCCTTCTATGGGGGAAGCAATGTAACCAGACAAAATTGGTACCAACCTTTAGAGTCTAAAGGAGAGGGAAGTGAGGAACTGGATCCAAAGAGAAGCTGAGGCTCGTACTTTTCCTATGTGGCAGATGAAGTGGCATTTCACCACCATTTTGGGGGCACGGTGGTGCCATTTAAAAAATATATATTTATTTTATTGATTTTTACAGAGAGGAAGGGAGAGAGATAGAGAGTTAGAAACACCAATGAGAGAGGAACATCAATCAGCTGCCTCCTGCACACCTCCCACTGGGGATGTGCCCGCAACTAAGGTACATGCCCTTGACCTGAATCGAACCTGGGACCCCTCAGTCCACAGGCCGACGCTCTATCTACTGAGCCAAACCGGTTTCGGCGGGTGGTACCATTTTTGAAGCATTCACCATTGTTTCTCAGCTCTCCTTTCTTGCCCACCATCCATTTCTGTGGTGGGCGTTGTATTTCAAAGATGCTGTCCTGCAGGAAACAGAAGGAACTCGCGCCTGGAGGTGGATTTGGGAAACTTCCCAGGGAATCGGAGCAAAGCTTTCTATTCTGGGATCAGAAGCGGATTCCTGAAGCTGAGGAAAGCAGGCTCAGGGGCCACGCACAAGCGTAGATGCTGGGGGTCTCTGAGACCCTCCCAACCCCTGAGACCCCAGCAGGGCCTCACACCTGCTTGCTCCAGGCCCTGCTCCCTGTGTCTTCCCACAGCTGAAGGCTGGCCACCCACCGCCACTGTCTGGCGAGTCCTGTCCACATGCCCCAGCCACTGATAGGGCACCCTGGCTGGCAGGAGCCAGACCAGAGTCGCCCGAATTCTCCACGTAAGAATTTGAGCGTCAGAAGAAGGCAGAGAGCCTGGGGGCTCCAGTAAACCCTGGCATTTAATGGACCTGAACTTCAACATTCTTAGATGCGCAGTGGGAATAATGCCACGAGCTCAGCCACTGAGCCACACTGACCGGGCTCCACTAACGTTGCTAAGGCCAGGACAGGCACCTTTCTGCAGCACTAATGCCATGTCCTCCAGTCTGGCTCCTGCCAGGGGCAGCTCAGGAGAGCAAAGGAAGAAGACTCAAACCTCCCCAGGTCACTCCCCGGCTTAAAGCCACCAGTAGCTCCCTGGGGTTTCCCAGGAATTCCAAACTCCACAGGGGACATGCAGGACCCTCCTGACTTGGCCATAGCCACTCCTTCACTAACAGTGCTCCCTGCTCTCAGCCAGTCCTGCCAACCCAGCCAGCTCATGTGTTCATGTTTCCTCCCCAATATGTACTCTCTCTCCCCCCCCTCTCTTCCTCTCTCCTTTCCTCTCTCTTTCTTCCCCCCCCCTCACTTTTCCTCAATGAGACTCTCTTTACCTAACTGATCCACATCTTTGTGGCTCATTCCTATTCTTTTTTAAAAAAAATATTTTTATTGATTTTTTACAGAGAGGAAGGGAGAGAGATAGAGAGCTAGAAACGTCGATGAGAGAGAGACATCGGCCAGCTGTCTCTTGCACACCCCCTAACGGGGATGTGCCCGCAACCAAGGCACATGCCCTTGACCGGAATCGAACCTGGGACCTTTCAGTTCACAGACGGACTCTCTATCCACTGAGCCAAACCGGTTTCGGCATCATTCCTATCCTTCCTTCCTTCCTTCCTTCCTTCCTTCCTTCCTTCCTTCCTTCCTTCCTTCCTTCCTCTTCCTTCCTTCCTTCCTTCCTTCCTTCCTTCCTTCCTTCCTTCCTTCCTTCCTCTTCCTTCCTTCCTTCCTTCCTTCCTTCCTTCCTTCCTTCCTTCCTTCCTTCCTCTTCCTTCCTTCCTTCCTTCCTTCCTTCCTTCCTTCCTTCCCTCCCTCCCTCCCTCCCTCCCTCCCTCCTTCCCTCCTTCCTTCCTTCCTTTCTTCCTTCCTTCCTTCCTTCCTTCCTTCCTTCCTTCCTTCCTTCCTTCCTTTCTTCCTTCCTTCCTTCCTTCTTTCCTTCCTTCCTTCCTTTCACATTCAAGTCAGGGGTGGCCTTCTTTAGAAAGTCTTCTGAGCCTTTCCTAGGCCTCCGCCCACCCCCAGAAGGCTCAGGCCAGTGAAGTCGCTTCGCTGACTCCCCACAGCTAGGATGCCGCAGAGCTGGGATTGGAACCCAGTGATGCCTATATCTAGAGGTGATGCCTCGGAGCTTGCTAGGAAATTCAGCTCCCACCCCAGGCCTGCCGAGGCACAATCTGCCCCGTAGCAGGGCCACCGAGCGGCTCGTGTTCATTTAAGTGTTTGCATCGTTGCTCTAGAAGAGTCCTCCCCGAGCACCCTCGAGAATGTTTCTGCTTCCACCATATGACATCTGGGTTTATTTTTCTCCTGCTTAGACTTTGGCCAAGGTATCCTGCCGTTCCTAGCCACGTGGTAGGTACTCAAGCATTTGTTGAATGAGCGAGCAGGTGTGTACTAAGCAGAGAATGAGAAAGAACATTCCAGGGAAAGGGGATGATGTGGGTGAAAACAAACCAGGGTGGAGGAGGGGGTCATGTAGTGAGAAGAGGGGATCAGCCAGTATGTGTCTAGGAACGTCAGGCTGCACACGTGGCCTGGAGTCCATTCCGGAGGGACCTGGGATGAGATATTTGGGGGCTTGTACCTCATCCTGAGCAGCAGAGAGGTGTAGGAAGGAGCGAATGGGGAGGGGAGAAGGACAGGCTCGCCTATTGTAAAGAACATTCTGGAAGCTGACACAGAACAGGGAAGCGTAGGCGCGGGGGTAACTGGAGTCAGGTAGACCAGTTACTCCTGGAAGATGATGCTCTTGTGCAAAGTGAGGGATTAGCAGCAGGAGCGGAGGGTGGGGGCATCTGAATCTACAGCTCTGTGCACCGAGCACACGCACGTGGGCTCCTGGAAGCAGCTCGGAGACATTAGGAGCAGATGTTCCCTTGCAGGATGCGGCAGAGGCGGCGTCAGGTGTGTGGGGCGGGGAGGCCTGAGGCATAAATCCTAGGACTCACCCTTGGAGTCCCACTGTGCAGGGGGGACACGCCGCTCCTCTGATTGGGAGCAAACAGCAACGTTGAGTGGTGCGCCTTCTGGGGCGGGTGGGCTCGGAGCAGCCTATTTTGACGTTTCCCTTCGCCTGCTGCCCATTAGGAAAACTCAGCTCTTACAGAAGCCGCCCCCGCCGTTGCCTGGAATGTGTTGCCTCTGAGCACATTTGTTTCCGAAAGGACTCTAAATGATATTGCACTTTGTTCGGGAGAACGTTCCGCATTAGAGCAGGGAGGCAAATATGCGAGACTCAGTGTGAAACAGAAGTTCAATTACCTGCAATTATGAACATATTCTTCCCCGCGTGTGTGTGGAGATGGCGTCACACATGTACAGGATTTGAGCGCTGGAAGTTGCGGTGCAGATTGCCTCGCTCGGCGTTCCCGAAATAGATGTGCGAGCCCAGGGAGGGAAAAGAAAAGTGAGGTCACATAGCAAGTTAATGGCCACGCTGGCACGGAGGGGGGGGGGGGGGGGGGGGGGGGAGGCGTCCTGATGTCGCTTTTTGATGAGATTAAAGAAAAAAAGGCATTTCTGAATTTCCATGTCACGGAATGTTCAGCAGTTCTTCCTCTACAGACTAACATTAGAAGAAGTTGGCATCAGATTCCGGAATAGATCTGAAGGGAAAATAGGGCCTGGCCGGGGTGGCTCAGTGGTTGAGCGTCAACCAGGAGGTCAGGGTTCGATTTCCGGTCAGGGCACATGGCCAGGTTGTGGCCTCGAGCCCCAGTGTGGGGGCGTGCAGGAGGCAGCCGATCAATGATTCTCTCTCATCATTGATGTTTCTCTCTCTCTTCCTCTCTGAAATCAGTAAAAACATATTAAAAATCAAATCAAATAAAGAGAAAGTAAGATCAGAAGATGTCAAATACAGCATGAGCAGCCTACCAGTTCTACTTGTCCATCAAATCTAATTCCACGCGGCCTGTTTTATTAGGCTTTGCATTACCCTGCACAGGCGAGTCTTCAGATGAACCCTCAGGCCAAACCTGGTGCTTCAGGCTTCTCAGTCGCCACGGACAGATAACCCACTGCCACGTTCTGCTGCTTTACCTCCTTCAGGGCTGGGCAAACTACGGCCCTTGGGCTGGATCCAGTGAATAAAACTATTGAATTAAAAAACAACAACAACAAAAAGACCATACCCTTTTATGTAATGATGTTTACTTTGAATTTATATTAGTTCACACAAACACTCCATCCATGCTTTTGTTCCAGCCCTCCGGTCCAGTTTAAGAACCCATTGTGGCCCTCGAGTCAAAAAGTTTACCCACCCCGACCTAGGTATTGCTGGGATCTGTCCTCTTCAGTCCTTCTCCCCTGCAGCTGTCCTGCCCAAGTTCAAGTTCCTCACACTCATTGGGACCATAATCACAGTCACCTATTCAATGTACCAACCCCTACTTTTATTTCTTTAAAAAATATATATATTTTATTGATTTTTTTACAGAGAGGAAGAGAGAGGGATAGAGAGTTAGAAACATCGATGAGAGAGAAACATTGATCAGCTGCCTCTTGCACACCCCCTCCTCTCCCCACTGGGGATGTTCCCCCAACCAAGGTACATGCCCTTGACTGGAATCGAACCTGAGACCTTTCAGTCCTCAGGCAGATGCTCTAGCCACTGAGTCAAGCCAGTTTCGGCCCTCCCCTTACTCTTAACAGAACCCAGTTTAATCCCCTAAGAGCAGATTTCATTCCACCTCACTTCAGAGGCTCAAAATCTAGTGATGTCCACCGGTCACCCCAAGTGAACTCCTCACATGGCCAGTATAGTCGGGCCCCAGACTCCTCACCCTCCGGTCCCCATCCTCTTCCAGCCCACAGGCTGCCTGCTTTTCAGCTCCGCTGTTAGCCGGCTCCCCTGCTGCTGCCCAGCTGGTGCACATTCTGGCTGCACCGCCCTCCGGCTCTCCAACCTCCCACTGGCTATTTAATGCCAACTCATTTTTTAAACAAAATATATTTTTATTGATGCTAGAGAGGGAGGGTAAGGGAGAGAGAGAGAGAGAAACATCAGGGATGGGGAGAATCATCGATCAGCTGCCTCCTGCATTCCCCTCCCCCTGCTGGGGACCAAGCCCACAACCCAGGCATGTGCCCTGACCCAGAATTGAGCCGTGACCTCCTAGTTCTACACCCAACCACCGAGCCACGCAAGCTGGGCAACCGATTCATGTTTCAAACCTCAGAATGTTCTTCCTTATGCAAAGCTTTCACTGATCCTCAGCTCAGATCAGTTTCCCATAGGACTCATGGCACAGGATCCAGGATCCAGGATCGGTGTCCATTCTGCCAGTCGGTGAGATTGGGGAATATCTCTTCGGAGCTTGGATGGTGGGGTGGGCGGGGCTGAATCTAGAAGGGTCAAGGTCTTACTTACCTCACCTGATGGTTTTACCATTCTAGACTCAGGCCACAAGGAATCCAAGGCTTTCTTTCCCCCAAGGCAACTCTAAAAAGGCAGGTGTTTTGTTTTTTTGTTTTGTTTTGTTTTGTTTTCAGATTTCTCATTCATTGGGTTTTTAAGACATTCCAGTTGTATCACTGGCAGACATGGCTTTCGCCTCCTCCAGTTCTGGGAGCGTTAGAGGTTTTATCCCAGAAACCAAAGCGGGATCTAGGAAGGGAGAGGGATACGGTGGACAGTCCCAGATTCATTCACCTTTTCATCCTTGCACCCACCAGTCCCGATGCAGGGCAGGAGGAGGCACCCAGGGTTTCTTCTCTTTGGTGCGCCCCGTTTTCCTCTCTGAAAGCTCCAGAGTGGAGTTGCCCCCCCCCCCATGCTTTGCAAATCGCCACACAGGTTCACCCCTGCTTTCCGGGGAAGACTGTTGTCAAGGATGTGTCATTACTCAGCGTCTAACTTCCGTCGTGGCCAGCACTCCCTGCTGAGAGCTCCAACCGTCTTAGCAGCTGAAAGAACGGAACAAAATGGTGTAGATGAACGTGCCCTTGCACAGGCCTGCTCCTTTAACTTAGGATGGGGGATCAAATCCCAGTCAGTTCTGCCGGGTCACAGAGTGCTCCGTGATGACACATTCTGGCGACACGTCAGCAGAACCAGGATGATAGTTGAATGGGGCTGTGGACACTCCAGCTTTTAAGGATTGTTTCAATCCTGACTGTCATCACAGGACTGTTTAGAGCATCTGCTTATGTACTGACCACCTGTTGGGAAGGCTGGCCTGGCCTCCCCTTTGCTCTGTCCCTTCCTGGGTGGTCTGCTGGCCCCTCTTTAATCTGCTCTCCAGTGCCCTAGGCCCTCCAAATCTCTCCGTTTTGCTCTGAAATAGCCACAGTCATGAGGACAAGGGTTAGCATTTACTGAGTGCTTATGTAGAGCAGGAAATGTGTTTATATACATCATCTCATTTGCTATGAGCCAGAAGGTCACGGTTTGATTCCTGGTCAGGGCACATTCCCCGTTGCAGGCTCAGTCCCCAGTAGGGGACGTGCAGGAGGCAGCTGACCAATGATTCTCTCTCATCATTGATGTTTCTGTCTCTTAAACATCAACATCAATCTCCTTTTCCTTTCCCATCTGAAATCAATAAAAATAAAAAAATACAACAACCCTCCAATAGGAGCTATTATGACTTTTACTTTATAAAAGAGGAAACCAAAGTCCTGAGGTTAAATGGCTTCCTGGATGTGAGTCTGGTGGTGGAGCTGGGAATGAACCCACAGCTGTCCAGTCCCTGAGGTCTCAGGAAGAGTTGTTGTGATGAGGAGGCGTAGAGTGTGCATGCCCGGTGGGGTATGGGGGGTGGGGAAGACTGAGGGCTCCAGTCATGGAGAAGAGGCCCTGCAAGGGCTGGTCCAGGGATACGGTGTGTCTGTGCCATCCCACGGGCCTGAAAGGCAGGTCTCAGTTCTATATAGTGAGGAGCTTTCTGATGAGATAGGTGGGCCCCTTTCTTTCTTTTTTCTTTTTTTTAAATTAACTTATTATCTGTGTACATATATTACCATTGCCCCCCCAAAAACATGCCCTCCCTCCCCAGAGTTTTGTGTCCATTGGTTACACTTATATGCATGTGTACAAGTCCTTCGGTTGATCTCTTATCTCCCCTATATTTCCCTCCCCTCCCCACTGTATTTAGACAGTCTGCTTGTTGCTTTACTGTCACTATATCTATCTTATGGCTCATCAGTTTATAATGTTCAGGTGGGCCCCTTTCGCTGGGGGTGCCAGGGAGGTTGGATAGCCCAGAAGCTGGGACTCCATCTCCTCCCGAATTCTGATTCTCTTACATGCTGTGGTTCTGCTCTCAGGTTTCAAAATGCCTCAGTGCAATTGTACCGTCACGTGGGGATTGATTTTTTTTCATGTCTTAACCATCATTTCCATCAAGACAAGATTAGAATCCCACTCTTACTGCTGATGTTGATGCAGGCACCATTAATGGAATTTGTGATGGTAGCTGAAGGGAGTGGATGATGGATTTAAAAATCTATAGGACTCTCCTCAAGAATCCTGCTAGCTGCGGTAGGTTCTCAGATTTGAGCTCCATTTTCCCCCTTTTTCGTTTAGCATAGCAGCTAAGAGCTTGAACACCAGGAACGGATGTTACTGGTTTCAGTCCTGACTGTCACCTAATGAACATGGGCTAGTCATTTTATCTCTCTGAGCCTGTCTCCTTACCTATAAAGTATAATTCACGATGTTTAGCCCATGGGCTGCTGTGCAGAGAACATGATATAATGCAGATGAAGCATTTAGCATAGGGTTTGGCCCATGGCATATCACCTAATGAAATGGTCCCCACTGTCACTATTATGCTTTGTGCCTTGCCAGCCACTGGGCAACACCCCTATTATTCCCAGTGCTCACAGTGACATAAATATTATCTCCATTTACAGAAACGATTCACAGGCTCAGAGAAGTTCAGTCACTAGCCCAAGGTCACTCAGCACAAAAGTGGCCTTTCATCTTGGTTTCCTCAGGTTCGCCTCTCTTTGCTCTGACCTGCAGAGTGAGTCTCCATGGCAACACTGCCCACTGGAGGCTAGGGTGACCTCCCACATACTCTGTCCCCAGAGGTGATGCCCACCAAATGCTTTTAAACTCAATGAGCAGGGACCAGAACCTTGTCCTGTCCGTCTTTCTTTCTCCCCCCCCCATCCCCCGCCCCCCCCCCCCCCCCCCCGAGCTGATTGAGCCTGGTCCTTTGCCTTTTCTGGGTACGTCTCCTCTCCTTACAAGGAACATAACAAGTTTTGGCTCAAATAGATTCTATAGTCTCTTTTTCATTGTTTACTGGTTCTCCGGTGCCACTCAGCACATAGTAGGTACCCTATGGCACTTCAAAGTAAGGCAAGCAAGACACCTGTCACAAAACTTAAGGAGGCACACATTCTGAGGGTCCTGCAAGTATAGAGTTGGCGCCTTGAAGATGCGTGCCTCCTTAAATTTTGTGCTCAAATTGCCTCTCCTCTCCCTCTAGTCCCAGTCCAGCTTCACAGGGCCAATGAAAGGATTAATGACTCAGGGGCCCAAACAGAATTTTTCTTCTCTTTTTAAACACAAGTGATGTGTGCAAGGGTATTTTTTTAATAAGAGTTGGCTGATACTTTGAATATTTCTGCTCCAAAAGACATTCTTGAAAAAGGCTATTATTCATCTAGTTTTGTATTTTAGGCTTTTAGGGGAAACAGTAGGGGTATAAGATTGTGAGAAATAGAAGGCTGTAAAAGGGAACATATGAAATTACTGTAATGACCATTAGACCTGAGGAAATTTCCAACGATACAGTCATTATTTGTAGAATTGTCCCCTCCCCCCCAAACAAACAAACAAACAAACAAAAAAACACAACATAATTTTCATACTTAATTCTTTGGTTTAATTGTCTATTTGTTTCAAAACGAAAGTTAATGAAAAGATTATCTTCATATGCTTTAATCACACTACAGCTAACTGTTGGAACATTTGCAATTAATGCAACAGATGACATAAGAAAGATATTTTAAAAAAAAATAACATCACTATTTGAACACATAGAGTGAAGCAATTAGTTCTTCATTAGTGCGGAGTTATTTCAAATGCTTTGAAATCCTTGCGTGTTTAATGTTTAATCATCAAGGAAGTATCTCTGGCAATGGTGCTGGCTCCAGTTTATGAATTAAATATCTCCCCCGGGGACGTGGGAAGCGTTCAGGAAGAGAAATGCCCTCCTCCCCAGGCCTGGCCCTGGGCTAATTCCTTCCTCTTCTGGGCACCAGCGCAGTGAAGACTTTTCTTAGTGGCTCAGGGCTTTTCCTATGGTAGTTGCTTCTCATGCCTGGCTGAGAATGTTGCAGTGGGTTGCCTTGGAGTGGAGCTGACGGGGAGGGGCAGCCCCTGGGTCTAGAGCCCCCTACTGGGCTGTTGAGGGAATGCTAGCAGCCACCGCTGAAGGTGAGGGAGAGATTACAGGTTGGCAGGTTGAAGGCAGTATTTATAATGTGGTGACCAGGAGGTCAAAAGGGTGTCGCTGGAGCCTTAGTTAGGGACACGGAGGATGCCCCCAACAGCAGCAGAGCTTGGCAAGGCGGTGCTAGCTGACAAGAAAGCCTTAAAGGTACACAGACATCAAGAAGCTCATTGGCAGACAATGAATGCAGCTTGAGTGTGTAGGTAGGAATCAAAGAGATCTGTCCAAGTTGGCAGACTCCTCCCCAGGAATCTGAGGGACATGCAAGTGCAGAGTTGGCACCTGAGGGTGTGTGGCCATTAGGTACAACCCACATCAGAGCTATAGGTGACATTTACCCTGGATCTGTGGACCATACGCACAAGGCTGAACCTTTCATATTCTGGAGACATGGCCATGCACGATAAGTAAGTGTTTATATCTAAGCTTTGTACTAAGTTATATATGAACAGTTTCTTATTTAATTCTCATAGCTGCCCGTGGAGGTAGGCATGTATATGATCCCTACTCTATAGGTAAGGAAACAGGTATGAGGAGGAGAAGGGACTTACTAACCTGGAGCTATTCCTTATGCCTATCTCATGGGTGTGTAAGGAGAATAAAATAATATATGATATTTCCTATTGCACAAAGGAAAGCACAGCTATATAGGTTAGAGGACCCACCCAAGGGCGTGCAAATATATTTTTTGCTGATCTGAGAAAAAGTAAGTGTACTTTTTATTCATGCACCCCACGATATTGTTGTGTTAGCTGTTGTCATTTTTTTTTTGACAACCTAACGGAAAAGGTCAGTGTCCCTGACCAAATAGTGAGGTACTGCATGTGTTTGCTTATTTGCTTGTTTTTAATCCTCACTGAGGATATATTTATTGATTTGTGAGAGAGAGAAAGAGAGAGAGAGAGAGAGAGAGAGAGAGAGAGAGAGAGAGAGGTGTGAGAGAGGTGAGAGAGAAACATCGATCTCCATTGCTGACCCGGGATTGAACCCAAAATCTAGGCATTTGCCCTGAGCAGGAGTCAAATCCATAATCTTTTTTTTTTTGGTGTATGGACTGATGCTCCAACCAACTGAGCTGCCTGGCCAGGGCAGGTATTGAATGTTTTAAAAATTCTGGATGCACATGGTTGAAAATCACTGCAGTAGAGAGTTGTAGACAGTGAATGGAAAACCAGTGTATTTCACAGGAGATTAGAAGCAGAATGTGTTGGCTGGATGGCAAAAGCTCAACCAAATGAACTGAGTGTCTCCTTTTTTCCCCCGAAGGGCCACTTACCTGTATGCATTTGTATACTGATCCCCCCTTTTTTTTTCCACAAAGGAGGGAAGATACACATATTCTGCATGCGCTCACACAAACACATGCAATCCCAAACGATAAAATAAGTAACTGAGGCAGTTGGGTCAGAGGTCAGAATCTGTAAGAGCCCAAGTTCTGTGCCGATGGAAGTGGCTGCAGAGAGTGCGAATTCCCCAGCGGCCAACGCCAGTGGAAGGAAGGTCAAGTTCCGAGTGGGTGGTGGATGCATGACATCATCAAATCCAAATCAACGTTCCCTGACGCTCAGGAGGAAGGGCTCTCATGGAGCCTTCAAGAGCCGTTTTAGGAATTTCAATAGCTGTTGCCACGGGTTTCCACCACGTGGGCTGACGGGTTCCACGGAAGTGCACTTCAGCACCAGACATGCTCAGGGCAGCGTGGGAAGGAACATCACCCGGGCTTGTAGACCTCTCACCGAATAACATTTAGGCCACCGTGGCAGCCTTTTGTCCTTTTAAGGTGTCAGCATCCATTTTTGTACAAAGGTGACTTCTGACACGCGGTCCCAAGATCCCACCTGTCACAGATTAGCCCTGGCATTCTCTCGGTTGGGGTTCAGGAGGCGGAGTGGTTTCTAGGGAGCCCCAGGAGACACCCCAGGAATTCCAGGGCTCTGGGGAAGATCATCTGAAAAACTGCCGATGTAAAGGAGAGAGGAGAGCGCGTCCTTCAGGCTGTACTCTGTAGCTACTATTCCTCCCGCGTGGGGCTTTGACAGGGCTGGGGAGGTAGCGCGCTGAGGCCGAGGCCCGCCGGGCAGATGTTCTGAGCGGCCGGGTGTGGGTGACCTCCCAGCACTGACAAGCAGGGAAGGGCCAGCTTCTCCAGGCTCGCACATCCTTCGAGAATTCAGGACCTGCTTGTGGGCTTGTGGGCCATGTCACCCCCCATTGGCCCTGACAGGAAGCAGTCTCACCCTGACCAAAGTCTCCCAGGTTCCTCTAGATCAGTGGCCGGCAAACTCATTCATCAACAGAGCCAAATATCAGCAGTACAACGATTGAAATTTCTTTTGAGAACTAAATTTTTAAAACTTCTTCTAACGCCACTTCTTCAAAATAGACTCGCCCAGGCCAGGGTATTTTGTGGAAGAGCCACACTCAAGGGGCCAAAGAGCCGCATGTGGCTCGTGAGCTGCAGTTTGCCGACCACAGCTCTAGATCATTTCAATTGACAGCCTTTAAGCTGTCATGCTGGAATGGGATTCCCAGCTCTGCTCATCTAATGCCAGGGGCAGGGGTGAGGGGTGGGGGAAGCACCTGGAGAATTGTTGTGACTAGACATCAACCTGTGCACGCTCTCTTCTCAGCTGTCTCTGTCCACCTCCTGAGATCTCTCTGTAGCTGCCCAGCCACTTGCCAGGTCTTTGGCAGTAACAGTGAAATGATGGACCTCGGGGAACGCAAGCCACTGGCTGGCTCTTCGTGATGCCTGCTGGCTCTGGAGATCCCTATGCTTGCTGGGCACCTACTCCATGCCAGGCTCTAAGAGGGTCAGGGAGAGGCCCGTGGAAGGAGGGGCTTCTAGGCCCTTGGGGGGCTCATGGGGAGGTGCGTGAGGCCAGCACACCCACATTTGTGACATTTCCTGATCTAGATGAGGGCCCAGTGAGTGTGATGCATGGGTCACACCCTGTGCTGGAGGGACAGTGGGGCGATCCACTCTCCACTCTTCTCCAACCTGCTCTCTGCCCGGATGCTGAACTGCCTGGGTGTCATCCACAGGTTCCTCTGCTTCTGTTTCCCCCTGGGCCCGGCCAGTGGGGAGTCCCAAAATGAGCTTAGGGGACTGCAACTCACTATTTGGTCAGAGAATGCAGCTCCTAGATGCCACCATCGTCAGTAAATAATCCTGACAAGCTGGTGCACACCAGGCCCAAATGCCTTAGACCCAAAGTTACAAAGCAGCACTAGGAATCAGTACAGTCATGAATGCATGAAATAGTAGGTTAGCAAAATAGCCCGGGCCCATGCTATATTTCTGGAATGAACTCTCACAGCCAAGGGGGAGGTCAGAGTATTTCCCCCCTCCCTGCCGCCCTGCCAGGTCTCCCCCTTGGCAGACTGTGCCCGTTGATTGAAGGCCATTGCTTCTCCCAAGGAAGCTCTCTCTCCTCCTCTCTCTCTGTCTCTGATTTCCAGTAAATACGTTTTCTTTCCAGCTTTTTGGTCATAGGGGTGGTAAAGTTCTGCTGCTGCTGAGACTCGGGTTACTGCCCTGTCAACTTAGTACCCTCTACCCACACCTTTGTGCAAAGCCCCTTCAGACATAACCCCACCTCCCTACCTCCCAATTACCCTGTTTTCAGTATGCGATCTCTTTCTTGTTGGGACCAGATTGACTCAAGGAGCGATGGATCATTTCCAAAACCAGAGAGTAGCTTTTTTAGAGTTGGGTCTTGGAGTAGGGAAGAGAGTAGGGTCATTGCGCAGGGGTGTGTCCGCAGTTGTGCCTGGAGCTCAATTCACACGATGCTACTTACCATCCCCAATAGCCTGAGAAGTGCTCTGAGTGAGAACAGCCAGCCTTGGGGAGGTCACAGGCTCCTGCCGGGCTGGGACAGGACCATTTCCACTCAGTTCACCTCCAAGGTCTCTGAACCACCCATTGACCACTCACTGGGCTCTCATCTAGATCAGAAATGATACACGTGGATGCGCTGCCCCTTCCCTGGTCAAAGACCCAATCAAAGGCCAAACTGGGTGGGGCAGGAAGACCTGACAAACAAAGGGGGAGGCCTCAGGGACCCCAGGGAAGGTAAGAGGTGACTGAGGCAAGTCCCGTATCTCGGAAGCCTAGGTCAGTGTTGAGAAGCAGTGCAGTGAGGTGGAGTCAAGGTCTCAAGCCCCAGAAAGTGTAGCCTTGGGTCCCTCAACGATCAACTAGAGAAGATGACAGCATCTACTTCAGGGGGTTGTGGAGAGAATTAAATAAGATAAGCCCTTTGGCACAGCCTGACCTGTATTTTGCTTTCAACAAATATTGGTTATTAGAGGCCCGATTCATGAAACTTGTTCAAGGGGTTTGGCCCTCACAACCCCGGCTTCGTCCAGAAGGTCGTTCTTCAGTCTAATTAGCATATTACTATTTTTTTAAAAATTTATTATAGACTATTGTTGTTGGCAAGCAAGAGGTTGCAGGTGTGGTGGTTAACATAGCTGAGACAGAACAGTAAGATTTTATGGCATGGTAAGTCTGAGAATGGAGTGTGACCAAGTACATTTAATCAATCCTTTTTGTCTCATTCTCCCCATTCTCAAATGAGCAAAATTGAGGCCAGCCCAGCCCGAGGAGGAGACCATCAAGGTCACCCTGATCTTGATGGTAGGGCCAGGACTTGATCTTGAACCTCTTGTGTCCTGTCTTAAGCCTCTTTCTCCAGAGCCTTCCAGGGAAATGTCTCCATTGATTTTCTCACTTCGGGGTCATGGTGACTCTCAGACCTGTTAAGATCACTGTGAGGGATATGTAAGGTAATGATATCCATAAATCATGCTCACTTCAGTGTTGGAAGGGCAAGGACAATTGTTGACTTTGCACTGATTGAGTCACAGACTCGAAGTCTAGCAGTCCATAGGAGGTGGAAGGGGGAGGGCAGGGTTACTTAAGTCACTGCCTTTCCTGACCTCCAAGTTTATAGTCTCTTGTCTATTTCACATTCCTTCAACGAGCTGTGGCTTCACAGAAACCCACTTACTTCACACGCTCTTACTTCCTTGCTCCAAGACATCCTGTCTTTTCATTTCATTTCATTTCATTTCATTTCATTTCATTTCATTTCATTGATTGATTATGGTATCACATAATTGTCATCATCTCCCCATTCCCATCCCCAAACCCTCCCCACATATTCCCCCACCCCCCTGTTGTCCATGGCCACTGGTTAGGCTTATATGCATGCACACAAGTCCTTTGGTTGATCTCTTCCCCTTACCCCCACCCTCCCCTAACTTCCCTCTGAGGTTTGAGAGTCTGGTCGCATCTTCTCTTTCTCTGGGTCTGTTTTTGTGCATCAGTTTATGTTGTTCATTATTTCCTCTAAATGAAGACACCCTGTCTTAGTAGCTAACTCATGGAGTGTGTGTTGTTAAAACAAACACACACACACACACACACACACACACACACTGAGATACAAGAAAGAGTTGGAAATATTTCATCTCAAAAAACAAACTCACACACAGATGAACAAGGGGACAACTAGTTTTTGTTTGGGCTGAAGCCAGTGGGATATTTGTTATGCAAGTGGAAGTCTGTGGAATTTAATAGGATTATTGTACAGTGGGGAAGTCCATTTGGGGAGGGAAGAACAGATAATGAGAGGATCAAAAAACATGCCTATAAATATTTTTATGGACTAAAAAACATATATATATATATATATATATATATATATATATATATATATATATGAAACCTAGAAGGAACTCACCTGGTAGTTGAGTGGTGATTGTAATGTTAATTAACTAACATTAACTCCGAACCACGTCTTATTTTATGCACTGCACATCCGTGATCTCATTTAATCCTCGCAAGGGTACAAGGCACATGGCATTGTCTGCTTTGGTGGTTAAAGACACCAGGCACAGAGGGGCTGGATGACTTATGCAGAGCTACCAAGGAGGTAAATAGTGGAGATGGGATTTGAACTCTATTCCAAGTCATCTGCATCCTTTCTGCCTCCTGTGATGTGCTACTTGTGCGGCAGGGGGCTGTCGGGGTCGGTCGGGACTGGGGGGGGGGTGCGGGGGCTGTCCGGGGATGTCTGGGGCGGCGGGAGGCTGTATGGAGCGCTCAGGTGTGGTCGTGGCTGTCTGGGTGCCCGGGGGCTGTCCGGAGCTCTTGGTGGCTGTCCGGAGCTCTTGGTGGCTGTCGTGGGCGGTCGGGGCATGGGGGCGGTCAGGGCTCTGGTGGCGGTAGGGGGGCTGTCTGGGGCTGTTGGGTGCGGTCAGGTGCTGTCCAGGGCTGTCCGGGGCGGTTGGGAACTTTCGGTTGCTGTCGGGGACTGTCGGGTGCAGTCGTGAACTGTCGGGTGCGGTCGGAGACTGACGGGTGCAGTCGGGAACTGCCGGGTGCGGTCGATGGCTATCAGGTGCGTTAGATGGCTGTCAGGTGCATTCAGGTGCGGTATTGGCTGTAGGGACGGCCGGGGGCGGTGGGGTGTGATTGGGGGAGTCGGGGGCAGTCAGGGCTATGAGTGCGGCGGGGGGATGTCGGGGTCGGTCGGGACTGTGGGGGGGTCCGGGGGCTGTCCGGGGATGTCGGGGGAGGCAGGAGGCTGTATGGTGCGCTCAGGTGTGGTCGTGACTGTGTGGGCGGCCGGGGATGTCTGGAGCTCTTGGTGGCTGTCCGGGGCGGTCGGGGCTTGGGGGCGCTCAGGGCTCTGGTGGCGGTAGGGGGGCTGTCTGGGGCTGTTGGGTGCGGTCAGGTGCTGTCCAGGTCTGTCCGGGGCGGTTGGGAACTGTCGGGTGCGGTCGGGGGATGTCGGGTGCGGTCGGGAACTGTCGGGTGCGGTCGGGAACTGTCGGGTGCGGTCGGGGACTTTCGGGATCGGTCGGGGGCTGTCGGGTGTCTTCGGGAACTGTCGGGTGCTGTCGGGAACTTTCGGTTGCTGTCGGGGACTGTCTGGTGCAGTCGTGAACTGTCGGGTGCGGACGGAGACTGACGGGTGCAGTCGGGAACTGGAGGGTGCGGTCGGGGACTTTCCGGATCGGTCGGGGGCTGTCGGGTGTCTTCGGGAACTGTCGGGTGCGGTCGGGAACTTTCGGTTGCTGTCGGGGACTGTCGGGTGCAGTCGTGAACTGTAGGGTGCGGTCGGAGACTGACGGGTGCAGTCGGGAACTGCCGGGTGCGGTCGATGGCTATCAGGTGCGTTAGATGGCTGTCAGGTGCATTCGGGTGCGGTATTGGCTGTAGGGACGGCCGGGGGCGGTGGGGTGCGATTGGGGGAGTCGGGGGCAGTCGGGGCTATGAGTGCGGCGGGGGGATGTCGGGGTCGGTGGGGACTGTGGGGGGGTCCGGGGGCTGTCCGGGGATGTCGGGGGAGGCAGGAGGCTGTATGGGGCGCTCAGGTGTGGTGGTGACTGTGTGGGCGGCCGGGGATGTCTGGAGGTCTTGGTGGCTGTGGTGGGCGGTCGGGGCTTGGGGGCGGTCAAGGCTCTGGTGGCGGTAGGGGGGCTGTCTGAGGCTTTTGGGTGCGGTCAGGTGCTGTCCAGGGCTGTCCGGGGCGGTTGGGAACTGTCGGGTGCGGTCGGGGGATGTCGGGTGCGGTCGGGGGATGTCGGGTGCGGTCGGGGACTTTCGGGATCGGTCGGGGGCTGTCGGGTGTCTTCGGGAACTGTCGGGTGCGGTCGGGAACTTTCGGTTGCTGTCGGGGACTGTCGGGTGCAGGCGTGAACTGTGGGGTGCGGTCGGAGACTGACCAGTGCAGTCGGGAACTGCCGGGTGCGGTCGATGGCTATCAGGTGCATTAGATGGCTGTCAGGTGCATTCGGGTGCGGTATTGGCTGTAGGGACGGCCGGGGGCGGTGGGGTGCGATTGTGGGAGTCGGGGGCAGTCAGGGCTATGAGTGCGGCGGTGGGATGTCGGGGTCGGTCGGGACTGTGGGGGGGTCCGGGGGCTGTCCGGGGATGTCGGGGGAGGCAGGAGGCTGTATGGTGTGCTCAGGTGTGGTCGTGACTGTGTGGGCGGCCGGGGATGTCTGGAGCTCTTGGTGGCTGTCCGGGGCGGTCGGGGCTTGGGGGCGGTCAGGGCTCTGGTGGCGGTAGGGGGGCTGTCTGGGGCTGTTGGGTGCGGTCAGGTGCTGTCCAGGTCTGTCCGGGGCGGTTGGGAACTGTCGGGTGCGGTCGGGGGATGTCGGGTGCGGTCGGGAACTGTCGGGTGCGGTCGGGAACTGTCGGGTGCGGTCGGGGACTTTCGGGATCGGTCGGGGGCTGTCGGGTGTCTTCGGGAACTGTCGGGTGCTGTCGGGAACTTTCGGTTGCTGTCGGGGACTGTCTGGTGCAGTCGTGAACTGTCGGGTGCGGTCGGAGACTGACGGGTGCAGTCGGGAACTGGAGGGTGCGGTCGGGGACTTTCGGGATCTGTCTGGGGCTGTCGGGTGTCATAGGGAACTGTCGGGTGCGGTCGGGGGATGTCGGGTGCGGTCGGGAACTGTCGGGTGCAGTTGGGGGATGTCGGGTGCGGTCGGGAACTGTCGGGTGCGGTCGGGGGATGTCGGGTGCGGTCGGGAACTGTCGGGTGCGGTCGGGGACTTTCGGGATCGGTCGGGGGCTGTCGGGTGTCTTCGGGAACTGTCGGGTGCGGTCGGGAACTTTCGGTTGCTGTCGGGGACTGTCGGGTGCAGTCGTGAACTGTCGGGTACGGTCTGAGACTGACTGGTGCAGTCGGGAACTGCCGGGTGCGGTCCATGGCTATCAGGTGCGTTAGATGGCTGTCAGGTGCATTCGGGTGCGGTATTGGCTGTAGGGACGGCCGGGGGCTGTCGGGTGCGATTGGGGGAGTCGGGGGCAGTCAGGGCTATGAGTGCGGCGGTGGGATGTCGGGGTCGGTCGGGACTGTGGGGGGGTCCGGGGGCTGTCCGGGGATGTCGGGGGAGGCAGGAGGCTGTATGGTGCGCTCAGGTGTGGTGGTGACTGTGTGGACGGCCGGGGATGTCTGGAGGTCTTGGTGGCTGTCCGGGGCGGTCTGGGCTTGGGGGCGCTCAGGGCTCTGGTGGCGGTAGGGGTTCTGTCTGGGGCTGTTGGGTGCGGTGAGGTGCTGTCCAGGGCTGTCCGGGGCGGTTGGGAACTGTCGGGTGCGGTCGGGGGATGTCGGGTGCGGTCGGGAACTGTCGGGTGCGGTCGGGGACTTTCGGGATCGGTCGGGGGCTGTCGGGTGTCTTCGGGAACTGTCGGGTGCTGTCGGGAACTTTCGGTTGCTGTCGGGGACTGTCTGGTGCAGTCGTGAACTGTCGGGTGCGGACGGAGACTGACGGGTGCAGTCGGGAACTGGAGGGTGCGGTCGGGGACTTTCCGGATCGGTCGGGGGCTGTCGGGTGTCTTCGGGAACTGTCGGGTGCGGTCGGGAACTTTCGGTTGCTGTCGGGGACTGTCGGGTGCAGTCGTGAACTGTAGGGTGCGGTCGGAGACTGACGGGTGCAGTCGGGAACTGCCGGGTGCGGTCGATGGCTATCAGGTGCGTTAGATGGCTGTCAGGTGCATTCGGGTGCGGTATTGGCTGTAGGGACGGCCGGGGGCGGTGGGGTGCGATTGGGGGAGTCGGGGGCAGTCGGGGCTATGAGTGCGGCGGGGGGATGTCGGGGTCGGTGGGGACTGTGGGGGGGTCCGGGGGCTGTCCGGGGATGTCGGGGGAGGCAGGAGGCTGTATGGGGCGCTCAGGTGTGGTGGTGACTGTGTGGGCGGCCGGGGATGTCTGGAGGTCTTGGTGGCTGTGGTGGGCGGTCGGGGCTTGGGGGCGGTCAAGGCTCTGGTGGCGGTAGGGGGGCTGTCTGAGGCTTTTGGGTGCGGTCAGGTGCTGTCCAGGGCTGTCCGGGGCGGTTGGGAACTGTCGGGTGCGGTCGGGGGATGTCGGGTGCGGTCGGGGGATGTCGGGTGCGGTCGGGGACTTTCGGGATCGGTCGGGGGCTGTCGGGTGTCTTCGGGAACTGTCGGGTGCGGTCGGGAACTTTCGGTTGCTGTCGGGGACTGTCGGGTGCAGGCGTGAACTGTGGGGTGCGGTCGGAGACTGACCAGTGCAGTCGGGAACTGCCGGGTGCGGTCGATGGCTATCAGGTGCATTAGATGGCTGTCAGGTGCATTCGGGTGCGGTATTGGCTGTAGGGACGGCCGGGGGCGGTGGGGTGCGATTGTGGGAGTCGGGGGCAGTCAGGGCTATGAGTGCGGCGGTGGGATGTCGGGGTCGGTCGGGACTGTGGGGGGGTCCGGGGGCTGTCCGGGGATGTCGGGGGAGGCAGGAGGCTGTATGGTGTGCTCAGGTGTGGTCGTGACTGTGTGGGCGGCCGGGGATGTCTGGAGCTCTTGGTGGCTGTCCGGGGCGGTCGGGGCTTGGGGGCGGTCAGGGCTCTGGTGGCGGTAGGGGGGCTGTCTGGGGCTGTTGGGTGCGGTCAGGTGCTGTCCAGGTCTGTCCGGGGCGGTTGGGAACTGTCGGGTGCGGTCGGGGGATGTCGGGTGCGGTCGGGAACTGTCGGGTGCGGTCTGGAACTGTCGGGTGCGGTCGGGGACTTTCGGGATCGGTCGGGGGCTGTCGGGTGTCTTCGGGAACTGTCGGGTGCTGTCGGGAACTTTCGGTTGCTGTCGGGGACTGTCTGGTGCAGTCGTGAACTGTCGGGTGCGGTCGGAGACTGACGGGTGCAGTCGGGAACTGGAGGGTGCGGTCGGGGACTTTCGGGATCTGTCTGGGGCTGTCGGGTGTCATAGGGAACTGTCGGGTGCGGTCGGGGGATGTCGGGTGCGGTCGGGAACTGTCGGGTGCAGTTGGGGGATGTCGGGTGCGGTCGGGAACTGTCGGGTGCGGTCGGGGGATGTCGGGTGCGGTCGGGAACTGTCGGGTGCGGTCGGGGACTTTCGGGATCGGTCGGGGGCTGTCGGGTGTCTTCGGGAACTGTCGGGTGCGGTCGGGAACTTTCGGTTGCTGTCGGGGACTGTCGGGTGCAGTCGTGAACTGTCGGGTGCGGTCTGAGACTGACGGGTGCAGTCGGGAACTGCCAGGTGCGGTCGATGGCTATCAGGTGCGTTAGATGGCTGTCAGGTGCATTCCGGTGCGGTATTGGCTGTAGGGACGGCCGGGGGCTGTCGGGTACGATTGGGGGAGTCGGGGGCAGTCAGGGCTATGAGTGCGGCGGGGGGATGTCGGGGTCGGTCGGGACTGTGGGGGGGTCCGGGGGCTGTCCGGGGATGTCGGGGGAGGCAGGAGGCTGTATGGTGCGCTCAGGTGTGGTGGTGACTGTGTGGGCGGCCGGGGGATGTCTGGAGGTCTTGGTGGCTGTCCGGGACGGTCTGGGCTTGGGGGCGGTCAGGGCTCTAGTGGCGGTAGGGGGGCTGTCTGGGGCTGTTGGGTGCGGTCAGGTGCTGTCCAGGGCTGTCCGGGGCGGTTGGGAACTGTCGGGTGCGGTCGGGGGATGTCGGGTGCGGTCGGGAACTGTTGGGTGCGGTCGGGGACTTTCGGGATCGGTCGGGGGCTGTCGGGTGTCTTCGGGAACTGTCGGGTGCGGTCGGGAACTTTCGGTTGCTGTCGGGGACTGTCGGGTGCAGTCGTGAACTGTCGGGTGCGGTCGGAGACTGACGGGTGCAGTCGGGAACTGCCGGGTGCGGTCGATGGCTATCAGGTGCGTTAGATGGCTGTCAGGTGCATTCGGGTGCGGTATTGGCTGTAGGGACGGCCGGGGGCGGTGGGGTTCGATTGGGGGAGCCGGGGGCAGTCAGGGCTATGAGTGCGGCGGGGGGATGTCGGGGTCGGTCGGGACTGTGGGGGGGTCCGGGGGCTGTCCGGGGATGTCGGGGGAGGCAGGAGGCTGTATGGTGCGCTCAGGTGTGGTGGTGACTGTGTGGGCGGCCGGGGATGTCTGGAGGTCTTGGTGGCTGTCCGGGGCGGTCTGGGCTTGGGGGCGCTCAGGGCTCTGGTGGCGGTAGGGGTTCTGTCTGGGGCTGTTGGGTGCGGTCAGGTGCTGTCCAGGGCTGTCCGGGGCGGTTGGGAACTGTCGGGTGCGGTCGGGGGATGTCGGGTGCGGTCGGGAACTGTCGGGTGCGGTCGGGGACTTTCGGGATCGGTCGGGGGCTGTCGGGTGTCTTCGGGAACTGTCGGGTGCGGTCGGGAACTTTCGGTTGCTGTCGGGGACTGTCGGGTGCAGTCGTGAACTGTCGGGTGCGTTCGGAGACTGACGGGTGCAGTCGGGAACTGCCGGGTGCGGTCGATGGCTATCAGGTGCGTTAGATGGCTGTCAGGTGCATTCGGGTGCGGTATTGGCTGTAGGGACGGCCGGGGGCGGTGGGGTTCGATTGGGGGAGCCGGGGGCAGTCAGGGCTATGAGTGCGGCGGGGGGATGTCGGGGTCGGTCGGGACTGTGGGGGGGTCCGGGGGCTGTCCGGGGATGTCGGGGGAGGCAGGAGGCTGTATGGTGCGCTCAGGTGTGGTGGTGACTGTGTGGGCGGCCGGGGGATGTCTGGAGCTCTTGGTGGCTGTCCGGGACGGTCTGGGCTTGGGGGCGGTCAGGGCTCTAGTGGCGGTAGGGGGGCTGTCTGGGGCTGTTGGGTGCGGTCAGGTGCTGTCCAGGGCTGTCCGGGGCGGTTGGGAACTGTCGGGTGCGGTCGGGGGATGTCGGGTGCGGTCGGGAACTGTTGGGTGCGGTCGGGGACTTTCGGGATCGGTCGGGGGCTGTCGGGTGTCTTCGGGAACTGTCGGGTGCGGTCGGGAACTTTCGGTTGCTGTCGGGGACTGTCGGGTGCAGTCGTGAACTGTCGGGTGCGGTCGGAGACTGACGGGTGCAGTCGGGAACTGCCGGGTGCGGTCGATGGCTATCAGGTGCGTTAGATGGCTGTCAGGTGCATTCGGGTGCGGTATTGGCTGTAGGGACGGCCGGGGGCGGTGGGGTTCGATTGGGGGAGCCGGGGGCAGTCAGGGCTATGAGTGCGGCGGGGGGATGTCGGGGTCGGTCGGGACTGTGGGGGGGTCCGGGGGCTGTCCGGGGATGTCGGGGGAGGCAGGAGGCTGTATGGTGCGCTCAGGTGTGGTGGTGACTGTGTGGGCGGCCGGGGATGTCTGGAGGTCTTGGTGGCTGTCCGGGGCGGTCTGGGCTTGGGGGCGCTCAGGGCTCTCGTGGCGGTAGGGGTTCTGTCTGGGGCTGTTGGGTGCGGTCAGGTGCTGTCCAGGGCTGTCCGGGGCGGTTGGGAACTGTCGGGTGCGGTCGGGGGATGTCGGGTGCGGTCGGGAACTGTCGGGTGCGGTCGGGGACTTTCGGGATCGGTCGGGGGCTGTCGGGTGTCTTCGGGAACTGTCGGGTGCGGTCGGGAACTTTCGGTTGCTGTCGGGGACTGTCGGGTGCAGTCGTGAACTGTCGGGTGCGTTCGGAGACTGACGGGTGCAGTCGGGAACTGCCGGGTGCGGTCGATGGCTATCAGGTGCGTTAGATGGCTGTCAGGTGCATTCGGGTGCGGTATTGGCTGTAGGGACGGCCGGGGGCGGTGGGGTTCGATTGGGGGAGCCGGGGGCAGTCAGGGCTATGAGTGCGGCGGGGGGATGTCGGGGTCGGTCGGGACTGTGGGGGGGTCCGGGGGCTGTCCGGGGATGTCGGGGGAGGCAGGAGGCTGTATGGTGCGCTCAGGTGTGGTGGTGACTGTGTGGGCGGCCGGGGGATGTCTGGAGCTCTTGGTGGCTGTCCGGGGCGTTCTGGGCTTGGGGGCGGTCAGGGCTCTGGTGGCGGTAGGGGGGCTGTCTGGGGCTGTTGGGTGCGGTCAGGTGCTGTCCAGGGCTGTCCGGGGCGGTTGGGAACTGTCGGGTGCGGTCGGGGGATGTCGGGTGCGGTCGGGAACTGTCGGGTGCTGTCGGGGACTTTCGGGATCGGTCGGGGGCTGTCGGGTGTCTTCGGGAACTGTCGGGTGCGGTCGGGAACTTTCGGTTGCTGTCGGGGACTGTCGGGTGCAGTCGTGAACTGTCGGGTGCGGTCTGAGACTGACGGGTGCAGTCGGGAACTGCCAGGTGCGGTCGATGGCTATCAGGTGCGTTAGATGGCTGTCAGGTGCATTCCGGTGCGGTATTGGCTGTAGGGACGGCCGGGGGCTGTCGGGTACGATTGGGGGAGTCGGGGGCAGTCAGGGCTATGAGTGCGGCGGGGGGATGTCGGGGTCGGTCGGGACTGTGGGGGGGTCCGGGGGCTGTCCGGGGATGTCGGGGGAGGCAGGAGGCTGTATGGTGCGCTCAGGTGTGGTGGTGACTGTGTGGGCGGCCGGGGGATGTCTGGAGCTCTTGGTGGCTGTCCGGGACGGTCTGGGCTTGGGGGCGGTCAGGGCTCTAGTGGCGGTAGGGGGGCTGTCTGGGGCTGTTGGGTGCGGTCAGGTGCTGTCCAGGGCTGTCCGGGGCGGTTGGGAACTGTCGGGTGCGGTCGGGGGATGTCGGGTGCGGTCGGGAACTGTTGGGTGCGGTCGGGGACTTTCGGGATCGGTCGGGGGCTGTCGGGTGTCTTCGGGAACTGTCGGGTGCGGTCGGGAACTTTCGGTTGCTGTCGGGGACTGTCGGGTGCAGTCGTGAACTGTCGGGTGCGGTCGGAGACTGACGGGTGCAGTCGGGAACTGCCGGGTGCGGTCGATGGCTATCAGGTGCATTCGGGTGCGGTATTGGCTGTAGGGACGGCCGGGGGCTGTCGGGTGCGATTGGGGGAGTCGGGGGCAGTCAGGGCTATGAGTGCGGCGGGGGGATGTCGGGGTCGGTCGGGACTGTGGGGGGGTCCGGGGGCTGTCCGGGGATGTCGGGGGAGGCAGGAGGCTGTATGGTGCGCTCAGGTGTGGTGGTGACTGTGTGGGCGGCCGGGGATGTCTGGAGGTCTTGGTGGCTGTCCGGGGCAGTCTGGGCCTGGGGGCGCTCAGGGCTCTGGTGGCGGTAGGGGTTCTGTCTGGGGCTGTTGGGTGCGGTCAGGTGCTGTCCAGGGCTGTCCGGGGCGGTTGGGAACTGTCGGGTGCGGTCGGGGGATGTCGGGTGCGGTCGGGAACTGTCGGGTGCGGTCGGGGACTTTCGGGATCGGTCGGGGGCTGTCGGGTGTCTTCGGGAACTGTCGGGTGCGGTCGGGAACTTTCGGTTGCTGTCGGTGACTGTCGGGTGCAGTCGTGAACTGTCGGGTGCGGTCGGAGACTGACGGGTGCAGTCGGGAACTGCCGGGTGCGGTCGATGGCTATCAGGTGCGTTAGATGGCTGTCAGGTGCATTCGGGTGCGGTATTGGCTGTAGGGACGGCCGGGGGCGGTGGGGTGCGATTGTGGGAGTCGGGGGCAGTCAGGGCTATGAGTGCGGCGGGGGGATGTCGGGGTCGGTCGGGACTGTGGGGAGGTCTGGGGGCTGTCCGGGGATGTCGGGGGAGGCAGGAGGTTGTATGGTGCGCTCAGGTGTGGTGGTGACTGTATGGGCGGCCTGGGGCTGTCTGGAGCTCTTGGTGGCTGTCGTGGGCGGTCAGGGCTTGGGGGCGGTCAGGGCTCTGGTGGCGGTAGGGGGGCTGTCTGGGGCTGTTGGGTGCGGTCAGGTGCTGTCCAGGGCTGTCCGGGGCGGTTGGGAACTGTCGGGTGCGGTCGGGGGATGTCGGGTGCGGTCGGGAACTGTCGGGTGCGGTCGGGGACTTTCGGGATCGGTCGGGGGCTGTCGGGTGTCTTCGGGAACTGTCGGGTGCGGTCGGGAACTTTCGGTTGCTGTCGGGGACTGTCGGGTGCAGTCGTGAACTGTCGGGTGCGGTCGGAGACTGACGGGTGCAGTCGGGAACTGCCGGGTGCGGTCCATGGCTATCAGGTGCGTTAGATGGCTGTCAGGTGCATTCGGGTGCGGTATTGGCTGTAGGGACGGCCGGGGGCTGTCGGGTAAGATTGGGGGAGTCGGGGGCAGTCAGGGCTATGAGTGCGGCGGTGGGATGTCGGGGTCGGTCGGGACTGTGGGGGGGTCCGGGGGCTGTCCGGGGATGTCGGGGGAGGCAGGAGGCTGTATGGTGCGCTCAGGTGTGGTGGTGACTGTGTGGACGGCCGGGGATGTCTGGAGGTCTTGGTGGCTGTCCGGGGCGGTCTGGGCTTGGGGGCGCTCAGGGCTCTGGTGGCGGTAGGGGTTCTGTCTGGGGCTGTTGGGTGCGGTCAGGTGCTGTCCAGGGCTGTCCGGGGCGGTTGGGAACTGTCGGGTGCGGTCGGGGGATGTCGGGTGCGGTCGGGAACTGTCGGGTGCGGTCGGGGACTTTCGGGATCGGTCGGGGGCTGTCGGGTGTCTTCGGGAACTGTCGGGTGCGGTCGGGAACTTTAGGTTGCTGTCGGGGACTGTCGGGTGCAGTCGTGAACTGTCGGGTGCGGTTGGAGACTGACAGGTGCAGTCGGGAACTGCCGGGTGCGGTCGATGGCTATCAGGTGCGTTAGATGGCTGTCAGGTGCATTCGGGTGCGGTATTGGCTGTAGGGACGGCCGGGGGCTGTCGGGTGCGATTGGGGGAGTCGGGGGCAGTCAGGGCTATGAGTGCGGCGGGGGGATGTCGGGGTCGGTCGGGACTGTGGGGGGGTCCGGGGGCTGTCCGGGGATGTCGGGGGAGGCAGGAGGCTGTATGGTGCGCTCAGGTGTGGTGGTGACAGTGTGGGCGGCCGGGGATGTCTGGAGGTCTTGGTGGCTGTCCGGGGCAGTCTGGGCCTGGGGGCGCTCAGGGCTCTGGTGGCGGTAGGGGTTCTGTCTGGGGCTGTTGGGTGCGGTCAGGTGCTGTCCAGGGCTGTCCGGGGCGGTTGGGAACTGTCGGGTGCGGTCGGGGGATGTCGGGTGCGGTCGGGAACTGTCGGGTGCGGTCGGGGACTTTCGGGATCGGTCGGGGGCTGTCGGGTGTCTTCGGGAACTGTCGGGTGCGGTCGGGAACTTTCGGTTGCTGTCGGGGACTGTCGGGTGCAGTCGTGAACTGTCGGGTGCGTTCGGAGACTGACGGGTGCAGTCGGGAACTGCCGGGTGCGGTCGATGGCTATCAGGTGCGTTAGATGGCTGTCAGGTGCATTCGGGTGCGGTATTGGCTGTAGGGACGGCCGGGGGCGGTGGGGTTCGATTGGGGGAGCCGGGGGCAGTCAGGGCTATGAGTGCGGCGGGGGGATGTCGGGGTCGGTCGGGACTGTGGGGGGGTCCGGGGGCTGTCCGGGGATGTCGGGGGAGGCAGGAGGCTGTATGGTGCGCTCAGGTGTGGTGGTGACTGTGTGGGCGGCCGGGGGATGTCTGGAGCTCTTGGTGGCTGTCCGGGGCGTTCTGGGCTTGGGGGCGGTCAGGGCTCTGGTGGCGGTAGGGGGGCTGTCTGGGGCTGTTGGGTGCGGTCAGGTGCTGTCCAGGGCTGTCCGGGGCGGTTGGGAACTGTCGGGTGCGGTCGGGGGATGTCGGGTGCGGTCGGGAACTGTCGGGTGCTGTCGGGGACTTTCGGGATCGGTCGGGGGCTGTCGGGTGTCTTCGGGAACTGTCGGGTGCGGTCGGGAACTTTCGGTTGCTGTCGGGGACTGTCGGGTGCAGTCGTGAACTGTCGGGTGCGGTCTGAGACTGACGGGTGCAGTCGGGAACTGCCAGGTGCGGTCGATGGCTATCAGGTGCGTTAGATGGCTGTCAGGTGCATTCCGGTGCGGTATTGGCTGTAGGGACGGCCGGGGGCTGTCGGGTACGATTGGGGGAGTCGGGGGCAGTCAGGGCTATGAGTGCGGCGGGGGGATGTCGGGGTCGGTCGGGACTGTGGGGGGGTCCGGGGGCTGTCCGGGGATGTCGGGGGAGGCAGGAGGCTGTATGGTGCGCTCAGGTGTGGTGGTGACTGTGTGGGCGGCCGGGGGATGTCTGGAGGTCTTGGTGGCTGTCCGGGACGGTCTGGGCTTGGGGGCGGTCAGGGCTCTAGTGGCGGTAGGGGGGCTGTCTGGGGCTGTTGGGTGCGGTCAGGTGCTGTCCAGGGCTGTCCGGGGCGGTTGGGAACTGTCGGGTGCGGTCGGGGGATGTCGGGTGCGGTCGGGAACTGTCGGGTGCGGTCGGGGACTTTCGGGATCGGTCGGGGGCTGTCGGTGTCTTCGGGAACTGTCGGGTGCGGTCGGGAACTTTCGGTTGCTGTCGGGGACTGTCGGGTGCAGTCGTGAACTGTCGGGTGCGGTCGGAGACTGACGGGTGCAGTCGGGAACTGCCGGGTGCGGTCCATGGCTATCAGGTGCGTTAGATGGCTGTCAGGTGCATTCGGGTGCGGTATTGGCTGTAGGGACGGCCGGGGGCTGTCGGGTAAGATTGGGGGAGTCGGGGGCAGTCAGGGCTATGAGTGCGGCGGTGGGATGTCGGGGTCGGTCGGGACTGTGGGGGGGTCCGGGGGCTGTCCGGGGATGTCGGGGGAGGCAGGAGGCTGTATGGTGCGCTCAGGTGTGGTGGTGACTGTGTGGACGGCCGGGGATGTCTGGAGGTCTTGGTGGCTGTCCGGGGCGGTCTGGGCTTGGGGGCGCTCAGGGCTCTGGTGGCGGTAGGGGTTCTGTCTGGGGCTGTTGGGTGCGGTCAGGTGCTGTCCAGGGCTGTCCGGGGCGGTTGGGAACTGTCGGGTGCGGTCGGGGGATGTCGGGTGCGGTCGGGAACTGTCGGGTGCGGTCGGGGACTTTCGGGATCGGTCGGGGGCTGTCGGTGTCTTCGGGAACTGTCGGGTGCGGTCGGGAACTTTCGGTTGCTGTCGGGGACTGTCGGGTGCAGTCGTGAACTGTCGGGTGCGGTTGGAGACTGACAGGTGCAGTCGGGAACTGCCGGGTGCGGTCGATGGCTATCAGGTGCGTTAGATGGCTGTCAGGTGCATTCGGGTGCGGTATTGGCTGTAGGGACGGCCGGGGGCTGTCGGGTGCGATTGGGGGAGTCGGGGGCAGTCAGGGCTATGAGTGCGGCGGGGGGATGTCGGGGTCGGTCGGGACTGTGGGGGGGTCCGGGGGCTGTCCGGGGATGTCGGGGGAGGCAGGAGGCTGTATGGTGCGCTCAGGTGTGGTGGTGACAGTGTGGGCGGCCGGGGATGTCTGGAGGTCTTGGTGGCTGTCCGGGGCAGTCTGGGCCTGGGGGCGCTCAGGGCTCTGGTGGCGGTAGGGGTTCTGTCTGGGGCTGTTGGGTGCGGTCAGGTGCTGTCCAGGGCTGTCCGGGGCGGTTGGGAACTGTCGGGTGCGGTCGGGGGATGTCGGGTGCGGTCGGGAACTGTCGGGTGCGGTCGGGGACTTTCGGGATCGGTCGGGGGCTGTCGGGTGTCTTCGGGAACTGTCGGGTGCGGTCGGGAACTTTCGGTTGCTGTCGGGGACTGTCGGGTGCAGTCGTGAACTGTCGGGTGCGGTCGGAGACTGACGGGTGCAGTCGGGAACTGCCGGGTGCGGTCGATGGCTATCAGGTGCGTTAGATGGCTGTCAGGTGCATTCGGGTGCGGTATTGGCTGTAGGGACGGCCGGGGGCGGTGGGGTGCGATTGTGGGAGTCGGGGGCAGTCAGGGCTATGAGTGCGGCGGGGGGATGTCGGGGTCGGTCGGGACTGTGGGGAGGTCTGGGGGCTGTCCGGGGATGTCGGGGGAGGCAGGAGGTTGTATGGTGCGCTCAGGTGTGGTGGTGACTGTATGGGCGGCCTGGGGCTGTCTGGAGCTCTTGGTGGCTGTCGTGGGCGGTCAGGGCTTGGGGGCGGTCAGGGCTCTGGTGGCGGTAGGGGGGCTGTCTGGGGCTGTTGGGTGCGGTCAGGTGCTGTCCAGGGCTGTCCGGGGCGGTTGGGAACTGTCGGGTGCGGTCGGGGGATGTCGGGTGCGGTCGGGAACTGTCGGGTGCGGTCGGGGACTTTCGGGATCGGTCGGGGGCTGTCGGGTGTCTTCGGGAACTGTCGGGTGCGGTCGGGAACTTTAGGTTGCTGTCGGGGACTGTCGGGTGCAGTCGTGAACTGTCGGGTGCGGTCGGAGACTGACGGGTGCAGTCGGGAACTGCCGGGTGCGGTCCATGGCTATCAGGTGCGTTAGATGGCTGTCAGGTGCATTCGGGTGCGGTATTGGCGGTAGGGACGGCCGGGGGCTGTCGGGTAAGATTGGGGGAGTCGGAGGCAGTCAGGGCTATGAGTGCGGCGGTGGGATGTCGGGGTCGGTCGGGACTGTGGGGGGGTCCGGGGGCTGTCCGGGGATGTCGGGGGAGGCAGGAGGCTGTATGGTGCGCTCAGGTGTGGTGGTGACTGTGTGGACGGCCGGGGATGTCTGGAGGTCTTGGTGGCTGTCCGGGGCGGTCTGGGCTTGGGGGCGCTCAGGGCTCTGGTGGCGGTAGGGGTTCTGTCTGGGGCTGTTGGGTGCGGTCAGGTGCTGTCCAGGGCTGTCCGGGGCGGTTGGGAACTGTCGGGTGCGGTCGGGGGATGTCGGGTGCGGTCGGGAACTGTCGGGTGCTGTCGGGGACTTTCGGGATCGGTCGGGGGCTGTCGGGTGTCTTCGGGAACTGTCGGGTGTGGTCGGGAACTTTCGGTTGCTGTCGGGGACTGTCGGGTGCAGTCGTGAACTGTCGGGTGCGTTCGGAGACTGACGGGTGCAGTCGGGAACTGCCGGGTGCGGTCGATGGCTATCAGGTGCGTTAGATGGCTGTCAGGTGCATTCGGGTGCGGTATTGGCTGTAGGGACGGCCGGGGGCGGTGGGGTTCGATTGGGGGAGCCGGGGGCAGTCAGGGCTATGAGTGCGGCGGGGAGATGTCGGGGTCGGTCGGGACTGTGGGGGGGTCCGGGGGCTGTCCGGGGATGTCGGGGGAGGCAGGAGGCTGTATGGTGCGCTCAGGTGTGGTGGTGACTGTGTGGGCGGCCGGGGGATGTCTGGAGCTCTTGGTGGCTGTCCGGGGCGGTCTGGGCTTGGGGGCGGTCAGGGCTCTGGTGGCGGTAGGGGGGCTGTCTGGGGCTGTTGGGTGCGGTCAGGTGCTGTCCGGGGCTGTCCGGGGCGGTTGGGAACTGTCGGGTGCGGTCGGGGGATGTCGGGTGCGGTCGGGAACTGTCGGGTGCTGTCGGGGACTTTCGGGATCGGTCGGGGGCTGTCGGGTGTCTTCGGGAACTGTCGGGTGTGGTCGGGAACTTTCGGTTGCTGTCGGGGACTGTCGGGTGCAGTCGTGAACTGTCGGGTGCGGTCGGAGACTGACGGGTGCAGTCGGGAACTGCCGGGTGCGGTCGATGGCTATCAGGTGCGTTAGATGGCTGTCAGGTGCATTCGGGTGCGGTATTGGCTGTAGGGACGGCCGGGGGCTGTCGGGTAAGATTGGGGGAGTCGGGGGCAGTCAGGGCTATGAGTGCGGCGGGGGGATGTCGGGGTCGGTCGGGACTGTGGGGGGGTCCGGGGGCTGTCCGGGGATGTCGGGGGAGGCAGGAGGCTGTATGGTGCGCTCAGGTGTGGTGGTGACTGTGTGGACGGCCGGGGATGTCTGGAGGTCTTGGAGGCTGTCCGGGGCGGTCTGGGCTTGGGGGCGCTCAGGGCTCTGGTGGCGGTAGGGGTTCTGTCTGGGGCTGTTGGGTGCGGTCAGGTGCTGTCCAGGGCTGTCCGGGGCGGTTGGGAACTGTCGGGTGCGGTCGGGGGATGTCGGGTGCGGTCTGGAACTGTCGGGTGCGGTCGGGGACTTTCGGGATCGGTCGGGGGCTGTCGGGTGTCTTCGGGAACTGTCCGGTGCGGTCGGGAACTTTCGGTTGCTGTCGGGGACTGTCGGGTGCGGTCGTGAACTGTCGGCTGCGGTCGGGAACTTTCGGTTGCTGTCGGGGACTGTCGGGTGCAGTCGTGAACTGTCGGGTGTGGTCGGAGACTGACGGGTGCAGTCGGGAACTGCCGGGTGCGGTCGATGGCTATCAGGTGCGTTAGATGGCTGTCAGGTGCATTCGGGTGCGGTATTGGCTGTAGGGACGGCCGGGGGCGGTGGGGTGCGATTGTGGGAGTCGGGGGCAGTCAGGGCTATGAGTGCGGCGGGGGGATATCGGGGTCGGTCGGGACTGTGGGGAAGTCTGGGGGCTGTCCGGGGATGTCGGGGGAGGCAGGAGGTTGTATGGTGCGCTCAGGTGTGGTGGTGACTGTGTGGGCGGCCTGGGGCTGTCTGGAGCTCTTGGTGGCTGTCGTGGGCGGTCGGGGCTTGGGGGCGGTCAGGGCTCTGGTGGCGGTAGGGGGGCTGTCTGGGGCTGTTGGGTGCGGTCAGGTGCTGTCCAGGGCTGTCCGGGGCGGTTGGGAACTGTCGGGTGCGGTCGGGGGATGTCGGGTGCGGTCGGGAACTGTCGGGTGCGGTCGGGGACTTTCGGGATCGGTCGGGGGCTGTCGGGTGTCTTTGGGAACTGTCGGGTGCGGTCCGGAACTTTCGGTTGCTGTCGGGGACTGTCGGGTGCAGTCGTGAACTGTCGGGTGCGGTCGGAGACTGACGGGTGCAGTCGGGAACTGCCGGGTGCGGTCGATGGCTATCAGGTGCGTTAGATGGCTGTCAGGTGCATTCGGGTGCGGTATTGGCTGTAGGGACGGCCGGGGGCTGTCGGGTGCGATTGGGGGAGTCGGGGGCAGTCAGGGCTATGAGTGCGGCGGGGAGATGTCGGGGTCGGTCGGGACTGTGGGGGGGTCCGGGGGCTGTCCGGGGATGTCGGGGGAGGCAGGAGGCTGTATGGTGCGCTCAGGTGTGGTGGTGACTGTGTGGGCGGCCGGGGATGTCTGGAGGTCTTGGTGGCTGTCCGGGGCAGTCTGGGCCTGGGGGCGCTCAGGGCTCTGGTGGCGGTAGGGGTTCTGTCTGGGGCTGTTGGGTGCGGTCAGGTGCTGTCCAGGGCTGTCCGGGGCGGTTGGGAACTGTCGGGTGCGGTCGGGGGATGTCGGGTGCGGTCGGGAACTGTCGGGTGCGGTCGGGGACTTTCGGGATCGGTCGGGGGCTGTCGGGTGTCTTCGGGAACTGTCGGGTGCGGTCGGGAACTTTCGGTTGCTGTCGGGGACTGTCGGGTGCAGTCGTGAACTGTCGGGTGCGGTCGGAGACTGACGGGTGCAGTCGGGAACTGCCGGGTGCGGTCGATGGCTATCAGGTGCGTTAGATGGCTGTCAGGTGCATTCGGGTGCGGTATTGGCTGTAGGGACGGCCGGGGGCGGTGGGGTGCGATTGTGGGAGTCGGGGGCAGTCAGGGCTATGAGTGCGGCGGGGGGATGTCGGGGTCGGTCGGGACTGTGGGGAGGTCTGGGGGCTGTCCGGGGATGTCGGGGGAGGCAGGAGGTTGTATGGTGCGCTCAGGTGTGGTGGTGACTGTGTGGGCGGCCTGGGGCTGTCTGGAGCTCTTGGTGGCTGTCGTGGGCGGTCGGGGCTTGGGGGCGGTCAGGGCTCTGGTGGCGGTAGGGGGGCTGTCTGGGGCTGTTGGGTGCGGTCAGGTGCTGTCCAGGGCTGTCCGGGGCGGTTGGGAACTGTCGGGTGCGGTCGGGGGATGTCGGGTGCGGTCGGGAACTGTCGGGTGCGGTCGGGGACTTTCGGGATCGGTCGGGGGCTGTCGGGTGTCTTCGGGAACTGTCGGGTACGGTCGGGAACTTTCGGTTGCTGTCGGGGACTGTCGGGTGCAGTCGTGAACTGTCGGGTGCGGTCTGAGACTGACCGGTGCAGTCGGGAACTGCCGGGTGCGGTCCATGGCTATCAGGTGCGTTAGATGGCTGTCAGGTGCATTCGGGTGCGGTATTGGCTGTAGTGACGGCCGGGGGCTGTCGGGTAAGATTGGGGGAGTCGGGGGCAGTCAGGGCTATGAGTGCGGCGGTGGGATGTCGGGGTCGGTCGGGACTGTGGGGGGGTCCGGGGGCTGTCCGGGGATGTCGGGGGAGGCAGGAGGCTGTATGGTGCGCTCAGGTGTGGTGGTGACTGTGTGGACGGCCGGGGATGTCTGGAGGTCTTGGTGGCTGTCCGGGGCGGTCTGGGCTTGGGGGCGCTCAGGGCTCTGGTGGCGGTAGGGGTTCTGTCTGGGGCTGTTGGGTGCGGTCAGGTGCTGTCCAGGGCTGTCCGGGGCGGTTGGGAACTGTCGGGTGCGGTCGGGGGATGTCGGGTGCGGTCGGGAACTGTCGGGTGCGGTCGGGGACTTTCGGTTGCTGTCGGGGGCTGTCGGGTGTCTTCGGGAACTGTCGGGTGCGGTCGGGAACTTTCGGTTGCTGTCGGGGACTGTCGGGTGCAGTCGTGAACTGTCGGGTGCGTTCGGAGACTGACGGGTGCAGTCGGGAACTGCCGGGTGCGGTCGATGGCTATCAGGTGCGTTAGATGGCTGTCAGGTGCATTCGGGTGCGGTATTGGCTGTAGGGACGGCCGGGGGCGGTGGGGTTCGATTGGGGGAGCCGGGGGCAGTCAGGGCTATGAGTGCGGCGGGGGGATGTCGGGGTCGGTCGGGACTGTGGGGGGGTCCGGGGGCTGTCCGGGGATGTCGGGGGAGGCAGGAGGCTGTATGGTGCGCTCAGGTGTGGTGGTGACTGTGTGGGCGGCCGGGGGATGTCTGGAGCTCTTGGTGGCTGTCCGGGACGGTCTGGGCTTGGGGGCGGTCAGGGCTCTAGTGGCGGTAGGGGGGCTGTCTGGGGCTGTTGGGTGCGGTCAGGTGCTGTCCAGGGCTGTCCGGGGCGGTTGGGAACTGTCGGGTGCGGTCGGGGGATGTCGGGTGCGGTCGGGAACTGTCGGGTGCGGTCGGGGACTTTCGGGATCGGTCGGGGGCTGTCGGGTGTCTTCGGGAACTGTCGGGTGCGGTCGGGAACTTTCGGTTGCTGTCGGGGACTGTCGGGTGCAGTCGTGAACTGTCGGGTGCGGTCGGAGACTGACGGGTGCAGTCGGGAACTGCCGGGTGCGGTCGATGGCTATCAGGTGCGTTAGATGGCTGTCAGGTGCATTCGGGTGCGGTATTGGCTGTAGGGACGGCCGGGGGCGGTGGGGTGCGATTGTGGGAGTCGGGGGCAGTCAGGGCTATGAGTGCGGCGGGGGGATGTCGGGGTCGGTCGGGACTGTGGGGAGGTCTGGGGGCTGTCCGGGGATGTCGGGGGAGGCAGGAGGTTGTATGGTGCGCTCAGGTGTGGTGGTGACTGTATGGGCGGCCTGGGGCTGTCTGGAGCTCTTGGTGGCTGTCGTGGGCGGTCAGGGCTTGGGGGCGGTCAGGGCTCTGGTGGCGGTAGGGGGGCTGTCTGGGGCTGTTGGGTGCGGTCAGGTGCTGTCCAGGGCTGTCCGGGGCGGTTGGGAACTGTCGGGTGCGGTCGGGGGATGTCGGGTGCGGTCGGGAACTGTCGGGTGCGGTCGGGGACTTTCGGGATCGGTCGGGGGCTGTCGGGTGTCTTCGGGAACTGTCGGGTGCGGTCGGGAACTTTCGGTTGCTGTCGGGGACTGTCGGGTGCAGTCGTGAACTGTCGGGTGCGGTCGGAGACTGACGGGTGCAGTCGGGAACTGCCGGGTGCGGTCCATGGCTATCAGGTGCGTTAGATGGCTGTCAGGTGCATTCGGGTGCGGTATTGGCGGTAGGGACGGCCGGGGGCTGTCGGGTAAGATTGGGGGAGTCGGAGGCAGTCAGGGCTATGAGTGCGGCGGTGGGATGTCGGGGTCGGTCGGGACTGTGGGGGGGTCCGGGGGCTGTCCGGGGATGTCGGGGGAGGCAGGAGGCTGTATGGTGCGCTCAGGTGTGGTGGTGACTGTGTGGACGGCCGGGGATGTCTGGAGGTCTTGGTGGCTGTCCGGGGCGGTCTGGGCTTGGGGGCGCTCAGGGCTCTGGTGGCGGTAGGGGTTCTGTCTGGGGCTGTTGGGTGCGGTCAGGTGCTGTCCAGGGCTGTCCGGGGCGGTTGGGAACTGTCGGGTGCGGTCGGGGGATGTCGGGTGCGGTCGGGAACTGTCGGGTGCTGTCGGGGACTTTCGGGATCGGTCGGGGGCTGTCGGGTGTCTTCGGGAACTGTCGGGTGTGGTCGGGAACTTTCGGTTGCTGTCGGGGACTGTCGGGTGCAGTCGTGAACTGTCGGGTGCGTTCGGAGACTGACGGGTGCAGTCGGGAACTGCCGGGTGCGGTCGATGGCTATCAGGTGCGTTAGATGGCTGTCAGGTGCATTCGGGTGCGGTATTGGCTGTAGGGACGGCCGGGGGCGGTGGGGTTCGATTGGGGGAGCCGGGGGCAGTCAGGGCTATGAGTGCGGCGGGGAGATGTCGGGGTCGGTCGGGACTGTGGGGGGGTCCGGGGGCTGTCCGGGGATGTCGGGGGAGGCAGGAGGCTGTATGGTGCGCTCAGGTGTGGTGGTGACTGTGTGGGCGGCCGGGGGATGTCTGGAGCTCTTGGTGGCTGTCCGGGGCGGTCTGGGCTTGGGGGCGGTCAGGGCTCTGGTGGCGGTAGGGGGGCTGTCTGGGGCTGTTGGGTGCGGTCAGGTGCTGTCCGGGGCTGTCCGGGGCGGTTGGGAACTGTCGGGTGCGGTCGGGGGATGTCGGGTGCGGTCGGGAACTGTCGGGTGCTGTCGGGGACTTTCGGGATCGGTCGGGGGCTGTCGGGTGTCTTCGGGAACTGTCGGGTGTGGTCGGGAACTTTCGGTTGCTGTCGGGGACTGTCGGGTGCAGTCGTGAACTGTCGGGTGCGGTCGGAGACTGACGGGTGCAGTCGGGAACTGCCGGGTGCGGTCGATGGCTATCAGGTGCGTTAGATGGCTGTCAGGTGCATTCGGGTGCGGTATTGGCTGTAGGGACGGCCGGGGGCTGTCGGGTAAGATTGGGGGAGTCGGGGGCAGTCAGGGCTATGAGTGCGGCGGGGGGATGTCGGGGTCGGTCGGGACTGTGGGGGGGTCCGGGGGCTGTCCGGGGATGTCGGGGGAGGCAGGAGGCTGTATGGTGCGCTCAGGTGTGGTGGTGACTGTGTGGACGGCCGGGGATGTCTGGAGGTCTTGGAGGCTGTCCGGGGCGGTCTGGGCTTGGGGGCGCTCAGGGCTCTGGTGGCGGTAGGGGTTCTGTCTGGGGCTGTTGGGTGCGGTCAGGTGCTGTCCAGGGCTGTCCGGGGCGGTTGGGAACTGTCGGGTGCGGTCGGGGGATGTCGGGTGCGGTCTGGAACTGTCGGGTGCGGTCGGGGACTTTCGGGATCGGTCGGGGGCTGTCGGGTGTCTTCGGGAACTGTCCGGTGCGGTCGGGAACTTTCGGTTGCTGTCGGGGACTGTCGGGTGCGGTCGTGAACTGTCGGCTGCGGTCGGGAACTTTCGGTTGCTGTCGGGGACTGTCGGGTGCAGTCGTGAACTGTCGGGTGTGGTCGGAGACTGACGGGTGCAGTCGGGAACTGCCGGGTGCGGTCGATGGCTATCAGGTGCGTTAGATGGCTGTCAGGTGCATTCGGGTGCGGTATTGGCTGTAGGGACGGCCGGGGGCGGTGGGGTGCGATTGTGGGAGTCGGGGGCAGTCAGGGCTATGAGTGCGGCGGGGGGATGTCGGGGTCGGTCGGGACTGTGGGGAAGTCTGGGGGCTGTCCGGGGATGTCGGGGGAGGCAGGAGGTTGTATGGTGCGCTCAGGTGTGGTGGTGACTGTGTGGGCGGCCTGGGGCTGTCTGGAGCTCTTGGTGGCTGTCGTGGGCGGTCGGGGCTTGGGGGCGGTCAGGGCTCTGGTGGCGGTAGGGGGGCTGTCTGGGGCTGTTGGGTGCGGTCAGGTGCTGTCCAGGGCTGTCCGGGGCGGTTGGGAACTGTCGGGTGCGGTCGGGGGATGTCGGGTGCGGTCGGGAACTGTCGGGTGCGGTCGGGGACTTTCGGGATCGGTCGGGGGCTGTCGGGTGTCTTCGGGAACTGTCGGGTGCGGTCCGGAACTTTCGGTTGCTGTCGGGGACTGTCGGGTGCAGTCGTGAACTGTCGGGTGCGGTCGGAGACTGACGGGTGCAGTCGGGAACTGCCGGGTGCGGTCGATGGCTATCAGGTGCGTTAGATGGCTGTCAGGTGCATTCGGGTGCGGTATTGGCTGTAGGGACGGCCGGGGGCTGTCGGGTGCGATTGGGGGAGTCGGGGGCAGTCAGGGCTATGAGTGCGGCGGGGAGATGTCGGGGTCGGTCGGGACTGTGGGGGGGTCCGGGGGCTGTCCGGGGATGTCGGGGGAGGCAGGAGGCTGTATGGTGCGCTCAGGTGTGGTGGTGACTGTGTGGGCGGCCGGGGATGTCTGGAGGTCTTGGTGGCTGTCCGGGGCAGTCTGGGCCTGGGGGCGCTCAGGGCTCTGGTGGCGGTAGGGGTTCTGTCTGGGGCTGTTGGGTGCGGTCAGGTGCTGTCCAGGGCTGTCCGGGGCGGTTGGGAACTGTCGGGTGCGGTCGGGGGATGTCGGGTGCGGTCGGGAACTGTCGGGTGCGGTCGGGGACTTTCGGGATCGGTCGGGGGCTGTCGGGTGTCTTCGGGAACTGTCGGGTGCGGTCGGGAACTTTCGGTTGCTGTCGGGGACTGTCGGGTGCAGTCGTGAACTGTCGGGTGCGGTCTGAGACTGACCGGTGCAGTCGGGAACTGCCGGGTGCGGTCCATGGCTATCAGGTGCGTTAGATGGCTGTCAGGTGCATTCGGGTGCGGTATTGGCTGTAGTGACGGCCGGGGGCTGTCGGGTAAGATTGGGGGAGTCGGGGGCAGTCAGGGCTATGAGTGCGGCGGTGGGATGTCGGGGTCGGTCGGGACTGTGGGGGGGTCCGGGGGCTGTCCGGGGATGTCGGGGGAGGCAGGAGGCTGTATGGTGCGCTCAGGTGTGGTGGTGACTGTGTGGACGGCCGGGGATGTCTGGAGGTCTTGGTGGCTGTCCGGGGCGGTCTGGGCTTGGGGGCGCTCAGGGCTCTGGTGGCGGTAGGGGTTCTGTCTGGGGCTGTTGGGTGCGGTCAGGTGCTGTCCAGGGCTGTCCGGGGCGGTTGGGAACTGTCGGGTGCGGTCGGGGGATGTCGGGTGCGGTCGGGAACTGTCGGGTGCGGTCGGGGACTTTCGGTTGCTGTCGGGGGCTGTCGGGTGTCTTCGGGAACTGTCGGGTGCGGTCGGGAACTTTCGGTTGCTGTCGGGGACTGTCGGGTGCAGTCGTGAACTGTCGGGTGCGTTCGGAGACTGACGGGTGCAGTCGGGAACTGCCGGGTGCGGTCGATGGCTATCAGGTGCGTTAGATGGCTGTCAGGTGCATTCGGGTGCGGTATTGGCTGTAGGGACGGCCGGGGGCGGTGGGGTTCGATTGGGGGAGCCGGGGGCAGTCAGGGCTATGAGTGCGGCGGGGGGATGTCGGGGTCGGTCGGGACTGTGGGGGGGTCCGGGGGCTGTCCGGGGATGTCGGGGGAGGCAGGAGGCTGTATGGTGCGCTCAGGTGTGGTGGTGACTGTGTGGGCGGCCGGGGGATGTCTGGAGCTCTTGGTGGCTGTCCGGGACGGTCTGGGCTTGGGGGCGGTCAGGGCTCTAGTGGCGGTAGGGGGGCTGTCTGGGGCTGTTGGGTGCGGTCAGGTGCTGTCCAGGGCTGTCCGGGGCGGTTGGGAACTGTCGGGTGCGGTCGGGGGATGTCGGGTGCGGTCGGGAACTGTCGGGTGCGGTCGGGGACTTTCGGGATCGGTCGGGGGCTGTCGGGTGTCTTCGGGAACTGTCGGGTGCGGTCGGGAACTTTCGGTTGCTGTCGGGGACTGTCGGGTGCAGTCGTGAACTGTCGGGTGCGGTCGGAGACTGACGGGTGCAGTCGGGAACTGCCGGGTGCGGTCGATGGCTATCAGGTGCGTTAGATGGCTGTCAGGTGCATTCGGGTGCGGTATTGGCTGTAGGGACGGCCGGGGGCGGTGGGGTGCGATTGTGGGAGTCGGGGGCAGTCAGGGCTATGAGTGCGGCGGGGGGATGTCGGGGTCGGTCGGGACTGTGGGGAGGTCTGGGGGCTGTCCGGGGATGTCGGGGGAGGCAGGAGGTTGTATGGTGCGCTCAGGTGTGGTGGTGACTGTATGGGCGGCCTGGGGCTGTCTGGAGCTCTTGGTGGCTGTCGTGGGCGGTCAGGGCTTGGGGGCGGTCAGGGCTCTGGTGGCGGTAGGGGGGCTGTCTGGGGCTGTTGGGTGCGGTCAGGTGCTGTCCAGGGCTGTCCGGGGCGGTTGGGAACTGTCGGGTGCGGTCGGGGGATGTCGGGTGCGGTCGGGAACTGTCGGGTGCGGTCGGGGACTTTCGGGATCGGTCGGGGGCTGTCGGGTGTCTTCGGGAACTGTCGGGTGCGGTCGGGAACTTTCGGTTGCTGTCGGGGACTGTCGGGTGCAGTCGTGAACTGTCGGGTGCGGTCGGAGACTGACGGGTGCAGTCGGGAACTGCCGGGTGCGGTCCATGGCTATCAGGTGCGTTAGATGGCTGTCAGGTGCATTCGGGTGCGGTATTGGCGGTAGGGACGGCCGGGGGCTGTCGGGTAAGATTGGGGGAGTCGGAGGCAGTCAGGGCTATGAGTGCGGCGGTGGGATGTCGGGGTCGGTCGGGACTGTGGGGGGGTCCGGGGGCTGTCCGGGGATGTCGGGGGAGGCAGGAGGCTGTATGGTGCGCTCAGGTGTGGTGGTGACTGTGTGGGCGGCCGGGGGATGTCTGGAGCTCTTGGTGGCTGTCCGGGGCGGTCTGGGCTTGGGGGCGGTCAGGGCTCTGGTGGCGGTAGGGGGGCTGTCTGGGGCTGTTGGGTGCGGTCAGGTGCTGTCCAGGGCTGTCCGGGGCGGTTGGGAACTGTCGGGTGCGGTCGGGGGATGTCGGGTGCGGTCGGGAACTGTCGGGTGCTGTCGGGGACTTTCGGGATCGGTCGGGGGCTGTCGGGTGTCTTCGGGAACTGTCGGGTGCGGTCGGGAACTTTCGGTTGCTGTCGGGGACTGTCGGGTGCAGTCGTGAACTGTCGGGTGCGGTCGGAGACTGACGGGTGCAGTCGGGAACTGCCGGGTGCGGTCGATGGCTATCAGGTGCGTTAGATGGCTGTCAGGTGCATTCGGGTGCGGTATTGGCTGTAGGGACGGCCGGGGGCTGTCGGGTAAGATTGGGGGAGTCGGGGGCAGTCAGGGCTATGAGTGCGGCGGGGGGATGTCGGGGTCGGTCGGGACTGTGGGGGGGTCCGGGGGCTGTCCGGGGATGTCGGGGGAGGCAGGAGGCTGTATGGTGCGCTCAGGTGTGGTGGTGACTGTGTGGACGGCCGGGGATGTCTGGAGGTCTTGGAGGCTGTCCGGGGCGGTCTGGGCTTGGGGGCGCTCAGGGCTCTGGTGGCGGTAGGGGTTCTGTCTGGGGCTGTTGGGTGCGGTCAGGTGCTGTCCAGGGCTGTCCGGGGCGGTTGGGAACTGTCGGGTGCGGTCGGGGGATGTCGGGTGCGGTCTGGAACTGTCGGGTGCGGTCGGGGACTTTCGGGATCGGTCGGGGGCTGTCGGGTGTCTTCGGGAACTGTCCGGTGCGGTCGGGAACTTTCGGTTGCTGTCGGGGACTGTCGGGTGCGGTCGTGAACTGTCGGCTGCGGTCGGGAACTTTCGGTTGCTGTCGGGGACTGTCGGGTGCAGTCGTGAACTGTCGGGTGTGGTCGGAGACTGACGGGTGCAGTCGGGAACTGCCGGGTGCGGTCGATGGCTATCAGGTGCGTTAGATGGCTGTCAGGTGCATTCGGGTGCGGTATTGGCTGTAGGGACGGCCGGGGGCGGTGGGGTGCGATTGTGGGAGTCGGGGGCAGTCAGGGCTATGAGTGCGGCGGGGGGATGTCGGGGTCGGTCGGGACTGTGGGGAAGTCTGGGGGCTGTCCGGGGATGTCGGGGGAGGCAGGAGGTTGTATGGTGCGCTCAGGTGTGGTGGTGACTGTGTGGGCGGCCTGGGGCTGTCTGGAGCTCTTGGTGGCTGTCGTGGGCGGTCGGGGCTTGGGGGCGGTCAGGGCTCTGGTGGCGGTAGGGGGGCTGTCTGGGGCTGTTGGGTGCGGTCAGGTGCTGTCCAGGGCTGTCCGGGGCGGTTGGGAACTGTCGGGTGCGGTCGGGGGATGTCGGGTGCGGTCGGGAACTGTCGGGTGCGGTCGGGGACTTTCGGGATCGGTCGGGGGCTGTCGGGTGTCTTCGGGAACTGTCGGGTGCGGTCCGGAACTTTCGGTTGCTGTCGGGGACTGTCGGGTGCAGTCGTGAACTGTCGGGTGCGGTCGGAGACTGACGGGTGCAGTCGGGAACTGCCGGGTGCGGTCGATGGCTATCAGGTGCGTTAGATGGCTGTCAGGTGCATTCGGGTGCGGTATTGGCTGTAGGGACGGCCGGGGGCTGTCGGGTGCGATTGGGGGAGTCGGGGGCAGTCAGGGCTATGAGTGCGGCGGGGAGATGTCGGGGTCGGTCGGGACTGTGGGGGGGTCCGGGGGCTGTCCGGGGATGTCGGGGGAGGCAGGAGGCTGTATGGTGCGCTCAGGTGTGGTGGTGACTGTGTGGGCGGCCGGGGATGTCTGGAGGTCTTGGTGGCTGTCCGGGGCAGTCTGGGCCTGGGGGCGCTCAGGGCTCTGGTGGCGGTAGGGGTTCTGTCTGGGGCTGTTGGGTGCGGTCAGGTGCTGTCCAGGGCTGTCCGGGGCGGTTGGGAACTGTCGGGTGCGGTCGGGGGATGTCGGGTGCGGTCGGGAACTGTCGGGTGCGGTCGGGGACTTTCGGGATCGGTCGGGGGCTGTCGGGTGTCTTCGGGAACTGTCGGGTGCGGTCGGGAACTTTCGGTTGCTGTCGGGGACTGTCGGGTGCAGTCGTGAACTGTCGGGTGCGGTCGGAGACTGACGGGTGCAGTCGGGAACTGCCGGGTGCGGTCGATGGCTATCAGGTGCGTTAGATGGCTGTCAGGTGCATTCGGGTGCGGTATTGGCTGTAGGGACGGCCGGGGGCGGTGGGGTGCGATTGTGGGAGTCGGGGGCAGTCAGGGCTATGAGTGCGGCGGGGGGATGTCGGGGTCGGTCGGGACTGTGGGGAGGTCTGGGGGCTGTCCGGGGATGTCGGGGGAGGCAGGAGGTTGTATGGTGCGCTCAGGTGTGGTGGTGACTGTGTGGGCGGCCTGGGGCTGTCTGGAGCTCTTGGTGGCTGTCGTGGGCGGTCGGGGCTTGGGGGCGGTCAGGGCTCTGGTGGCGGTAGGGGGGCTGTCTGGGGCTGTTGGGTGCGGTCAGGTGCTGTCCAGGGCTGTCCGGGGCGGTTGGGAACTGTCGGGTGCGGTCGGGGGATGTCGGGTGCGGTCGGGAACTGTCGGGTGCGGTCGGGGACTTTCGGGATCGGTCGGGGGCTGTCGGGTGTCTTCGGGAACTGTCGGGTACGGTCGGGAACTTTCGGTTGCTGTCGGGGACTGTCGGGTGCAGTCGTGAACTGTCGGGTGCGGTCTGAGACTGACCGGTGCAGTCGGGAACTGCCGGGTGCGGTCCATGGCTATCAGGTGCGTTAGATGGCTGTCAGGTGCATTCGGGTGCGGTATTGGCTGTAGTGACGGCCGGGGGCTGTCGGGTAAGATTGGGGGAGTCGGGGGCAGTCAGGGCTATGAGTGCGGCGGTGGGATGTCGGGGTCGGTCGGGACTGTGGGGGGGTCCGGGGGCTGTCCGGGGATGTCGGGGGAGGCAGGAGGCTGTATGGTGCGCTCAGGTGTGGTGGTGACTGTGTGGACGGCCGGGGATGTCTGGAGGTCTTGGTGGCTGTCCGGGGCGGTCTGGGCTTGGGGGCGCTCAGGGCTCTGGTGGCGGTAGGGGTTCTGTCTGGGGCTGTTGGGTGCGGTCAGGTGCTGTCCAGGGCTGTCCGGGGCGGTTGGGAACTGTCGGGTGCGGTCGGGGGATGTCGGGTGCGGTCGGGAACTGTCGGGTGCGGTCGGGGACTTTCGGTTGCTGTCGGGGGCTGTCGGGTGTCTTCGGGAACTGTCGGGTGCGGTCGGGAACTTTCGGTTGCTGTCGGGGACTGTCGGGTGCAGTCGTGAACTGTCGGGTGCGTTCGGAGACTGACGGGTGCAGTCGGGAACTGCCGGGTGCGGTCGATGGCTATCAGGTGCGTTAGATGGCTGTCAGGTGCATTCGGGTGCGGTATTGGCTGTAGGGACGGCCGGGGGCGGTGGGGTTCGATTGGGGGAGCCGGGGGCAGTCAGGGCTATGAGTGCGGCGGGGGGATGTCGGGGTCGGTCGGGACTGTGGGGGGGTCCGGGGGCTGTCCGGGGATGTCGGGGGAGGCAGGAGGCTGTATGGTGCGCTCAGGTGTGGTGGTGACTGTGTGGGCGGCCGGGGGATGTCTGGAGCTCTTGGTGGCTGTCCGGGACGGTCTGGGCTTGGGGGCGGTCAGGGCTCTAGTGGCGGTAGGGGGGCTGTCTGGGGCTGTTGGGTGCGGTCAGGTGCTGTCCAGGGCTGTCCGGGGCGGTTGGGAACTGTCGGGTGCGGTCGGGGGATGTCGGGTGCGGTCGGGAACTGTCGGGTGCGGTCGGGGACTTTCGGGATCGGTCGGGGGCTGTCGGGTGTCTTCGGGAACTGTCGGGTGCGGTCGGGAACTTTCGGTTGCTGTCGGGGACTGTCGGGTGCAGTCGTGAACTGTCGGGTGCGGTCGGAGACTGACGGGTGCAGTCGGGAACTGCCGGGTGCGGTCGATGGCTATCAGGTGCGTTAGATGGCTGTCAGGTGCATTCGGGTGCGGTATTGGCTGTAGGGACGGCCGGGGGCGGTGGGGTGCGATTGTGGGAGTCGGGGGCAGTCAGGGCTATGAGTGCGGCGGGGGGATGTCGGGGTCGGTCGGGACTGTGGGGAGGTCTGGGGGCTGTCCGGGGATGTCGGGGGAGGCAGGAGGTTGTATGGTGCGCTCAGGTGTGGTGGTGACTGTATGGGCGGCCTGGGGCTGTCTGGAGCTCTTGGTGGCTGTCGTGGGCGGTCAGGGCTTGGGGGCGGTCAGGGCTCTGGTGGCGGTAGGGGGGCTGTCTGGGGCTGTTGGGTGCGGTCAGGTGCTGTCCAGGGCTGTCCGGGGCGGTTGGGAACTGTCGGGTGCGGTCGGGGGATGTCGGGTGCGGTCGGGAACTGTCGGGTGCGGTCGGGGACTTTCGGGATCGGTCGGGGGCTGTCGGGTGTCTTCGGGAACTGTCGGGTGCGGTCGGGAACTTTTGGTTGCTGTCGGGGACTGTCGGGTGCAGTCGTGAACTGTCGGGTGCGGTCGGAGACTGACGGGTGCAGTCGGGAACTGCCGGGTGCGGTCCATGGCTATCAGGTGCGTTAGATGGCTGTCAGGTGCATTCGGGTGCGGTATTGGCTGTAGGGACGGCCGGGGGCTGTCGGGTAAGATTGGGGGAGTCGGGGGCAGTCAGGGCTATGAGTGCGGCGGTGGGATGTCGGGGTCGGTCGGGACTGTGGGGGGGTCCGGGGGCTGTCCAGGGATGTCGGGGGAGGCAGGAGGCTGTATGGTGCGCTCAGGCGTGGTGGTGACTGTGTGGACGGCCGGGGATGTCTGGAGGTCTTGGTGGCTGTCCGGGGCGGTCTGGGCTTGGGGGCGCTCAGGGCTCTGGTGGCGGTAGGGGTTCTGTCTGGGGCTGTTGGGTGCGGTCAGGTGCTGTCCAGGGCTGTCCGGGGCGGTTGGGAACTGTCGGGTGCGGTCGGGGGATGTCAGGTGCGGTCGGGAACTGTCGGGTGCGGTCGGGGACTTTCGGGATCGGTCGGGGGCTGTCGGGTGTCTTCGGGAACTGTCGGGTGCGGTCGGGAACTTTCGGTTGCTGTCGGGGACTGTCGGGTGCGGTCGGGAACTTTCGGTTGCTGTCGGGGACTGTCGGGTGCAGTCGTGAAGTGTCGGTGCTGTCGGAGACTGACGGGTGCAGTCGGGAACTGCCGGGTGCGGTCGATGGCTATCAGGTGCGTTAGATGGGTGTCAGGTGCATTCGGGTGCGGTATTGGCTGTAGGGACGGCCGGGGGCGGTGGAGTGCGATTGGGGGAGTCGGGCGCAGTCGGGGCTATGAGTTCGGCGGGGGGATGTCGGGGTCGGTCGGGACTGTGGGGGGGTCCGGGGGATGTCCGGGGATGTCGGGGGAGGCAGGAGGCTGTATGGTGCGCTCAGGTGTGGTCGTGGCTGTGTGGGCGGCCGGGGGCTGTCCGGAGCTCTTGGTGGCTGTCGTGGGCGGTCGGGGCTTGGGGGCGGTCAGCGCTCTGGTGGCGGTAGGGGGGCTGTCTGGGGCTGTTGGGTGCGGTCAGGTGCTGTCCGGGGCTTTCCGGGGCGGTTGGGAACTGTCGGGTGCGGTCGGGGACTTTCGGGATCGGTCGGGGCTGTCGGGTGTCTTCTGGAACTGTCGGGTGCGGTCGGGAACTGTTGGGTGCGGTCGGGGGATGTCGGGTGCGGTCGGGAACTGTCGGGTGCGGTCGGGGACTTTCGGGATCGGTCGGGGGCTGTCGGGTGTCTTCGGGAACTGTCGGGTGCGGTCGGGAACTTTCGGTTTCTGTCGGGTGCAGTCGGGAACTGTCGGGTGCGGTCGGAGACTGACGGGTGCAGTCTGGAACTGCCGGGTGCGGTCGATGGCTTTCAGGTGCGTTAGATGGCTGTCAGGTGCATTCGGGTGCGGTATTGGCTGTAGGGACGGCCGGGGGCGGTGCAGTGCGATTGGGGGAGTCGGGGGCAGTCGGGGCTATGAGTGCGGCGGGGGGATGTCGGGGTTGGTCGGGACTGTGGGGGGGTCCGGGGGCTGTCCGGGATGTCGGGGGAGGCAGGAGGCTGTATGGTGCGCTCAGGTGTGGTCGTGGCTGTATGGGCGGCCGGGGGCTGTCCGGAGCTCTTGGTGGCTGTCGTGGGCGGTCGGGGCTTGGGGGCGGGTAGGGCTCTGGTGGCGGTAGGGGGGCTGTCTGGGGCTGTTGGGTGCGGTCAGGTGCTGTCCAGGGCTGTCCGGGGCGGTTGGGAACTGTCGGGTGCGGTCGGGGACTTTTGGGATCGGTCTGGGGCTGTCGGGTGTCTTCGGTAACTGTCGGGTGCGGTCGGGAACTTTCGGTTGCTGTCGGGGACTGTCGGGTGCAGTCAGGAACTGCCGGGTGCGGTCGATGGCTATCAGGTGCGTTAGATGGCTGTCAGGTGCATTCGGGTGCGGTATTGGCTGTAGGGACGGCCGGGGGCGGTGGGGTGCGATTGGGGGAGTCGGGGGCAGTCAGGGCTATGAGTTCGGCGGGGGGATGTCGGGGTCGGTCGGGGCTTGGGGGCGCTGAGGGCTCTGGTGGCGGTAGGGGGTCTGTCTGGGGCTGTTGGGTGCGGTCAGGTGCTGTCCAGGGCTGTCCGGGGCGGTTGGGAACTGTCGGGTGCGGTCGGGGACTTTCGGGATCGGTCGGGGGCTGTCGGGTGTCTTCGGGAACTGTCGGGTGCGGTCGGGAACTTTCGGTTGCTGTCGGGGACTGTCGGGTGCAGTCGTGAACTGTTGGTGCTGTCGGAGACTGACGGGTGCAGTCGGGAACTGCCGGGTGCGGTCGATGGCTTTCAGGTGCGTTAGATGGCTGTCAGGTGCATTCGGGTGCGGTATTGGCTGTAGGGACGGCCGGGGGCGGTGGGGTGCGATTGGGGGAGTCGGGGTAGTCAGGGCTATAAGTTCGGCGGGGGGATGTCGGGGTCGGTCGGGACTGTGGGGGGGTCCGGGGGCTGTCCGGGGATGTCGGGGGAGGCAGGAGGCTGCATGGTGCGCTCAGGTGTGGTCGTGACTGTGTGGGCGGCCTGGGGCTGTCTGGAGCTCATGGTGGCTGTCCGGGGCAGTCGGGGCTTGGGGGCGCTCAGGGCTCTGGTGGCGGTAGGGGGGCTGTCTGGGGCTGTTGGGTGCGGTCAGGTGCTGTCCAGGGCTGTCCGGGGCGGTTGGGAACTATCGGGTGCGGTCGGGGACTTTCGGGATCGTTCGGGGGCTGTCGGGTGTCTTCGGGAACTGTTGGTTGCGGTCGGGAACTGTTGGGTGCGGTCGGGCGATGTCGGGTGCGGTCGGGAACTGTCGGGTGCGGTCGGGGACTTTCGGGATCGGTCGGGGGCTGTCGGGTGTCTTCGGGAACTGTCGGGTGCGGTCGGGAACTTTCGGTTGCTGTCGGGGACTGTCGGGTGCAGTCGTGAAGTGTCGGTGCTGTCGGAGACTGACGGGTGCAGTCGGGAACTGTCGGTGCTGTCGGAGACTGACGGGTGCCGTCGGGAACTGCCGGGTGCGGTCGATGGCTATCAGGTGCGTTAGATGGGTGTCAGGTGCATTCGGGTGCGGTATTGGCTGTAGGGACGGCCGGGGGCGGTGCAGTGCGATTGGGGGAGTCGGGCGCAGTCGGGGCTATGAGTTCGGCGGGGGGATGTCGGGGTCGGTCGGGACTGTGGGGGGGTCCGGGGGCTGTCCGGGGATGTCGGGGGAGGCAGGAGGCTGTATGGTGCGCTCAGGTGTGGTCGTGGCTGTATGGGCGGCCGGGGGCTGTCCGGAGCTCTTGGTGGCTGTCGTGGGCGGTCGGGGCTTGGGTGCGGTCAGCGCTCTGGTGGCGGTAGGGGGGCTGTCTGGGGCTGTTGGGTGCGGTCAGGTGCTGTCGAGGGCTTTCCGGGGCGGTTGGGAACTGTCGGGTGCGGTCGGGGACTTTCGGGATCGGTCGGGGGCTGTCGGGTGTCTTCTGGAACTGTCGGGTGCGGTCGGGAACTGTCGGGTGCGGTCGGGGACTGTCGGGTGCGGTCGGGAACTGTCGGGTGCGGTCGGGAACTTTCGGTTGCTGTCGGGTGCATTCGGGAACTGTCGGGTGCGGTCGGGAACTGTCGGGTGCGGTCAGAGACTGACGGGTGCAGTCTGGAACTGCCGGGTGCGGTCGATGGCTTTCAGGTGCGTTAGATGGCTGTCAGGTGCATTCGGGTGCGGTATTGGCTGTAGGGACGGCCGGGGGCGGTGGGGTGCGATTGGGGGAGTCGGGGGCAGTCAGGGCTATGAGTGCGGCGGGGGGATGTCGGGGTCGGTCGGGACTGTGGGGGGGGGGTCCGGGGGCTGTCCGGGGATGTCGGGGGAGGCAGGAGGCTGTATGGTGCGCTCATGTGTGGTCGTGACTGTGTGGGCGGCCTGGGGCTGTCTGGAGCTCTTGGTGGCTGTCGTGGGCGGTCCGGGCTTGGGGGCGGTCAGGGCTCTGGTGGCGGTAGGGGGGCTGTCTGGGGCTGTTGGGTGCGGTCAGGTGCTGTCCAGGGCTATCCGGGGAGGTTGGGAACTGTCGGGTGCGGTCGGGGGATGTCGGGTGCGGTCGGGAACTGTCGGGTGCGGTCGGGGACTTTCGGGATCGGTCGGGGGCTGTCGGGTGTCTTCGGGAACTGTCGGGTGCGGTCGGGAACTTTCGGTTGCTGTCGGGGACTGTCGGGTGCAGTCGTGAACTGTCGGTGCTGTCGGAGACTGACGGGTGCAGTCGGGAACTGCCGGGTGCGGTCGATGGCTATCAGGTGCGTTAGAGGGCTGTCAGGTGCATTCGGGTGCGGTATTGGCTGTAGGGACGGTCTGGGGCGGTGGGGTGCGATTGGGGGAGTCGGGGGCAGTCAGGGCTATGAGTGCGGCGGGGGGATGTCGGGGTCGGTCGGGACTGTGGGGGGGTCCGGGGGCTGTCCGGGGATGTCGGGGGAGGCAGGAGGCTGTATGGTGCGCTCAGGTGTGGTCGTGGCTGTGTGGGCGGCCGGGGGCTGTCCGGAGCTCTTGGTGGCTGTCGTGGGCGGTCGGGGCTTGGGGGCGGTCAGCGCTCTGGTGGCGGTAGGGGGGCTGTCTGGGGCTGTTGGGTGGGGTCAGGTGCTGTCCAGGGCTTTCCGGGGCGGTTGGGAACTGTCGGGTTTGGTCGGGGACTTTCGGGATCGGTCGGGGGCTGTCGGGTGTCTTCGGGAACTGTCGGGTGCGGTCGGGAACTTTCGGTTGCTGTCGGGTGCATTCGGGAACTGTCGGGTGCGGTCGGGAACTGTCGGGTGCGGTCGGAGACTGACGGGTGCAGTCGGGAACTGCCGGGTGCGGTCGATGGCTATCAGGTGCGTTAGATGGCTGTCAGGTGCATTCGGGTGCGGTATTGGCTGTAGGGACGGCCGGGGGCGGTGGGGTGCGATTGGGGGAGTCGGGGGCAGTCAGGGCTATGAGTGCGGCGGGGGGATGTCGGGGTCGGTCGGGACTGTGGGGGGGTCCGGGGGCTGTCCGGGGATGTCGGGGGAGGCAGGCGGCTGTATGGCGCGCTCAGGTGTGGTCGTGGCTGTCTGGGCGGCCGGGGGTGTCCGGAGCTCTTGGTGGCTGTGGTGGGCGGTCGGGGCTTGGGGGCGCTCAGGGCTCTGGTGGCGGTAGGGGGTCTGTCTGGGGCTGTTGGGTGCGGTCAGGTGCTGTCCAGGGCTATCCGGGGCGGTTGGGAACTGTCGGGTGCGGTCGGGGGATGTCGGGTCCGGTCGGGAACTGTCGGGTGCGGTCGGTGGATGTCGGGTGCGGTCGGGAACTGTCGGGTGAGGTCGGGGACTTTCGGGATCGGTCGGGGGCTGTCGGGTGTCTTCGGGAACTGTCGGGTGCGGTCGGGAACTTTCGGTTGCTGTCGGGGACTGTCGGGTGCAATCGTGAACTGTTGGGTGCCGTCGGAGACTGACGGGTGCAGTCGGGAACTGCCGGGTGCGGTCGATGGCTATCAGGTGCGTTAGATGGCTGTCAGGTGCATTCGGGTGCGGTATTGGCTGTAGGGACGGCCGGGGGCGGTGGGGTGCGATTGGGGGAGTCGGGCGCAGTCGGGGCTATGAGTGCGGCGGGGGGATGTCGGGGTCGGTCGGGACTGTGGGGGGGTCCGGGGGCTGTCCGGGGATGTCGGGGGAGGCAGGAGGCTGTATGGTGCGCTCAGGTGTGGTCGTGGCTGTCTGGGCGGCCGGGGGCTGTCCGGAGCTCTTGGTGGCTGTCCGGGGCGGTCGGGGCTTGGGGGCGGTCAGGGCTCTGGTGGCGGTAGGGGGGCTGTCTGGGGCTGTTGGGTGCGGTCAGGTGCTGTCCAGGGCTGTCCGTTGCGGCCGGGGTCTGCGGGTGAGGTCGGGTGCGGTCGGGGACTGTTGGGTGTAGTTGTGAACTGTCGGGTGCGGTCGGGTGTGGTGGGGAACTGTCGGGTTCGTTCGGGCGCTGTCGGGTGCGGTCGGGAACTGTCGGGTGCGGTTTATGGCTATCAGGTGCGTTAGATGGCTGTCAGGTGCATTCGGGTGCGGTATTGGCTGTAGGGGCGGCCGGGGGCTGTCGGGTGCGATTGGGGGAGTCGGGGGCAGTCGGGGCTATGAGTGCGGCGGGGGATGTCGGAGTCAAGAGCTGGCAATCGGACATGCAGAGCAAGTGGCGTATGTAACATTTCCAGCAGCCTTACTTGGGAAACCAGAAACCAAACCAAATTGAGGGAGAGGAGGAGAGAGGGAGGGAGAGAGACACAGAGAGAGGCAGTATGTAGTAACTGCTGTATAATCTCCGCCTCTCGGCTGTGCTGTGTTTCCTTCTTGGCCTTAGCTGTGTACTGAGCGGTTTCCTAATTAGAGAAGGTGTCTTGGTGGACGCTGTACCTGCTGATGCCGCCGAGGGCTCGGCGTGTCTGAGTCGCGAGGTGCTGCTGAGAGGACCGGCTGTCCCGCCCCGGGGCCGTCACCTGCCTCTTCCTGATGCTGCTCCAGCTGGGCGCCTGGCACAGGAAAGGTAAGCCTCCCCCACCCCCGTGCACACACCCCTGTGATCGCATGCCGAGACGGGCCGCCTGCTGGAAGTCTGGAGCAATTCCTGTTTATTAATGTGTGCCCCTGTAATTAAACAGTCATATTAATTAGCCGAAGCTCAGGGTAATTATTTATGAGATTTCTCAGTTTGTTTTGGTTCTGTGTTTCCCCAAAGTGATATGTTTTTCGAAACCCGTACACAACCCGGGAGTTTGCGCGTGTGACTGCCAGCGTTTGGCAGGCGGGATCGCGGGGGCATCAGGCTCGCCGGGGTGGCCGTGACGCCGAGCGCCCCTTCTTTCCGATGCGTTTGCAGGAAGATCCGCAGCTCCCGGTGGCTCCTGCGGCATTTTAGTGCTTGTGTGTTACTTTGTCGGGCACCTGGGCACATTGGCAGTTTTTGTTGGACCAGGCCTCAGCTTGTGTATCACAATGAACTGCCACGTTGTTTTCCTGGAATTGGGTTAGAATAGCGGATATAACCCACATAGCATGGAGGGAGGCGGAGAGTTCCGTGGCGTGGTTTGGCGCCCTTCTTTTTGCTGAATGTTCCCTTGCACCGCTGATGGGGACCATGCCTTCCAAGGGCTTTTGCGGGCCATGTCTCAGCAGGAGCTGACCCCTCAAGGTGAGGCGGGCTCTGGGCCTCATCTCTGAAGCACTTAGGACCCACCCCCTCCCCCAGAGAGGTAAGGTCAAACTGATTAATGGATCAACCTAGAATACCCCCAAGCACACAAGAGCAGGCAGTCCATGGAGTACAGTGCTGTATTATATATATATATATATATATATATATATATATATATATATATTTCTTTATTGATTTCAGAGAGTTTCAGAGAGTAAGGAAGAAGGAGAGATAGAAACATCAATGGTGAGTGAGAATCATTAATTGGCTGCCTCCTGCATGCTTCCCACTGGGGACTGAGCTCGCAACCCAGGTATGTGCCCTTGGCCAGAATCGAACCTGAGACCCTTCTGTCCGCAGGCCAACGCTCTACCACTGAGCCAAACCGACCTCGGCTTTTTTTTTCCTTTTTTTATGATCTTTACAGAAAGAGAAAGGAAGATTGAGAGAGAAACATCAGTGTGAGAGCAACCCATGGATCAGCTGCCTCCTGCACACTCCCTCCTGGGGACAAGCCTGCAACCTATTCTCTGACTGGGAATCGAACCTATGAACCTTTGGGTTCATAGAACGACGCTTCAAGCAAAGGAGCCACTCCAGCCAGGACTGCATGACTCCGTTGTATGGAGGCCGAATGACATGCCCAGGGTCATGCTGAGGCTGAATGGCCAAGTGGGGTGGACTCCAACCCTTTCATGACGTCACCCGCCCTTCCTCTTGCAGCTTGAACTTGTAACGCTGAGTCCCCTGAGCTCGTTCCCAGGGCTGGACCCGCTGCCCTTCCCCCAGGGGAGGAATGGGGGTGACTGGCACACGGCGCTGAGCTTCTCCGTGGGGACGTGCCCGCCGCTGAGGGAGGCAGCCCTCTTGCCACGTCGGGTACAACCAGTTGGGATTCTAATCGCGGAGGTAATTTGGAAGAGGGGGGTGGAGGCGATTACGTATTTAGGGGGCTTTATCAACAGAGGCCGTCTCCGGCCTTAATAACCGAAATGTGTTGGCCAGAGCGGGGATCACCGAGGCAGGCGTGCGGTACTGCCCACAGAGGGCTTTGAATAATTTACATCCCGGGAAGATATTTTATGGCGGGGCTTATCATCTTCTTATCGGTTCAGACGTCAGCATTTACCGCAGATGTCTTTGAATGGACGCGGCTGACACGCTTATCTCTTCATTACCTGACGGGGATCCGGCCTGCTCAGGGGGTGGAGGCTGGGGGAATTGATTCCTCTTTGGCTCTCAATATTTTATCCTCCCCAAATAGCCAATAAATAATACAGGTCCGCTACTAATATTTCATTTTAATTAATATATTAGTAGAGGGAACTCTTTTTCATGTGCCGGGGCCCAGGAAGGAGGCTGGGGGGAGGGGGAGAGGGTTTGGGAAGGGAAGGTACCTAGAAGCTCCGTCTCTGATTGTTTTTTTCAGTCTTGATTGTTGAAAGTATTACACAGGTCCGCTTTTTCCCCTCGTCAATCCCCTCTAGCCCGCCCCCACCCCACCCCAGGCCTTCACCACCCTGCTGTCGGTGACCATGGGTTACACATATATATGCATACAGGTTCTTTGGCTGATCTCGGATTTGAACCCGCTCCCCAGAGGTGCCTGCTATCGTCAATCTCGAGGCCCAGAAACCAGCACTCAGACGGAGCTGCGTCTTTTTCAACCGGCGCCTCTTCCCAGAGATTCCTCGAGCCTGGTCAGTTCAGACGAGGTCCCAGGTCCCAGGCAAAAGATGGAGAGAACACTCTGCTCGTAGAATTCTGACATGCTTGGGGCATGGAAGGAAGTGAATTTGGGCCCCTAGCAGTCCCAGAGGCTGTCTGTCTGTCTGTCTGTCTGGGCACATGTATTGCATGCTCCCAGGACGATGGGGGCTGGTCCCATCCTCACAGCAGCAGCCTGGGGCAGGGGAAGGGACCGGGCTTTAGAGTTTTGTGCCGACGCTCAGACATTGCTCTGTGATTCCCTGGGGGAAGGAGCCGGTGCTCTGAGGCTTGGCTTCCTCATCTGTGGATGGGCATCGTCTCACAAGGCTGGGCTGGGCTGAGGGCGACCACTGACACATAGGATGGGATGCCTTTCTAAGCCAAGGTCGCTCAGAATGTTCTAACTCAGAGCCCGATGCCCACAGGAGGCATAGTTCCACCAGGGAGCACCAGCATGGATTTTAGGAAGTGGAAGCTGAATCATCTCATGGGCATTTTGGGCTCTGTGTACAGCACACGGGCAAAAAAGGAGGTCACAGAAGCCCACGGCCCCCAGGAGCCGGGGTGCTGCTGCCCCATGGATGGCAAGTGCTGAGGGTTATGCTGGCAACCCAGGGGCACGTGCTGGGCTCGCTCTTAATCCTCCCTTCCCCAAAGTTCCGGCCAGTGCCACTGCGCCAACCCCTCAAAACAAGACCACAGGGGTCCTAGACCTCCAAGCAAGGAGGCTTGGTTCTTCCTTAATAGAAAGAGCCCTCCCAGCAGTGAGAGACAGAGAGAGCGGGGGGGGGGGGGGGGGGGGAGAAAAGAAGAAGAAGGAGGAGGAGGAGGAGGAGAAGGAGAAGAAACTGGATTATGAACTGACTGTGTCATCAGAGGACCCTGGCGAGAGGATGATCAAATCGACCTTATGTGTCCTCAAGTGTTGGGGACAAGAACTTTTCACCTGGACAACAGTGGATGGCCTTGGTTTTTCTGTCTCGGGAGGCTGACCTCTACTCCCTTGAGTCTTCCCCTATTAGATCTTGGGGAAGATCTTGGCTGTTCAGGCTTGGGGTCTCCCTCCCCCTGCACTTGGCTGGGGGCTCACTGTGAGGCCTGGCCCCTTGTGAGCGAGCGGCTCCTTCATTCAGAAGCACACTGGGATTTGGAGGCGAGCAGTGTTCAGGTTCATATGAGGGACCTGGGACCACAAGGAACGTTAGGAACAGATGCTACAGGATCGCACATACTCCCGCTGTCCCAAGCAGGTGGATTGTGGGTCCCTTCACTTATTCACTTAGCAGGCGTGGCTTCCATCTCTCTGTGCTGGACAGCAGGCACAGAAGTCGGTTTTTGGCATTCCAAAGACATTTCAACTGTTGTACTGTTGGTATTAGGCTCTGCTGGCTACTGAGTTTGTGGACCACTGACCTGGCTTTCTGGTGTTCATTGAAAGAAACAAGATGGAAGAGAGGTTGGTTGCATGCTCAAAAGAAATTTCACTCGTTATACTGTTGATATTTGGCTCCGTTGACTAACGAGTTTGCCGACCTCTGACCTAGCTTTCCGGTGTTCCTTGAAAGAAACAAGATGGCAGAGAGGTTGGTTGCATGCGCCAGAAGCGTTCCTTGGCAGTTTCCGGTTGGCACAAATCACAGACATTTCTCTCTCCTCGTTTTGGGATTTGGGATTGAATGTCCTTTACTCAATACAGATAAGAGGGAGCAGCCGCTGCCACATTAGATGATGCCTCAAATGGTTGTTTTTCTCTAAACACCTCAGTATTCAAGTTCACCCTTGTGATTGTCCTGTGCTGAAGGCACAGGCACCTAATCGGGCGACAGGGGAGAGAAATTCCACCACGTGCGTGCTGGGCAGAGACAGGGTCAGAGCATTCTGCGGGACCGCCGGTCCGCGGCTGGACCCCGGCGCCGGCTGGCAGACGGGTGGGTTGAAAGGCTGTCGAGGAGGATGGCCGCGCGGTGTCAAAGCCGATAAAAGGCAAGGTCTCCTTCGCCTTCCGCAGAAGAGGGCTGCCCACAAGGACGCCAGGGAGGATGCTTTTGTGAAGAGGAGACTCTTAAGAAGTGAGGCGACGGTGAGCCTTACAATGTCACTTTGATCCCCAGTTTACTGCAGTCAAAAGAGCTAAGCATCTTCCCAGCCTTCTCTGTCCACTTTCATCCGATCACCGGAAGAGGGAAGAGGGGCCCGGGACAGCGGCGGCGCCGTGTGACATTGACATGATAGGTATTTGCTTCCATGAAAAGGAGAAGGCGCCCTTGAAGAGCCTGGAAATGGGAGAGGATTCAAATTCCCCCCAGCTCTCCACCCTTTTGGGAAGTGACAGTAGGGTTTTTAAAAATTTCTTTACTGATTAAGATATTACATATTTGTTGTCATCCCCCCATTCCCATCCCAACCCCCCCCCCACACACACATGCCCCCACACCCTGTTGTCTGTGACCGCTGGTTAGGCTCATCTGCATGCACACAAGTCCTTCAGTTGATCTCTCTCCCTTATCCCCACCTTCCCCTACCTTCCCTCTGAGGTTTGACAGCCTCATCGGACAATAGGGTTTTCCGATTAGACTCTTTAAAAAAAAAAAAGAATATATTTTATTGATTTTTTACAGAGAGGAAGGGAGAGAGAGTTAGAAACATTGACGAGAGAGAAACATCGATCAACTGCCTCCTGCACGACCCCCACCGGGGATGTGTCCACAACCAAGGTACATGCCCTTGACTGGAATCGAACCTGGGACCCCCTCAGTCCACAGGCCAACGCTCTATCCACTGAGCCAAACCGGTTTCGGCTGCGTTAGACTCTTAATAGCAGTCACCTCTGAAACCCCCAAACCAGTGCTGCCTCTAGCACGTCTCCCTGCGCTGGGACAGACCCCCCAGAAGCCTTGGGTTTTGCATCCTGCCTCCATGTTCCCTCCTGTTCACTCGCCAAGGTTCCTTTGAATTGGATCTCGAGACGATGGCACAGCACGCAAACACTTGGGAATGGCATTTTGCCACCCGCTCTCCCCAACTGACGTCTGGCTGTTTTCTGGCCTCCCCCGCCCCTCCTCCAATTTAGCTGTGGAAACATCTGTCTTTTTATCCACCGAGAGAGTCTCGGAAGGGTAGCAAACCTGTTAGATAAAATATCAGCATTATGAATTCCGATTTAATAAATGTGCATCCGAGAGATGATTCATGGCATGGATGATGGCATTCAATTGCTTCCTCACACCGTTCATGCTTCATTTCATTAAGAGCGTCAGTCAATGCCACCTGATTAATTACCTTGGCGCTTGTCATCCTTTGTTTGGTAAACACATGCACGGGGTCTGTCTGGGCTCAGCCCTGTAGAACTGTATTTTAAATGCAAATAAAAGTGTTTGAAAATAGGTGTTTGTTTTTTTAAATTCCGGTAAAGCAATATTGGAAATCATTAATGTCTTTGCTTTAAAAAAAATGTCATTGGGTACCTACAAGTGCCATCTGCAGGCTGGGGGTACACAGTGTCCACCATCAGGGAGCTGATGGTCTAGTCTAGTGGCTGCCAACCCTCTAGGTAAATGATTTCAGTCTGAGTCATTCCCTGTCCTGATTGCTTGGGGCCTACGACCTGGGGTTCAGGATCCAATCCACCATCATGAGCTGCGCATGCCACCTTACTCCCCTCCAGTCTGGAATCATTCTTCAGGCTCCCTAATAACTTGACGTTTCTAAACGTAAGACAGGACTTTTCTTCCGTAGGCTGTTCCTCAGCCTGGGTCTGGGCAAGGTTTCCTCGTGATCAGGAGTTAGCTGTCCAGCCCAGCTGGTGTGGCTCAGCGGTTGGGCGTCGACCCAGGAACCGAGAGGTCACCGGCTTGATTGCCGGTCAAGGCACATTCCCAGGTTGCAGGCTGGGTCCCCAGTGGGGGGCATGCAGGAGGCAGCCAATCGATGACATTCCTTTCTCATCTCATCAATGTTTCTCTCTCTCTCTCCCTCTCCATTCCCCTCTCTCTAAAAATTAACAGGAGCATTAAAAAAAAAAAAAGAATTTAGTGTCCATTTTTTTTGGGAGAAGCACCATAGAAATGATGCCATGTTCTTCTCAGTGGACCTCATCATGCCTACCTATGCCACCCCATCGTGCCAGTTTTGGTCACCTGGTCAGTGGGTGTCTGCCGGGTTTCTCTACAATGACGTCACCAAGGTTCGTGTATAATGTAAAAGTGTCTTGTGGGGAGACGCTCTGAAGCGACATCAATATCCCGCTCGGGCCGTGGCATCTATTGATGCTTCTTGTTGAACGAGCCACCCCTGTGATGGTTGTCATTGGTGATTTTCCATTCCCCTAATTGCTCTCTATTGAGTAGTTGGTATTCCACTGTGAGCAGGAGCCTCCCTCCCTCCATCTTTTATCTGTTACTTTACTGTTTGTGGATGTCAGAGTGGATGTCAGTGTGGACGCCAGGGTTCGTAGTTTATCCAGTGGGTTAAATACTAGGTTCCTGTTGTTATTGGTGCTGAAGTTCCATTTGTCTCCTGCTCAGCCCGGGGGAGACTTCAAGCTGGCTCCCCGTGCCCCTTTGAACCAGTCGTCCTCATTCTTGGAGCCCATTCTTACTCTCTGGCTTAGAAAGATGTGCCAAGCTTACCTTGTACTTGCCCTGACCCCAGCATCGGTGAGAGTGAAACATCGATCAGCTGCCTCCTGCACACCCCCTACTGGGGATGTGCCCACAACCGGAATCGAACCTGGGACCCTTCAGTCCGCAAGCTGATGTTCTATCCACCGAGCCAAACCAGTTAGGGCTGGCTACCTTTTTAAAAAGATATTTTTAAAAATTGAATTTTAGAGAGATGAAGGTAGGGGAGATAGATAGATAGATAGATAGATAGATAGAAAAATCGATGAGAGAGAGAGACATCATCGATTTGCTGCCTCTGGCACGCCCCCTACTGGAGACTGAGCCTGCAACCTGGGCATGTGCCCTGACTGGGAATCGAACTGGTGACCTCTTGATTCCTGGGTTGACGCTCAATCATTGAGCAGCACTGGCCAGGCCATGCTGGTCACTTCTCTAGCCACTCAGACCCTCCCTGCCATCTCCGTGTCCCTACCCCTGGCTTTCTTGGCCTCACAGGCACCTGTTCCCATTGCATTCCTCATGTTTGTTTTCCATGTTAAAATTGAAATTCCCTGAAGGCAGGAAGCGTGCCTGTTCCATTCATAGCCGAGTCCCCGGAGCCAGCCTGGCATAGCTTAATCGGAAGTTATCGACTTGGGTGTTTTCCATTTCATGGCAGCGAGGACACGTCACCTCTGGGCAGCCGGCTCTTTGCTTTATGCCCATTCTCAGGGAGGAAAGACTGAGGCTGAGCCCCAAGCTTCCCACACCACATGCTCATGTGAACGGCTGCGTGGTCCTGGGCCTGCACATGCGCTGTCTGGCCTCGTCAGTGTGCCCTCTCGGACCACGCCCGGTTGTGCGCATTTCGCAGGGTGCAGAGCTGCCTTTCCAGTTGCCAGCGAGTGAGGATCTGTGTCTCCGCCTGACAACAGGGCGGCTCTTCGGTGCTGTCCTTTCTCTCCTGACCTCATGCCTCTTAATCCCACCGCCACTGGGCTCCAGGCTCCCGCCCCCTGCAGCAGCCCGTGATATTTGCTCTCCTCCACCAGCCCAGCCCTCCCTGGAGACTGCCTGCTTGCCTGCTGATGTGGAAAAGGACTGTTTCCGGCCCCCTGAAGGGTTTCCAGATAAGCTCCTTTCAGTTCAAAGCCACCTGGCGGGCTAGCACAAATGGTTGCACTTAACCCACAGGAGAGGAGCAGGGATCTGAGTGCTGCTCCATCCCACCCCGCTATCAGAGCCCAGCCAGGCTGTGCAGATGTCTCTGCAGAGTTCCAGCGCACAGAGACCCTCACCTTCCACCTGCCTGTCTCTCCCCCCTGTGCACAGCACACTGCGGGCTGCTGGCTTCCTGCAGACGGGGCTGGGGGAATAACGTGCAGAATTCCAGAACCTGAAATTCTACCAGTCTCATTTCACCCTCGCAGCCCCCCCTCCCACTCGCCATGCGGCCTTGGGAGACACGGCCTCATCCGTAAAACAAGCTGGAGAATCCGGAGAAGTCTGAAGGACACTTGGAGCTGGGCACGCAGTGGTTCTCTGAGGACCCTTCCTGCTGGGGGAAGTGGCGGGGGGCACAGAAGGAGATCTTGATTTTGGTCAGCGCTGTGCCCTAAACCTGACCTCGGAGGGGCATCTGTTTGTGGCTCAAGCCTCGAAGCCGGGCCATCAGTAAACACATCTTTGGTGTTTGCTCTTTTTTTTTTTTTAAATATATTTTATTAATTTTCCACAGAGAGGAAGAGAGAGGGATAGAGAGCTAGAAACATCGATGAGAGAGAAACATCCACCAACTGCCTCCTGCACATCCCCTACCGGGGAGGTGCCCGCAACCAATGTACATGCCCTTGACCGGAATTGAACCTGGGACCTTTCAGTCCACAGACCGATGCTCTATCCACTGAGCCAAACCGGTTTCGGCTGGTGTTTGCTCTTGTTGGATGCGTTGACATCTGGAAACTCCCTAGGCTCCTCCGGTGTCCTTACTGGTAAAACGGGTGCAAGGAAGGATTGCGATGATGCACAGCAAACGTTGGCTGCAGTATCTGGCCCGTGGTTGGTACTTAAGGCCCGGAGGCCATCTTCCTCGCTTGGTTCCGGCTACCTCTGCTCGAAAGAGAGATTTCTTCCTGCTTTTTCCGTGCTGGACTCGGGACTGGCCAGTGAGCGGAGCTGAGGGCCACCGGGTGCCTGCTCTGTGCCCTGCCTGCAAATTGAGCTGTCGGATTTCACCCTCACAGCAGCCCTGGGAGACAGAATTATAATCATCCCCAGGTCACACGGGAAGCAGCTGGCCCCGGTGGCTCTGAGACTTCCTGAGGCCGCTTGGTTAGGAAATCGCAGGTTTCAAATTCCGGGCCCACCCAACTCCAAGGTACCCCGCTGCCTCCCAGAATGGGGGCTGTCGGATACACCTGCCCAAGTCCATCCTCTGACCCGGAGCCGTCCTGGGCGTGAGCAGGCGTGTGCTGCAGGGAGAGTGGGCGTGCCAGGAGCCCGGGGCTCCCCTACTCCCCAACAGGGGGGGCGGTCTTTGCTGCCCTCTTTGCCATCTCTTGGCAGGGAGCATGCGTGGGGCCAGCGGGTCACGGCAGAGAAATGACCGCAGAATCTTCATATCCTCTAATTGTGTTTGATCCGATGGCTGATGGGGTCATTAGCAGAGGAGAGTCATTGTAGGTGTGCCTGCCCCCGGCGGTTGCCACCGGATCAATGGCCGTTTATCATCTCTGCCTTCCCCCGCCTGGGGTGCAGGCAATGGCATCAGATTGGTACTGGCATCAATTTCTGGGAAGGTAAACACACTTCATAACCATCCCTGGTGCTGGTCGATGGTCTCCCCGGGTCTTCCGGAGCTGGGAGCGTGCGGCTGCCCAGGGCTCTGCCCGGAAACCAGGCTTTGGGTCTCCGTATTCTCAGCACGCCGGGGCACGCCGGGGCCCTGGATGCGCGTGGGAGGTGGCACGTTTGGCTCTGGAGCGCCCAGCAAGCCTCCTCCGTGAACCGGCACCAGCTAGACAGAATCAATTTCCCATTGACTTCCGGCCCCCATCCCAGACACAGAGCAATTCTTGTCTGAGGGCTTATAAAGGCCATTGACTGCCTCATAAAAGATTTAAGCACTTACCTTGTGGCACGCAAGAGCTCTGTATATCACGATGCCTTTTTGGCAATGTGTGGGGGTGGCGAGGAGTTGGGGGAGGGGGTGGTCACAGGCGTGGCTCTGGCAAAGGGTGCCTGCGGGACCTGGCCGGGCAGGCATGGGAATGGGTCCATCAAAGGGTCCTCCTAATTCATCGCCCATGGAGCTATTTCCCACGGGGCCTCTGGCTCCCCTCGATCCAGGGTGTGAACAAGTCACTTGCAACATAAGATAATTCTTACCCCAGCATCGCCTCTGTGGGACCCGGGACACATCCTGGCACGTGATTGGCAGCAGAGGCATCTCTTCACAGCGGTCGGCAAACAGTTTGCTCGAGAGCCCCATGCAGCTCTTTGGCCCCTTGAGATTTTTAGCGAAGGCCAGCTTGGGAGTACCCTAATTAAGTTAACAACAATGTACCTACCTATATAGTTTAAGTTTTAAAAAAATTTGGCTCTCACAAGAAATTTCAGTTGTCGTACTGTTGATATTTGGCTCTGTTGACTAATGAGTCTGCCGACCACTGATCTAGCACGAAGGGATGAAGTTGGGAGCAGTGATGGTGACTTTGCTCTTGGTTAGCCCCAGTCCCTGACACATGTTCATGTATATTCTCTCTCTTTTAAAATCCACACCAAGTATATGTTTTTTGTTTACTTTGAGAGAGAGAGAGAGAGAGAGAAAGAGAGAGAGAGAGAAACATCGATGCGAGAGGGTAACATTAATTGGTTGCCTCCCTTATACTCCCCAACTGGGGATCAAAACAAAAACTTTTGGGTGTACAGTACGACACTCCAACCAACTCAGCCACCAGCCAGCGTCTTACCTATTCTCTCTCTCTCTTTTTTTTTTTTTTTTTGATCCACAGAAAGACTCTTGAAGTAGAGCCAATATTGCTGTATTCATCCTAGAGGTGGGGAGGGAAACAGATTCAAAGAGGTTAAGCGTGTACTACTATTCTGCCAAATAATCTCAATTCAGGTGTAGGAGTATTTTCCATTTACCTCCCTCCTGCCCTTCTCGGCCTGCCCTCTTCCCGTTCATTCTCATGCTGTGCCACAAGAGGGGCAGGGGGTTAGTTTGGCCCAGGGTTGGGTTCTTCTGGGGAAGATGGGAGAGGAGACACAGAGAAGGGACCCAGGAAATGATTAAAGCAGCCAATCACAGCAGTGAAGGAAGGGAAGGATTCAGAGAGAGCTGATGTGCGTAGAGAACAAGTTGAGGAACCGGACATCATGACCAGGTCAAACGAAGATGTCGGGTGGTTAAGGGAGCTGAGAAGAGCTAGACAGTGGTCAGATACTAGATTTTAAAATTTCAGGGCTGGGGATCTTCTGGGTGGCCACACGGTCCAGGGTGTTGCAGCTGGTGCAGAGGTCAAAATGGTCACTAACTTTGAGCTACGCACAGTAAAGTGCTTTGGGTGGATTTGTCACTAAATCCCATAATAACCCTTGTTTTTCAGATGAGGAACTGAGGCGTGGAAACAACCAACAGCTTGATCCAGGGGCCACAACTAGCCATGGTCCCAGGCTGGGATGGGAAGGTAGGTGGTCTTTTTCACTCTCAGCTGCTCCTCATAACAGTGAGTCTGGTATGTCACCCTATTGGCTGAATCAATGCCACGCACATTCATGCCCCTCGGGAGGATGGGAGTGGTTGGGGTGGAGAGGGAGGTGGTAAAAAGGGATCAATTGTTCCATGAGAGGCCGATCTGTGCCCAGATCCACCTGCCCATGCCAGCTCCCCCACCACCCGCAATGGCCAAGTCAGCTCTGGGCTTCTTCAGAGGGCTTCTAAGTGTCCTGGCATCTTGTCCCCATTGTGGTGGGTGCTCAGCTTCCTGAGGCAGTGGCACTGGGTCTGGTCACTGGAGGCTGACCCTGGCATCAGATTCAAGCCACAGCCATCAGTGGGGAGGAGCGGAATGTGGAGGGATCAATGCCCCGGCTGCTGCTACTGCTGCTGCTGCTGCTGTTGCTGCTGTCACGGAGGGCGTGTCTCGCACTGTTGAGCAGGGCTTCCTGATAAGGACAGGGCTGGCTCTGTGCTCTTCACTGCCCTCCCTCGCGGGCAGCATGCATAGTCTCCCTGGCCTTGCTTTCTGAGAGGTGTCAGCACCCCATTGTCGGTTCACACTGGGCAGCTGCTTTCCTGGGCAGAATCCTCTCGGTGCAAGTGATACAGTGAATGCTCTCGTTCACCGGTTTTGCCCCATTAGTCCAATTGGTGGTGTTTTTTTTTCTTATTATTTTTATTTATATCCTTTTTCCTCTCTGTATATCCCATCATTCTGAGGGTAGCTTGGTATGGTAGAGATATCTGTATTCATTTGTTTATTTGGCAACTATTTATGGGAGCCGCCAACCAACACTGGAACATGGGTTTTGGAGGAAGATGGACTTGGGTTTCACCATAGTTGTGTGCTAGTCTGTTAGCCATGACGTACGCTGGATGTCACAAGTGTGCTCTTAACGTGTGAAGGATAGGGACACTCTGTGACCGAGGGGGAATCGATTACACTCTTGGACCCTCTGTTTCTTTTTCTGTGCCATGGGGCTTTTGTGTCAACTTGGCATGGTGTTCAAGAGAAACCAATAAGAAAATGTGGTTCCGAGCCCAGTGCAGTGCCTGGCATATGGCTGCATCCCAACCTGTTCATTCCTTCGCCCTCAGACCCCCATATTTTGTAACTGGCAGGTGAACAGGCCTGCTGGTTGCCTAGCACCCTACAGATGGTCAGTAGGGATGCATTTTTTTTAGGCACCGTCTTCATGTTCATGGCAAAGGTCATGGTAGCCATGGGTGGCCGAGAGTCTAGTGAACCCAGCGGAGAGATGTAGACATGTTGGTTGAAAAATAAAAGATTTAACGAGTTCATTTCGGAGCTCACCCCTTTGGTTCTGAGCAGCAAGGCCTTCCTCCTTCCCCAGTGCGGCTGGTCTGGGATAGGCCCCAGTGTTGGCACAATAGTTTTGGATGCCCGGGCCGAACCAGGTGTGAAATAGGCTGTAGTGCTTTACAATTCGGAGGCTGAAATGGCATTCTTCACACCAGGTGCATTTTCCAGATGACCCAGGCCAGTGCTCTGCTGGGAGCACCCGTGTCAGCATTTCTGCTCCCACAGTAGAGTCCTCGGATCTGAATGGTGTAGTCGCTTTCTATGCTCGCTTTGGGTTTGGGGAAGTCAGAGGTCTGCCCTGGCTCTGCTGGGCGTGGCAGCTTGTACGTTATATCATCTGGCCCCACGTCTTGGTTCTTCTCGCACGTGTCGTCCCATTTGTTTAAACATAAGAGGGACCGTGATGCTGTGGATGGAGCAAAAGGTTTTATTTTTTAATTTTATTGATTTTTTACAGGGAGGAAGGGAGAGGGATAGAGAGCTAGAAACATCAATCAGCTGCCTCCGGCACACCCCCCAATGGGGTTGTGCCCGCAACCAATGTACATGCCCTTGGCCGGAATTGAACCCGGGCCCTTTCAGTCCGCAGGCCGATGCTCTATTCACTGAGCCAAACCGGTTTAGGCAGCAAAGGGTTTTAAATGATGCTACCTGGAGTGGATTCCTGGCTTTCAACTTCTCTGAAGTCCAGCGACATGATGTGCAAGAAAACGCCGTGAAAAACCCAAAGAACTAGCTCAATATTACAGTTTTACTTATTCTTAGCCATCACTTAAAGGCCAACACCCACATTTTGAGGACTGGCTGCAAGGAAGTCACCAATGGTTTGTTAAAATATCATTAAAATATCAGTCAGATAATAGGGGCTAGAAGTAAAAACATTTAGACACTCCTTATTCACCTTATATATATATTTTTAAATACATTTTTCCAAGTTTTTACAGAGAGGAAGGGAGAGGAGAGAGATAGAGAGCTAGAAAGATCGATGAGAGAGAGAGACATCGACCAGCTGCCTCCTGCACACCCCATACCAGGGATGTGCCCGCAACCAATGTACATGCCCTTGACTGGAATCGAACCAGGGACCTTTCAGTCCGCAGGCCGACGCTCTATCCACTGAGCCAAACCGGTTTTGGCCCTTATTCACCTTTAAAAGCAGTATTTGGTGGGTCTGATCTGAGGAGCTCAGGTAGGGAATAGGGAAGTTTTGAGGCTCTAATTTCAAGGTGTTTTTTTTTTTCTTTTTTTTTGGGGGGGGGTTAGTTAAAAAAGCTAATGCATCATCCTCAGTGACTTTAATAGAGCTTATGTGAATGAATTTCACAATATTGCCAGTGCTGACTTAGAAATGGCATCAGACCTGTCCTACTCAGTGCATGGGAAATGGTAGGAACATCAGTGATTGGGCTTCGGAGCTGAAAGAGATCATTGCCCAAGGTTTCTCCTTTTCTTTCTCTTTGTGCCACTACAGCACACTCTATCCTCACAGTAGCCTCCTCTCCTCAAGAGCCTGTCATGGCTCCCTGTGGCCCAAGGCCTTCTCCAGAATCTGGATCAGGAGGTGGACAGCTTTGGGAGAGCCATTAGTCTGTCAACCACAGAGACTTGAGCATATGGTGCCCACATCCATTTTTCTCATCCCCAGAGAGAAAGCCTTCATATATGTAAGAGACAACCCACACTGAGGTCTAATCTATGGAGGAAATGGCAGCCATAGTCATGATGGAACCACTGTCAAATCACTCAACTCACCAGCCATTAACCAACTACCCAAACAACTCACATGTACTGATGGCTGCTAGAGATTCTGAGACAGCTGTCTCTTATCATGGGTTCTGAGAAAAAGGATCTAAAGGGACAAGGTACTGGGGTGAAGGCTTCAGGGTGGAAGGGGCACATCAGCTGACTCCCAGATAGGTCAAAGATGTTCACTGGACAAAGCAGGGAGGGCTTTTCTGGCAGAGGGCACGGCACTTGCAGAGCGCCGAGGGTAGACCAGCAGGACATGTTCAAGAATCAGCCAGTAGCCTTCTCTTCTGTCATCGTGGAGCCTGTGGAGGCCTTCTGGGAAAGTAGGCAAAAGGGACACCCATGGTCATTCTTCACCTGGGTCTTCTCCTGGGGTCTCTACCCAGTGGGAAGCTCAAAGCCACTCTGATAGAAGGAATGCATTGTCTTGGCTTGATGGGCATGCCTGCTTGCTCAGGGCACTGAAGGAAGCACAAGTATAGTCTCTTCTTCTGGATGGGGGAACCATGCAAGACCACAGGTGGACACCCCCTGGGTGAATGATGATGGCTTAGTGCTCTAGTCCATGCTCAGAGATTTACAGATGAACCAGAGGAGGATAAAACATACAGTTTCTCCTTGGCACTCACCATCCCCTCCCCGAGAGTGTCTCATGAACTTAATCTGATTGGCTCCTTGTTCTCAGACTCCAGCCCCTGAACATTTGCTAATGTGTTGCCTCTGACTGGACTATATGACCTTTATTTACCTTATTCATCACTTGAGTCTCTTTTCTGCATTTACTGCTTTCAAGCAACCTTTACCGATGGCTCCCTTAGGCTCAGTTAACTATATTTTTAAAACTTCCCCCACCCCAACTGCTAGACCTAAACTCCAGGATGGTAGAAGCCATGTCTTCTTAGGGATTTGGAGCAAAAGAAGCACTGAATATTTCTGAATATTACAAATGTAATATAATTGTCACTATTAGTGTGGCTGCGAATGTGCAAGTATGGGTTTGAGTCAAATCCCATCCACAGAGGAGGGACTATTATGAGTCCTGGGCTGACGACCTTTGCCAGGTTCTTGGGTAAATTTCCTTCATCTGAGCCCATGAATCTGTATGAAGGAGTGTAAACCCCTTATTTCCCAGAGTTGTCATGGAAATGGGCAAAAAAAAAAAAAATCTTCCTTTGTCCTGCCTCCATGCTACACAGCCTCTGAGCAGTTGTACTCCTCATGTATTAATTTCTTAGACATAAGTAATTCTTTAAGCACCTCCTATATGCCAAGTATGTGCCAAGAACTGGAAAACAGAAAACCATAGGCCTACCCTTGAATAGCTCTCCACTTCCTGTGGGAGGCGGACACAAAAAATGGCTTATTATCAGGGAACTAAAAAATGCCTGTGATGACGCAGGCCACCCCTTCTCCACAGAGGTCCTGAAAGGTGCATGCACAGCCCTCACACAGGGGAAGGAAGCTCATGGTCACGGCGTCACACAATCCTGCTAACTGGGTGAAGACTCAGGAAGCCAGACTGAGTCCCGTTGAGCTCCCCTATTTCCTAATATACGAAGCATGTCTTGGAGTCTACTTTGTCCCGGCGTCTCCTGTGCTCCAAACCAAGGTTCGATTTCTCCCTCTCTGGACGGACACAAAAGTGCACACAGGAAATGGCGAGCCATTTAGGGTTCCTGGAATTTGAAGGCAGCAGAGCAGCAAGAGATGAGACTGAACCTCCAGGCAGGTCCCAGGTCACTGAGGACCACCGAGTTTCTCAGAGTCCCAAGAACAAGTATTTGGACCTGTACGTTCATTAAAATCACCCGGGGAGCTTTAAAAGCGGTGGCTCCGTGGGCTGGTGCCTAGGAAGCGATTCTCAGTTGGGTAGAGGCAGTGAGAATTGGTTGGGGAGTCAGACCTCTGGGTCTCCCAACTCTTGTGTGTGGACTGGGAAGAGTGATGGGGCTCAGATATCACATACCAGCTGGCCAAGTCCATTGGAATCAGGTAGACCCAGGATTTCCAGGGATGGAGATTCTTGGAAGCCACTTAGGAATCAGAGCCTTTCCTGAGAGGCCGGCATCTTCCCCAAATCCTTACTTACCCTGCCTTGGCGTTAAGGATATCAGGACTCACTAAGGATATTAGGAAGATGTTCAAATGTTCTAACGAGCCACGTCATAAGCACTGGTCCCATCTGGGATCATTAGATGGTCAGAAAGCCCCTCCCCTTTCCCATCATGCCCTCCACCCTATAGTTCCTATTCTGTCCCTCAACATTGATGGAGTGAGCCACAATCTCTGATGCTGGAGGCCTGTTTTAGCCGAAAAATTAGTAATCGATAAAATCTAAGGTCGATAGGCACAGGGCAAAATAAACAGTCACATGAAGGTGACCAACCGTAGTTTAATGAGAGTGATTCATCACTTCAAGCAAAGTGCTATTGGCCCCTGATATTGGAATCAGATCCTGGGGAGGGGAGAGCGGGAATATAGGTGGGATCTCAGGTGCCTTAGGTCTGCCGATGTTCCTTCACCCCCCCCCCAAAAAAAAAATGGGGCCCTTATCAGCAAACCTGTCACTGATGGGAAATGATAGGCATGAATATATTTCACGTCCATAAATGTAAGTGTTGAAACACAGTGAGGACAGTACCAGGAAACTCATTAAGAAATATGTTTTTGTCCCTGCATTGGCCTATGCATCACAATTAGCACCCACACTCACACAAAATGCCGGTTCAAGTGGTAAAGCGAATGTTGAAAATCGAGTCCCTCAAGCCTTCCGGTTCCCATGCCAACTGTGTACACTGATGATGCTTGGTTCTTGATTGCATGGAAAATAATTCATGTTCTAGCACTTCCACCGCTTCCTAACACATGCAGCTGACACTTCGTGGTTTATGCGTGAAAAAGAAGGCTGTATTGTTTAAGCCACTTGTGTGGGACATGGTGCTACTTTCAGCTGACAGCATCTGTGCTCTTCTCCCAGAGAACCTGTGCCTTCGGTGGAGTCCCCCTCCGAGCAGATCTTTCCTTTCGTGCCTGTACCAGGTCTCCGCCTGCAGGCCCACTTCAACGCTTTCTCCTCCCACCTCCTCCCAAGCCACCCCGGACTTGTCAACTGACTTCATACTTGCATCCTTGTCTTTCTCATCTCTTGCTCCTTCTCCTCTTATAACATTACCCTCATCTCTCTATTGGAACCTCTCTTGAAAGTATTGAAGAAGGTCCAAGTTGTCAAGCCCAATAGATCCATGTCCACCCCCTTAATCTAGTGCTCCGTGGCATTTGAGAGCACTTCAGGCTGTGTGCAGCACCTAAGCTTGGTCTTCCTGCTCCCTCCTTCATGGGCTTAAAAGTCGTCCTCTTCTTTCTTTCTCTATATTATTTTCTTTGTCAATCTCATCTCTGGGTTTCCAGATAGACCTCCATGGGCCCCCGTCTTCATACCTTAGAACATGGGGTCTCACAACCCACTGGACACCCCAACCTGCACGTTTAGATGCAGGTTGTCCAAAACCAAACTCTTGCTTTCTCTCATGTGCCTATGTGTTTGTAGGACCTGTTAATGGTGCTCAGGCCTGGTTTCAGGAGCCATGTCTACAGGATGTGTCTCTGTTTTGTCACCGAATTCCTTCCCAAGCCAGAGCCCTGATACTGGGCCCTACAGTGTCCGAGCCAGGCAGGAGTCAGGCTGCCTGATGCAGAAGTAGTGCTTTACTTGGGGTGTGACTGAGCCCACACTGACTCTCAGGACCTTAAGTTAAGCTAAAACAGTGAGCAATGGTCTTGAGTCTCCTTTTGTGGGGTGAGGAGCGATGGAGGGTGGAGAAACTCAGGCCCCAGATCTGGCTTATTCATTATGCACATTCCCTCTTCTCCCCCTCTCACCAACGTGCACTCTGCAGGCAAGGATGTTTTCTGTGCTTCACTGCTTGATCCCCAGCACCCAGAACAGTGTATGGTAAGAAAACACAAGGAACATATGTGGATGAATATATTGAATTAGTTAAATAGATTCTAAGAAGATTCAAACATAGAAGCCAACTCCAGCAACTTGAGGTTCTTGGATGGTTCTGTCTGGATGAGATTTTCTACTTTAGCACCTGGGTCCTGGGACATCACGGAGGTAGGCATTAGGCATGAAGAAACTTCCAGTCTAATGATATAGGAACAACTTCAAAATGTATCTGGGTAGTGGGAAACCATGCAGCCATCATTAGGAACTTCATTTATAAATCTGAGCTTATTTTTAACTAGAGGCTTGGTGCACGAAATTCTTGCACGGGTAAGGTCCCTAGGCCTGGCCGGCAATCAGGGCCAATCAGGGCCTTCCTTCCACCAGCTACCAGCTGCCAGTGGGGGCCTTCCTTTGTTCTGTGCCACCCCCTGGTGGTCAGGACATATCACAGCAAGTGGCCAAACTCCTGGTTGGTCAAACTCCCAACAGGACAATTTGCATATTAGCCTTTTATTATATAGCACATCAAATAAAGATGAGAAGCACAACCCATGGAGGGCCAGGACCACTCACATGCAAAGGGAAGCGAGTTTCTTGGCACCTTGAAATCCCTCCTGATTGCCTTCCCTCGTCACAATCGCATTTGCACCTGATTTGGGGAAGGCGGGTTTTTGTGGGAAAAGTGTGAGTACAGTGACAGTCGAGTGGCCCAGATGCTGCCCATCCCTGGGGCTGAGGGCAGTGCTGAGAATGCAGGTTGGCAGCTGAAAGGCATGAGCCTCCGAGACGTCCAGCACAACGAAGTGCTGTCCCAGAGGGCAGCGAGCCCCTCGGATTTGGGCTTCCTAGGGAAATTTGGGGAGTGCTCTCCGGTTCTCCCAGCTCACCCAGACTCTCCACGGAGACAGCTTGGTTGGTGATTTATTGCATTCCCTGAGTTTTTCCTTTACTTTCTGACCACACAGGGGCTGGCTGAGGCCGCTCAGATTCCCACCGAGAGGTGCCCAACTCTAAGGCCAAGGGATGGTGACCTGTAGGTTAGCAACATCTTTGTTCCTGTCCTTCCTCATGGCAGTCGGTAAATCTGTAGGCAGCAGTGGTCCAGGGGTGTCTCTTCTCCGGACTGGTCCAGCCCTCTTATTCCTGCCTCTTCTTACCCCTCATTCTCCTCATCCCTGTGCCTCATGTTAGAGAACCACTTTCTCATCTTGGGTAATCCCAGGCTTGCTTTTTAAAAAAATGTGTTTTATTGATTTCAGAGGGGAAGGGAGAGGGAGAGAGAGAGAGAGAAACATCAGTGATGAGAGAGAAACATTGATCGGCTGCCTCCTGCACACCCTACACTGGGGATCGATCCTGAAACCTGGGCATGTGCCCTGACCGGAAATCGAACTGTGACCTCCTGTTTCATAGGTTGATGCTTAACCACTGAGCCACACAGGTTAGACCCAGACTTTCTTTCTACAATTATATATATTTTTAAAAACCACAAAGCCCTCTCTTTATTGAAACTAACGGGGCCCAATAAAAAAAATTAAAGGCTATTAGTAGGCACCCCCAACTGTAGCATGTACCCATTCCCATTTACATTTGCCTCATCCGTGAATGAGAGGACCGGTCTCACCACAGCCTTGCCAGCTTTGAGTATTATTATTTTTTTATGAGTCTTTGCCAAATTAAAAGACACCCATTACTGGCTTTATTTCTTTAATTATGCAAGAGATTGAGCAATTTTTCATAAGCTGACTGGTCATTTGCATTCCTTCTTTTGAAATTTATCTTTAATCCCCGTGCATGAATGTTTTGGGGTTTCCCTGGATGAACACATAAATCAAACCACCACCAGTCGACCTGCATTAGCGCATGTGCGCTGCCTTACGACTGCGTATCCTTCTCTTCTGTTCACCAGGCGCTGAATTCAGCCTGACTCCCAACGCAACAGGCGTTCGCAGATGGAATGCGTACTGTGATTTCACTCACATATAGGGTGCCCCTCAAATGTATGCACACACTTTGAATAATTATAAAGGCCATGTTTATTGAAACGTCTCATTTTCAAAATTGAGCTGTCAGATGTTGAAGTGTGAGACACCCTGTATATGTGTATATACATTCCAATAAATGTGTATGTGTGCATGTATACTCAATATGTATCTATACACAACGTAGTGTGTGTCAGACTTTAAAAAATATTCTTTCTTATGGATTTCAGAGGGGGAAGGGCAGAGAGAGAGAGAGAGAGAGAGAGAGAGAGAGAGAGAGAGAGAAATCAATGCTGAGAATCATTGATCTGCTGCCTCCTGCATGCCCACTACTGGGGAGCAAGCCCACAACCCAGGCATGTGCCCTGACCGGGAATCGAAACATGACCTCCTGGTTCATAGGTCAATGCTCAAAAGTATGCCAGGCTTTAATGAGGAAGATAAGGAACTAGAGCTTTAGATTTAGTATTCTCGAGTCCTAATGGTAGCACCGTGTGCTGCTAACCCCATGTTGGAAAGGCTGTCTGGCCTCCAGCCCTCAGCCAGCCACTTCCGCTGGCAGACAAAGGGCAGGAGCTGGTACCTGGGTGCTGAAGCACTTGCTCCTGCGTGTTTCTTCAAAACCCATCATGCTGCGTTTATGTCACTTGCTGACGCGGTGGGTTTCCTCAGCTAATAAACGAGCATGTGACTGGCACGTGTGTTCCACAGACGTGTGCGTCTATTTCTGGGGTTTGCACCTAGTGCAGGGGTGGGTAAACTTTTTGACTTGAGGGCCACCATGGGTTCTTACACTAGACCAGAGGGCTGGAACAAAAGCAACCTGGCCATGCTGGCACTCTCATCTTGGGCTGCTGGTGAAGGAGCGGAGGGAGAGAGCAAGAGAACCCTCTACTCTTTCTGCTCCGTGGGATGGATAGAACAGCCGAACGGGCCGGATCCGGCCCGCGGGCCATAGTTTGCCCACGGCTGACCTAGTGTCTGTTCTGGGTAGGGCAGGATCATCTGGAAGCAGCTGGAGCTCCCAACTCAGGTCCTCCGGGTGGTGCTGCTGGACTCCTCGGGAGGCCCAGGACTGGGGATTTACGAGATGCTCAAGGAGGTGGCGACACTGCCCTGGTAATCAGCTGCAGAGCCAGAGATGGGGCGAAGGGAAGTGTAAATCTGTTTTATGGAAGAGATGACTTCTTCAATAAAGCAAGTGCATTCAACAAGTGCTCACGAGGTGGATGTTGAGTGCCCTTCCCCTAGCCCACCTATCTCTTGCCCTCTTTCCTATACTTGCCCTCTCTCTCTTTCTCTCCTTCCTCCTCCCACTTGCTCTTTTTCTCTCCTGATTCCCTATGTATTCCTGGAAGCACAGGTAGTGGCTGCCCCAGACCAAGCTCATGTGCCTCTGGCCTTTGCGCTGTCACTGGCCACGGGGAACACAGGTATGTTAGAAGTCTGTCCATGTTCAATACATATATATATATATATATATATATATATATATATATATATTGATTTCAGAGGGGAAGAGAGAGGGAGAGATAGAGAAACATCAATGGTGAGAGAAAATCATCAACCAGCTGCATGCCCTACCCTGGGGATCGAGCCCACAACCCCAGCCTGTGCTCTGACCGGGAATCAAACCCTGAAACGGTGACCCCTTGGTTCATAGTTTGATGGTCAGCCACTGAGCCCAGCAAGCCGGGCCCAGCTATTGATTTAATATTTCCCTCTAACCTGCACACTTAACTCTCACCCTCTGCTCTCCCCATCCTAGCTCTTTGACCTTGTCCCCACCTCACTCCGTGAACCTGTCACCCCAACTCTACCTTAGGATTCTGGCATCCGCCTTCTTGCTGGGGCCCGATAGGGAGGTCTGTCCTAAGCTGTCCTCTGGGGACTCAACACCTCTTGTTCCACATCAGAGATGCCCAATCTTGGCTTCTGTCCTGTGGGCTCCATTCCAGGTTGGCTGGTCCCTGGCCTTTCCCAAGTGACAAGGACATTAGGAACCATATGCCTTTAGAAGGAAAAATGCATTCAGGAAACATTTGCTCCACATTCCTTCCTGTATATTTACTATGTATTGGGGCTGGGGCATCTCTCTGAACAGGCCAGCCTGTGCCTGGAGTTGGGGCTCAGCTCCAGGGCCTGCATTGGTAGAGGGAATGCAGAGGGGAGCAGTGGAGAGGGTGTCCAAGGCATTAAAGACTTTTGAGCAGGGGTCATTAGCTCTGCGCCTACAGGGCCCACCCTCCTCTGCCTCTGTGTTCCTAGGGTCCAGTGCAGCCCTGCTGGGTTGCACGCATCATTGTGCTTGATGAATTGCTCGGTTGTGTTAATTTGCATATTCACTCTGATTGGCTGTGGGTGTAGCAGAGTGAGTGTTAATTTGCATGTTTCTTTTTTATTAGATAATATTATATACACACACATACACATTGAGTGGCCAGATTATTATGCATTCAGGGATCATCATAATCTGGCCACTCAGTGTATATTTAAATTTTTTTTTTTAAATGCTGCTCCCTGGAAAAGGCTGGTGCTGATTCTGGCGTGCTCCTCATTAGTCAGGTTTTATCAGGTGCTGTCTCTTTCATTCTCAGGCTGCTTGGGAGGAAGGCCCGGTCCAATCACTCCCATTGGACAGACCTGGAGGCTGAGGCTCAGCGAAGGGAAGGGGGGAGCTTGTCCAGGGTGGCGTGGGAGCCTCGTCCCTCCGGCTCTCCACCTCTGGGCCCTCCCGCTCCAGCGTGGAGCCCTCAGCCACAGAATTAACATGTAAATCAAAACCTAATTGGCTCCGTGCACACAGTTTAGATAAGATTTGCCTTTGAAGGATGGCTCTGTGTGCTAACCCAGCGGGCCCCGCTTCCCGGGGCCCACTTGCACTTCATAACGGCCGGGAACGCGGGGCCATCAATATTGCAAACGACGCCGCTTGAACGAAACACCCTGTGAACCGTAATAACTCCCCCGCCCCCCCCCCCCCCCCCGTGATTAATTCCAGCGTGCACTCTGTTCGCATCAGACCCTCTGCGGCTTCCCTGATGAGATCAATACCGCGTGGTGGAGCGATCCTAATAGAAGTGTTATCTTTTAATCTTCGGGGAGACGCCAGCTTCTCGAATCCGTCACCAGGCCTCCCTCTTCAATGTCCAGGTGTACGCTTACCCTGCAATGAAGATGCATTAGCGTCTTCCCAAGGATTTCTCCATAACGGGACCTGGTCCCTCTGTGCGGGCCCCCCACGGCTCAAAGGCACATTTGTTCGCGTCGAGTCGCGGTGACCTCTGCTGTCCCCCGGCGATTTCCCCCGGCAGCCAAAGGCCCCTGGAGAGTGAGAGGTACAAAGACAGATCCTCGCAGCGGGGAGGCCGAGAAGGAAGAAGAGGAGAGAAGCAACACCGACAGATCCCCTGGGGAGGGTTTTAGGAAGCCAGGGGTGTCTCCTGGGGGCAGAAACGGCCGTCCTGGCCCCTCGCAGGCAGCGGTGGCCCTTGCTGCTGCTGCTTCTGCAGGCCCCCGGGGACCCAAGCTCATGCGCACCCTGATGGGGGAGCCTGGGAGGAAAATGAAATGTCACTGTCCTGTCGTGAGTGTCCCGGCAAGAGGGAAGAAAGACCAGTGTCTCTGCCTTGTGCTAAGGGGGGTGCTGGGTAGGGGGCCTACAGCAGGCAGGGGAGGCTGTGGGTGGGGTTTGACATCATCCTGGTGATGCCTTGCCGGGCAGGTGGAGGGGAAGAGCCACACATGTTGGAGGTGGGATAGAGACACGGTACCGGGCACATGCAGACCCAGCACTGAAGATGGCCTTGCCTTGCTCGCTCAGCTCACTGAAGGCCAACACTCCCCACCTACCCACGGGCCCTTCCTTCCAGCCCCTGCCTCCTTCCCTTTCCTCATCCCCCGAGATGCGCCTGTGGTCTGAGCCCACCACGTGACCCATGACTCCTCCAGGTCAGCGTTGCCACCCCTGGCGTGATCCAGGAGTCACCCGGAACTGCCCGCTGTCCCGTGACACCCCCCCCCCTCCCCCGAGCAAAAACGAATGCAGCTTTGGAAGCGCGGAGGGTGTTACCTTTTGACTTCTTCTCTTGTGACCTCATAACCTTCGGCCGAGGGGACCTCTTCGAAACTCACTTGGCTTATATGGATCCCGTAGAAGGGCCTCCAGCCCACAGAGACTGTTGGAGGAGGGGCAGCGTCACGGTTGAATCATGGATGTGAGGGAGGCTGTGTCTCAGGGCATGCTGCTCATCCTTACTGTCCCCGCCCTGGATGTCGGGGTGCTCTGTGAGGGGGAGCACAGAAGCAGAGTTGCAAAAGTGGGGCTGGGGGACCGTGCACACAATCACCCCTCTGCAGGGCAGAGCTGAAGGACTTGGGGCGGGGGGTCCCAGCGCCCGCTCCTGCCCCATCTCCCACTACGTCCAGGCTCCATCAGGATGCCTGGCAGCCTGGGCCGAGGACATGCGTGCTCTCCGCTGAGCCCAGACCTGAGGGGAGCTTTATGTTTTCCAGGGTGTCACCTTTCCACACCAACCCTCTGCACGCTGCTGCGGAGCCTTCAGCATCATGCAGATGGGCTCTGAGCAAACACATCAGAGAGCACGGCGCACAGGGCAGGTGAGAAGGAGAATGGTGACGGGTAGGGGGTCGTTCTTGCCTTGTGAGGGAGCTCCTCTCTGTTGCACCGCGGGCCATCTGTTCCTCCTTTGCAGAGGTACTTAAGCCTTCATGGAGCCCTGAGTTTGGGATGGCGCTCTGAAAGGAGGCCAGCGCTGTGCTGATGGGGTGATGGGGGGTTGGGGGGATCCCAGCATTTTTCCTACTCCCTGCCGTTCAAGTAGTCGCCTGCTTCCATGCCCTGCTGTTCGCCAGCCAGTCATGCCCTGCTCTCCCCCCCACACACCTCTACCCCTGTCCTGTTTCACCTTTTCCGGGCTCCCGAAGAACTGTCAGACTCCTCAGGAAGCCGCTGATGGGCCTTGGGTCAGGGGAGACTGCTCCTTTCTGCAAACACATGCAGCGTCCTCTTTCCCGCCCGGTGGCAGTTCTTGCATTTCCCGGTGGGTATTGCTAGTGCACATCCTCTCCCCGTAGCTAGCCGAAGAGTAATTGGAACGATCATATCAACGCTAGCTAACATTATGACCTGATCTCTAGGTGCCCAGAGATGTACTGGTGGCATTATCACCGTTTGTCCTCATAATGAGCTTGGGAGGGGGCACCATCAGAATCACCCAGGTACAGATTAGGGATCTGGGCCATGCATAGGTTCAGGAACTTGCTGAAGGTCTTCCGGCCAGTGAAGAGTGGTTCCATTACTCCTAACTTTTATAGCCTCCAAGTCCACCTTCTTCTTCTTCTTCTTCTTCTTCTTCTTCTTCTTCTTCTTCTTCTTCTTCTTCTTCTCCTTCTCCTTCTCCTTCTCCTTCTCCTTCTCCTTCTCCTTCTCCTTCTCCTTCTCCTTCTCCTTCTCCTTCTCCTTCTCCTTCTCCTCTTCCTCCTTCTCCCCCTCCTCCTCCTCCTTCTTCTTCGTCTTTTAATTCCTGTGTTTCTTTTTAATGAAATATTTTTTGTTAATATTTTTTGTTTTGTTTAAAGTATTACATATAGTATTACATATGTCTCCTTTTTCCCTCATTGACCTTCCACTGACCAACCCCCCCCCCCCCCCCAGCGGCACATGCCCTCACCCCTCCTAGTGTCTTGCATCCATTGGTTATGCTTATATGCATGCATACAAGTCCTTTGAATGACTTCTTACCCACCCGGTTCCCTGCCTTCCCACTGAAGTTTCCAAGTCCACATTCTTGGCCGCTGCAATTGTCTTCAGTTTGACTGTAGTTAGGCCCGTGAGCTCACCACTTGGCCATGGCTCTGCAGGTGGAACATACAGAGAGGATGGGGTTTGGAGACAAAACGATGCCTTTGGAACCGTCCTCTTGGCTGTGTGTACCCCAGGGTTGGAGGCGATGAAGCTTAGCTGAGATTAGGCACAAAAAGCCACTCCCGTGTGTCCGAAGGTAACAACATTAGTGAACACTTATCAAGCTCTTGTCCTGAGCCACATGCTTTTCTGTGTGGTTCCTATGAGTTAACTTATTTAACAGCTCATAAAAACCCAGTGACTAGAGTGGCTATACTAATATCAGAGAAGGTAGGCTTTAATACCCACACAAATGTTGTTAGAGTTTAAGAGGAACATTTTATAACGGTACAAAGATTAATCCATCAGAAAACCACAAGTATAAGCATGTATTCTCCTAACAACAGAGGCTCGAAATACATAAAACAAAGGCTGATAAGAGAGATAATTCAAAAATAAAAGTTGGAGATGTCCATTCTCCACTTAGGAAAAAAATGGAGAAGGCTCAAATGACTAAAATCAGAAATAAAGGAGGGGATATTACTACCAGCCTTATAGAAATAAAAAAAATACAGAAAACATGAACACCTGTACGTCAACAAACCAGAAAATAGAAGATCTGAACAACACTGCACACAAATTAGACCTACAAGGCATTTGTAGGCCACTCCATTCAACAGCAGAATTCATATTTCTCAAGTGCACATGGATCTACGGCACATTGCCATCGGTTAAGCCATAAAACAAGCTTAAGTAAATGTAAAAAGAATTAAAATTGTACAAAGTATGACCTGTGGTCGCCATTAAATGAAATTGGAAATGAATTTCAGAAAGCAATTCAGGAAATTCACAAATATATGGAAATGAAGCCTCATACTACTAAATACCAGTAGGTCACAAGGAAGATTAGAACGTACTTTGAAGGGAAAGAAAACACTGAGACAGCATTCCTAAGCTTATGGGTTAGGGTTTGGGTTAGGGTTTGGGTTAGGGTTTGGGTTAGGGTTAGGGTTAGGGTTAGGGTTAGGGTTAGGGTTAGGGTTAAGGTTAGCTGTGGGTTGCTCATTAGATGCCCTTTATCAGGTTCAGGGAGTTACCTTCTCTTCCTAGTTTGGTGAGTGTTATTATACCTCGTGGTAAAAGTCTGAATGCTTTCCCCTGAAGGGCAAGAATAAGACAAGGATGTCTTCTCTCACCACTTCTATACAACATTGTACTTAATCACCAGATTCCATTTAAAAGAGTATCAAGAAGAATGCAATAATTGGGGATACATTTGACAAAAGAAGTACCAAACTGTACTCTGAAAGCCAGAAGACAAGGTGGAAAGACATTACAGACCTAAATAAATGGAAAGATAGCCCATGTTCAGAGTTCAGGAGACCATGTTTTTAAGATGGCAATACTGCCAAAAGTACCTCCAGATTTAATGCAGTTCCTATCAAAATCCCAGCTGGCTTCTCTGCACCAAGTGATAAATTGATCCCAAAACTCATATGGAAATTCAAGGTGCCCGGAGTAGCCAAAAGAATCTCGAAAAAGAGCAAAGTTGGGGGACTCCCACTTCTCAAAGTCAAATTCTCCCTACAAAGCCCTGGTAAGGAAGACTGTGTGAACAGGCAAAAGAGTGGAGGTGTAGATCAATGCAATAGAATCGAAAGTTCGGAGTAAACTCTCACATTAGTGGTCACTTCATTTTGAAAAGGGGATTTCTTTTAAAGGGTAAACCATTAAAAAAAAAGTCCATTCAGTGGGGGAAAGACTAAAGTTTTAAACAAATGATTTAAGGATAACTTAGATATCCAATGAAGTTAGGTACCCTCACTTCACACTATGCCCCCAAATTAACTCAAAGAGATTCCGTTTTAAATGTATGAACTAAAACTATAAATCCAGAATAGGCAAATTTACAAAGATGAAAGTAGATTAATGGTTACTTAGGGCTGGGAGGGCGGTACATAAGGTTGGGGACGTGATGACTCTGGGGTGTGGGTTTTTTTTTTAATCCCTCTTTGGGGGAGCAATGAAAATATTCTAGAATTGATTGTGGTGATAGTTGTACAATTCTGTGAATATACTAAAAGCCATTAGAAAGTGAGTAAAAGTAGGCTTATAGTTGTGAGTACACAAACACAGAGTTTATTCTTGTTTTATTACTTATTTATTATTGTATTATTATTATTAACCTACTTTTTCCCACCTCTGTGTTTTAAACGATGAATTGTATGCTATGTGAATTATGTCTCAGAAAAAATTATTTAAAAAAAAAAACTGAGTAGGTATTATTAATCTGCCCAATTTTACAGAGGGGTAAACTAAGATTCAGAGAGAATGAGAAACATATCCATGGGCCCATAGCACCAGTGAGTAGTGGAATCAGGATCTGTGCAGCATCGGACAGTATTTACCCCCAAAAGAACTAGTTTGGTGTGTGTGTGTTTTTAAGATATGTTTTTATTGATTTCAGAGAGAGGAAGGAAGAGGAGAAAGATAGGAACATGGTTGATGAGAGAGAATTATTTATCAGCTGCCTCCTGCACACCCCACACTGGGGATGGAGTCCACAACCCAGGCATGTGCCCTGCCCGGGAATGGAACCATGACCTCCTGGTTCATAGGCTGACACTCAGCCACTGGGCCACACAGGCTGGGCAGCTCCTGTTTTTGTCACTCTAGATTTATTTAAGAAATATTTATTGAGCACCTACTCTGTAAAAGCATGCTTAGACTTCATCTCTGAGATTCTGATTCAATAAAGTAGGGTTGACATGTAGATATCCACCTATATATATATGCTAACTAGATGATTCTGCAGCTCAGCCAGGATGGAGGACCATGGTTATGTCATGGGTTTAATAAATGCATGTTTGTTATCTTAAAGGGTGAGCAGTACACTGCTGAGCTTTACTTATGGGATGCACGGCAAGTCTTAAAGACACGCCTTGATGGTGATTCATGCCCAGTGAGGTTTGAGTCTTCATTGGCAGACTGATGTGTGATGGTAGAGAAGGCTCCAGGAAGCAGACTGTGTTTCTAGGACCAACTCTTCTGATAAGCCGTTGTTTGACTTTTGAATGCCATACCTGGATAGAAGTGCCAATATGAGTTGGTGCTCCGGGGTGAGAGGTATTGATGAAAATGTTCCAGAGGTAGCTGAATTATTTACGGGAGTCAACCTTAGCCGAACACTGGCATTAATCAGAGATTGGTCACGCCTTGGTTTGTCACATACAAAATACACCTTCTCATGCCCTACACCCTGTGGCCTTTAAGAAAACAGAATCTAAAGTAGGACTTACAGTTCCTAATATCTGTGAGGCTGTTAAGTGACTACTGTGAAATGCAGACCCAAAGCCTAAACCAGGAAGGGCTGACGTTGAGGGAACCTGCTACCTGGGATCAGAGTCTCGACGCCAGAAGAGACGGTGGTGGACACATGGGGTCCTTGGGGCTGTAGGTTGGCTGTGATTCTGACTGACAGCAGCTTATGGGCCTCTGTGTGATGAGCTACAGTTTCCAGACCACAGCAGGACAGCGGAGGGAATTAGATGCCTACATCAAGGAAAGGACTTTGTGAGTGAATGAAAACGCCACGTGGTGGTGATGATGCTCACCGTGAGCACTTCCGGGATTGCATTTCATCTTCCCGTCAGCTGCGCGGGTGGCTATTGTTACCCAGGTTTTAAGGCTGAAGGAAGCAAAGCCAGAGGAGGCAAGAGACTTGCCCAGGGTCACACAGCCAGGAAATGAGAGAGCCAGGATTTAGTCCTCCCACGGAGCTCCGAAGCCTGTGCTCCTTTAGAGCGATGAGTTTTCTTCCCTCTCCACCGTGACTCAGGAGGAAAGTCCGTTTTCAGTGGTCACGGTTGTTTGCTAAAAGGAGCAATTCCCTCCCCTCCTTCTCTAATTTTCCTCCAACTAATTGCAAATTAGTGGTAATTTTCAAATGAACAACAAGAACAACAAAAAAAAGGATCTTGCATTCCATCCATTTGTGCTTACTCAGTAAGGCCCCAGGGCCTGTGACAGCTCCATCACCATGGCAACCCGAGAGCAGGCCTTCTCTGGATCCTGGGCAGCCTTGCACCTCCGGAGGTGGGGCCGCTTACCCTCTGGGTTAGCCTGTTTCTCTGCTCTAATGTCCCCAGGACAGGCCCCACTCCTCCTACTGCTCTCTTTGATCCGATTGCAGGCTCTATTCCCAGCCCTGGTTAGGGTATGTGTGGGAGGCAACCAATGATGTGTCTCTCTCACATCGATGTTTCTCTCTCTTTCTCTCCCCCTCCCAACCCCCGCCTTCTTCCCCTGTACTCTCTGTGAAAAATATCCTAGTGTGAGGATAAAAAAAAAACCAAAACAAAAAAACTTAGCCCTGAAAAATTTCCTTTCTCCCTTAAAACATTGGGGGAGCATTATCCTTCGCAATTCAAATGCTGCGGTTGGTGGGATAGGCCGCTTGCCCCAGGGCACTGTGGGTACAGCTGGTCCTGTCATCTGGGATACTGGAAGGTCTGGTGGATGGAAAAGATGTGATGGGAGAATGTCCATACACCAACTCCAGCCCGGAGGGCATACCCCTAGCAGGGGGCCCTGGACTCAGAGGGAAGATCTTTGCTAAGTACTGTGTATGTATTTGTGGTGTGCGTGTGTGTGTGCGTGTGTGTGTGTGTGTGTGTGTGTGTGCGCGCGCGCGCGTGTGGTGTGCGTGCACTCTCAGTCTGTAAGGGATCACTCACTACGTCCAGGGCTCTGAGGAGAACAGTGAAGGGTTCCCACCCCCTGCTCTTTAGTGGCTGCTGACCAACCAGTGAGAGAGACAAGTAACCAACGAGGCGCTGAGAACGCTGTGAGGACGGGGATGGGGTAGGGCCAGCATGGCTGAGGACCTTTGCAGACCCTGGGACATGAGCTGAGTATAAAGAGGAATTCAAATTGCTGGGGAGACCCTGTGGGAAGACGCACCTCCTAGGTAGAGGGAATAGCCAGAGCTTCCTCCACTTTGCCAACTTCCATGGCAAGCATGGCCAGGATGCAGGTGACTGGGGGGCAGGGGCCTGGGGGTAGAGAACAATGCACATCAAATAATTCTTAAAATTGCAATACAAATAAATTGGGCGCTCATGGCCTTGGGCACAGCACCGGTGGGAGATGTTTAGATTGTTGGACTAATGATGGAGGGAAGGACGGAGGTCACGTCACCTTATCCCACGGGGGCCAGAGTCACCCTGGGGGGCAGAGGCAAGACCGGGACCTTCTTGGTTCCTGGGCTGCAGGGGAGACCGGTGGCACCTTGTGGGGTGTCCAGTGTCAGTTTCCTGGGGGCCCCTCCCATGAAGGAGGGGCTTCAGCTAACAGAGGGCGGCCCGGGGCGTTGGCAGGGAATCCATGTGCTGGGCCTCTAGGGGGAGGGGCGTCGGGGGGTATCTAAGAAAGGATTTGCACTTGTTGGGGTTTCCCTTTAACTTCTGCCAGGTGGTGTGAATGGAGGCTGGACCACGGGGTGAAAGACGGGGGTACTGACAAGGCAGCAGGGACCCCGGAGGGCCCTAAAGCTCAGCCTCTGCCAGTGCGAGGGGCAGTTGGCTGGGCCGAGCACACTCTCAGCCTAGATCTGTAGTCCCTCCCGTGCCACAACCACGCATGCACCATCACCCCCATTTCCCACTCCCCCCCAGTCCCCCCATTCCTCTGAGCCACCACTCAGTCTCCTGCCACCTCTCCTCTTCCATTCCACTCTCCCCAGTTCACCTTCTAAAAACTGTTACTAATCGAGGTCAACATTCACATACAGTGAAATGCTATTCAACGTTTTTAACAAATGTCTCACATGTAGCCAAAATGCCAGCAAAATATAAAGTATCCCCCCCTCCCTACCCCCAAACTCAAAGTTCCGTCCGGCCCTTTCCCGCCAATCCCTGCTCCCCACGGGCCACCCCTGCTTGGATGGCGTTTGCTCTGCGCGTCCGCCTCCGACCCCGGGGATCACGCTGTGGGTGCTCTTTGGCCCAGCCTTTGGGCTCGCTGCTGCCTCTTGCCCTCTGCTCCCTGCGCCCTGGAGGGACTGGCGCGCCTTCCTGGGCTCTCCTGTCCCCAGAAATTCTCTGGAACTCGGTGTGCCGAGCGGAAGCACATCTTATCCCTGAGGTCTCCCTTCTATCAGTGTCCTGGTGACTCAGGTCACAGGGGCCGGGGCTGGAGGGTCAGGGACTCCAGGAAGCAGCAGCTGGGGGGAGGGTGGGGGCTGAAGGGCTCAGGTTCTGGACCAACCTGGCACCTCTCTGTGCCTCCCCCCTGGAGCGGGAACCACGTGGTTGTGCCTCCTTCCATGAGTTCTAGTGAGATGATGCTTGTAAAACCCTAGCAGGGAGCCAGCTTCTAGGACAGGCTCAGCCTCTGTGTTATTAAACACGCGGAGAGCACACGCAGATGGTGTCAGCGGCTCAGGAGACCCGGACACACTTCCTAGGAGAACACTGCAGGGACAATGGTCATGTCAGAGGTCATTGCCTGGGGACTTGCTGTGCGTCAGGCACCGTTTTAAGGGCTTTGTATGAATATTTAGGTCACCATGATTCTGACGATATACGTACATGTGACGGGGGCACAAGGGGGGTTCGGCAACTTGTCAGCGACTCTGTGTGGAGCCAGTGGCCCGGCTGGGGTTCTGTCCCAGGAGGCAAGCCTCATGAACTTGACCTCTGGCCTGCACCAAGAACATTGCCCTCAAAGTACCCCCGCATCTGGATAGCTTGAAATAGGACAGAGGTTCCACAGGATATGGATCAATGGATTGGAGCATAGATTCTCTACTGCAAATACTCCTAAAAATCAGAGGTCTGGACTTGGTTCTTTTTAATATATATATTGATTTCTGAGAGAAAGGGAGGAGGAGAGAGAGTGACAGGAACACCAATGATGAGAGAGAATCATTGATCGGCTGCCTGCTGCACGCTCCCTACCTGGCACTGAGCCCGAGACCCGGGCATGTGAGTTGATCAGAAATCGAGCCGTGAACTCCTGGTTCAGAGGTCAACGCTCAACCACTGAGCCACACTGGCCATAAATGGACTTGCTTCTTTTAAGTAACAAGGAAGGAGAAAATTAGGGATGAGATGTGTAGCCAACCACTCTGCTGGAACCAGTCTTCCTTCACAAACGGGGCTTATCTTCCAGGAAAAGGGAAGCACACGCTGAATAGTGTCATTTAGGATTAGCCAGGGACACAGTGTTCCTTGAGTTGGGGCAGTGGACACATATTTGCATTAAAAAAAGAAAAGAAAAGAAAAGAAAAGAAAGAAAGAGATCAGGCTCTGCTGAAAGCGGACAGTAGTTGCAGCTATGAAGTGTCAGACAAGTCAGCCCCCTTCCTGAGTGCTCCCAGTCGCCTCAGGTCTCTGTCCCATTTCAGGAGCCTCCTAACGGGGTTCCCCCCACCCCAATGGCCTTTCTGGCTCTCTAATGGGATGTTCTTACACAGGCTGGGCAAGCATTTCCTCCCCAGAGCTGGGTCTGGGTCTCCATGCACACTGGGGGCCTTTGTATTTTAGCCCCCCACGCTTTGCAACATGCCACCAGATTTTGTGTCATTTGTCCTCACAGGTTCCCCGCCCCCACCACCCCGCCCCCCAACTCTGCCCCGCACATTCATTAGTCTGTAACAGCGCATTTCCATCTTTTTCATCTCATGGTACATAAACTAATTACTAAAATTCTGCAGCACCACCAAAAAATATAACTTTTGCTGATCTGACAGAAAAAAAGAGTTATAATTTTGACTCATTCACACAAGAATTGTGTTGGCTGTTGTCATTTTTTTGATTTGACAGTCTAAGGGAAAAGAGGTCAGTGCCCCTAAATAGTCAGGTATTGCATGTCTTACAAACTCTGTGGCACACCGGTTGAAAGTTGCTGGTCTATAATGCAAGAGGTACACTTACGGCTCTTTCTTTGGGTTTAACCTCTTGTACTCTCCATTGCGTCACAGTTTCCTCATAACAACAGTGAGTACGGCAGCATCGCTGGGTTTGAGCGCATGTCTAGCCAAGAGCCTGGCATGGCAGAAACCTCCGGCCACATCAGTCTCTTTTCCCTTATCAGTTTTTAAAACCATATTCATTTATGAAATATTGTTAATACATTTTTATTGATTTCAGAGAGGAAGGGAAAGGGAGAGAGAGAGAGAGAGAGAGAGAGAGAGAGAGAGAGAGAGAGAGAGAGAGAGAAACATCAATGATGAGAATCATGGATTGGCTGCCTCCTGCACGCTCCGTACTGGGCATTGAGCCTGCAACCCAGGCATGTGCCCTGACCAGGAATCAATCTGGCCACCTCTTGACTCCTGGGTCAATGCTCAACCATTGAGCCACACTAACCAGGCTCTTCCTTGTGTTTTGTTTTGCTTAACCCCCGACTTCAGTCTCCTGGGCTCTTGGGAGAGGTACCAGCAACTTCCTGCCATTTCCAAGCATTATATTTCTCTCCTAGTCCGCCAACATCCTAAGCAATAAACTAGCTACAGTCATAATAGAATCCCTGAAGAATACATACCCAACAATAATGACAATACTCCCTATTATTATTCATAATAAGTCAAGTCTATCCTGGTTAATAAGTCCGCATCAAATGCATAAATGAAACGATTGTTCATAATCACAACTGCTGTGCAAGAACATCCGCCCCTGCCCACCCATTTTACAGATGAGAAGGCAGAGGCTAATCAAGGTGGAGGTGACTTCCAAGTGAGGAAGATCACAGAGTTAGCATGCAAAACCTGGCACCTGCACGTCCAGGTTCTCCTTTAAGAGCGCCGGGCCACAAAACCCCAACCCGCTGTCCCCTGGAAAAGGTCTGCTCTTGAGAGGTCGCCTTGACTCATGATTTATTTGCAGATCCCGGCCTGTGGGATTGATTCTGAATTTATGAGGCGCACTCGGGTCTTCCGTGACTCGTGCTGCTGGAATTTCATTAGGCTGCCCGGTAATTGTGGTGGTAAATGTTTACACGTCCATAAATTATTATTAGGCGAGCCGGGCAAGGTCAGCCTCCATCTTCTGAGGAGCTGAGAACAGGTTCCAGAGTTTTCCCAGCAGGCAAAGGAGCCGGGATCTGATTAATTTCGGGCTGGTTGGTGTCCTGTGGACAACACCATGTCTTGCCGCTGATTTTGAAGCCCCAGATGGGCCCTCTTTCCTGAACATGAACAATGACCACCCTTTTACCATGGTTTTTGCAAGTGGTTCAGTGTTGAATCACTGATGACAATCGGTAGCTGATCTCTTTTCTCAGGAGGCAGAGCCCAAGATGCCTTTGGGGTTTTGGGCGGCACCTTATTTTGACTCCGTTGGTTGCGATTTGTTTGGGAATCATGCATCTACTTCTAACTTATTTTTAATTTTGGTATCATGTATTAATGGTTTAAGAAATTGCCATAATGACATGAAAGGAACGTTTATAAGTGGAGAAGAGCCAATTAACACGACTAAACACCCGCTGTGTCTCAGGCACTTGTATATGTCTGTCATCTGATATAACAATTAGGTGAGGTTGGTATTGCTGTTATTTCTTAAAAAAATATTTTAAAATATATTTTATTGATTTTTTACAGAGAGAAAGAGAGAGGGATAGAGAGTTAGAAACATCGATGAGAGAGAATCATAGATCAGCTGCCTCCTGCACACCCCCTACTGGGGATGTGCCTGCAACCAAGGTACATGCCCTTGACTGGAATTGAACCCGGGACCTTTCAGTCCCTAGACCCATGCTCTATCCACTGAGACAAAGCAGTTTCGGCTAAAATTTTATATCTGGATTTAAGAGAGAGAGAGAGAGAGAGAGAGAGAGAGAGAGAGAGAGAGGGAGGAAGAGAGGGACATCGATTTGTTGTTCCACTTATTTATGCATGCATTGATTGATATTTGTGCTAGTATGTGCCCTGACAGGGATGGAACTCACAATCTTGGCGTATTCAGACAGCACTCTAACCAACTGAGCTACCTGGCTGGGGTGCTGCTATTTTATTCTTATGTTCTTGAGGCCAGGACTCAGAGTTCAGGTTTCTCTGTGGAGGTCCCATGGCTAGAACAACATGAAGCAGGTCTGTGTGGCTACAAACCAAATTCTTTTTTCTGCACCTCCAGGCTTAGCACCCACGGTTCTTTAATCAAATTCTAGAACCAGATGGAAAGATAAAAAATAATTATATTTCTACTGAGTTTGGGGGTCACACAGTCAGCTAATGTAGCACCCGTGGTGGTGAGAAAATTACCCAAATAATACAATCTCACCCTCAACACAACTTTCCCAAGTTCTTGAGACATGAGGAAGGGCTGTGTGAGCTTTGTGAACTCTGGAAATATTCATGGATTTTTCTCCCCAATATTAACCTCCCCACATACCATTTTTCCCAATCCACTTTTATTTTCATTCTAATCTGAAACTCCTAGGAGGTAACAAAATAGCCGGCACATAGTGGGTGCTTAATAAAATCTATGGAAGGAATACATGAATGTGAGAATCCCTATCTCCATCCTAAAGAAGGTTACAAATATAGCTGACTCTTGAATAACGTGGAGGTTAAGGGCCCCAGCCCCCTGCATAGTCACAATGAGCATATTACTTTAAAAAAATATTTTTTATTGATTGCAAAGAGAGGAAGGGTGTGGGATAGAAGTATAGAAACATCAATGATGAAAGAATTATTGATCAGCTGCCTCTGGCATGCTCCCTACTGGGTATTGAGCCCCTAATCCGGGTGTGTGCCCTGAACTGGAATTGAACCATGACCTCTTGATTCATAGGTCAATTTTCAACCACTGAGCAACACCAACTGGGCAAGTATATAACTTTTGACTCCTCCAAAATAATTAATAGCCTACTGTTGACCTGAAGCCTTACTGATAACATAAGTAGGTTTTTTGCATGTATTTTGCATGTATTATATACTGTATTCTTACAATAAAGTAAGTAGAGAAAAGAAAATGTTAAGAAATTCATAAGGAAGGAAGAAAAAATATATTTACAGTATTGAAAAAAATCCACATATAAATGGACCTGTGCTGTTGAAAACCCTGGTGTTGTTCAAAGGTCAATTGTATAGCCATTGCCAGAGTGTAATGTCACATATACACTGAGTGGCCAGATTATTATGATCTCTCAACGTGTAATAATCTGGCCACTTAGTGTATATCCTATATAATCCTATATAATAAAAGGCTAATATACAAATTGTCCTCTCGACCAGGAGTTCGACCAGCAGATTAGCTGGCCAACTGCCCATGTCCCCTCCCCCCTGGCCAGGCTGGCCGGATCTCACCCATGCATGAATTCATGCACTGGGCCTCTAATACACATACATTCTCTCTCTATCTCTCTCTCTCTCTCTCTCTCTCTCTCTCTCTCTCTCTCACACACACACACACACACACATACACACACACACACACACACACACACACACACACGAGTGGCCAGATTATTATGCATTCAGAGATCATAATAATCTGGCCACTCAGTGTATATTCCATGTTTCCTTTTAAAAAATGTGTTTTTATTGATTTTTAGAGGGAGTGGAAGGGAGAGAGTTAGAGAGATAGAACACAGATGAGAGAGAAACATTATCAATCAGCTGCCCCCCCCCTACCACACACACACACCCTCTACTGGGCATAGAGCCCTCAACCTGGGCATGTGCCCTGTCCAGGAATCAAACCAGTGACCTCTTGCTTTAGAGTTCGATGCTCAACCACTGAGCCACTCTGGCCGGGTTATTCCATGTTTCTAAATTCTCTTTATTTCACCACGATAGGAAGAGGTGGTAAGAGACTTGCCCTGCCTTACAGAAAGCTAAATCGGAAACCAGTCTTTTCAGAAACCACAAAAAGAGTTAAATAGAACCCCCGATGACTCCAGCTTCAAAGCCCGCAACTCAAAACCAAAGTGCCCCTCTGTACTCAGGGAGAGTCTGGGATACGCTCCCCTGGTGCCCTTAGACGGGGGACCCTCAGCCTCCAGAGGCTAATTATTGGCATTTAAGCTTTTCTTTCCCCAAAAACACTAAGGCGAGCTCTTTCCGCCGCTCTGCCTGCCTCCTGGGGCCTCTGCATTATTAGTGCGAGGATGGCAAGGCTGGCCTCATTATCCCGGCCTCCTCTTTCCTTCCCTGGCCCACCCCCTCTTTGTCCACGTTCCCCCGGCAAGTGTGAATGCCTTTCATAGCTCAAAGTACAAGCATTCCGCCCGCAAAGGAACGCTCAGGTTCAACTCCCAGCCGCCGACTACCCACTGTGTGCCAGGGCCTTTCACATTTAATCAGCCACCAAAGAAATGCGACTCAATCCAGCTTCCGCTGTGTGTCTGCTCCTTTGTTGTCAAATGCTGTTGGGCCTTTGTAAGGAATGGATGGCCTGGAATTAGCCCTCAGGATCGTGTGGTCTGTGGAGATGGCAGTGGGGAGGGTCTTCTTGGAATGGTGAAGGCCAAGGAGCTGTTGCCAGACCTTGGAACACGTGATACCCTCTTATATAGCCTCCAGGGTGGGACAGCATCTCACCTTTAAGGAAGATGAAATGTCTGATCTCCACCTCCTCCCTTGCAGTGAACATGTATATTCCACTCAGTGTATATTCCATGTTTCCTTTTAAAAATGTGTTTTTATTAATTTTTAGAGGGAGTGGAAGGGAGAGAGTTAGAGATAGAAACATAGATGAGAGAGAAACATTATCAATCGGCTGCCCCCTCCTCCTCTCCTTCCCCCCGCACACCCCCTACTGGGCATAGAGCCCTCTTGCATCTCAGAGGGCAGGCCCATCAGAGCAATGAGCCTGGGATGTATTGAACTGCAAGCTTGGTGGTAAATATTATTACTAGTAGCCCTGTGCACGAATCTGTGCACCAGCAGCTTACCACCAGTAGTTGGTTGCTACCTTCCAATAGCTCTCCATCCACTACCCCGTCCTCCTGTAGCTCCCCTTATACCTCCCTCCTTCCCTCCCCCTCATAGCTTGCTGCCCTGTCCTCTCCTGTAGCTCTCCAGCCTCTGCTTGTAGCTCGTGCCCCACCCTCCTTCTGATCTGTGATCCAGTTGTTAACTCGGTCAGTCATTACACTTCTCGGTGTAACGACCATTTACATATTATATATTCATTATACAGGATGATTTTGTTGTTGTTGTTAATTCTCACCAGAGGACATTTTTCCATTGATTTTTAGAGAGAGTGAAAAGGAGGAGAGAGAGAGAGAGAGAAACGCCGATGTGAGAAAGACACATCCATTGGTTGCCTCCTGCCAGGGCCGGGGATAGAGCCTGCAACTGAGGTACATGCCTCTGACTGGAATCGAACCAGTGACCCTGCAAGTCTGAGGGCTGACTCTCTATCCATTGAGCCAAACAGGCTAGGGCTGGTGGTAATTATTTTGTTTTCTTTTCAGTAGGTTCAAATGAGCTGGTAGAGGCTTGCATGTGCAGAGGGCTCTTGTTCTGCATATAATTCAGCTCTCCTCCTATGACCCGGGCCCCAAGCCTGAGTGCAGCCACCAAGCCCATCACTACCGGCAGCTCCTTCTGTGCTTTTCACCCCGGCAAGCCAGGCACCCAGAGCAGTTCACTCCTCATAGGATCCTTCATAAGTCTTCCCGCCTCCCTTGTCCCCGTCTGTCCACGCTCTGCTTCCTTTGTTGGGCCGTTCACCGGCTCTCCCCTGCCACATTCTCTCAGCAACCAAGCCGGTCTGGCAGCCTGACACGTCCCATGTCCCCTCTGATCCACTGTCCACATCACAGCCAGCGAGATGCTTGGAAAAGGCAAGAATCCCGCCTCATCCATAGGAAGGAGCGGGACTTCCGGTGGAAGGGATCAGAGCCCACTGCCCTGCGGTCATCTCTCACGTGTCTGCCTTCTCATAGCTAATGGAGGGCAGGGAGTTGACGTTCTTTATCTTCACCTTCCCGCCAACCCACACAGCGTCTGCTGCAGAGGTTGTATCTGGGCCTTGACTCATGAGCGAGTGAGGAGCAGAGTAAGGGTGCAAGGCTGTGGAGAGGAACTCATCAGATTGGGATCACAGGAGGCGGGCAAAGGATGTCACCTGCTCTTAGGTCTGAAGCTGGGAAACAGGCTGGACACACTGCTACCAGGTACCAGGAGACCAAAGGTCCAAGCCGGTGAAATGGGTGAGGGCAGTTTGATGGCAGAGATCTGTCAGACGTGGCAGTGTGATGGACAGACAGGCAGAGAGGCGGGAAGGAGCCATGCACTGGGGGTTCACTGAGGACCGACATGAAGGTCTGCGCCCGGTGGAAATGATCTTACCCAGATCCCGATCGCTTCTCTAGCCTTTGCAGCCCTGCTGAGCCTGCAAATAGCCTTAGGAAACTCGTCTAAACTTTCTGTGCCTCAGTTTCTCAGTCTGTTCAAAGGTAGTCGAACCACATTGAAGAGTGAGGACGCTTCCTCCTCTGACGTGTAGAATTCTCCAGGGAGGACGTCTGGGGAGAGGAGTGTGGGGGTCTGAATCAGATCCATGTTTGAATCCCAGGTCTATACCAGGCCACCTGGGGGAATGTGGGCAAGTTATTGAATACCTATGAGCCTTAGAACCATGATCTAGCCCAAACCGGTTTGGCTCTGTGGATAGAGTGTCAGCCTGCAGAATGAAGGGTCCCAGGTTCTATTCCGGTCAAGGGCATGTACCTTGGTTGCAGGCACATCCCCAGTGTGGGGTGTGCAAGAGGCAGCTAGCTGATGAATGATTCTCTCTCATCGATGTTTCTCTCTCTTTCTCTGTAAAAAAAAAAATCTATAAAATATATTTTTTTAAAAGAACAAAATAAAAAGAACCACAATCTGGAAAATGGGTCATACCAACCTCACTTGGGTATCAAGAAGACTATATGGGGTGTGTAGAAGCAAGGTAGCACCCAGTAGGTGGTTTTTGCAAAAATAGTGCTGCCACTCTCAATGGGTAAACAAAGGCTTTCCCCCTTGGGAGCCCCACCCCTCACCCTTCACCCTGGAGGTGTCCTCATCTCACCTCTGCGCCCCACCCTGGTGGCCGCGTCTCCCCGTCTCTCCGGGGCTCCGGGAGCTGCCCTCGCGCCTCCTAATCCAGAAGACCGGTTTTCCACCCTCGCCTTTTTGTTAGCTCTGGACATATGTTAATGTTTGGAAGATCAGCCTGGCACAGAGCAGGGAGCCCCTCCAAACATGCGCCCGGAGGCAGCAAATAAATTACTTTGCAGCAAGGGTTCTGTCGGTTGCGAGTAAAAACTTAGCAAAGAAAACAACCCCCTTCTGCTGCGGATGCCCTGGAAGCTGTGGGCACCCCCACTTCTGGGTCAGGACCGCACCCGGGCTACTGCCGCCGCCGGGGATGGGACCATCGTCAAAGGCGACGTGTGTCCCGCCTGGTGCAAGACCCACGTGTTACAGCCCAGAAGCGGAGGCTTAGCAAGGTTAATTAACTTTCCGGACTCACCCGTGAAGCAGACCGTCGAAGCCAGGCGCGAAAACAGGCCCGTTGGACTCCAAAGCCTGTGTTAACCATTTGACCTCGTGGCTCATGGGTTGATGAGAGGAAGGAGTGAGAATAAAGACAGGAGGGCCTTCCCGGCCGGTGTGGCTCAGTGGTTGACCTCCTATGAGCCAAGAGGTCACCGTTGGCTTCCCGGTCAGGGCACCTGGAATCCGGGTGGCGGCGGGCTCGATCCCCAGCAGGGGGCGTGCAGGAGGCAGCTGACCCATGATTCTCTCTCATCACTGATGTTTCCCGCTGACCGTAGAGATCAACGGAGTCAGCCCCGCCTGGGAGACCTGGCCCACAGAACACGGAAACAGGACACATTTGTTGTTTTAAGCCATTGAGGTTTGGAGTGGCTTGTGTTTCAGCAGAATAACGGAGGATATCAGAGTCGATGGGAGAAGGCACATGTTTCTTGTTTTTGAGTTTCCACTGCCCTAAGGTACCTCTGGCACATATATATATAGGCACTTAAAGTAAAGCAAAATACAAACAAGCAAAAACTACCCGGAGTCAGAGTTCAAGCTGAAAGGCACCTCATCCAATCTTTTATTTCCCAACTATGCTCTCGGGCAGGGGTGGGGAACCTTTTTCCTGCCAAGGGCCAGTTGGATATATATTTTTTTAAAATATATTTTATTGATATTTTACAGAGAAGAAGGGAGAGAGATAGAGAGCTAGAGACGTCAATGAGAGAGCAACATCGACCAGCTGCCTCTTGCACACCTCCCACTGGGGATGTGCCTGCAACCAATGTACATGCCCCTGACCGGAATCGAACCCGGGACCCTTCAGTCCGCAGACCGACCCTCTACCACTGAGCCAAACCGGTTTCGGCGCCAGTTGGATATTTTAACATCACTCGCAGGCCGCACACAATTCTCAACTCAAACATTAGCCTGCTGTCGTTGGTCAAACATTTAATTAACTCACCCCGAATGCCGTGGCAGGGCCAGACCAAATGATTTCGTGGGCCTTATGTGGCCCTCAGGCCAGACGTTCCCCAGCCCTGCTCCAGGCTCTTGGGGGCAGAGGCCAGACCCCTGGCAAAGAGCCCAGCCTGCATCCTTGAAGGTGTTTAGCAGCCTTGAATCTTTCTGCTTGTTGATTTGCTTTACAATAAGAGTTGAAACTGTTCTGGATCTCGATCCGGTTGGTGGTTGTACGGCTGTATGCATTTCTCAAAACTCACAGAGCGGTACACTAAAATGGCCCGATTATGCCTTAACAAAATACAGAAACTTAAAAAAAAATGACTTTGGTGCGGGAAAGAATGGGTATGTCTGTGAAAGTTATGGCCTCCCAAGGCCCTTGTGAAAACCACTAGTTACTGTGACTACATTGTGGTACATACATCATTAAGAGAAATTCTTTATAATTCTAATTTTCACGGCTATTCCAGCGAGAGAAATTACATCACCATAGAATGACGATCCCTTCTCTTTGTAGCATCTCCCAAAAGACCCGGGGTCCTTCTCAAGGATTTCTTCCTCCTGACCCCACACGTCCCCGTGTTGCCCAAGGAATGCTGAGAACCCTCTGCTGTGATCGTTGAAGCATAAGTAAGGCGTGATTTCTCAGGGCTGTGCCGGAATGTGTTGAGGTGGACTTGGCCTTCTCATGGCGCAGTCTAGTTTGGGTCTGAGGGTTGTCCTGGCCAGCCTGATGCTCTCTGGGGGTTGGTGTCCAGGGTGGACTATGGCTAGGAGATCACACTCTTTGGTTCAGCGGGTGCGGATCCAGGAGGGAGGATGGCTGGCCAGAGCAACAAGCTCATTTTGACCGTGGGCCATGCCTGGCCACCTCCTACCCCACGCGTGAAGGTCTGTTCTTTTCTTTACACCCACAGGGGCCAGGTTTCCCCATCAGAGCCCGTGTCAGGCTCTGCTGTTACCAGTCACCTCCCCATGAGATCACTCGCCTGCTGGAGGCCAGAACACCGGGCGGGCTCACGCACCTCTTATTATCCCTTCTGCCCAGCGCGGGATCTGGCTGTGTGCAGGAGACCTACAGGGACTTGTGAATTGGAATGCACAGGCTCTGGCGTCTGCAGTGTCATCCCAGTTGCAATTAGCAGATGGCACGTTCCTCGCCATGTGGTTGTTGACCTAACAGGTGCACGCGTAGAAGGCCTTCCCCTTTGCAGAACATTCACGTGTCTGCTTTATTATGAACGGGAAGTGGTGGGTCTGGTGCAGATCCAGAGCGCAGTCAGCATCTTGGGTAAAGAAGCAACAGCTCCACCCAGCCGGTGTGACTCAGTGATTGAGCGTCAATCTATGAACCAGGGGGACAAGGTTCGATTCCTGGCACATGCCCGGGTTGTAGGTCGATCCCCAATAAGAAGCAATCCCCAATAGGAGGTGTACAGGAGGCAGCTGATCAAGGATTCTCTCTCACCATTGATGTTTCTAGCTCCTTCTCCCTTTCCCTTCCTCTCTCTAAAATCAATAAAAATATATTAAAAAGGAAAAAGAAACAAAGAACCAACAGCTCCTCGGAGGAAAGCTTGAAGTAAATACAGCCCCGGAGTCTGGGGCAGAAAACAGGCAATGTATGAGGTATCAAACCTGTGAGGAGTCTTCGGGAAAAAGCCAATCCCCTCCCTACTCTCCTTTCCCCTTCCCACCTGCCTGCCCGGAGCAAACAAGGATGGGGTCTTACTGCACACTGTGTGCTGTACGGGTTTGGGAAGGATAAAGAGATTTATTATGCATAGTCCATGCCTTCGGGACACTTGCAATATGGTAGGAGACAGAACACGAGTCGCTGTAATTAAAATATCAAGATGAGGTTGTAGGTGAGGTCAGGGGGAGGAAGCAGAGCTCACTCCTGGCTTGGCTGTGTGAAGAGAGCTGCACGGAGGAGGAGGTGAACTTTAACTTGAACTTGGGGAGGACTTGAATCAAATAAGGGAAGCCATTAAGAACGCAGACTTTATCTAGGCAGACCTGCTCGGAGTCCGGAATCCTGATCCGCAGCCAACAGGCTGTGTGGGCTTTGTGAAACCACTCCACCTCTCTGAACCTAGCTTCCTCCACCGTGAAGCTGGTTAACATATTTTCTTAAAATTTTTCTTTCTCCTGCAATTAGTTGGTCTCTCTCTACTTGTGTTCCCGTCAGCACACCACTACGTGCTATGATAACTGCAAAGAAAACAAAACAAAAGCCTATTCTTGAGATCATATCCCTCATTCGGCTCCCGCTCTTTCCACAGCTTTCCTTGAGACAGGGCTGGGGAACATCCAGCTGCACAAGGCCTACAAAATCATAAAGCATTTGGCCTGACCCTGCCAAGGCATTGGGGTGAGTTCATTAAGTGTTTGACCAATGATAGCAGGCTAATATTTAAGCAGATCATTTTGTATGGCCCGAGAATCCTATCTAATAAAAGGATAATATGCAAATTAACTGTCACTCCATCACAAAGATGGCGACACCCAGTCCCTTCAGCCTCGCCAGAGTCCCCCAGTCCTGGGGGGAGGGCTGCCGCTGAGAGCACTGGCAGAATGCTTGCTTTGTCGCCACAGCGATGGAGGGCCTCTGGGCAGTGGGCACGGAGTGGCCAGGGCGGGATGCTTGATGCCCCAGCTGCAGAGGGCCTCTGGGGGATAGGGTGGCCAGCCTGCAGCCTCCATGGCCAAGTGCAGGCCCGGCAGGCCCACTTCCCCCGGAAGCAGTGCAGCTCCCTCCCAGTGCCCATGCTTGCTTCCGCCTCCTGTAGAAGCTGCACAGCTCCCAGCGGTATGCCGCGGTTCCCGGCCTACTGCGCACGATATTGAGCGATGGACTATCAGTGATGTTATAAACATCCAGATGGCCCTTGGCAGCAAACAGGTTCCCCACCCTGCTTTAGAACAAGCCCCTGGCACCAGCTGTCTCAGTGCTCTCTGCCC